>OX463776.1:1612930-2263763 GCA_949825005.1 Gasteruption jaculator
TAAAGAAATATATATATATTGAGACGTTTCGCGTTACGTCACGATTTATTTCTCCCACTCTCGTTGTGGTCGTGCGTGCGAATTAGTCTAAAAATAAGGTTCGTGTACTGGACGGGTAAAGTAGAGCGAGTAACTTAGGATTTTTAGTCGATAACGAGTGTTAACTTCTTTATCGGTGAAGACTTAATACTAAAGTGTGAGATTGAGTATCAGTGTGGGAATAGGTAAAATTTTATTACATAAAATTGCCTTCTCCTTTAAATTTGAATAAAAGTAAAAAATAGAAATTAATAGGAAGTCCGTAAGATGACTTCCGGTTTTCTTTGATATATTTTCCCTCACCTCTTGCCGTGCTGGGAGCCCCGTAAGAGAGTTTGGGATCCCTAGGGATAGGGATGTTAGAAGGAAATCAGGTTCCTCTAGAAATCGAAGGGGCTAGGCGTAGTGCTAGGAGCCTTCGATCTCTTAAATCCTCTACGAGGGGCTAGGCGTAGTGCTAGGAGCCTCGCAGAAGAACCGAGTATCCCTAATTTTAGGGATTAGGAAATTGGAGATAGGAACTAGGTTCCTCTGGCAATCGAAGGGGCTAGGCGTAGTGCTAGGAGCCTTCGATTCCCTTTAATCCTCTACGAGGGGCTAGGCGTAGTGCTAGGAGCCTCGCAGAAGACTTGAGAATCCTTAGTTTTTAAGGATAAGATAGGAACTAGGTTCCTCTCAGAAACAGAAGGGGCTAGGCGTAGTGCTAGGAGCCTTCTGTCTCTTAAATCCTTTACGAGGGGCTAGGCGTAGTGCTAGGAGCCTCGCAAAGGAATCGAGATTTCCCAAGTACAGGATAATGATCCAGGAATGGAGATTATCGGGACTTTTGGGAAGGTTTAGAGTTCCTTAAAGGGGCTGGCTTTCACCAGACCCTCGAAAGATACTCTTAGCGAGATGTGATTCTGTATCGTTGAGATCGCAGAATCAATCTGAGGATCTTGTCGATTTTTCCTCCTTTTATACTCTTTTCAGAGCGTGCGGAAAGCGCTATTTTCCCTTTCCATCGGTCTCTTTGCCGTGATTGGTTTTTCCTGACGGCGTTGGCTCGTTTGAATCTCGCACGTTTCGTGTCTCATTGGAGCATTTCAAACGGCGCACCGTCAGTCGCGCAATCCGCGCCTGCTATAGGCTGCTCAAGAGTTTCAAGGGGCAGTTAGACACGCCCTCAATTGATTCCGTATCATGATTCTCGGTTAACGAATTTTTCGCTTAACCGATATCATAACGACTTTTTCTCTTATCGTCGTAACGATTTTTCTGCTTATCGTTGTACCGACTTTATTTCTTAATTCAAATTTAAATTTTGAATCTAGTTCTCTCAGACAGCACAGGCGCTACTGTAACAAGGACAGCCATCTTGCCTGTAGTTGCATCATCGAGTATCAAAGGTAAAAAAGATAGCGTATGCAATCTATTAAGTACAAAGTGCAAGGTGCATAGTGAATGCAGTTCTGTGCTTTCTTTAAAGAATAAAAGACCTGTGCTTTTTTTAATTGGATAATTCGTGCTTTCTTTGAGGTATTTTTATTTAATTAATACTTATTTTTAATATTAATTTTTATAAAAGGACTTTTCTTTTGCCTCAAAACAGTATGTTCCGTTTCGAGGTTATGTCTTTTGTTTCGACACTGATTCTTTGAAATATTTCATAGAATCAGTGTTATTCGTTAATTGTTGTTATAAAAATGTTTAGTAAGCTCATTGTGTGAGCTTATTATTATCCTTTTGTGAGCAGATTCCTCATCAAGTGAGTTGAATCTGCTTCATTTTCCTCAGAACGGAGGCATCTCCGTTTTGAGGTTATGAGATTTTTCAATTATGATAATCTTGATTATTTATTCATCTGAACTGTTTTAAATCAGTTGGATCCCAAACAATCCAATCGATCAATGTAATTCTGGTGAATGAATTGATGGTAATCGCTCAATTCATTCACCTGTGATTGATTCGACTCATCGAGCGAGTCGAATCCTCTATTTTACTTTCCTCGGATGAGGTGCATCTCGAGCTTACTTCAATCATCATGGATCGTTAGATCGATGATGACTGAAGTTTAGAGATATTTATTTCATAATTATCAATGTTTGATTGATTCGACTCCTCCCAATACCGCATTCGAGAACGCATCGAGCGAGTCGAATCCTTTATTTTCTATACCTCGGATCGGGTAGTTCTCCGTTCCGAGGTTTATTCTCTTGTTCAATCATCATGGACTTTCTTATCAATGATGATTGAACTTAAAATAATATTTCAAAAATTATTTATTATTATAATTATTAACGTTTCAGCAAGTTTGACTTGCCGGAACGTTACATCACCCCCCCCAAAGGAAATGAACCCTTTTGATTTTGGGAAAGAGGTGAGGTTTCCTTTTAAATTAAAGAGCTTGCAAGTAAGAAAAAAAAGAAATTTGTATTTTTCCCTCCTTTTTTTTCTTTATAAATGTGTAAGTGTGCTTTTGTCTGTAGGTGTGTTGTGTAGTGTTGTTAGTGTTTATAATTTTGAAAAATTAAACTTTTACTTTGAGAGAAGAAAGAAATGGAAAATGAATCTTTGTTTTGTTTGTTGTTACTGTTATTATTGTTCTATTCAAATATTTTTGGCCACCTTTCTAGGTCTACAGCCTCAATTTGTCGATATGGTAGGTTTTGCCATTTTTCTTCTTGTTCTCTTGCCCTTCGATGTCTTTCCTTCTGGGCTTTTAGTTTCTCCAACGTCCTGTCAACGTTGTTCTGATGTCCAGTCGGGATTCGGGTTGGTGAGTGAATCTGTGCTATCGGCTCTCTTCTTTTCTCCCCGAGATATACGATTTCTTCTTCTTTTAATTCTTCCGATTTCCGCTTTCCTGTCGGGACTCGGGTTCTAGAGTGAGTCCTTATTGTCGGGTCTCCTCTTTTTTCTCCAAGGTAAATTATCGCTTCTTCTTTATTTCGAAATTGTGGTAAGTTTACCTTTTCTACTTTTATGATCTTCGGTTTTTTTAGTATCTTGTTGATCTCCTCCTCAATTTCTTGGTGGATTTTTCTTTCTATTAATTCTTTTTTTACTTGCTGCAGGACCCCAGATAACTTCAAGAGGCAGTCCTCCACTTGGTTCCCCTTGTGTTTTTTCCCTCGGAACATGGGGGCTGGGAATCGATGTCTCTTCCGAACCCCGATCTCAAGCGTTCGGGCACTGATAGTTTTATCGCCCTGTTCTTGCAAGGATGAAGTTGTCTGGGTAGACTTGTCCATATTGAGAGTTATTTTCGACTAATCTTTCTTCAGTAAGTCTGTTTCCTTTTATAAGCTTTCCCGTTTGTTTTGATTTTAATACTAGCCTTTGATATGATTGACCTCTACCTTCGAATTTTCCAACGGAAATTTTGCTTAACTCTTTTTCTTTATATGATTCTATTTACTTTTATATCTTTAATCTCATTATTTTCTTTTTCTGTTTTCCTTTTAAATATCCCGAGCCTTAGCCTTAGAATTAATCTTATACTTTTTCTTCCTATATAGGAACTTTCTGGAATATAATCAAGCTATTATTTTTAGAGATTAATTGATTATTTATTATTATTATTTTTTTTTTTAATTCGAAAATTAATTATTATTATTATTATTATTTTTTTTTATAACTTTTTTTTTAATTCGAAAATTAATTATTATTATTATTATTATTATTTTTTAATGATGGCAACAGCAGGATTCTTCCTGGAGCCTATAGTAATGTTTTTTATTTTCTATTTTTAATATTAATTCATTTTGTTCAAAGTTCAGTATCGCCCGCGTTTTTTTTAAGAAATTCATCCCGAGGATGCACTCCTCTTCGAGGTTCGGCACCACTAAGGCCCAAATACTTGTTTTTGCCGCTCCTAAACCGATCTCGACGTATATCTTTTTTGTTGAGTATTTTTCATCAAATAGACCGCTTATTCTTTCTTCGTCGAAGAAAGTTAGCGTTTTCTTGAAGGTGTTTTCATAATTTGTTTTATAAAAGTTTTCCGATATCAATGAGACCTGGGATCCCGTGTCCAACAGGGCTGCCGTGGTCGCCGTCCCTATTTTTATGGGAATAGTTGGACTCACAGATCCGATGTCCATTTCCCTGAATGCTTCAATGATCTCTTTCTCAAAGATTTGGTTTGCCATCTTTCTCGATGCTAACTGATCCTGATTCGGTATAGATCCTTGATTATATAGGGTCCTTTTTACCCCTACTTTTATTAGATTATCCCTACTCTAGGTTTTTTTATCCCTACTTTTGACAAATTATCCCTACTTTCGAATTTTTATCCCTACTTTTCTTTAAAATAAGGTTTAAGGTCCTGTACATGGTACATCCCTCTCTCTTTTTCGGAATTCATATGTTGTAGGATGTAGGTGGAGGATTTTATTCGGTTTTTTATCCTATAAGGTCCTTCATAGACCGACATGAATTTGGCGATTCTTTTTGCGCTTGGATTTGATACGTTTAAAGCCTTTGCTAATACCAAATCGCCTTCTTTGAATTCTTGAAATTTATGTTTTTTATTGTATTTCGCAGCTGCTTTGCCACGTATCGATTTAATCGATTCCTTCGCCAATTGGAGTTTTTGCTCGTATGGTGTTTCTGGATCGAGTGGCTTCAATTGGAACCATTTTGCCCAAGGGCGTTTTGGTTTTTTATTTAACTGGATTTCCACCGGAGTGAATTTCGTCGTCTCATGCTGTACTTCATTTATGCATGACTCAATCACAGGTAGCCATTTTATCCAATTTGTGTGATTGTCCTTCAAAAATGTTCGGAAAAACCTTCCTAGTTCCCGATTTACTCGTTCCACCGGATTTGCTTGTGGGTGTCTTATCGATGTATGGATAACTTGTATTCCGTTTTGCTGGAGAGTTTTTCTCCAGGTTGCTGATGTAAATTGGGTTCCAAGGTCGGATAAAATCCTTCGAGGTTTTCCTATGCGTTCCACGTAGTCGGAAAATATTGCATCCAGCGTAGCTTGTGCCGTTGCCTTTCTCAGAGGGTACAATCTTACGTATTTTGAAAATACGTCTATAACGGCTAAAATGTACTTGTGTCCTTCTTCAGTTGTTGGAAGTGGTCCACAGAAATCTAGGGAAATGAGATCCAATGGTTTTTCCGGTACAATTATTTCCCGATTTCCAAAAGATCCTGCTGTATTGTATTTATTCCTCTGGCATGAATCGCATGATGCCAGTGTTTGTCTTATGATCTTGTGCATTTTGGGGATGTTGAAATCTTCTTTGAGGATGAAATAACATTTCTTCGATCCTATGTGTCCATAAATTTCATGACATTCTTTTATTAATGTTTTTACATATTTTTCAGGTAATACGGCTTTCCAATTTGTCCCAATTTTTTCAAAGAGGACGTCCTGGATAATTTGATGTCTTTCGAAGTTTGATGGATTATTCTTGACATTGTTTTTGATATTTATTATTTCTTTTTCTTCGTCTTGCAACTGTCCTAGGTGAGTCAATAATTCTTTGAATTCATTTGACATTCTTTTTGCTAATTTATTTAGCGATATTCTATCACCTAATCTTAATTCCTGTTGCTTTGTGATATTTTTTTCCATTTCAGGTCGACTAAGGATGTCAGCGACCTGGTTGAGCTTACCGGGACAATGCTCTATCTCCAGATTGTAATCCTGGATCGCTAGAATCCATCTGGTCAATCTGGAGTTAACCAGTTTGCATCTTTTTAAAAAGATAAGGGCATTGTGATCCGTTATTATTTTAATTCGAGCCCCTAATAGGTAAGTTCGGAACTTTTGAAGGGCCCATACGATACTCAGGAGTTCTTTCTCCGTGGTAAAGTAGCCTACTTCCGGTCCTTTTAGGGTTCTGCTCGCAAAACAGATGACTTCGTGTTCTTCTTTATCATCTTTCTGGAAAAGCACTGCACCCAGTGCATATTCGCTGGCGTCCGTCTGCAAGAAGTATGTTTTCTTGTGGTCTGGGTACTGCAGGATGACTGCTTCGCAGAAATTTCTTTTGGTTGCTTCAAACGCTTCAGCGTGCTTTTCTTCCCATTTCCATCTCGTACCTTTTCTGACAAGGTCTAAAAGAGTGGTTATTGTTTGGGCATGTTTGCTGGTAAATTTTGTATAAAAATTTACCAGTCCCAAAAATCCTCTCAGTTGTCTGATATTTCTCGGTGTCGGAAACTTGTGGATGCTCTCTATTTTTTCTGGATCTGGCCGAATGCCTTCTGGCGTGAGAATATGGCCAAGGAATCTAACTTCCTTCCTGAAAAATGAGCATTTTTTGAAGCTTATCGTAAGTCCAAATTCCCGTAGTCGATGAAAAAGACCGTCTAGGTGTTGTAAATGTTCCTCGACGGATCCTGAGATGCACAGCATGTCGTCTACGAAGTTTATTATGTGATCCCCTATGTTTCTTAATACTGGCTCTAAGCCTCTAACTAGACTCGCGGTACTAGTTTTTAATCCGAAGGGGGTTACATTGAACTCGTAGCATTTTCCACAGTGTGTGAAGGCTGTGTATTTTCTTGATTCAGGATGCAAAGGGACTTGCCAAAAACTTGTAGTCAGATCTAGGGTGGACATAATCTTGACACCCTTGCATTGTTGAAACAATATTTCTGGTGGCTGCATGCATTCGTTATCAGTCACCAGTATCTTGTTTAATTGCCTTGCGTCTAGGCATAATCTGACACTTCCGTCTTTTTTAATGACAGTCACCATAGGATTCACATATGGACTTCTTGATGATCTTATTATCTTCAATGATTTCATTCTTTCTATTTCCCTATTGACTGCTTCCCGATATGCCATGGGTATTGGGTAGGACCTTGCCCTGAAGGGTTCATGGGGAATTACCTGAAGTCGATGTTGGTATCCTTTCAGTCTCCCAGGTCTTTTATCAAATACCTCTATGTGCTTTTCTAGCAAATGGCTAAATTGTTGTTGTTGTTTCATACTCAGATTGTCGCACTCTTGAGTAGTTTTTGAAATCTCTTCTTTAGTAGGAAAGAAAATTTCCTCGTCCTTCGTTATTTCTCTAACGGCGTGTGTGGTTTGATATTCTTCTTCATTCAAAACCATCTCCACGACTGGACTTATGCGATTCTGAGCTTTTAGCCATAATTGGGAAGTTTCCAAGTTTATAATTGTTTTTTCTCTAGTTAAAAAGTCGATTCCCAAGATGCATTTTGTAGTTAATTTAGGTATTATCAATAATACAATTTTAGAGGTGAAATTTCCTATTTTTATTTTGGCAAAAATCTGCTTCTTGATTTTTGTGGCTCTTCCTGCAACTGCTCCTCTGATCTTCGTGTTGCAAATAGGTAGAGTTGGAACTTTTTCAAAAATAACTTTATTATTATTGAAAAGTTCTTCGGAAATTGCCGAAATTTCACTTCCTGTGTCGATCAGGGCTTTGATTTTAATTCCCTCGACTTCAATTGGAATTATTGGAGACTTTTGGTCCCCTTTTCTTGGAATTTCTGTTTCCTCCAATAGCTCTTCACGAATATCTTTCCCTGTACATAGCGTCGTGTTCATCATAGGGAGGATTCGTGACACGACGCTTCGTCGTTTCCCTGATCTTTTGTTTCTTCTATTTCCGAATCCAAATCAGAGTCCATTTCTTCGATTATTGCTCGGACATTTCTCTGAGTTTTATTTCCTTGGTTGAAAATCTTTTTCTTGTCCGGTTTTTTCCAATCTTGTGAAGTCGATGGTTTTGGGGACTTCGTGGCGTCTTGTTTTTCTAGACTTTTTACGCCGAATGACTTTCCAGTTGTAGGTGTCCATTTTGTCTTGTTTTTCATTTCATTGTTTTTGTTCCAGGAGGGTTTACTCTCTCTTGGTGATTCTCTTTTGTTGTTGAGTAAACCTCCCTCATCAAATCTCTCGAGTAGATCCAGGAAATCGTTCATCCTGTCCAATCCTCGGGCTAAGACCGCTGTTCGGATGTCTTCGGAGAAGTGCCTTGCTAGATTTTTAATAATTTGCTTGTCGGTAGGTGGTGGCACCAATTCTTTGGCAGTTGCGATTAATTTAAGGGCATATTCGACCCTTCCTGCCTTTTTGTTGGGATCATAGAATCCAAATTCGATTTCTTCTTTAGCTTTGTGCTGCTTCTCCTCATTCCAATATCGCTGTTTAAAAAGTTCTTCAAAATCATCTAGTGTGTCAACTTCTCTTTCGATCAGTGACCACCAATCTTTGACTGACCCTGACAAACTTTGCGAGATTAATACTCTAATGTCATGGTGTCTCCCTAGCGCTGCATAATATTTCCTAAGGTCTCTCAAGTACCTTATTGGTCTTTCCGTTGCAGCATTCTTGAAGGTTGGCAAGCTTAGCTTTGGGTTTCCCCATAGCTTAGGCTCACTTCCTGTAGACCTGTTGTTATTTGTGTTGATTCTTGTCGATTCCCTTGAGATGGCACCAGCAAAGCCATTGGTTGGATAATGGTTTTCCGCTCGTGGCGTTCCTGTTTCCAAATGCGTGTGGAATTCCGATATGGATCTTCTCACGCTTTCTTCAACTTTTTCTTGGTGCTTTTGCAATTTTCCATCGATGGATTGATGAAAGTTTTCTAATTGCTGATTAAATTCTCTTTTCATTTGTCTTAGAATTTCAATCATCGTTCTTTCCTGTGTTGCTGGATTTGGTGGAGTCTGTGGGTGGGGCAATCCAGTTGTGAATCCCGGTATCCTTCTTGGGGATACTCCTGGAGGATCATTCCTGTCTTCAGGGCTGGAAACATACCCTCCTCTTGCTTCATCTTCTTCCATTTTTATTTATTAACTTAATAATTAATGCCGGATCGATAATTTATTTTTATTTGAGGTTTTAATTAATTTTTAAAGTCTTAATCGCTAGAATTCGTCTAATAATTTCAAACCCGTCCCTGTTCGGGCGCCAATGAGACGTTTCGCGTTACGTCACGATTTATTTCTCCCACTCTCGTTGTGGTCGTGCGTGCGAATTAGTCTAAAAATAAGGTTCGTGTACTGGACGGGTAAAGTAGAGCGAGTAACTTAGGATTTTTAGTCGATAACGAGTGTTAACTTCTTTATCGGTGAAGACTTAATACTAAAGTGTGAGATTGAGTATCAGTGTGGGAATAGGTAAAATTTTATTACATAAAATTTCCTTCTCCTTTAAATTTGAATAAAAGTAAAAAATAGAAATTAATAGGAAGTCCGTAAGATGACTTCCGGTTTTCTTTGATTTATTTTCCCTCACCTCTTGCCGTGCTGGGAGCCCCGTAAGAGAGTTTGGGATCCCTAGGGATAGGGATGTTAGAAGGAAATCAGGTTCCTCTAGAAATCGAAGGGGCTAGGCGTAGTGCTAGGAGCCTTCGATCTCTTAAATCCTCTACGAGGGGCTAGGCGTAGTGCTAGGAGCCTCGCAGAAGAACCGAGTATCCCTAATTTTAGGGATTAGGAAATTGGAGATAGGAACTAGGTTCCTCTGGCAATCGAAGGGGCTAGGCGTAGTGCTAGGAGCCTTCGATTCCCTTTAATCCTCTACGAGGGGCTAGGCGTAGTGCTAGGAGCCTCGCAGAAGACTTGAGAATCCTTAGTTTTTAAGGATAAGATAGGAACTAGGTTCCTCTCAGAAACAGAAGGGGCTAGGCGTAGTGCTAGGAGCCTTCCGTCTCTTAAATCCTTTACGAGGGGCTAGGCGTAGTGCTAGGAGCCTCGCAAAGGAATCGAGATTTCCCAAGTACAGGATAATGATCCAGGAATGGAGATTATCGGGACTTTTGGGAAGGTTTAGAGTTCCTTAAAGGGGCTGGCTTTCACCAGACCCTCGAAAGATACTCTTAGCGAGATGTGATTCTGTATCGTTGAGATCGCAGAATCAATCTGAGGATCTTGTCGATTTTTCCTCCTTTTATACTCTTTTCAGAGCGTGCGGAAAGCGCTATTTTCCCTTTCCATCGGTCTCTTTGCCGTGATTGGTTTTTCCTGACGGCGTTGGCTCGTTTGAATCTCGCACGTTTCGTGTCTCATTGGAGCATTTCAAACGGCGCACCGTCAGTCGCGCAATCCGCGCCTGCTATAGGCTGCTCAAGAGTTTCAAGGGGCAGTTAGACACGCCCTCAATTGATTCCGTATCATGATTCTCGGTTAACGAATTTTTCGCTTAACCGATATCATAACGACTTTTTCTCTTATCGTCGTAACGATTTTTCTGCTTATCGTTGTACCGACTATATTTCTTAATTCAAATTTAAATTTTGAATCTAGTTCTCTCAGACAGCACAGGCGCTACTGTAACAAGGACAGCCATCTTGCCTGTAGTTGCATCATCGAGTATCAAAGGTAAAAAAGATAGCGTATGCAATCTATTAAGTACAAAGTGCAAGGTGCATAGTGAATGCAGTTCTGTGCTTTCTTTAAAGAATAAAAGACCTGTGCTTTTTTTAATTGGATAATTCGTGCTTTCTTTGAGGTATTTTTATTTAATTAATACTTATTTTTAATATTAATTTTTATAAAAGGACTTTTCTTTTGCCTCAAAACAGTATGTTCCGTTTCGAGGTTATGTCTTTTGTTTCGACACTGATTCTTTGAAATATTTCATAGAATCAGTGTTATTTGTTAATTGTTGTTATAAAAATGTTTAGTAAGCTCATTGTGTGAGCTTATTATTATCCTTTTGTGAGCAGATTCCTCATCAAGTGAGTTGAATCTGCTTCATTTTCCTCAGAACGGAGGCATCTCCGTTTTGAGGTTATGAGATTTTTCAATTATGATAATCTTGATTATTTATTCATCTGAACTGTTTTAAATCAGTTGGATCCCAAACAATCCAATCGATCAATGTAATTCTGGTGAATGAATTGATGGTAATCGCTCAATTCATTCACCTGTGATTGATTCGACTCATCGAGCGAGTCGAATCCTCTATTTTACTTTCCTCGGATGAGGTGCATCTCGAGCTTACTTCAATCATCATGGATCGTTAGATCGATGATGACTGAAGTTTAGAGATATTTATTTCATAATTATCAATGTTTGATTGATTCGACTCCTCCCAATACCGCATTCGAGAACGCATCGAGCGAGTCGAATCCTTTATTTTCTCTACCTCGGATCGGGTAGTTCTCCGTTCCGAGGTTTATTCTCTTGTTCAATCATCATGGACTTTCTTATCAATGATGATTGAACTTAAAATAATATTTCAAAAATTATTTATTATTATAATTATTAACGTTTCAGCAAGTTTGACTTGCCGGAACGTTACAATAAATATATATATATATATATATATATATATATATTTCGAATGTGTACTTTGGAGACATGAAAAAATACCAACATATAATAGTTGAAAATGGTATACATTCTTCATATATGTCGATTTTAATTATTTTCAGGAAATAATATTCACGAAATTTTTAAATATTTAGAAATTTGTATAAAACGTTGAATATGGAGCTTTTTTAATATATAAATATAAGATGTGTACTTTGAAGACAAAAAATATTTTAGTATAACAGCTAAAACCGGTACTTATTTTTCATACACAGCATTTTCAATTGTTCTTAATTTAGAGAAACAGAGTAAAAAATATCGTAAAATTTATAATTCGTTAAGAAATATTTAGTATGCGACCTTATACACGTGTAGTAATATATGTAAGGATTTTGAAATATTGCTGTCCTCACATCATATTTTTCATGTCTTTAAAATCAAAATAATGTTATGAAATGCTAGAGTAGGTAATTATAAGCCTGGTTATTCAAGCAAATTTGTAAATTTGCATTTCCTATTAAGTTGATATACAATGGTATCAACCGTGGACTTTGAAGACATATTCGATGACTAAATGGTTACTTTGAAGACACTCTGCAAATTCGCCACTAACAAAAGACTTATTTTCATTATTAGGACAATTCTGTATTTCATTTTTACATTAGGAATAACTTTAGATAGAAGTTTTTTGTAATTTAAGAATTATTACCAACAATAAGTCCTTTATTTATGGAAATTTTGGGAACTGTCCTCAAAGTATCCATTTAGTCACCTAAAATGTCTTCGAAGTAAACAGTAAATATATTTATACATTATCTGAATGATCGATCTTATAATTTCGAAACACCTGCTATATCATTACTCTATTTTGTCAAGAAGGCATGAATATTTTTACAAATAGATGTTTCTAAGATCTATACTACAATTGTGAACTAACAACAGTATTAATTAAATGATATACAGGGTGCTCATTTGAAAACTTTCCAGCTGAATATTTCGAAAAGTATGGATGGATATTTAAAAAGCATAAAACGCATCTCCAAATATTTCGAGGGGGAAGCAGGGGGGCAGAATTTTGAAATATTTAGGCACACTTTAACATATTATATGAATAATATTTCAAGGAAGCAAGAATCTGAATCATATGATTTTTATTTTTATATGTCACTGGAATGGTAATTTTAATACTATCCAAATATTTTCTTCCGTAATCAGATACGATTTTATTACTCAAGTAATTTAAAACAATTCGGGAGAAAATATTCCAGAATTATGAAAATCACCATTAAAGAGACTTATATTAAAATGATGTAATGAAAATATAGAATAAATATTTGCAAATCATAAGACTGATCACTTAGACGATGTATAAATGTATCTACTGTGGACTTCGAAGACATTTTCGATGACTAAGTGGTTACTTTGAGGACATTTCCCAAAATAGCCATGAAAAGGCTTATTATATCATTAATTAAAGTTTTCCCAATTCAAAAAATAAATATGAGATAGTCCTAATACTGAGAATAAGCCTTTTATTAATGATGAGTTTGGGGATGTCCCCAAAGTAACCATTTAGTGACCAAAAATGTCTTCGAAGTCTACGGTAGATACATTTATACATATATTGCTTGACAATGCAACTATAGGTTTCCAAATACGTACCGTGTAAATTACATTAGTTTAGATTTAAAGGCATATATATTTTATTCAATTAATTCAGTTTCTAATGCAAAAATTTAACACAAAACCGCCTCAATATTTTACCTGTCAGATATGCAAATTCTCAAGAATGTCGTAATACTATAACTGTTTAGTCGGAAAAAAAGTCTTCAGTCTACGATAGGCACACTTCAACATATTATATGAATAATATTTTAAGCAAACAAAAAATCTGAATGATATGATTTTTATTTTTATGTGTCACTGGAATGGTAATTTTAATACTATCCAAATATTTTCTTCCGTAATTAGATACGATTTTATTACTCAAGTAATTTTAAACAATTCCGGAGAAAATATTCCAGAATTATGAAAATCACTATTAAAGGGACATATAAATGAAAATCAAACGATTAAAATTTTCGTTTGTTTAAAACATTATGCATACGTGTGTAAATGTGTCTATCGTGGATTCTGAAGGTACCTTTTGAGACTGAATCAGTTGTTTCGAAACATTCTTCGAAATTTTTAACATAAGACATATTCATGATTATGATATTTTCTGATTAGATAGGTACGGCATCAACTTATAAAAATATACGTATCTGTCCCTAATGTCAAAATGATCTAATGAAAAGGTAGAATAAATATTTGCAAATCATAAGACTGATTATTTAGACGATGTATAAATGTACCTACTGTGGACTTCGAAGACATTTTCGATGACTAAGTGGTTACTTTGAGGACATTTCCCGAAATAGCCATGAAAAGATTTATTATATTATTAATTGAGGTTTTCCCAATTCAAGAAATAAATATGAGATAGTCTTAATACTGAGAATAAGCCTTTTATTAGTGACGAGTTTGGGGATGTCCCCAAAGTAACTATTTAGTGACCAAAAATGTGTTCAAAGTCTACGGTAGTTACAATTATATGTCATTTGAATAGAAAATGAAGTGTTTCCAAATATGCACCTAAAATTCATTACATTAATTTGTATTTAAAGGCAGATATAATATACAGAGTGTTCATTTGAAAACTTTTCAGCTGAATGTTTCAAAAAGTATGGAAGATATTTAAAAAGTATAAAACACGTATCCAAGTATTTCGAGGGGAAGCAGGGGAGCAGAATCTGTTTTTTATTTGGGTGGCGTTTTCAAGGTCATTTGAAGGTCAACTTTGTTTTTTTTTATTGGAAACTTCTGTTTTTAGTTATGGGATCATATAGTACGTAAAAAAACCAGCCATTTTCGTAGGAAACCTTTCTTTTGTGAGCACCATTTTCGGAAATATTTAAAGATAAGTGGAGCGAGGCATAGTTGGAAGAAATTTATTACATAGCTACAACAAAAAAAGAGATATTTATTACATAGTTGTAATAAATTTTCAAAATGTTCTCCATTTCATTACTATTAATTGTACTACAATAGTATCTCTGATATGATTTTTATTTTTATATGTGACTGGAATGGTAATTTTAAAACTATCCAAATATTTTCTTCGGTAATTAGATACGATTTTATTACTCAAGTAACTTAAAACAATTCGGGAGAAAATATTCCAGAATTATGAAAATCACCATTAAAGGGACATATATCAAAAGGATGTAATGAAAAGATAGAATAAATATTTGCAAATCATAAGACTGATCACTTAGACGATGTATAAATGTATCTACTGTGGACTTCGAAGACATTTTCGATGACTAAGTGGTTACTTTGAGGACATTTCCCAAAATAGCCATGAAAAGGCTTATTATATTATTAATTAAAATTTTCCCAATTCAAAAAATAAATATGAGATAGTTCTAATACTGAGAATAAGCCTTTTATTAGTGACGAGTTTCGGGATGTCCCCAAAGTAACCATTTAGTGACCAAAAATGTCTTCGAAGTCTACGGTAGTTACAATTGTATGTCATTTGAATAGAAAATGAAGTGTTTTCAAATATGCACCTACAATTCATTACATTACTTTGTATTTAATGGCAGATATAATATACAGGGTGTTCATTTGAAAACTTTTCAGCTCTTATCACGACCATTCGTACTTGACTAAACAGTACACCTTTAAAGACAGACAACATAAATAAGAGACGAATAGAGGAAAATTTTGTTTTCAATACGTACGTGCTATTACAATTGGAAAACATCAACGATTTGCGTCAAAGAATTTTACACATTAATATGCCACGCTCAACTTACCTTTAATTATTCCCGAAAATAGTGCTGGGGAAAAAAAGTTTTCTACGAAAATTGCTGGTTTTTTTACGTACATAAGATCCCATAATACAAAATAGAGGTTTCCATTTAAAGAAACAAAGTTGACCTTCAAATCACCTTGAAAACGCCACCTAAATAAAAAACTGATACTGCCCCCTCGAAATACTTGGACGCGTGTTTTATACTTTTTAAATATTTTCCATACTTTTTGAAATATTCAGCTGAAAAGTTTTCAAATGAACCCCCTGTATATTACATCTGCCTTTAAATACAAAGTAATGTAATGAATTGTAGGTGCATATTTGGAAACACTTCATTTTCTATTCAAATGTCATATAATTGTAACTATCGTTGACTTCGAAGACATTTCTGGTCACTAAATGGTTACTTTGGGGACATCCCGAAACTCGTCACTAATAAAAGGTTTATTCTCAGTATTAGGACTGTCTCATATTTATTTTTTGAATTGGGAAAATTTTAATTAATAATATAATAAGCTTTTTCATGGCTATTTTGGGAAATGTCCTCAAAGTAACCACTTAGTCATCGAAAATGTCTTCAAAGTCCACAGTAGATACATTTATACATCGTCTAAGTGATCAGTCTTATGATTTGCAAATATTTATTCTATCTTTTCATTACATCATTTTGATATATGTCCCTTTAATGGTGATTTTCATAATTGAAGGGCTGGATCGAATAACCTGCTCCGCGCTCGGCCAGTTGTCGCATATATATACAAAGTGACTCTCTCTCGCTGTGAACATCCGAGCGTCGTTTGTGATTGAAAAAAAACTATTCAACAATTTTTGTCGTAAAACTTCCAGCGAGAAAGTTGTTCCGCTTAATCTTCGGAATGCCTATGCAAAGTTTCAAATTAAAATATTAAGTTAAACAGATTTTAGAAGTCATTTTGTAAAAAAAAATACGTTACCGACCGACCGACCGACCGACGGAGGTACAATAGCAGACAACACTTACTGCACTTACATAGGGCATCGAAATCAGAAGAAAACTCGTTGTTTACTATTAGTGTTTCAGTAAACTATTGTGTTTTATTATATAATAATTATTATTATATAATAATTATATAATAATTATTATTATGTAATTATATAATTATTATTATATTATTATATATAATTATTATTATATAATAATAGTTTACTGAAACACTAATAGTAAACAACGAGTTTTCTTCTGATTTCGATGCGCTATGTAAGTGCAGTAAGTGTTGTTTGTTATTGTACCTCCGTCGGTCGGTCGGTCGGTCGTTCGGTAACGTATTTTTTTTTTTACTAAATGACTTCTAAAATCTGTTTAACTTAATATTTTAATTTGAAACTTTGCATAGGCATTCCGAAGATCAAGCGGAACAACTTTCTCGCTGGAAGTTTTACGACAAAAATTGTTGAATAGTTTTTTTTCAATCACAAACGACGCTCGGACGTTCACAGCGAGAGAGAGTCACTTTGTATATATATGCGACAACTGGCCGAGCGCGGAGCAGGTTATTCGATCCAGCCCTTCAATTCTGGAATATTTTCTCCCGAATTGTTTTAAATTACTTCAGTAATAAAATCGTATCTAATTACCGAAGAAAATATTTGGATAGTATTACAATTACCATTGCAGTGACATATAAAAATAAAAATCATATGATTCAGATTTTTGTTTGCTTGAAATATTATTCATTTAATATTTTGAAGTGTGCCTATATTTTTTAAAATTCTGCCCCTCCTGCTTCCCCCTCGAAATATTTGGACACGTGTTTTGTGGTTTTTAAATATCCATCCATACTTTTCGAAATATTCAGCTGAAAAGTTTTCAAATGAGCACCCTGTATGTCATTCAATTAATACTGTTTTTAATTCACAATTTTAGTATAGATCTTAGAAACATCTATTTGCAAAAATATATAGCCTTCTTGTCAAAATAAAGTAATGATATAGTAGGCGTTTTGAAATTATAAGATCGATCATTTAGATAATGTATAAATACATTTACTGTTTACTTCGAAGACATTTTAGGTGACTAAATGGATACTTTAAGGACAGTTCCCAAAATCTTCATAAATAAAGGACTTATTGTTGGTAATAATTCTTAAATTACTAAAAACTTCTATCTAAAGTTATTCCTAATTTAAAAATGAAATACAGAATTGTCCTAATAATGAAAATAAGTCTTTTGTTAGTGGCGAATTTGCAGAGTGTCTTCAAAGTAACCATTTAGTCATCGAATATGTCTTCAAAGTCCACGGTAGATACATTTATACATCGTCTAAGTGATCAGTCTTATGATTTGTAAATATTTATTCTACCTTTTCGTTACATCATTTTGACATTAGATACGTATATTTTTATAAGTTGATGCCGTATCCTAACAACCTATCTAATCAAAAAATATCATAATGCTGAACATGTCTTATGTTGAAAATTTCAAGAATGTTTCGAAACAATTGATTCAGTCTCAAAATGCTGCCTTCAGAATCCACGATAGACAAATTTACACACATATGCATCATTTTTTAAACAAACGAAAATTTTAATCGTTTGATTTTCATTTATATGTCCCTTTAATGGTGATTTTCATAATTCTGGAATATTTTTTCCGGAAATGTTTAAAATTACGTGAGTAATAAAATCGTATCTTATTACGGAAGAAAATATTTGGATAGTTTTAAAATTACCATTCCAGTGACATATAAAAATAAAAATCATATGATTCAGACTTTTTGTTTGCTTGAAATATTATTCATATAATATGTTGAAGTGTGCCTATCGTAGACTTTGAAGACTTTTTTCCGAGTAAACAGTTACAGTATTACGACATTCTTGAGAATTTCCATATCCGACAGGTAAAATATTGAGGTGGTTTTGTGTTAAATTTTTGCATTAAAAACTGAATTAATTGAATAAAGTATATATGCCCTTAAATCTAAATCAATGTAATTTACACGGTACGTATTTGGAAACTTATAGTTGCATTGTCAAGCAATATATGTATAAGTGTATTTACCGTAGACTTCGAAGACATTTTCGGTAACTAAATGGCTACTTTGAAGACATTTTCCAAACTCGATATTAAAAAAGGCTTATTGTTACTATTAGGACATTTTTGTATTTTATTTTTGGATTAGAAACAGCTTTAGATAGATGTTGGTTGTAATCTAGGAATTAATACTAGCAATAAGTCTTTCGTTGATGGAATATTCATATCTATTGATAGCTCATGTTGTAACTCGAAGTAAAGGCGATTTTGAAGACCTTATTTGTTGCGATATCTAGTGGTAAACACATCGTACATTGTTACAGGAGAATTGTCTTTTGTGAATTATGTTAGCCGAGGTTTAACTGCATGAGTTATATGTATTGATATCGCAAAGTTGAAAATCGAGAATTAGGCGTATCTTGTATTTTAACCAGCGCATAACCCAGTATGCGCTGGGTTATGCGCTGGGTTATGCGCTATATTTTGAATACCTTTTGTAATGCTTTGATATTAATGCAAGCAAAAATTTCTGAAATAAGGACATACATTTACCTAATTTGACACTAGGAATAAAAAAAACTTATTTTATGAGAAGTCCTTTTAATGCGAATGATATTTGTAAATGAATAACCTGCGTAGAAGTTAATTATTTCTTTGAGGACATTCTTTATTTTTCGTGTCCTGAAAGTATTCTTTCAGTTGAGTTGACACTTTAAACCCAGTCCTCAAAGTATCCATTCGTTTGGAAAAAGTTTGAAGACTGGGTTCAAAGTATACAAATGTCTCTAAACTCCACCTTTCGTGACAAAAAATGTCTCTAAAGTACACACTTGATATATATATATATATATATATATATATATATATATATATATATATATATAGCAAAACCATCGAGTTGATAGAACGTTGCATAATTAGAAAATCCATCCATCCATCCATCCATCTATCCATCCAAAAAGAATCATAAATAATAAAATAACTTCTAATTCTGCCTCACAGAATTACAAGAAATTCAAAATATTAGTTATTACTCACCAGATATTTCATTAAGTAAAGTCAACTTATTACCTTTTAATATTAAAATAAACTTATTAATTTTTCCATTAAATATTCTTCTTCTTTTATTTGTTAAAAATAAAGTATAAACTTTGTTGACGGCTGTCAGCCATCCGCTAACAGCCATCTTTAAAAACTAAATTAAAATAAGATCTATTTCCGATATAGATCAATAACTCTAATTCCCAATGATGGATAACCGCTGGACAAATTAGCTATTAGCATATAGCGCGTCCTGGCGAATCTGAGGGAAATTAGAACAAGTCCAATTAAGGACGAATAGAATCATACGTCACATGCGCTATCCTTAAGATAGGCGTGATACGTCTCCCGCGATCCTAGTCTGCCCCACATGGCTCCGAAGGCAGCCTATAGCAGGCGCGGGAGCCGTGCCTAACGGAAGGATTTTCGAATCGCCCCAATGTGACGTTTCAGCGCGGGCCTCGAAAAATACCCTCTCAGTAGTATAGGTATGCCGTTTCTAACCCAGGTGCTCTGAGGGGGGGTGAGGGGCTGCGCGGGAGAGGAAGTGGGCGTGTTTGGGTGGGGGGTCGTGGGTGGGGGGTCGTGGTGGGGGGTCGTGGGTTGGGGTTTGTGGGTGGGGAGTTTTTGATTGGTGGTTTGTGGATGGGGGGTTTTTGATTGGTGGTTTGTGGTTGGGGGGTTTTTGGTTTGGGGGGTTTGTGGGTGGGGTTTTGTTGAATTGACGTAACGTTTTTAGAAAAATTGGGAGGTTTGTGGGTGGGGTTTTTGCTCAATTGACGTAACGTTTTTTAGAAAAATTGGGGGGTTTGTGGGTGGGGTTTTGTTAAATTGACGTAACGTTTTATTGTGGGGGTTTGTGGGTGGGATTTTGTTAAATTGACGTGACGTTTTATTGTGGGGGTTTGTGGATGAGGGGGGTTGAGGTTTTTTCGGACGTATTGACGTCATAGCGGTCGGATGTGATTTTTTTTTTTTTCGAAGTCAATGGCGGATGTGGTTTTCCTCCGTCGATGCTGATTGATGACATATGAACTTGAAGTAAGATTTGAATGGGCGGATGTTGGACACGTCGGATCTTGTTTAGCCTCGGATGATGATGATGATGACGTAAACTTGGAGGAAGGTAGTAGAGATACATAAGACATTATTTTCAATTGTTAATTATACATATAAAATTTATATACTATTCCCCAAACCCTTTGTTGAATGTAATTTCCGGTTAAGTTTGAATAAAAAGATTGTAGGGATTAGCGGTTGAAGTTAGTTCTGAAAAAGAGTTACAGTGTTTCGTAGAGTGCGAGTAATATAATGGATGTATTAAAATCAATTAATAAAGTTGGAAGTAGTGCCCAGAGTTTATTACCTCTGTTTAAATTGGCAGATTTAAACGTATCTCAAATATATGCGGTAACGAAAATTAAAAGAGTGAATGCGCGTTACGGTTTGAGTATTATAGCTGAGATTCGTCATGAATTCGCGGTTTTTCTCCCAAAAAGAATGGGAGAAGGTATTGACGATGAACAATTATCAGAATTAGAAAAAATGGTGCAAAATAAAACATTATTGTTGAAATATTTAGGTGGTAAATATAATCATATTGAATTTATCTGTGCGGGAGACGAATAAAAAAAAATATATGCATACGTATGATCACCACATCCACATCCGCATAGATAAAGAATTAGAACTGTTAAGAAAACGATATTGAGGTTTTCACATAATTCATATATAGCTTGAAACCAATAAAGAACTTCACAGTCCTCTTTTAGCTGTAAAGCAAATAAGAACGTTAAAACTTAAAGTAAAAAAATAGTGAAGTGTTGAGTTAAACTTAAAGAAAAAAAAAAGAGTGAAGTGTTTAAAAATTTAAAATATTTTGAAAATAAATATATTCTTTTGAGCGAAAAAATGGAAGAAATAAACAATAAAATACAAAATATCAAACAACTCTCCACGATTATGGGAAAGGTCATCCCAGAAATACTTTCATTGTAAGTTTATTAAAAATTCTATTATAAATTGTATTAAAAAAAAAAAATTTATATATAACAATTTTTTAATTTTTCAGATATGTCACCGCAATGCAATTATTTACGGATGTACTGGCATTAATACCAATTAAAGATAACAGATTTATGATGATTTTGAAAGATGCATATGATAGGGCTCGCTTTGAGGATGGAAATCCAGCGATTACCCTTTTAAATATTATGGATGAGTTTGAAACCATCATTCTTACGATCAATCTGGAGGATGGAGATACTAGCGTGGATGGGTTAAGTGAAACCACCGCAATGATTAAAATAATAACACAGTAAGTATAAAGTATTATAATAATGATAATAAAAATTAAAATAAAAAGTGTTAATAATATTTTTATCTTTTTTGTTACAGTTTTACCAGCTCTATGATGCTCTTTATGCAATTATGTAACTTCTGTCCAGAACTATTTAATCAGGAGATGCTACAAATATTGGGAAAATCTTACGAATATCTGGCCGAACGGAACAGCGCATACAACGATAAAAAGAAAAAAGCAGAAACGGAAGAAGAATTAGAAGCAGAATCTGAAGAAGACAATGCAGAAGCAGAAGCAGAAGCAGAAGAAGGAGACAAAATTTTATACGGAAATTTAGATTCGGATCCAGTGACACCATCAACATCAAACCAAAAACCAGTATCTGCTGAGAAATTAAAACCGTGTGAAGTAATCATAAATACGAATGAAACTTCTACCAAATATCCCCAAATAATTGCAAAAGCATCCTTTTTGTATAGTCGATGTAATCTTGATGAAGTAATATTTATTTGCACCCTTTTAGAAAATATACAACAATGTAAAAAAATCAAAATTATAGTACCAATTAATTGGATTGAAATAGACAAAAATGAAATTATGAGTAGACTAAATGAAATCGTAAGCATAATTAAGTTGAAGACTTCTTTAAAAAATAATTGTACTTATGATACATTCTTTGTTTTTGACAATGAATTTTATAAATTAAAAATTGTATGTGAGCATGGGGTAGAAAAAAAAGACACTTGGCATATTACTAAAAATGTCTAAAAATTTCATGAAGGGGAAAAAAGAAAAATGAAAATAGATTGTATGAAATATTTATAGTTTTAAAAAATAGATGTATGAATGTTATGAAGAAAAAAAAAATTATCTGTTTAAACAACGTATATTTAGGGATATGAAAATAGATTGTATGAAATATTTTTGTTAGGATATATGGATGTAAATCGGCACATGCGGTGCCCTCTCTAGAGTACACATATGTACTAGATATAAGATCCCCGCGATACGGCGACGTCCCGATCTAGTAGCTTCGGGATGGTGTCTGTCGCTCACGTTACACATAAAGGCTAGAATAAAGTATTTTAAGTTTTCGCATGATTCCGTGGTATTATTCAGCCCAAACTGAATCCTGACAATTTTTTACTTTTAATAGATGTAAGAATTTTATGTAAGTATATTACATTGTAATTAAAAATAGATTGTATGAAATATTTATAGTTTTAAAAAATAGATGTATGAATGTTATGAAGAAAAATTGTGATTGAAATTGTAATATTAAATTGATTGTTAAATATTACAAAAAAAAAAAAAGAGGTAATGAAAATAATGATGATGGTAGCGATGATGGGCATGATGTTGGGACCAATACTACTAATCAGTAATAACGATAATGCACTTCATACTTATGATGATGATGATGACTTTGATAATAATATCATTGATAAAAAATGAATACATAATGTTTGATGAGATTGGTAGTAATGTCGATTGCAATTGATGAATGGATTCATCAAGTGAGGTCGACATTACTATCAAACTCATCAAACATTATATTCATTTTTTATCAATGATATTATTGTCGAAGTCATCATCATTATCATCATAAGCATTAAATGTATTATCGTTTATACTGATCGGTAGTATTAGGCCCATCATCATGATCATCATCGCTAACACTCAAAAATTGTACGTTTTAAACAAAGTATATTTAGGGGTATGTTCTTCATTAAATAGTAATAAAAAAAAAATACACAAATGCTTTTTTATTTTGCGATAATTCCCTTTCCATATTCCCTATTAACTAAAGAAAACAATTAATACATAAGAAAAAAAAAGTTTAAGGAAAAAGAAAGAAAAAAAATTAAGGAATAAAAATAAAAAATGTTTAAGAAAATACAATATAGAACACCATATGGTCATAGAAGTTGGGATAAATACAGTATACTTCCGATGCTGATGTATGACTTTTATCTTATCGTATTTGGTTGAACCATACAGTGGTTGCATATATTCCAACCTTTATGAATGATACCAGCACGTCATGAAACATATAAAAAAAAAGACTTATTTTGTTTTTAGTTAAAAATTATTTTAAAAAATATTTACTTATATCAAGTCGTTGATGTTGTTCAATAAGTCGATAACCACGCCTTCGCGCTATTTTTTAATAATATTTCTTTGCTTTGACCATCACCATTTTCTTTCTTCTTTTCATGTTCACCACTTTCATCACTCTCATTAAATAAAAAGTTTTTTTAAAATGGTTACAATTATGGTTAAGGTTATGAAAATGCTTTGAAATTCAGTTTGTAAACACACAAGTTAGGTCAACATCAAGCACCAACCCACAAGAACTTTATCATAAAGGACAAGGACGTTTAGTTCAGAGAGCAAGACACGCATCGTTATCTGACAGTCATATCCTGCTTGCGTTTGTCCTTCAAATAGGGTAATACACTCAACCATATGTAGCAGCTACGCATATCCTGCTTGTATTTCGTTTAAAAAAAACATATGGTATATTTTACTATACTCCAGTGGAGGAAAAAAAAATCAATTACATGTACCATTTAAGAGAATTAGGTTTTTTTTTTTACAATCTGTGTTTCTTATAAAAATGCGGTTAATAAAGTTTCACCTTACAGTCCTCCTCGACTATGCTTACCACGTAAAGAGCAAACGCGTCATTATCATCATCATCATCATCATGGGAACGTTCGAAAAATCATTATTTTCTCTCATTCGTGCTGCTGATGAAAATTTGCGAAAGCAGCTGACATTGGTGAAACGTGAAAGTGAAATTGAACTATGGGTGAAATCATGTTACGAGATCATTGATATTCTTACTAAAACATTGAAATGTGATGATTTGATTTTATCAATTGGTACACGACAAAAACTAATTAATAGAATTGCGTATTTCAAGTGTTTGAAGAAACGAGTGCGAACGAACAAGTTGAAAAGTGGTCAAGGTCTTGGTACTAAAACATTAGATTTAAGGTGGGAAACTGTAGTGGAAAAATCAGCGTTTCAAAGTCGAATATCCACCGGTATGGTTGTCAATATTCGACATACCGATCCAAAGCAATTTCTGCGGAATGCCGAGAAATTGGTAATTGAAAATATTTCCAATTCGTTGCAGACTCACAAGTGCGTTAAAGTGAACACAGTGCTCAACGCCGATTTCATCGATAAAGATAAAAGTATTGATTTGAAGCACTTTGAAACGAAGAATCATCAGCGTCTAACAACTTCCGACTTGAAGGAATGGTACGAGAGTAAAATCGTGAAACCAATATTGACGTCGTTGGAGGAATTTCAAGAGAGAGGCAGTGGATGGGCACTTTCAAAAATTATCAATCTGATTGTTAATATCAACAGGTGTAATCCAATGCAAGCTGCATGCTTCTTTGAACTGCCGAAATCGATTACGCATAAGCGAGCTGTAGTGAATGTAAAATCGAATGACAATGCGTGTTTCGTTTGGGCTGTCACGGCAGCCCTTTATCCTGCTGAAATACATGGGGATAGATGTTCTTCCTATCCACATTATAAATCAGTTCTCAATACTGATGGAATAAAATTTCCCATGAACTTACAACAAATTAGGAAATTTGAGCGGATAAACGACCTATCCATTAATGTGTATACACTGGCGGAATCTTCTGAAGGGGGAAAAAAAGTTTTGGAATGTCTACCCCTGCGACTGTGTGAGGAAAAGAGGGAAAAACATGTAAATTTACTTCTCATTGTGAATAATGATGAAACGGGAAAGGCACATTTTACCTGGATAAAAAACTTATCAAGATTGGTATCCAATCAAATCAATAAACATCATCATGCGAAATACATATGTGATAGGTAATTATTTACAGTATTCTCCTAATTTAATTACGTCATCCTCTTTGAACTATTTGGATTAACATAATCATTTTTTTGTTTCCATTTACAGATGTCTACATTACTGCTACAACGAGAAAAGTCTTGAACGACATGTACTTGACTGCAGTCGAATCAATAAATGCAAAATCACTCTGCCAACGGAGGAGAAGAAGATGCTAAAGGAGTAGGGCAATTTGGGTTCACGAAATCTGACAGAACGCTTCTACTTGAAACTTAGTACAGTCATAGCCTGGGCCTATCTAAGCATAATGGTGAAGTTGCAGAGTGACGTTTTTCCTTATACCCGAGAAAAACCCAAAAATGTATCATGGGGTGTCAGCGCCTACTTTGCTCGAGTATCCGTACTTTCACAATACTTTACCTTGTTTGTGAATGGCCCACTAGGTACCATGCACTTTGATTTGTATTGCTCAAAAGAAGAAACACGTGAGGCAAGTTGTTATCAGAACAATGAGAAAATAACATTACAAATTCCACCAAAATCACTTTCCCAAGTCAGTTTATTATTGACTCTCGCCATGTAAACAGCAACAATTTACAGCAGAGTACATGTCATATATTGGGGAGAGGGAGCCTAGACAGTGGATTTCGATTCTCCTTTCCACTCTCATTCATGTCCATCATTATTGAAACCTCAAACAACTCCTTTTCCTCTTCCTCATCCTCTTCAGCAGCAGCGTGACCAATTTCTTCATCTTCATCCTCAATTTCTAAATTCTCATCTTCACCATTTTCAGGTGCGTCAAGCACGAACAGTTCTTGCACGAAGAGCTCCTCCAAAGCATCAAACTCATCATTACCGTCCTCCTCATCAACCTCAGGCAATGACAATAAAGGGCAGAATAGTGAAGAAAGGGATGCAGCCGGCATCTGAATATTTTCTTCGTAGCATCCAATGGTCAAGTACCACACAAGGCAGGCAATGTGGGCACAGCATCCCACAGTTCTCCGACCCACTTTGCAGGTGCAGTAATGTTCTTTAATGCAATCAATGCCCTCCGTATCCGCATCCAGAAGTATAAACTGATGATACTTCTTCGCCTTACTGTGTCGAGACTGCATGTTGCCCTTAAAAAGTCGGAGAGAGGAAAGGTTGGTTTCAGTAAAATAGTCATAATAATTAATCTGACTATTTTCCTTCTCAGCATAGAACCGGTAACGTCCGTCGGCCTTCTGATGCTCTCCGAAGTATGATTTCGCCATTTTGCATTGATAAGTCCCACAACAAAACAGCTCTAATTCCTGGTTGGTTAATCGAGGGAAGCTGTAGTCTCGCGGATGGTCCTCAACATTCTCCTCGAACTCGCTTCTTTTCCTAAGGAGCCCATTGTCTTCTACAATCTCGGCTAGTATATTTGGTTTCGATAGGAGGGAATTCATTCGGATGGAAATATCTGGCCGGCCAACATCAGAAATGAAGGCTCCGTTTCTTTTCAAATTAAGAGCAGCGAGACAAATTCTGAAGTCTTTGGCGGTGTGCTTCAACGTTCTGTTGTACACAGTGTTGTAGAAAATGTGAAATACTTCTTTAACTGCGCCATTGACTACTTCAACTATATAGCGCAGTTTGGTGGTGAATCTCGTCACATTTGCATCCATCGTGGAGAACTGCTTTTCCTTCGAGCTGAGGAATTTTGGCATGTGGATGGTATAACCGACCTTTTCAGCCTTTTTAATTACATCCCGAAACCCACGATCCACTATCAAAGTAGTTTCGCATGGTGAAAAAGCCTCGGTGAATGTCTGAAGACTCATAAGTGATTCAAGCAGTTTGGCGTCGGACACATTCGCCTTCCAAGGACCGGTGACATCAATCACATAACCATCCGTTGCCACAAGCATAAACATTTTGATTAAATTGCGATGTTTATGCAGGGAGTAACTGTCCGTTTGAAAACCGAAATTGGAACTCTTCTGGCAGTAGAGATATGTTCCATCGAGAACGATGTAGAATTTATCATGGCCCATTAATTCCTTTGCCATTTGTGTAGTGTGCACTGCCTTTTCCGCCGGATTCATTAGTTGCATCCCCAAGTAATGCGGCATAAAACTAGTGGATAGAGATTTGCGCGCATGTTGGATGTGGTATGAGATTGTCCGACGGGCCTTTCCAAACAGGGCACCGAGAAGCTTATCAGACAACCCTGTACGCATTTTAAAGAAGTAAAGCGGGATGGTGAATTCGGGATTTTTGATGGTCGACGCCGTACATAATTTCAAAGAGTCCATTTGTGATTTGTTTAATGCAGTAAGAGTCTCAAGTTGCTCGGCAGTCATTGAGCTCAAATTCAAGGTGGAATTGTTACCTGACGATTGCGAAGAATTCATTAAATGACTAAGAATCCGCACATTGTCTTCTGGTGTCACCCAAAATGTGTCTCTCTCTTTATTCAGGTCATTAACATCAAATGTGAGATATTTGAGCATTTGGTAGTGGTGAACACACACGAAAGATCCGGCTGCGATAAATACGCTCTTCATGGAAAGACATTTTCCTCTCAATTCAACGGAAATTCTCTTCAGCTGAACGTTGGGGCAGTTCTGGTACAAGCAATTTCCTTTCATGCTGGAATATAGAGGGAACAAAATATGCACATTCTTCTGCCCTCTTACACTCTCTTCTAATCGATGACTAAAATCCTTCTGGTAACAATTGCGATGGAACCAATTACCGGCACTATCACGCCGGGCTTTTTTAGACGGAGAGCATCGTTTAGACGTTAAGTTGCTTCGGACATTCAAGCCACAACCGGAACACGAAACAGATGGAAAAACCATTCTTTGAAATGAAATGCGCTCTTGACAGCCAACGTGACATTGAAAGATCAAACGACTTTTTGGACATCATTGCGCAGTTACTGATAACAAATGAACAGCGCCATAAGGCACTATTGGCTCGGAGCGAGCAATTCTGCCTGAGCGCCTATAGGCGCTATTCGCACAGAGAGACCGTCCATAGTTGAGCGCCTAAAGACGAGGTTCGCCGCGAAAGGGTTAATTGATCGTACCTGAATAAAATATCCCAAAAATGAAAAAAAAACAAGGTAAAGCATTGTGAAAGGACGGATACTCGAGCAAAATAGGCGCTGGCACCCCATGATACATATTTGGGTTTTTCTCGGGTATAAGGAAAAACGTCACTCTGCAACTTCACCATTATGCTTAGATAGGCCCAGGCTATGACTGTACCAAGTTTCAAGTAGAAGCGTTCTGTCAGATTTCGTGAACCCAAATTGCCCTACTCCTTTGAGAATTTCAAGAGGAAAATTTGTTTACCGTACGTGGTATATGCCGATGTCGAGTGTCTGCTAAGAGATACTATTCAAGAAAAAGAAGACTGCTGTAATACATTCCCTTATCAAGAACATATACCATATAGTGTTGGTTATTATGTGCATTGTGATTTCGATTCGAGTCAGAGTAAATACGTTGCCTATAGGGGATGTTTCGCCGCACTATAACATGTATTGTACGGTTCGCGTAACTTAGCGCGGTTTCTCACTAACAGAAAGCGAGAAGTCTAAGGTTTACGCGTACTTAAGAATGAAAGTTGAGATTCTTTCTTCAAACAAATCTTTAATAACGAAAATATACAGGTAGTTCTTTCGGTGATGAGGCGACGACGACGACTGATTGTTACAAAAATACTTATGAATAATGTTACCTACGCGATGCAAGGGAAGAGTGGGAGAAAAGGCCAAAAATGCAACATTTGCGGATACGCTGGGTCTTGCCTACGTAACCAATACTAGATATTTACTGGTTAATCCCTTGCAGGGCGTGGGTCAGGAAGCATTTTATTACTGAGAAAAATACGCGGATCTTGTATGCAGGAGTAAGGGTTAAAAGTGCCATAAAATTATCCGGAAAAGAAAGTTTATTGTAATACCAAGGGTAGGCCTTGGTAATTGCCCTTTGTAGTTATTTTAACCCTAATAAAACATCTGCAAGACACTCACTTATAAAGAATTGGGGAAATTCCCCGGATTTTACGCGTCGCATCACCATTACAATCGTAATATTGATGTAAATTAACATTAATAATTTACGTTAGTAACAGGGGAGGAGCGGAGTGTATTCGTTGGTTCGTCCAACAATTGCATGAAATCGTCTTGGATAAATTTGCCAACAGGGTGGAAGTGAAAATGCGACCCATGTCTCATGGTGAATCAATTGACTTTCAAAATGCTACACATTGCCACATTTGCGAACGACAGTTTGCAGAGACTGATGAGAGGGTAAGGGACCACTGTCATTTGACGGGTGAATATCGTGGACCAGCACATAAGGGTTGTAATTTGAACTACAAAGACTCATTTGTACTTCCAGTGATATTTCACAATTTGAGCAATTACGATGCTCATTTCATAATTCGCGATGTTGCCAATGCCTTTAAAAGTGATAATGATGATGATGATGATGATGGAATAAATATTAAAATTTTACCACAAACAAGTGAACGATACATTTCATTTGTCAAGTACGTAAAAGTGGGTGAGAGGAATGGAAAGAGAGTGTTTGTACAACTGCGATTCATCGATTCATTGCGTTTCATGCAATCGAGTTTGGAAAAATTGGCGTCGCTTCTCGATAAAACAAGTGCTGCTGACATGAAGATACTTAAATCATGTTTCGGTGATCTCGATAACGAAAGTTTCGACTTGTTAACGCGCAAAGGTGTATTTCCCTACGATTACATCACCGATACGAAAAAATTGGAAGAATCATCTTTACCCTCACACCGGGATTTTTATAGCAAATTAAATGCTTGTGACATCACTAAGGAGGATTACCAACATGCTGTGAATGTCTGGAATCATTTTAAAATACAAACATTGGGTGAATACAGTGATTTGTACCTCAAAACTGACGTTTTATTACTAGCAGATGTTTTTGAAAATTTTCGTACACAGTGCATGAATAACTATGGATTGGATCCTGCCCACTATTTCACTCTTCCTGGCTATACGTGGGACGCAATGCTCAAGTACACAAAAATCTCTTTGGAATTATTTACCGACATTGACATGCTCATGTTCGTGGAACGAGGTATTCGAGGTGGATTGAGTCAATGCTCACACAGATACGCGAAAGCCAACAACAAGTATATGGGTAACTACAATCCAATGGAAAAATCGCGATACCTCATGTATTATGATATCAACAATTTGTATGGATGGGCATTGTCTGAACCATTACCCTATGGAGAATTTCAGTGGTGCAATGATCCCGAACAATCTCTAGATATTCACAATGTGAGTGCAGATTCTGATACAGGTTATATTCTCGAAGTTGATTTGGAATATCCTGGGGAATTGCACGACATACATGCAGATTTACCATTTTGTACGGAACAGCAAGATCCATCGAAATTTAGTACAACAGGAGAAGAGCAACAGCAGCAGCAGCAGAAAACTCGAAATTCCAAGTTGTTGGCAACTGTTTGCGATAAGACTCATTATGTCATTCACTATCGTGCATTGCAGCAAGCTCTGAAACATGGACTCGTATTGCGTAAAATTCATCGCGTACTGCAATTCAAACAATCGCGCTGGCTTCGCGAATACATCAATCTAAATACACGTTTGAGAACTACGGTGACGAATGACTTTGAGAAGAATCTCTTCAAACTCATGAATAATGCTGTTTTTGGTAAAACCATGGAGAATGTGCGTAATCATCGAGATATCAAACTTGTCACACAATGGGAGGGAAGATATGGAGCAGAAGCCCTTATTGCAAAACCAAATTTTCACAATCGCACGATTTTCCATGAGGATTTGGTGGCCATTGAACTCAACAAGCTGAACATTTACTTTAACAAACCGATATATGTGGGTATGTCGATTCTCGATATCTCGAAAATCCTCCTCTACGATTTTCACCATGCTTATATGCGAGAGCGCTATGGAGATCAATGCAAAGTACTATACACTGACACGGACAGTCTAATCTATGAACTTGTGTGTGATGATGTGTATAAAAATATAAAATGTGATATTGATAGATTCGATACTAGTGATTATGGTGAAAACAATGCATATGACATGCCTCGCGTCAATAAAAAAATTCCCGGATTGATGAAAGATAAAAACAATGGTATGATAATGACTGAATTTGTGGGTTTACGAGCAAAGATGTATGCGTATCGTGTGAGGGGTAAGGATGATTGTAAGAAAATCAAAGGTGTAAAGCGTAGTACGATAGCGCGTGAAATAAATTTTGACGACTATCTGCATTGTCTGCGTGAAAAAACGATTCACAAGCGTAAGCAGCGAAGTATTCGTTCGAAATTACACAAAATGTTTACGGTATGTGAGAGTAAGGTTGCGCTAAATCCGTATGATAATAAGAGATTTATATTAAGCGATTTAGTTTCCACATTGCCATGGGGACATTATAAAATAAGAATGGGAGAGGGAGAAAAAATTAATTGAGAGAATGTAATTTTTTTATTCATACACATGTTGTTACAATACATTTGTTTTATCAATCCAAGAATTGTGTGTTTTATCGAAACCTAACCATTTAACAAACACCTTATTTCCCTTTTTCCGTAAAATTCGTTCCACTAGGTAGACATTGGGATCTGCAACTGCGTGAAGTTCCTTCTCGTAGAATCCACCGTGAATGGGTTGACCCATGGAGTCTCGCAAGAGATAGGTAATTGGGTTGGTCCTTTGCACCTCAGCTATTTCGAAGACTTCGCTGGACCAATTCGGAGTATAACCTTTGGCAAATATACTCTTGTATTTGCTCACACGCACATGATCACCAACTTTGAAGCGTGCTGGTCCAATGATTTTCACATTGCTGTATACCGTTGCAAGTAGATCATTTGCATTTTCTCGAGTGACGTCAATTGGACGTCTTCCAGTGGTCCGATGTCGACGCTCATTGTATCTTTTCACGAGATCTGGCAGTATTTTAATCCATTTGTAATTTCCGTTGAGGGTAAAGAGTTTCCACATATTGTTTTTCAATGTTCTATTCCAACGCTCGAGAATTCAGGCTTTCATTATACTGTAGGTGGAATAATGATTGATTTTCAACTTTTTCACAACTCTCTCTTGAAAATCCAAATTGTAGAATTCCTTGCCGTTGTCAGTCTGCAAATTTTTAGGTTGTCGTCCACTTTGACGTATAACCTTGAGGAATGCATCACTCACGTTTTTACCTGCTTTAGATTTAACAGGTAATGCCCATCCATATTTCGATAATACATCGATTATCGTAAGAATATACTTGTAGCCGGCATTGAGTCTTGAGTACGTTTGCATATCAACGAGATCGGCTTGCCATAAGTCGTCATATCCCTTTACGATAACGCGTCTAAGGGGGAAAGTTTCGTCGAGCAGGAGCATGGAATTCATCCACTAACAATCTCTTTTCTTTACTCATTTTCACTTTTTATTTTTTATGGTCCAGTATTCGTAAAGCATAATACTAAAACTAATACAAAGCAGTCCATACAACTTTTACATTTTCTCTCTGTATCACTATCGTCAGACGATTCCGGATTTACAATATATTTCTTCTTATTTCTCATGACTCTTTTTGTTGCAAATGTCTCTAAATTGGTTTTTTTCTCGTGTCATTAACTGTTTTCCAAAGATCATTGATATCACTCTTAATAGCGGTGATTTGCTTCACGTTGGATTCATTAACATCCTCAATATTTTTTTTCAGACTCTCATATTGTTGTAGTAGAAGATTGACGGTACTCTTGAATGCGTTGAAGTTATCCACATTAAATTTTTTTACGTTATCAAAATTCGTCTTAAGCTCTACACACTTTTGTTCGAAATGCGCGTTGTTCGCCGTTAGCAGTCTATTTATATCATTTTCCTGTATATTCCGTATCTTCTCCGCAATTTCCGTCCTGAGCTTATCACGAGAAATTGTAATATTTTCAAGCATTGATTTATCACGTGCATCTTCAATCTTTTCAACTTTCGTTTTTAAAACTTGATTTATGATGCTTTCGGCTTTCCTAATATATGACCTCATGTTCTCATTTAGATCATTCGTTATTTGATCCAATTGTTTATTCACGTCTTTGGCCATTGCATCTTCTTGTTTATCCACTTCATCTTTAACCTTATCATCCACGTAACGTTTATGAATGACATCGTCAGCCTCTGTGGGGGTTGCAAGCCTTTGAATTTTTCTACCACCGGCATTGTACGCATTGTTCTTTACATCCAAGTATAACGCATTCTTGTAAACGTAATTTTTTAGAACCATTCGCTCACCAATCGAAACTCTCTCTACTGCTGATGAACCAATACCTCTTTGCAGTGATACTCCGAATTTGTTAATGGACATTTTGCAACTGATGCGTTATTTCAATTTTCACATTAATTTATAATTAATCCAGCCTCTCTAAGTTCCTCGATAATCGAAACGATTTCGTTATCGTGCCCCGTGTGTCCAGCTGCTTGTGAGGCAAACAAGAGTCGTAATCTGTCGACCAACTCGTTTGCATCATCTCAATGAACGTAATCTATAGCGTTATTTGTAACTTTCATATCGAATGGCATTCTCTTATTACCTCCACTAATTTTTTTTACTCTTGGAATTGTCATAGCACCTCCCACTCTGATATTGAATAACGGTGCAATTATATACTTATACTTGTATCCTCTATTACCCAAAACTCGTTCAGTTGATAAATTTAGACGTTTGTGAGCGCTCGTTGATATCAAAATGTTTTTGTACGTTTGCAAATCTGAATTTGTATAGAGGGTGATATTGGATTTTTTCATAAAGATTAGTTCAAAGAGTCCTTGCGTACCACGATATCTCGTACCGTTAATCAACAAATAATCATTGTTATCCACATCGAAAGCAGCATTTCCCATAACTAGTTTATCTTTATCAAAATGAACACCGTACACGGTGTCAACGATGTTACTCTTATCAGTAAAAAGACGTTCCAAGTACAATTTTGATAATGGACCCATATTTGTAGTAAAGTGACTCAGTATTTGTTCACGTTCTTCGGGATTGTTCATCATATCCCTGATAGACGTTTCCAGCACGTTTTCTTCATCATCCACTTCTTCTTGATCATCATCATCATCATCATTATCGTGGTAATCAACTGCAGAGGAGGAGGAGGAAGGTCTGATCATTGCTGCTGCTGGCGTATTAGAAAGTTTTCTTCGTATTTGTAATCTTGGAGTCGATGCGTCAGTCAACGTCAAATCACTTTGTTTTCTCTTTTTAGATGCCCTTTTTCGTTCTGACTGCCCTTTTTGCAATAGCGGTGAAATTGGTGGATTATCTTTTTCCGGTGAAGATGGTGGTGGTGGTGATGCCTTCGTCGGAAATTCCGCTGTTGGAGGAGATTCAATTGAGGTATTTTCAACCAAAGTGGGTCGATGATAGGTTTCAGGTTCTTCTCAAGCATATGATCACTCTCCATTTTTCCGACTTTTAGCGCTTGATGTTTTGCTTGAATAGTTTTACGCGTTTTCGCGATTTCCTTGATAACTTTCGCCGACTCCATCTCACTAGGTGTTTCGATAACGACTGACACTCTCAGAGATGAACAAAGTCATTAAATCCACGTCTGTAACGACCCCTGTTCAATGCACTGTCTTTGTCTATCACAACAAATCCATATTTGTATTGCCAACAGATTGCACATAAATCACTAAATGTTTCATACGTCATGTCGGTATTAACGTGATCGTTGTAAATGTGTTTGAGATTTGTTCCATCCTGCTTAAAGAGAATCAGCAAATTTGTATTATCACGAATCAAATGTTTCGGAATTTTTGCATAAGTCTGACAAAGGTAAAAACAATCTACATTGGAGTGTCTACCCATAGAAAAGTATTCCCTTATAGCGTCCTGCTTATCACAAGCAACGTCATCAAACACGAATACCGAATCGGGAGCAGCGTCAGACGGTGGAATTACGTCCACATTATTGGAGAATGTAAAATAGCCTATGTCATTCATTGGTTCGAGAAGATGCTCAAGATAACGATATTTTGGTTGTTGTAATGATTTCGAGTAAACGTAAACGTTATTGAAACGCACTCCATTTGGACTTTCAAGCAAACTCAATAGTACATTGGTTTTTCCACAATTTGCCGGTCCACAAATTATCCCACGAATTGTATTTGGTAACATATGACCGTGTCTACGAGTTTGAGGAGGGATGTGATTAAACATCTTATCGGTGACGCGTATACTCGATGATTGCTTCACGAATCGCATAACTGACGCGGTGGTGTGATTTCAAAAGGTGGGAAATTCAGCTATTTATACAACTGGGTGTGATCGAAAAGTGTCAGTGCTACAATGAATTTCATGGAAGTATCAATGGCATTGGAAGATATATATAATCTCACAGCTGATGAATTGGAATTTATTCCGAAGATTGTTCTTCTAAAGCACTGTGCACACGCAATACACTATATTTGGGATAAATTACCGGAACACATTAAGGCTGATCCGGAAGTTCAACGTTATCGCCGTTGCATGAAACATCATAATCGCTCGAAAAACTCTACACACTTTGACGGTCCATCACCTATGATAAAAGACTGTTACTTATGCTTTGTGGGAAAAGAGGTGGAGGAGGACGAGAACGAGGACGACGACAACGACAACGACGACGAGGACAAGGAAAACAAAGAGGTGGAAGTATCCTCAACAGTGCAATAAATGCTTTACCTTTTGAATTACATGTACCTGGTTATCAGTATTGTGGGCCAGGTACACATCTACAAAAGCGATTAGCACGTGGTGATCGAGGCATTAATCCATTGGACGCAGCCTGTCGCGAACACGACATAGCCTAATCGCAACATCGAGATTTGGACGAAAGACACGAAGCTGATCGAATATTGGCTCAGAGAGCTAAGCAACGTATTACTGCTAGAGACTCCTCTTTATCCGAGCGAGCAGCTGCTACCGCCACTTGGGCTGCTATGAAAGTGAAAACGAAATTAGGAATGGGAATGAAGAAGAGGCAAAGGCAAAAGAGGATGAAGAAGAAACGGCTAGCAGTCAAATACCGTTCACTACCTTTAGCTAAACGAGGTGGATTTTTACCTTTGATTGCGCCAGTCCTTGCAGGACTTTCCGCCCTGGGCTCCTTGGCAGGTGGTGCCACAACTATAGCAAAATCCGTCAATGACGCAGCAACAAAGCGTAAGATGTTGACGGAAATGCAACGTCACAATCGTGCTATCGAGGGAAAAGGTCTCTATCTAGCACCCTATAGTAAGAGCGGAAGAGGATTCAAGAGGACAGCAGCAGGACGAAAAAAAAAAGTAGATGTAACAACCACCAACTGTCAACTGGAACGATGGTGTCAAAACATACCGTATTTTCGAGGAGTGTTTATGCGTAATAATTTACCTGTGAGAATTCGGAAAAATGAGTGTGGTATCGTGAATTTGGACGATCAGCAAGGACCGGGGACTCACTGGGTTGCTTATGTGGTGAAGAACAAGGAGCACGTAAAGTATTTCGATAGCTTTGGAAATCTCAAACCACCTGTAGAATTGATTCGTTACTTTGGTGGTACTACAAAAAGCATCAATTATAATTATGATCGTTATCAAGAATACAATAGCACCAATTGTGGTCAGTTGTGCGTTGACTTTCTCCGGAAGAATACATAAATATGACGTCATTCACGCTCACGCTAACAGGTGCCAATTCCATTTTATCGGCAAATTACTTTCCACCGATAAACTTAGAGGCAATTGGTAGCGCATTTGAGCTCGGTTTGGTGGATTTGCAAACATTCAACACCATTTCCAACGTTGATTCGACTAATAACAAATTTTACTATGACAAAGACAAGGTTGTAGTTACACCCGAGGGCTCATATGAATTGGCTTCCATAGCAGAGTATCTCAACCGAGAAATGGCTACAATAGATAATGAATATCCCCTTACTTTACGCGCAAACAACAACACACTGCAGAGTGAGATACAATGTGAATATGAAGTGGATTTCACTAAGCCGAATAATATTGGACAACTTTTGGGGTTTTCCACCAATCGTGTACTCAAAGCGAAGGAACTTCACGAATCCGATACGCCTGTGAAAATCATTAAGCTGGTGGGGACTAAGCACATACGCCTATATGACACTACTTACTAGGCACATACGCCTATATAACACTACTTACTAGGCACATACGCCTATATAACACTCACTTACTTACAATAGCCCAATACGGCGGTGTAAAACTCGATACGACTTATAAATGGCTGCACAAACAATGTATCACATCTAAAGATTACAATGACACTTTATTTTTAGCACGAATTACACGAAGAAAGGTCGAAATTTGTATCGATCAAAGCGATGTGGTCGCGACGCCATGTGTATACCATGCTAACAAAAATATGGCAGCGTAAGACACTGATATAACTATCACACGAAACAACGAAGGAAAATTAATAAATACAAACATAAAATAATACGACCAACAATGTGCCACACCCACACATTCGAATAAAACCTTTTTTTTTTCATATAAAACACACCAAAAAGGGTCGAAATTCGTATCGACCAAAGCGATGTGGACGCGACGTTATGTTCAAGCAATAGAGATTGTAGTTAGTAGTACTCAAAACTGTTGATAGATGGCCCTGGCATTTTTGTCTATTACGAAGGTAGACAAAACCCTTGAAATCTGCCTTATCGATGTTCGCATTGCAGATTCAACGTTTATGCGTCAATTTACCATCTAAATTCAAATACCGTGAGATTTTGGGGGCGCTGTGTCTCAATCTCATTGTCAGATACAAGGCCCGTCCGAGTTTATTATCTTGCACTAAATAATTTCTGTAATATATATTTACATATAATTCATTTTCTAATACATGGCGTGCTATATATGGGGCATTCATGCCAAATCGGACGGTTGAAAATTTTTTTTTGGATTTCTTAATTTTTTGGTATTCTTCAGTACCCCCAAAAGAAGCTTTCTAGCTTTTGAGATTTTTTTTATCACTGGTCCAAAAAATATCAAATTTTCAAAAGAGCCGCTCTTTTTTGGTTTTTTGCTCATAACTTTTTCAATAATAGTCCAAATTTAAAGTGATTCAGACAAGAAATGATAAATTGCTAATCAGTTTATACTAAAGAGTACGACATTAATTAAGCACTTTTTTTTTTAAGTATGAAACGTAACGAATATAAAACATTTTTTATAGAGATAAGTTAATAGGCACTAAAAAACTGAATCTATTTTTTATCTATTTTAATTTTAGTTGAATTTCCTTTTTTTGTTCTTGTAACTTATTTTTATCCTTTGCTAACTTTTTCTTACTCAATTTTGGCACATTTATCTATAAATACAATTTCTAAACAAATATCTGCCACAACAATTCAAACATATCTATTCACTTTGTAGGTTACGATTTTTAAATACAATTTTTCAGTTACTTAGAAAATGCTAATGAGATCTCGTATCATTAGCGCAAGTTCAAAAAAGCACATTATCGTAGACAGCGTGAGTTTTGTTATTATATAAGTAAGGAATATTAATGAAAAAAGTATTACTTTTGCAATTATAAAAATATTGTATTTCAAATTATTGTGCCATGTTAATGCAAAAGAAGTGATTTTGAATTTTTCAAAATTTCACAATCAATAAAAGCAAATAGTAAACGCTATAATACAAAATTTATATTTATTCATAAACAAAATCTTAAAGAATTAATTCAAGTTCGGTAACCTAACTCTTTAATTGCTTCCTCTGCGACGGATAACAATTTGTTTACATAATACAGTTCAGTAAAGATAGAAGAGGCCCGGAGTCAGTTACCCTGTAAATCGGCATGGTAAAATGATATATACGCTGCATGGTGAGGGAAATCCCCATCGCGTGAGAGAGAAAGTAATAGCGGAGCGAGTGAGAGACTCATTGTAGAAGTAAAAGGAATGGTTTCTGCTCCAGGTATCCTTGTCTCTATACTTCTGTTGTGAATGTGGGAACAATGGCAAGATGAGAGAGACGGATAGAAAACATACAGTCTCTAAAGAAACACCTCTGGGAGAAGAAAACACGACTAGTTCGTTGTATGCAATTTACGTCATAAGAAAATAAAAAGAAATTTCTTCACCGAAGGAGATTTCAAAATGAAACGTAAAAATAAAGATTGTACAAATCAGATAACTTTGATAGCAAATTTATTAACATAAAAAATAGAACGAAAATAAGAAAAGCATTGCAGTTTCGAGCGAAAAGGCTACGGTATATGAATCCAACGTTCTAACAACTAAACCAAATGTGATTTATACTAAAATGTTTTAACTGAAGACTTTTCAATCTCATGAAAGTCGGCAAATTCTGATAATTCGTCCAATTATGATGTTTTAATAATTGTCGAATATGAAGCGGTTCAGTTTGCAAGTTTTATTGCGCGAGAGGAAATGCAATAAAACGATGAATCATTTTACAGGAATGAAGATTCAGTAGCCTAACGATTCTGAGGATCATTTTCTGAGATCACAGTATCCATCCTTAAAATTTATGTAAGATTTCAGACTTTCGGCTGCTAAGATTCTAAGGGCCTGTTCTGAACGAAGTTTCGTTCTTTCCCATAGGATAACATGAAAAAAACCAAGTTTATTCCGAATGACAAAATAGCAAAATCCAACATATTCTTCAATTGGAATCACGATAATGTAACAACAAAAAGAACTATATATTGTATAATAACAATTACCAATTTTTTATTTATTACTCGACCTACATTAATGCATTATATTTTAAAAAAAAGATTATGTATTCATTGTATCACTGAGGACGGGTCAATCCTGTATTTGAAATGTACGAGGTAATTTACAACTAGTAAAATGTATGAAAAATTAAAAAAGGATAATCATTATTATTATTATTATTATTATTATTATTATTATTATTATTATTATTATTATTATTATTATAACACCGATCAAGGAGAATATGTATGTATTAATATAGGTGTAAAATGTACAATTATAACTATATTTTACAGAATAAGATTTATTTTAAACAAAAGAAAAGTGTTACACAGTTAGAAAACAGATCTGTGCTTTCTGCTTTATTTGTTTACATTAATCATTTTAGTATATCAATGAGAGCTGAAACTTCAAAATTACTTCTTTATAAATCTCTCCATTGATACACTAGAGTTCTACGCGGCTTATCTTATCGCACAACACCCAAACTCTTCTTACGCTGTGCGTTTGAAATATATACAAATGAAATACATACAAACAATCTCACGTCAGTCTTTTAGTTTGTAGGATAACCAATTTATATGCTTACGGTTGTAAGAAAAAGTAAGATTATATACATATACATATACACTACTCACAAAAATTAAGGGATATTAAAAAAAATTCCAAATTTGTGGGTGATTTTCAACAAGGGATAACTCAGAGAATAATGGCCGTATAAAAAATTTAAAAATAGGAAATTGTAGCTTTAAGTCTCTAGTTTTTTAATCTGATCAGTAAATTTTTTTTATATGAGAGGTTCACGAGTAATCGTAAGAAAACCAAAGATGAAAAAGATTTTCCAAATTCCCCCTTGTTGAAAATTACCCACAATTTTGGAATTTTTTTTAACATCCCTTAATTTTTGTGAGTAGTGTATACTATATATAAAATTATTGCCACATGTGTTGAAGGGTAGTTCGGGTATGCCAATAGGGTTGCAGTGTTTTTTCCTTAAAATGGCTAGGCATGGTAATTGAGATGTATACAATGTATGCTGCAGCAATAATGTAAAGGATTAAGAAATTGCTGACTACGTCACTCTACGTATACGTATTGCCTATTGTAAAAAGCCCCGTTAAATCTGTGTCATAAAACATCTGGTATTTTCCATTGAATTTGAAAATGCATTCTCAGGAGCAAAACATGTGATTGTCATAAAATGTACAAAAAAAAGAGTTTAAGGTTCCTGGATACCCACCGCCCGCACCCCTTGAGGGGTCAAGAAATATGCTTTTCGCTCAAGTTCCATAGCTGCTCCATTTTTCAAACGATTTTAATGAATAAAATTTCATTTTAAAGGTAAATAAATTTTTATAATGACTTTTTAGAATTTTCAAAAAATTATGATTTGAGTAAAAAAACTTTTCATATAAAGAGTGTCTGGTATAAGGTAACCCACCCGAAAACCCCGGAAAGATGGTGAAAATGGAGAGGAAAAGTCATGTACCATTTTTGGAAATTCGGATTACCGAGTTATTAATTAAAACGTTCCGGCCAATCAGAACGACGGAACGGCTTGGTAGGATTTAGACTCATTGTCAGCCCTATAGGCCTGAGTCTAAATTATTTTGACTGCCTACGTGACGTACCGGCGTCTACGCCAATACGTCGCCAAAGAAACTAGTGTAACAAAAGAACTAAGATATGGGTAAAACCAAAACATTGCTTCTACTGTTACCACTACTACAATACTACACTATGGTGTGCTGTCCTTCCGCAACAGAATAGTAGTAGTGGTAATACTTAAGAAATCGTATGGTAACACCAAAACATTGAAAATCTTACGTCTGGTATCTCTTTCTGCTATTACTACCCCTACCTCACTAGTATTATTGTATGTGTTTTCGTTGTACAATAAAGTTGTAGTAGTAATAATACATATGAAACAAAATGGCGAAATTGAAAACCATCAAATTTTTACTTGTATTATTACTGCTATTACGAGTACTACCGCTTTCATTATGTTTATGATTATTATTATTATTATTATTATTATTATTGTTATTGTTATTGTTATTAAAATGTTACTACTATTACTATTATTTTAGTAATTTTTTAATTATTATCATCATTATCATTACTATTATCGTTGTAATTGTTATTATTATTTTAAATTTGAATCAAATTCGATAACAAAAAAGCAAATTATGAAAGGGCCGAATAAGTGAGTCAAAAGTGCACCTAAACCAATTGAAGGAAACTAAGCTGTTACGTACCGACTCTATATGAGTGGGTGCGTATATGCGCAACATCTACTATCTCTACAACCTCTACTCTGGTGTCGCGTAAGCGATACTCTTCCGTATGAGATATCTAAGAATATAGTAGGACTGACCATGCACGTATTACTTGAGCGGCTAAGGAATACGGGTGGCGGGATACTTGCACCTTAAAGTACTAAAGTACACCTTGCTGAAAGTGATTAGAACATAGAAAGAATGATTCGGCAAATAAGGGTTTAATTTGGATTAAATATCTTATCAGTATTTATTATTCTTGAAAACTTACAACCGTGAATAATACAAATAGATCGTAATTCCGATGAATTGACTCTTACGACTTATATTCTGACTCTTTACGTATACAAAGAATATAAGTCCCTTTTACTTGTTTTATGATCGACTTTTGGAATTTGATAGAAAGAATGAAGCTTGGGTGAGAGAGTAGGTCTTCCTCAGGAGCTTGGGTTTACTAAGCGGTCAGCGGCCTAATAGGTTCTTCCTTGTACGGATCCAACAGGAAGACTGACAATAGATAATACTCAGCACGCGTGACGTTCTTATGTGTGCCAGGCGTGCCTACCTTATGGGTGCGCTACGTCTATAAGCTATCGGCAGAGGATAGTCGTACAAAGACAAACGGTTAGTGGACGAGCCCCTTACACCGAGCTTGCCTGAGACCAGACTCTCTGAAAAGTAGTGATTTCCCTGATATTTATACAATCAAATTGAGTGGGGGTCGAAAAGTTAATAATTAGTTTCTGGGGGGCACATGTACATGGAGTGTACATGTGTGTTCTTATATTCTTTGTAGATAAGCAGCTGACTGTGCTGGAGGTGAATGACAGAGGTGTATGTGACACATGTGCTGCGTTTGCAGAAGATGTGCTCTTGAATGTTTCATGCTTGCTTCGAGATTGCTTATAACTTAATGATAGATCTTATGATAAATTATAACGAAAGGAAGTATTTAAATAATGAGCCATTTGGTTCGTAACAGACCCCTCCCCACTTCCTTTTGTAAGAATTTATCACGAAGGCAGAAAGGAATATGTTAAAGAAAAATGTACCTCGGTCCGCCACGCTGCCAAGACACACGTAATTCTATCCAAGATAAGAAGAAAGTTTAACTCTGTGTTTAACTGTAAACTACTATTATTAGTTGTTTTCACTAAACTACGGGTACCTCCCCCAGTCCCTATAGGTCCTGTATATTTTGATATATGCGATTATCGAAAATAATGTTTATATGTATGTATTATATTTATTATTGCTATATTCTCAAATGTCTTTAGAGTTCGAGCAAACGACAATAGTCACAATTTAAATCACTGCACTCAAAAGGTTCGTTAGAGTTCATATTTGATAATTGCACCACTTGATTTAGATTTGTGTTCTTCATTGGGGATTTATCTTCAATGCGGTTTGATGTTGGAGGGCTTCCTTCCGGTTGTCCAGATTTCGTGGGCCGTGAGGTTGTTGGTATTAGTGAACGATAACACAGGGGTTTTGTGTCACGTGTCTTTTGGCGCTTCAATTTTTGAAGATCGTCCGACGTTGAGACCAATAAGAGTTCGTCGTCGCTGTCGTCTCCAAAAAGTTCATTGGCTTGTTGAAATTTGTGAAGTCCGTCTCCCGTTTGCGTAAATTTTGATTTTTTCCATATTGTTGAGGTCTGTGTAGATTTGGCTTTCCTGTATATGCCGCACCCTTTTCGAAAGTTGGGTGTGGAGGGTTTTATCATCCCTTGTCTGCATTCTTTTAACCAATTTCCAGTATCTGGAGTTTGTTGTGCGAAGACACGATGTCCTTCCACTGGTTCGGTTAAAGTTCCGACTGTTCTTTTGTGCATCTTCTTGCATTATGAAGGTGTTTAGATTTTAATCGCACGACCGTGGCGATTTCCTGATGGTTAATTTCTTCCATCTGGCTGCTTTTGTGAAGTCAGCGGAATTTCTTCAGCGCGTTGCTCTACTGGAATCTGATGCATTGTTTGGATTTTAATTTGGTTTGACGAACTTCCTTTGCTTTTTCGAAGTTTTAGGAATGCACAAATAGCGATGCCTATTATTATTAGCATTGTTATACTTATTCCTGTATTTGTAAATGATACCAGGCGGGTATGGTGCAAACTTCTTTGGTGAGTTTCAAGTTCTTGAGCTTGTTGTTCTATTTGCGATAATTTAATGGCATTGTTGCTATGTTCCCATTCATTGTTTTCAATGTTAATTTTTTCAATAGTGTTATGCAGTTCTGTGGGTATTTCTGGTACTTTTTGTGGTAGTAGAGCTAAGTATACAGGTGATACTGTAGGATATTGGTTGAACTGTTGTGTCTTAATGTCTTCATGTGTAAGGAGGGTTGTTGTAGGCGTTTCTGCTTTACACCCTGGTGCCATTGATAGTTTGCCACTCCCAAAAAGAGTTTCTTGTCCACTTAGATATTGGTGACATGTTATTTTGAGAGTCGTAGGTTGTAAAGCTGAGAAAATCCAGGTATTTTTGTCCGGTAAATTTTCCCAATAGACTCCTAGTGTTGGTATCACTCGTACATCACATATTTTCCATGATGCTGGTTTGATATTTAGTAATAGCATGGTTTCGCAAGTTGGTCTTCCCTCTGTTTTATAAATCGGCAGATGTAATGTGCAGATGTATGTTTTTCTATGAATTTTACATTTCTGGAGTAAATCCATTGATGGTGTGAAATAATTTAGATTGTCGGCAGTAATTGCGATGTGTGAGACTGTAGGTTTGATCAAAACTGCTGTTGATTTATTGTTTGACAAAACTTGTTGGTAAGGGCTGGTGTGGATGCTGTATAAGGTGAACGTTGTTTTGTCTAGAAGTGGTAAACTAATTTCTATTATCAGGCGTCCTTTTCTGTACGTGAGTGCCAAGTTGCTAATGTCATCCAAGGCTTGTGTATGTAGTTCTTCCGGGGAAAGTGGAAAATCGTAGTTAGTGTGTTCTTGAATTTTTCCGACTGCATTTATTAGCTGAGATGGGGATAGTATTGCAGGATGCAGAGTGCCTTTTTTTGCGAAAAGGACGGCCGTTGTTAAGATTATTAAGCTCATACAATAATCTTCGACTTCCCTTTGAATTTCGTTGACGCTGGCTTCGAGTGATAGTGAATAATATAGGAATAACGTTGTGTTATGCTGCTGAACAATTTCTTTTGCCATGTCGTTTGTTTTTGTGATTAGTTCCCGAGTTTTGTTCGATATGGTTTCTATATTTTGGTGGATGTTTGAGAATTCTGTTTTCATAATGTGCGTTTGGTTTGATATAATTTCGGAAAGGTGTTTTTGGTCAGTATAAATCTTATCTATCTCTTCATTGTAATACTCTGCGTCGTCTTCAGATAGCGTTCCGAAGAGTGCATGACTTATACTTCCGATGAAACCGAATGGGGCTGCTCTTTTGGTTTTATGCTTTATTATTCCAACTGAATTTCTTAATATCTCTATGTATTTGTCTGAGTCCTTCAGTTTTGTTGCTATGGGGTCGATTAGTAGTACTGCGCTGCACGTTTCGTTATCCTTAAGTTCGTTAATTTTTCTGCATCCCATGTCCAATTCTCGTCTATATAACTCTACGTTTGGTCTGTGCGTAAGAAAATTTTCAATTTCCAATGATGTTACTAGTTTCCATGTTGATTGTGAAATTTTGATGTCTCTGGATCGTTCGAAGTATAGACCGGAGTGCGAAGGCAACGGTGTAATACGATAGTGCGGTGATGTTGCCATAGTGTAGGCTAGTAGATTTAGCCAAATTAAGATTTCGAAAAATCTTCTCATGTTAGTCTCCCGTTCCTTCCTTGAAAAAGAATTTTAAATTTTGTAGTATATATATCCTTGATGTAATCAAAGTAAAAGGATGAAGAAAGGGATCAATTTGTTTTCTTTCATTCGTTAAGGATGTTTCGTTGAGGTAATCGCGTATTTCTTATCTGTGCGGTCCTGGTAGTGTGTTGACTTGTGTATTGTTGTAATGGTAATCGGAGTACCATGGACACTACAGCCGCATGTTATAGTTATATACTTATGTTTTCCTCTGATGACATATGTATACCCGGCGCGTGCCTTAATACTCTTCTTTGCCAGCTGGAGAGCCTTGATAGTAATATGAAGTTTTCCAAAAGCAAGTTTGCATTTTTGTGTGTTGCGGGCCCAGTTTTCATCTAACTGTCGACCCGAGTAGTGTGCATTAATTTATTACGAAGATGGATTTCCGGCGCAGTGGCGATTGGGTATGGGAGCCTGTGAAACTTGAACGGTTAGATGTAAGTATATATGGATATTGATGTATCGCAGTAATATTTTCTTTCTCCTATTTTTTTTTTTTTTTTTATTATTGTTCTAATGGATTTTCTTGTTATTCGTGTTTAGGTACGGCGAAGACGAAGGTGCCATAGGCGAACCATCGAAGAATTATGGAGCGGCTGGGATGGCCTGGGGCTTCTTGAATTATTTTATGAGGAGGGTGACGATATGCTTGGGTTCACCGTCACCCATTTTCATTTCAGTCGTGGGTTTTTCGAAGTGGCGCCCACTCCCACACGCCGTTAGGGGTCTTATTTTTGTTGATTAAAAAGGAACAATTTTTATTTGTATTCGTATTTTTATTGTTTCTTTGTTAATAAATGGTATTATATATTGGATTCGGAAATTATCCTTCATTTATTTCGTTTCCTATTTTCCATTATTATTTATTGTATGAATATGCATGTTTCAGTTCATCCGGCGCTAAAATAAAGTAATTTTTTTTTTTGTTAAATTTGTATTGATAATTTGGAGATCAATAAATTTATAAATGTAATTTAATTATATTGTTGTATTTGTTCTTTTAGAATTATTTTATTTATATATATATGCGTGTTTTAGCTTATCGTTGTGTTTTAAAATTTGTTTGCCATTTTCCTTTTGTAGAACACAGGTATTCTGTTCTAGGGCGTTCAAAACTTTGTATGGTCCCTTAAATTTAGCGTCAAATTTTCCAGTTTTTGTTTCCTTTTTTACGTAGACGTAGTCTCCCGGTTTAAAATTTACTGGTTTAATTTTTTTGTCGTATTTTAATTTTGAGATGTGTTTAGCCTTGTTCAAATTATTTCCTCCTATTTTGGCTAGTTCGTGTAGGCGTTCGACCAGGTTCGTCATATATTTTGTGGTCGACGGTAGATGTTCTTTCAATGGAAAAGTTTCGGGGGTTTTCATAACCTTTCCGTATGCCATTTCGTAGGGTGTGAAATTTGTTGCCTCGTGGACGGTAGCGTTGTAAGATTGCATGGCGAACGGTAGCAATTCGTCCCATTCGTCGCATTCGCTCACGAAGTGTTTCAGGTAATCCACAAGTACTGCGTGACTTCTTTCCAAGGATCCATTAGATTGTGGATGGTATCCTGATGTCTTCTCGTGGTGTATGTTGTTACTTTCCAGGAAATCCTTCATCTTGGTGTTCAAAAAGCTCTTTCCGTTATCTGTTAGCATAATTAAGGGAGTTCCGTGTTGCGCAAAATAAAGCCTATCCAGTGTTCGAATTACCGTGTCACTTTTCATGTCTGGTATTTCGAAAGCGCTTCCAAATTTTGTTAGTAGGTCCAGAACTGTTAGGATGTATTTATTTCCATTTTCGGTTCGTGGTAGGGGACCTACTATATCGACTGCTATTTTCTCCCATGCTGAGACGGGTGTGTCGGTGATAACCATTGGTTCACGTGTTAAGACTCTGGTGATTTTCTGTCGTTGGCATTCATCGCAGCATCGTAGAAAGTCTTGGATATGATTGCGCATTCCTGGCCAATAATATCGTTGTCTAATTAGATGATAAGTCTTTTTCACTCCCTTGTGTCCTCCAATCATACCTTCGTGCCATTCTTGTATTATGGTTTTTCTAAGTTCCGGTGGAGGGGTTTCTATTTCTGCGGTGCATAGAGTTATTTTAATTTTAACGTTAAAAAATATTTTTTGTATTATTTCTGTCAATGAGTCGGTTGAAAAATGATCCAGGTCGTTCCCTCTTATGGGTATACGTATATCGTCGACCTTGTAATGCATAAGAGACTTCTTTAAAGCTTGCAGAGCCTGTGTCAGCAGATTCGTTGTTACTGAATCATAGCAATTTTCCATTGTTATCACGCTAAATAAGTAATTATTTTTACGTTTTGAAACTATTACTTGTCCTATTTTTGAATTGACGAATTTATCATTTTCAGGTTTGAATTTGCCCAAATCTTTTATTTGTTTATTTATGGGTGAAATAAATTGTAAATCCAAAGGTATGAAATGGCAGTAATTTGCCTTCTGCATGAGCAAGGTTTCGTGAGAGGTAATTATTTTGCAAAGTTTGTATTTTTCTTTGTCAATGTCTGGAGATGAGTCGGATTCGTCAGAACTAGATTCGCTGCCTGAGGAATTTTCAGAATCCGAAGATTTTTCTGAATCCGAAGATTCTATTGCAACGTCTGGTAATGATATGGTACTTGAATGTGACGTTTGTTTATAGGTGGGGATTGAAGAAGATCGGTTTTCCTTTGAAGTTCTTATGCCCGGAGTTGATTGCGCTGTGGGTAACATACTTTTTCTAGGTGTGGGCATAAAGCTTACTCTTTTCCTAGGTTTGGTGTTTCCGGTGATGATTGTATTTCCTTCTCTCGACTTCCCTTGATCCAAAGATATAGAGGACAAGTTTTTCGAAAGTCTTCGTAAATGGGCTTTTGCTTCCTGAAGGCTGAGATTTTGGGTTTCTTCAAGACAGTCTCTTTCTCTTTGTGCAGCTTCCTTCGTGTTTACTACTAATGGAGCTTTTTCTGAAACATTTATTTTTTCATCTTTGTGGAGACTTAGTACAGCTTCAGTTTCATCGATGTCTTCCCATTCGCTAGATGTTGATTCTGTAGAGTTTAATTTTGTTGGTCTCGGAGAAGTATTTTTGCATCTTTCTAGAGATTCAAACATTTCTCGAGATCGTGGAGATTCCAATTCTGAGAGATGTTTAAGGAGTGTATCGTTGACTTGTGAGAGTGACGTATGTGAGTCATCTGAGAGGATTTGTGTTTCCTCGTGTTGAGTATCTTCTTCCGTATCTGTAGAAGGTTCAGCGTACGTTCCTGGTGGTTTCCTGGTCCGAATTTTAATTCTGTCAGCTATTGTGCTGGTGTTAGTAGGAGTAACCTTGACTGGTGTTGCATAGTCGGGATCATCGTTTTTCCCTTTGCTTATAGGAAAACAGGTGATGGGGTTCCTTGATAATGCATCCGCATTGGTGTTGGTCTTGCCTTTTTTGTAGGTTACTTTATAATCATATTCGGCTAGTTTTAGCCTCCATCTCATTAGACGTGATGTTGGATCCTTTACTGAATAAAGCCATTGTAGCGGCATGTGATCAGTGATCAATGTGAACTTTTTCCCGTAGAGATATGGTCTGAAGTAATTTACGGCATAAACTATTGCAAGACATTCTTTCTCCGTTGTTGAATAATTTTTTTCTGCTGGGTTTAGTATTCTTGACGCATAAGCAATGGGATGTTCTTGGCCATTTATTTCTTGTGATAATACGGCTCCTATTGCGTAATCTGATGCGTCTGTAGTGAGTAAGAATGGATTTTCAAGCTGTGGACATTTCAAAATAGGTTCCTTGCATAGTTCATTTCGCAAGTCTTCAAAGCTAGACTGCTGTTCGTTCCCCCAAACAAAGGGTTTTCCTTTCTTTAATAACTCTGTCAAAGGTTTGGAGCGTTTGGCATAGTTGTCTATGAATCTTCTATAATATCCAGTTAGCCCTAAAAATTCTCTAATATTTTTAGCATTTTTTGGTACAGGAAAATTTTGTACTGCTTTTAGTTTTCTAGGGTCCGGTTTCACACTTCCTTCTGCTAGAATATGTCCTAAATAAGTAACTTCCTTTTGTAGGAATTCACATTTGTCTGGTTGCAGGGAAAGTCCGGGGTCTTTGAGTCGTCTTAATAGGCGTCTTACTTTAATTCCATGTTCTTCTAGAGAGCTTGAATAGATAACGATGTCGTCTAAATAAACAAATAATTCAATTCCCTGTAATCCGGTTAAGATATGGTCCATAACTCTTTGAAAGGTAGCTGGGGCATTCTTCAGCCCGAAAGGCATTCTCACATATTCGTAGTGACCGTTTGGTGTAGTAAAGGCCGTTTTTGGTTGGTCCTTTGGTTCCATTCCGATTTGATGAAATCCACTTGCTAAATCGAAACACGAGTAATATTTAGCACTGCCAAGTTTATCGAGTATTTCAGTTATACATGGGAGAGGATAGCTGTCTCCAATAGTTTTTTCGTTAAGTGCTCGATAATCAATTACCATTCTCCAGCGCTTATTTCCCTGTGAATCGTCCTTTTTGGGTACTATCCAAAGTGGTGAATTGTATGGCGAATGTGATGGTTTAATTATATCGTTTTTAAGTAAATCAGAAACTTGTTTCTTTATTTCCTCCTGGTGTATCGGAGGGTAACGATATTGCCTGGTGTTGATAGGAATATCATCTGTTGTAGGGATTGTGTGAGTAACTGTTGTTGTTTTCCCTAATTTATCTCCTGGAAGGTAGAATAGGTCTGGAAATTCTTTTATAATATCTAGAACGTGTCGTTTTTCTTCTGTATTTAAATGATCTAATTTGAGGTAATTTTTGATCTGGGAAATTCTATCTGTAGCTCGATTCTCGTGTTTCTCGGAGCCAGAATCTGAAGAATATTCACTTGAGTCCATTTGTAGAATTTCTTGAGCGTCTAGTTCAATTTCAATAGGATTTTCATTGGTGTTGGTGGCAATAGTGTAACATATGCCGTTCCTGTTAGTAACGATAGCTTCTCCGATATATATGTCGGGGTGTGTCTTGATCCTAGGCAAATATCCTTCTGACACTTCTGTGTTTTTAATTTTGATGGGAATTTGTTTTTGGCATCGACCTTCAATTATCAATCGTGTTTTTTGGAGTTCCTTGGAGAGTGTTTCCATTTCTTGTTGGTTACTGAACCTGACAGGTCTTATGGGATCGTTTATAGAAACCATTGTTCCATGGTGGAAAGAAAGTTCTGCTTCTTCTTGCTGGAGTAGTGCAGCACCTATTATTCCGTCTCCTGGAATGTTTAATCCTTTATAAACGTGGAAAATTCCATCAATGTTGTTAACTCTTAGAATGATTGTCCCTTCGGTATATTCAGGTTCTTGGGTAATACCATGGACTTCTCTAATTTCATAGTCTATGAAATGTATAGGTTTTGATAAAGCGTTATGATTGACAAGATTGATTGATGACCCTGAATCTAAAATAAATTCTCCATATCCCTTTTTCAGTTGGGGAACTTGTGTTCTTATTTTCGCGATCACTCCTTCTTTGAGTAAGCACCTTTTTCTTGGTTCCTTTGTATAAGCGTCACGGGTTTGTTTCCGAGTCTCGGAGGGTCTTCGTGGCGACCGCGCTCGTAGTTTAAAGAAACAGGTGAAGGTTCCCTTGAAGTTCCCACTGGCGTTCTGCTAGGACTTCTATTGCGATTGTAAGGGTTCTAATTACAGTGCATTGGGTCGTGTCCCTTTTTGCCGCAATAAGCGCAAAAGTGTTTATTCACATCTAAATACTTGGGATATCTTCTGAGTAATTTTGGTGGTTCCTCGGGATGAAGTGAGGGCTCATTTCCCTTTTGTTTGTAGGTATTATTGGGAACATTATTTCGGTTCAATGGAGTTTGTCCGATTGCTGTTAAAATCATTGAAGAGATTTTATCAATGATTTTCTTTTCTCTTTTATTTCCATCTGAGTCATCAGAATCGCTGGAGTCATCACGGCTGTGTCTCTTAAAGCGATGTTTTCGATATTTCCGTGAGCTGGGCTTGTAGCGGTGTTCCGTTTCAGCTTCGTCACTGTCGGTTTCGGTTACATCCGAAAGATTTTTCGCAGCTCGCGTTCTGTTTTTCCAAGCACGTGCTTCCTCGTCCACGTCGTCGAAGGCTTTTTGGATGTCGGTATATTTGCGTGCTCGGAAAACTGTGTAATAGCGTCGTGGTAATCCTCGGAGAAAGTTTGTAATGATGGATTCGTTGAAATTTTCAAGTACGTGTTCTCGAGCATTTTCTTTGTATTCATTTATAATAGCCGCTTCCGTATCTCTGTATAATTTATTTGTTCTTGAGATGTATTGTGTTATATCTTCGTGATTTCTTATTTTCAACCGTGCTATTTCTCCTTGGTAGTGATTGAAATCTTTTCCCGATGAAAATTTCTTATTCAGCACAGTGATAAATTCCTGAGTCGTGGAAATATTTTTTCCGAGTATGATGTTCTTTGCAGTCCCAGTTAATTTGCTTTTTAATATTTCCAGGAAGCGTTCCTCGTCATCTTCCGTGACAAATTTGGCGGCGACCTTTATTTGTCGTACAAATTTCGAAAGTGAATCGGTCGTGCCGTTGTATGGATCAATTAGACTTGTGGTGGTTATTAATTGATGTCCTTGTCTAGTGACGCGATTGCTTTCCTCTAGTGACTCTATTAAACGCCGGATACTTTCGTCGGCCATTTTGAAAGCAAATTGCACCCTTTTTCCTTTTACAATATAAATGAATGCGAATTCCTTTCTTTCGATGTTGCACAATCGGCAAGTTTTGCAAAGATTGAGAAAGAAAAGCAAAGTAAAATAAAAGAAAGCTGAGAGAGAATTAAAAGAGATATATATATATACACGAGCGTCTGAGGTTTCAAGGATATAGGTGTCGAGTTGAACAAGGAAATGCGTATACTCAATATTGCATTTCTTGCGACTCTAGATAGGTAAAAGGAGTGAGGTAGATACAAAGTCTCTACACCCTTTTATGTGCCCAAAAATATAGCGGGAAAGAGTATATGCAAAGTATCTCCATCCGTTTATACTTCGGAGGAAGTTGGAAATCACGCCTTTAATCCGTACACATTGAACATGGGAATACACACTCATATGTGTCGTCTTAAAGGTGTGAACAGTCTCATGTGCTCATGTACACACAATATCACTTCTTTAAATGCCTACTTATTTCTACATAAGATAAGGATGTACAGGAATGGTATGTGGATGAGAGGAAACACAAGAAAGAACAAGTATACGCAATATCAAGTTCCTTCCGGTTTTAGATAGGTAGAGGTACTACAGAAACAACGGTATCCTCAAGATTCGATGCTCTGGTACCTTCTTATTGTAAGGATAATTATGTATTCAAAATGCCGAGTTCAGTAGAACAAAGACTCTGAGTCAGCTAAATACATACGGAGAAAATTTTGTAATGCAGCAATAAGAGCTAAATATTTATTTATGTAATTAGAAAAAATTTTTAATAATTTCTTTCGTGATCTTGGAATCCCACCGCTGTCACCAATTCTGTTACGTACCGACTCTATATGAGTGGGTGCGTATATGCTCAACCTCTACTATCTCTACAACCTCTACTCTGGTGTCGCGTAAGCGATACTCTTCCGTATGAGATATCTAAGAATATAGTAGGACTGACCATGCACGTATTACTTGAGCGGCTAAGGAATACGGGTGGCGGGATACTTGCACCTTAAAGTACTAAAGTACACCTTGCTGAAAGTGATTAGAACATAGAAAGAATGATTCGGCAAATAAGGGTTTAATTTGGATTAAATATCTTATCAGTATTTATTATTCTTGAAAACTTACAACCGTGAATAATACAAATAGATCGTAATTCCGATGAATTGACTCTTACGACTTATATTCTGACTCTTTACGTATACAAAGAATATAAGTCCCTTTTACTTGTTTTATGATCGACTTTTGGAATTTGATAGAAAGAATGAAGCTTGGGTGAGAGAGTAGGTCTTCCTCAGGAGCTTGGGTTTACTAAGCGGTCAGCGGCCTAATAGGTTCTTCCTTGTACGGATCCAACAGGAAGACTGACAATAGATAATACTCAGCACGCGTGACGTTCTTATGTGTGCCAGGCGTGCCTACCTTATGGGTGCGCTACGTCTATAAGCTATCGGCAGAGGATAGTCGTACAAAGACAAACGGTTAGTGGACGAGCCCCTTACACCGAGCTTGCCTGAGACCAGACTCTCTGAAAAGTAGTGATTTCCCTGATATTTATACAATCAAATTGAGTGGGGGTCGAAAAGTTAATAATTAGTTTCTGGGGGGCACATGTACATGGAGTGTACATGTGTGTTCTTATATTCTTTGTAGATAAGCAGCTGACTGTGCTGGAGGTGAATGACAGAGGTGTATGTGACACATGTGCTGCGTTTGCAGAAGATGTGCTCTTGAATGTTTCATGCTTGCTTCGAGATTGCTTATAACTTAATGATAGATCTTATGATAAATTATAACGAAAGGAAGTATTTAAATAATGAGCCATTTGGTTCGTAACAAAGCAAACTTTGTTTTCAAACAAACGTGGCTGTACGAGTAGAAAAATCTATCGAATTTTTTTTCACGAGAGAAAGGCATTGTGAACACGTTAAAAAAAATTTTCCAAAAAAATTTTGAAAAAAAATTTGAAAAAATGAAAAAAAAAATCGAATTTTTTTTCTCGATAATTGATGTCTTTAAATAAAGAAAATACGCATTATTGCCGAAAAGTTTTTCCAAAGTGAATGCATATTTTGATTTTCGTCTAACTACTATCCGGTAGAGGGCCTTCCATAATTGCTATTTTTTTCGATTTTTAAAGATAGAAAAATTTTGTCGCTATAAATTATTATCAGTACCGATTTTTTACAAATTAAAAATTTTTTTTAAAATTAAAAAAAATTTTTTAATTCAAAATTAAAAATTTTTAAATCAGTACCGATTTTTTCAAAAAAGTAAAAATTCTTTTTGCTATAAATTATCAGTACCGATTTTAAAAAATTAAAAATTATTTTAAAAATTTTTGAAAATTTTTAAATTCAAAATTTTAAATATATTATTCTGCTCCCCGAAAAACAATTTAGAGAATTTCTTCAAATTGCATTTTGAACCGATTTTGAGATATTGATTTTTTTTCGATATTGTCTTCAAATGACTGAATCATTGCAAAAAATTGACGGATTCGAACGTTTTGTTTTTCACTATATTGGACTTTTTGCGTACTTTTTGAAAGAAATTTAAAAACGTTGTTCGCTCGCGTTTTTAGGAATGATTTTTTAATTTTCAAATTTAAATAATTGGATTCCGATTCTTCGAATGGCTCTCATTTAAAGAAAAAATATTTGAACATATGTTTGTAAACTCCCACTTACATCCCAATATCTTCTCATATTTGTTTTCCACCAATGATATGTTTGCAACAAAATCTTACCCCCAAGAAATTTCAATAGTTTGACGAGAGAAAACATCCAAAATTGAAGACAGTTTGTAACAACATTCAGAAGGAGTAACTTCTAATCAAAACTTGTACCATCTTAAAATTTAATGAGTAATATCCTTTCGTTATTGTTTTAAGGAAGTGTTACTTTTATTTTTCAATCCTTACAAAATAGTTTTGCAATATTAATTTGGCGCATACTTGACACTGAACAGAGTTAGCATGTCGAGATGCCGCCGCCATCGCGTTTCCCCGCCCACCCTTTCATGCTAGTGCCAGCCTCTCTTCCACTATAGTTACACCTTTTCAATTTTACCTTTTTTTACATTTTCTATCAGACAAGTTTTCAGAACTCTTTTGAAAATTTGATAATATTGGTAAAGCGATTCCAAATAAACGGAAAATAATATTTGATTGACTAAAAATATGAAAATATACAACAAATCTGCATAAAAAGTTATACATATAATTGAGTTTTTTTGATCGCCATATTGGATCCGTCATTTTTGAATCTATACGAGTGTTTAAAATTTATGCTAGAGAACCGTATATAAAATTTTCAATAAGAAAAAAATTGTAATATACAGGCATTATGTCTCATAAAAGCAGAAAATCTGAGACTAGCCTTTTTTTATACTTTGGCCGACTTCTTGAGTCGGACATGTTAAATTTGAAAATTTAAAATGCATATCCTTATACTTCAACTATTTTGCCCACCGATGACAGTTTTTTAACAGTCTCGGGAGCTTTTCCATTATGAAATTCTGCTTATAAAAACAAATGCATGAGTTTTTGCGATTTTTTCGCGTCCAAAGCGCCATATTGAATTTCGTGAATAAAAAAATTAAATTCCGACAACGCCATCGTACATATAGAGCGATCCTGAAAACCCTTAAGTTGCGGTAGGTTCATCAAAATTTTTCACCTCCAAATATTTAAAATCTCATCTCGAAATCATGAAAAATTTTGTGCGTTTGGACATTAATGGGTGAAATAATTGAACCCTTAATTTTGAAAGTGACGCAAGTTCATTTAGTTGTAATAAAATCTTTTTTAGACAGCACTACAACGCTATTTTTAAATTTATTGCATTGAAATATCTCGCAATAACAAAATATGGACTTGCCCCATTTTCAAAATAAACGGCTCAAATAAGGATTTAGTAAAAACTCAAAAATGAAATATGTTGAAAAATATTTATTATTCGAAAACTGAGTATGGGGAGTAACACAGTGAGGAACTAAATAAAATGGTAATATTGTGTAAGATAAATATTGGGTCATATAAAAAGTCTCTACGGTTTTTTCAACACTATCTAATGGCAAAATCCGTGGAGACTTTTTATATGACCCAATAGTACGATTTTTTATTAACTTTTCTGTTTTTTCTTCGGTGCAGCTATTTTTAGTATATATTACACAGGTTTTTCGTAAAAATAAATATTACAAGTATATTTGTAATGTTTGACAACAGAATTACTGATTATGGTTGAGTAGTTAAAATCTCGTTTACATCGTTTCAATTTGATCCAGTTTGTATTAAGTTTAAACATTTTGTATTAACATTAGACATAAAATGTTTAAAATTAATACAAACTTGATCATATTGAAACGATATAAATAAGACTTTAACTATATAACTATAATGAACATTTCTGTTTTCAAAAATAACAAATATATTTGTAATATTCATTTTTACGAAAAACCTATGTTAAATATATATTAACAATAGCTGCACCGAAGAAAACCCCGAAAAGTTAATATAAATCTTATTATAGAAGAAAATTAACTTTTTTTATGATAATTTTTTTTAATAGTAAAGTTTTTAAACATTAATTTTTTTGAAATAAAACTAACTCTATTTTTAATAAAAAAAACCCTGATTGTTTTGCCGCGGTGCCATCATCATTGACGGCGCCAAATACGGCGACATGGACACCGGTGATGGTATCATCATTACCGATGGTCCCATCGTCGGTGCCATCATGGGTACCATCAATGATGATGGCATCGCTTGCCCCCCTGTAGACACTGTTGTTGAAACAGTGGCAGTCGCCCCCCGTCGCTGCAGGGTGTCGTTCACCGCCCTTTTCACTGCTTTCTGGAATTTCTGAAAACAAAATAAAATTATTATAACAATTTGCAATTATTACAACGAATGATATCGTCGTAAATAATGTGAAGTTTAGGAAGGTACTTCGATTTTCAAAAAGTATTTTCATTGTACCCACGATTCCGACTGTTCCTTTCATCTGAATAAAAACATTTTGTGAAAATATATGAGTTTATCTATTATGTAAGCTATAACGAAAGAGAAATGTTAAAAATTTTAAAAATGGTGCTGTCTTTGAAAATGTTTTCGCTTCTTTCCACAATTTTGTTAACTTTGGTCATTTTTTTTTATGTCGTGCTACTTCTTCAATTTTGAAGATTTTCATTTCATTATAGTCTACATAATAGTTGAACTCATACATTTTAATAATGTGCTGTTTCATATGAGAGAAACAGTCGGAATCACGGGTCCCGTGGAACTACTTTTTAAAAAATTATATAATAAGTATAATACAAGTATAGAATTATTTAATAAAATCACTTACGTTCTTTTGCCGCCGTTGTTTTTGACGCCTTCTAAGCGCAATTCGGCGATTTTCTTGCCGGTATTCCGGCCCCGCCTGCTCCCCTTGCTGCAGCGCCTGCTGCTCTTGCTGCCGTTGCTGCCGTTGCTGCTGCTGCCACGCCTGCTGCTGTTGTTGGCGATACGCCTGCTGCTGTTGCTGCTGCTGTTGCTGCTGCTGCAGTGCTTGCTGCTGTTGTTGTTGTTGCTGCATCGCCTGCTGCTGCTCTTGCTGCTGTTGGTGCTGCAGCGCCTGCTCGAATGCGCGCTGCTGTTGCTGTTGCAATTGCTGCTGTTGTTGCTGCAGCACCTGCTGTTGCTGCTGCTGCTGCAACACTTGCTGCTGCACTTGCTGCTGCAGTTGCTGCAGCGGCAGCTGCTGTTGCTGCTGCTGCAACGCTTGCTGCTGTAGTTGATGTTGCTGCAACGCTTCCTGCTGCTGCAGCGCCTGCTGCTGTTGCTGCTGCTCTCGCTGTTGCTGTTGCTCTCGCTGTTGCTCCTGTTCTCGCTGTTGCTGCTGCTCTCGCTGTTGCTGTTGTTGCTGCAGCGCCTGCTGCTGTTGCTGCTGCTCTCGCTGTTGCCGTTGCAGCGCCTGCTGCTGCTCTTGCTGCTGTTGTTGTTGTTGCTGCGCCTCTGTAATTCTCAACGAAGGTCTACGATTCCGAAGTCCACGCCTAGGAATTACGTCCCCAACAACTGGCCATGAATTCCTATTCTGGCCCGATGAACCCTTAATGGTATCTGAAACAGAATTAAAATCACTTTAAGAAAACATATTACGAAGAATTTGTAAAGTAGTTAACACTGTAACGACCGACGAACGAAACACACGAAACTATTGGTATTTACAGTGTTGATTGCTGAAAAATTAAAAAAAAAATGGCACAGTACTTACGCGGCATTTTATGTCTTTTGACAGTACGTTTGTATTCTGAAACAGAAAGAACAATTAAAATAAATAAATTTTTAGATTAAAAGTTCTGATAATAAATTGTAAAAATATTAATTTCCCTTCAGATCAATAGTAATACTATATTTAATTTTGTTTTATTTATGATACATACTACTTATGAAAATTAATATTTTTAACCGAAAATTAAAAAAGTTAGCTATATTCACGAAAATGAAATATAATGTCGAAAAAACTTACCTCTTTCTTCTGCGACGTCCCAATCAGATATGGCACGGGTGTAGCGTCTCTGAAAAGTTCACTTTCACCCCCCTCCCCCCTCCAAATCTTCTGCATACAGTGTTCGGTGGGAGTGGATACAGAGTCTAAGGAAAAACACCCTTACTTTTCAATACAACCGCACACTATTTTATACTTAATGCTACAATGTGTGTACTGTACAATTGCACACATAAAATTACGAGAAGTATAACCACGTATATAAAAATTAACATATATGAAATAAAATGTGGCAAAGTATCTATTATTCTGAAATAACTCACTTTAATAAATATACTATAAAAAATGTTCTAACATATATGAAATAGTGAAAGTAAAATATATTTATTTTTATGAATTATTTTATTTACGAATTCACACATGCAATTTAAATAGTTGTAAAATAAAAAACTCCTAATTATTTAAAAATGAACGATTGTTTTACGTAAATACGGAAAAGCGTTTATTGATAGGTAGTTTTACATTACTTACGACGTTCTTTATCGAAACATATTCGATGATAGCTGCAAAAAATACATAAGGACTTTTCCCCATTTCCTAAAAAAATTGTTTCTTTTTAATTAAATAGGGCCGTTGAAGCTATAAAAGTAATAAAGTTCGGTACGTTTAAGCTTCAAGAATAGAAATTCATTGTTAAAATGCAAATTAAAATTTACAATTAAAGAATATTTGGTTATTTGAGTATAACTTTGGATATAATGGATAAACGAAGGATATTGTCCGTAATATTTAACCTCAAGGTGCCAAAAGGGAACTTGAAAGTTTAAATTTATCGTTTTTGCCGAAAATCACCATAATGAACATATTTTCAATTTTAAGTCATTTTTTCAACTTTAAAATGATCTTTTCGGCAATAATGCGTATTTTCTTTATTCAAAAAATGAAAGAATGTTTTTCCAAAACAAAATTTTTTTCATCTTTTTTTTCAAATTTATTTTCATATAAACAAAATTTTTTTAATAATTGATGTCTTTGAAGAACGAAAATGCGCATTATTGCCGAAAAGATCATTTTGAAGTTGGAAAAATGAATAAAAATTGAAAATTTGTTCGTCATGGTGATTTTCGGCAAAAACGATAAATTTAAACTTTCGGGGCACTAAGAAAAAAAATCACAGCGCTTTGAAACTCTGAGGGTTTTCTTTTGGCACTTACAAAGGATCTTTTGCAGTTTTCAAAACCCTACGTCTATTTTTTGCACGAAGATTATTTTTAGAGTTATCGATCACCAAAGTCAAAAATGACTTTTTTGCTTTGATCAACGATAACTCCGCGACAAAATATCGTATGGAGCTCAACAAAGTGTCATATTAAAGAGAATTAAATTCTCTAAAAAAGCTTGTTGGTGGCGTAATGATATAAGATTTTGTGAAGGCCGTAGACCCTTTTGAAGATGAAAACAAATTTAGAAAAATTTTTTTCATCTTTGGTTTTCTTACGATTACTCGTGAACTGCTCATATAAAAAAATTTACTGATCAGATTCAAAAACTAGAGATTTAAAGCTACAATTTCCTTTTTTTAAATTCATTATACGGCCATTATTCTCTGAGTTATCCCTTTACGAAAATCACCCACAAATTTGGAATCTTTTTTAATATCCCTTAATTTTTGTGAGTAGTGTATATATTTAAAATTATTGCCACATGTGTTGAAGGGTAGTTCGGGTATGCCAATAGGGTTGCAGTGTTTTTTCCTTAAAATGGCTAGGCATGGTAATTGAGGTGTATACAATGTATGCTGCAGCAATAATGTAAAGGATTAAGAAATTGCTGACTACGTCACTCTACGTATACGTATTGCCTATTGTAAAAAGTCCCGTTAAATCTGTGTCATAAAACATCTGGTATTTTCCATTAAATTTGAAAATGCATTCTCAGGAGCAAAACATGTGATTGTCATATAATGTACAAAAAAAAGAGTTTAAGGCTCCTGGATACCCACTCAAGTTCCATAGCTGCTCCATTTTTTAAACGATTTTAATGAATAAAATTTCATTTTAAAGGTAAATAAATTTTTATAATGACTTTTTAGAATTTTCAAAAAATTATGATTTCAGTAAAAAAACTTTTCATATAAAGGGTGTCTGGTATAAGGTAACCCACCCGAAAACCCCGGAAAGATGGTGAAAATGGAGACGAAAAGTCATTTACCATTTTTGGAAATTCGGATTACCGAGTTATTAATTAAAACTTTCCGGCCAATCAGAACGACGGAACGGCTTGGTAGGATTTAGACTCATTGTCAGCCCTATAGGCCTGAGTCTAAATTATTTTGACTGCCTACGTGACGTACCGGCGTCTACGCCAATACGTCGCCAAAGAAACTAGTGTAACAAAAGAACTATCAGGTGCGCAACTAAGTTCCCGGGTTTTTTTCGATCAAATAAAAATTGAAATTTCAAAAATAATACAAAAAATGGTTTATTCAAAATATCGGCCATCACTAGCTATACACTTTTGCCATTTATCTGGCAATACATGAATACCGCGACGATAAAACAACGTGTCTTTTGAGTGAAACCATTCATCCAACCAATTTTTAACTTCTTCAAAGTTTTTTAAATGCACCCCTGCCAAACCATGCGCCATCGATCGGAACAAATGGTAATCTGAAGGCGCTAGGTCTGGTGAATAGGGCGGGTGCGGTAGTAAGTCCCATTGCTGATACATTGGCGAGTAACATTTAATGCTTCCGCAAGTTGATCTTGTGTTTGCGTATCATCTTCATCCAATAACACTTGCAGATCGGCGTCCTCCATTGTTTTTGGTCTTCCGGAGCGCTCCTTGTCTTTAATATCGAAATCGCCACTTTTGAAGCGTTTAAACCAATCCTCGCAAGTAGTTTTCGATGGTGCATGTTCGCTGTAGGCTTTCTCAAGAAAACGACGTACTTCAGCAGCAGTGTTTTTCAAGTTAAAATAAAAAAGCAAAACTTCCCGCAAATGCTGTTTATTTGGCACAAAACTCGACATTGTTATTGTTAGAAATAAACTTTTGCGTAGCAATATTTTTTAGTATTATAATTGGTAATTGTTTGGAGATGTTTATAATATAAAACCAATTCAAATTCACGCATGTATTACGACTACACGTGACGCTAGCGCAATCTCTTGTGAAACCCGGGAACTTAGTTGCGCACCTGATAAGATATGGGTAAAACCAAAACATTGCTTCTACTGTTACTACTACTACAATACTACACTATGGTGTGCTGTCCTTCGGCAACAGAATAGTAGTAGTGGTAATACTTAAGAAATTGTATGGTAACACCAAAACATTGAAAATCTTACGTCTGGTATTTCTTTCTTCTGTTACTACCACTACCTCACTACTATGATTGTATGTGTTTTCGCTGTATAATAAAGTTGTAGTAGTAATAATACATAAGAAACAAAATAGCGAAATTCATAACATCAAATTCTTACTTGTATTATTACTGCTACTCATGTAAAAAATTTTCAAAAAGTTTTTAAAAAATTTTATAAAGTCAATTTGATAAAAAATTGGTTTTATAAAATTGTTATAAAAAGTTTATGAAACCAGATAAAACAAGATTTTTTGATAATTTTATAAAAACTTTATTAAACGAAAATATTATGATAATTTTATCAGAAATTTTATAAAACAAAAATTTTATGTAATTTCATAAAAATTTTATGATAATTTTAACATATATAAACAATGTAAATCAACTATTTTTTACTTATTTATCTATCTATTTTTATTATAAGAAGTCGACAAGTGGCCTGCTTACAATATTTTCTTCTCGCAATTGGTTAAGGGCTTGCCACCGTCGAAAAGTAGTAAATGGAACGTGAGGTAACTATTTAATTGGCGAGAAAAATTATGTATAAAAATATAAATCACGTGTAAATACATTTACGACATTTCTATAGTATTAACTAACTTGCCCTTCACTTGTAGCGCATTTTTTATATTTATTCATGTTTTTTTCAAATATTCACTCCTTTATCAAATGTCAATTTGAAGTGTCACACAATTTATAGTTGTAAGAAGAACGCAGTAATATTCATACTATTGATGAAGACATTTGAATTCAAATAGAGTGAATATTACTGCGCTCTTCTTACAACTATAAATTGTGTCACACTTCAAATTAACATTTGAAAAAGGAGTGAATATTTGAAAAAAGCATGAATAAATATAAAAAATACGCTACAAGTGAGGAACAAGTTTGTTAATACTATAGATTTCTAAAAAAAAATTTTCAAAATTTTTCTTGAAAAATTTTTTTAGAAGGAAAGTACAATTACATTTGTTTTTAAACAAAGGTGGCTATACTAGTAAAAAAATCAATCGAATTTTTTTTTACGAGAGAAAGGCATTGTGAACACATTTAAAAAATTTTTCAAAAAAAAATTTGGAAAAAGCTTATAATTCACATTTATTTATGCGATGCTCAATCACTGGCATGTGATCAGGCACGAGGTAGTTTACCCTATATAAATGATTTTTTAAAATTATTTTCTTTTGATTTACCTTGTCGTTTCTTTCATTAATTTATTTAGGACGCAAGAAAAAAGATGTATTTATTACACTATTGGTGTAATATTGTGTATTGTGACGTGGCATTTTGCCACCTCTCCAGGTGGGAGCACTTTTTTTATTTTTTTCTCTTTCTTTTTTTTCCTTGTTTCTTTTCTCTGTTTTCTTTTTTTTATTATCGATTATCGCTACCCAGGATTATTATTGATTTTATTGGCGGCTATGGCGAAGTCCAGGGATCTCCCTGAGAGGAGGGGGACCCTTAAACATTAGCTAAGCGCCTGTATCGCATTTCTTTTCTTTACGTTTTTTTTCTTTTTCATTCTACTATCATGTTATTTTTTTTTCTTGTGTGTACCATATCGAAATTTATTGTATTATATTCTTTTATTGTTTAGCGCTATTTCTATTATGTGAGATTGGTTTTTTTTTCGGAATTTATTTCATTGTGCGAAACCGTGAGCGTTTACTTTAGCTCCATGTAAGAATAGGTAAGGGCACAGCCTCCCTTTTCCCGCTATTCTGAAACCCTATTTCCTCCCTCGCGAATTTCTCCTTTTCCCTTTTTGGACCCTAAAGAATTATTCCCGTTGCGGTACCCTCGTTCGCGTATCCCTTATCGCCGGATAACGACAACGCAAGGTCTACGCCGATAAGGAAGATTCGCCGGCGACGAATCCTTTGATAAGGAAGGACACTGGTAGAGGCTATCGACCTGAAGATCTAGCGGAAAGAGGTCAGCACCTCTTGGCCCAATTAAGTAGCGGACCCCCCAGGAAGGGGAAATTGGAGCATGGAGGTCCCGCAAATTAGCGGCGATCTCCAGAGATTCTTGGACCGCCAAGCCGCGCATCAAGATACGAGCCTATAGCTGCCGTCTTTTGGGATTTTCCTTTTTTTGTGCCGAGTGACATTTTTTGGGGCCCTCTCGCCTTCGTCCGAGTGGCTTTGCCTTTCCCTTTTTGTGGATTTTTGGGAAAAGAGCCGGGAGCTGCCTGACCTGGAGTGGAGGTATCGTGCCCGGACGCCCACGACCGTCAGCGAACCATCCGGCGACAAAGGTAGCGAGAAGGGTGCCGCACCCATTCTCGTTTCTCTTTCTCCCTTTAGTACCCCCTTTTGTAAAGTTTCTTTTGGTTCCCGTCCCTTTTTTTGATTTAGTTGAGCCCTCATCGCGTCTTTTCTGTTCCCCTTTTTAAGTATCCCCTCTCTTACCGTTGCTGTGCCCCGTGCGATCGTGTTGTAACACGGTTTCGCGTTCTTTTTTTTTATCTTTTTTGTTTCTCTTGCATCGAGTTTTCTTTTTTTTTGTACGTTATAGTTCAGAAATCTTCGGTCGCGTCCCCCCCGCTCCTCTCAGCGCCGAATCTTAAGTTTTCTTTTGTTTTTTTGACTGCGCTATTTCTTTTTTCTTTTTGATTTTCGCTGCATTTTTTTCTTGTGTTGTTCTCTATCGTTTACCGCGAATTCATATTTTTTTCTTATTGTTCATTCAGTTCACGCTATTATTTTAGAGCTCTTTTTCTTGTATATTGTTCTTTTTTTTTGTTAGCAATAAATTGCGCGTTGCGCCTTTTTTTTTATTTCCCGCGTGAGTCTCCTTTTTTTTCTGAGAAGGAGGCAGGATCCCCTCTGGGACTCCTGCCCTCCCTGAGTTCGCCGAGCCCCCCCTTTACTCCCTCTCGTGACTATTAAGGTGTTTTTTTTGTTTTGTGCATTTCCTTTTTGTTGTTTTCAGGTGTTTCTTTTTTTTTGTTGTCTCGTTTTCTCGCGTACCGCGTCAGGATCCCCAAAAAAAGGATCCTGATTGGCGCCCAATAACCCCTTGGAGCTCTTACGAGCAAGGGTGCCCTCCCTATAACGACCCTTACCCTCACGGGAAGGGACGAAGGGGCAGGATTTGTAAACGCCGGTATCTCCGTGTCCACCTAGAAAGGGGAAACGGGGAGAACGGCGGTCGCAGTATATTTCAAAATTCTGAAATATGTCAAATTAATTATTTTATTTACGAAAATATTTTTTTCTAACATTTTAAGGCTAAAGTTGATTTTTTACAGTGGATATATCAATGAAAAATAACGTTTTTCCAATATAAAAAATAGGGGTCGCAACCCCAATAGTCCTTTATCATCCTATGACCTATATCATGACCGCGAAAACTCTCCTGAACTTTTATTTTCATTACAAAAACGTTTAACGATTTTACTGATGTACCAATTGATCATTAAAATATGATACGTATCTTATAATTTGTCAAATTTTTTGCATACATATGTCTGAAATCTACGCATTGTCAAAAAAATGTTTCTGGCAACGGTTGTTTGTTATCGACTGGAAAATGAAGTGATCTTCTTATTTTTTGTCGGAGAACAACTCTTGTGTGAAACAATTTTTCCATCATTCATTGTTTTAAAAATGATCAGATGATACCGTTTTAAATTAGCACACTGTATGGAAATAGCTTCAATATTGGAAAGTCATTTGAGCTGTAATATCGTTAAATAATACGATATGACGCCTAAAAGGTCACTCTGTTGGCCACTACTTTTGAGCTTACTGTACCGATACAATTCGACTGAAAAATAACGAAAACATAAAATTTATAGTTCTTTTAGTGCTCTTTTAGATGGTGTCATTGAAAAATTGGAAAAAAAAAAACAATTTTTATACTGCTCAAAAATAAAGAGATCTGAAAGAGCACTAAAAGAACTTAAAATTTCATGCTTTGCTTTTTGCTTTCAGTCAAATTGAATCGGTACAGTAAGCTCAAAAGTACTGGTGTACAGAGTGGCCTTTCAGGCGTTAATGGGTTAAAAATAAGTAACCTTACAGAACTTCTTTTTTGGTACAGAATTTGCTTCCTATTAAGCATATAATCAAAAATTACATTTACTGAAAGCTAATGTAGCATAATTGGGAAAACGTTAAACTTCTACTCTCTATTCTTGCAGAAATATTTGAAAAAGGTGCCTGTACTGACAATGAGTAGCAGTATTTAGTGCCGTCTGTTCAGCACGTGCTATCTGTCAGAAAGTAGCGTACTGTCCTCCCCCCCCCCCCCCCCCTACTGGTAGGGCGGATAAAGCATTCAGTGTAGCCTTTATCGCGCTACAAAACACAGGGAACTAAACTACCTGTGAGTGATTTTATTGAAGTTATTTGAGACAGTTTAATTGTTATTTAAGGAAAAAAATGAAAGTTAAGAATAATAATAGTGATAGTGGTACAGTGAAGTATCGCAGTTCCACGAAACGACAATCGGGCAGGTATAAACTGTCGGGTCGTCGTCTTTCGAAGAAGAAAACATATGTCAATAGGTAAGTTGCCATCTTAATTTTTCACTTATACAGGGTATTCCAGCTAACTTGATCACTTTGAATATATATTACCAACTCTAAGCGAGATATTCTAGCTGGTCACATTAGCTGGGACACCCTATATATGTAAATGGATATTTTCCACAAAGTTTTAACCGCCTACCCCTACTACTAGGGTAGTAATTAAGCGAAACATGATTTATAGTTTCTTTTTTTCTATTCTAGCAAAAATTATGGAAAAATCTACAATACTGTAATTAGTATGTTATATATAATGCAATTTTTTCGAATTTTTGGATGACAAATCTATTTTTAAAAAATTACAAAAGTTTTAGTATTCAATTTTTTAATTAAAATTATCAAGTGACAAAATGATATTTTTACGGTGGAAGCTTTTTGTAATGCCTACTGATTCCTAATTTTTTCAGATTTTTGGGAATGGTGCAACAGAATGAAAAAAATTAAAAATTACTTTTTTTTCATTGTACTGTGTATATGTAGAACTAACCATTAGTCAAGGTTGTAAATCTTGGCAATATTCTTTGATATAAGTGAGAAGCTAATTGATAACGATGGATCGAATTATCTACTGCCCAATAATAAATTCAAATGTAAAAACAAGATGAATTTGTTTAAAGTAACGTATATTTCTGGCATTATGATTGTACCGTAAGAAACATACATATTTTATATGACTTAAATAAGTATTTCAATTCTACCGACTGTTACAAATACTTTTTTATATTTAAATTATTTAATTTAAATGTAAAAAAGAATTCAAATATTTATTTTATCAAACACATGGCATTAAAAAATAAAAAAACTGCTCGTAATAGTTGGTAGAATTGAAATACTTATTTAACCTGCTGGCGGCCGGGACTTTTTTCGGATATGTTCGAATCATGGCAACACCACTATAGTGGTGTTGCCGGCCGCCAGCAGGTTAAGTAATGTAAAATATGTATATTTCTTCCAGTATAATCATAATATCAGAAATTGTACGTTACTTTGAAGGGATTCATCTTGTTTTTAAATTTGAATACATTGTTGTGGAGTGAATAATTCGATCCATCATTACCAATTAGCTTCTCACTTATATCAAAGAGAATTGCCAAGATTAACAACCTTGACTGATGGTTACTTTTTTTTTTTTTTTTTTATATAAGTTTATTATGCCCTGGAATCCATGGGGCAACAGAAATAAGTAAAGTACAAAATTATTGGTTGAGAATTGACAAATAGTATATAACGCAGCAATAAGTATATGGAGCGAAGTAATATAGTGAAGAACCAAATACATAATTAGATACAACGGCATGAGAACAGATGAGAGATGAAAGTGTGAGTGATGCAACAAGAAATATAAGATGAGAGAAGCCAGAAATGTGGAGAAGTAACAAGCGGTCATATTGGGATAGTAGCGTTGGGATTGAGAAGTCGCCAATCATTGCGCTCAGCCTGAAGCAAGTAGCTAAAAAGATTTGCTTTAAATGCAGGAGCAGACTCTAAAGAAGTGATGGAGGATGGTAAGGAGTTCCAAACCCGAGCAGCTGAGACGAAGAAAGTATTGAGTAGAAAGTCGGTCCTAGCAAACGGAACGGCTAGTTGCAGGGAACTCGGCAGAGTACGACTCGATCGCCTTAGAGTGGGATCCAGATCAGAAAACTGGGATCTAAGATAGGGAGGAAGTCCGGTAGAATACGGTGTAAAAGACCACCAAGGAAATAATTCCTACGACCCTGAGTTGATAGCCAACCTAAACGGAAAAGCCTTATGGGAGATATACGCTCATCTCGCCTCAGACCGAAAATGAATCTAATGCATGTGTTGACCAGCCTCTGAAGCTTGAGTTCAAGTGCCCGAGACAGGTCACCAAACACCAGACAGCAATAATCTATCAGAGGAAAGACGAGGGCAGGGTTTTGCTAGGGTTACTTCTATATATAGACGAGGGTTACTTCTATATATACACACACTAAAATCAGAAAAAAGGAATTTTTAATTTTTTTCATTTTTTTGCACCATTCCCAAAAATCTAAAAAAATTAGGAATTAGTAGGCATTACAAAAAGCTTCCACCGTAAAAATATCATTTTGTCACTTGGTAATTTCAATTAAAAAATTGAATACTAAAACTTTACGTCATTTTTCAATCATCAACATGAGGATGATGATGAAGATGATCATGATGATCATAATAATAATAACAATAACATTAATAACAAAAACAACAACAACAATAATAATAATAATAATAATAATAATAATAATAATAACAATCATACCAATCATAACAATGATAATGATAATATGATAATAATGATATTAGTAATGATTATTGATAGTATCATAATAATAATAACTATAGTAGTAGTAGTAATGGTAGTTTTCATTATTATTATTATTAATATTATTGTTATTATTATTATTCTTTTTCCTTTTTTAAATTTCATTGTTGTCACTTTAAGGGGAGGGGGGGTTCTGCCTTGTAGAACCGAAAAAGTAGGTGATATTTGCCAATTTAAAAAAAAAACTATTGAACGGGTTTATTTGAAATTTGGCAAGTTGTTTCATTGTACCCTTAAGTATTGTTACAAATTTTTATGAGGCTATACAAAAAAAAATGTGCATGTGTAGAGCGTCGATTGCAGAACGTTCAGAAAAAAATGGCTCGTGCTGGCGTTGAAGGAAAGTGTCCTATGGTTTATCTGCAAAACAAAAAGGAAAAGGGATTCCTAATCTGCATGAACATGGCTATCTATGGACCTAGAATCATGACTGTATCTGTTACCGTTCTTTTTTTATTTAAATAATTCCTTGCGATTTTTGGACGAAATTCGAACTTTTTTTACAAAAGGCTGCCATTTTAAGTTTTTCATTTTTCTGAATTGTTCTACTACCATAGATAGCCATGTTCATGCAGATGAAGAATCCCTTTTCCTTTTTGTTTTTCAGATAAACCATAGGACACTTTCCTTCAACGCCAGCACGAGCCATTTTTTTCTGAACGTTCTGCAATCGACGCTCTACACATGCACATTTTTTTTTGTATAGCCTCATAAAAATTTATAATAATACTCAAGGAAACAATGAAACAACTTGCCAAATTTCAAATAAACCCGTTGAACAGTTCTTTTATAAAAAAATTCTCAAATATCACCTTCTTTGTCGGTTCTACAAGGCAGAACCCCCCCTTAACTGCTGCTGCTGCTGCTGCTGCTGCTGCTGCTGCTGCTGCTGCTGCTGGTAGTAGTAGTAGTAGTAATTGAAATAACAACAATAAAAAGAAAGAAAAATAAATAATAATAAAAATATTCAGGATGGATTCTTCGTTTTTTAATGAGACCCAATTTTTCTCCAAATAATATACAAAAAAGTATTTATTAGTGTTATAATAATAATAATAATAATAATAATAATAATAATAATAATAATAATAATAATAATAATAATAATAATAATAATAATAATAATAATAATAATAATAATAATAATAATAATAACAATAACAATAACAATAACAATAACAATAACAATAACAATAACAATAACAATAACAATAACAATAACAATAACAATAACAATAACAATAACAATAACAATAACAATAACAATAACAATAACAATAACAATAACAATAACAATAACAATAACAATAACAATAACAATAACAATAACAATAACAATAACAATAACAATAACAATAACAATAACAATAACAATAACAATAACAATAACAATAACAATAACAATAACAATAACAATAACAATAACAATAACAATAACAATAACAATAACAATAACAATAACAATAACAATAACAATAACAATAACAATAACAATAACAATAACAATAACAATAACAATAACAATAACAATAACAATAACAATAACAATAACAATAACAATAACAATAACAATAACAATAACAATAACAATAACAATAACAATAACAATAACAATAACAATAACAATAACAATAACAATAACAATAACAATAACAATAACAATAACAATAACAATAACAATAACAATAACAATAACAATAACAATAACAATAACAATAACAATAACAATAACAATAATAATAAAAATAATAGAAGAAGTAGTAACAATCAAAAGGAAAAAAGATAACATTTATAATAATGATAGTGATTATGTTGATGATGATACAAAGTAAATAAAAAAATAATAATAGTAGTAATAATAATAATAATCATCAACATAATAAACACCATCGTCATAATATTACAATATTAATTATCGTCAAAAGTTATAATATTAATAATATTATTAACAATAATTTCGACCTAAAAAAATTAACGCACTGCATGGTGTACCCTTTTAAACCGTGTAATTAATATTTCTAATATACAGGGTGATCCACGCAACAACTTTGTTTTTATAAATAAGAAAAACATGAAAAAAAGTAAAATTACTCTTTACCTATTGGATTTAAAACTGATAAATGTCAATAATTTTTTATTCTGAATTCGATACTATACCATAATTTTGTATAAACAATATAGTATTCTATATAAAAAAACAAAATTGTCCTTTAAATCTCCGAAATACCGCCACCTGTAAAAAGACCGCACAACATAGCGCACGCTTTTAACCCTTTTCGGCCCAAGTGAACTGATTTCTGGCGATGACTTTGACTGTTCACTACATTTTCAAAAAGTAATAATTAGCTATTCATAAGGCCATATTTTATATTTACGAGGTCGCTCTGTCGATTGTCGTTAGGAAATTTTGAAAAAAATGACATTTAACCTCTATTTTTCAAAGAAATTTGAAAAAAATACTGGTTTTTCATTCCTTTCTTTCTCTTTATCCATATTTTTCGATGGGAAAGTAATTTTCTATCACTACAAAACTTATTAGAAAAGTGTTCCCGATACCCTATGAAACATGGAAGAAGGACTTATAACAATAAAAATTATAAATGGAAAAAAATTGATTCTTTCTGCAGCCATTTTGAAACCGTTATGTTACAAAAAGTGTTTTTCGTGGCTGGATTTTATTCCTTGGGCATGGGGATCACTTTTTTGGTAGGTTCTATAGTGATAGAAAATTTCTTTTCCGTCGAAAAATATGGATAAAGAGAAAAAAAGAATGAAAAGTCAGTATTTTCCTCAAATTTCTTGGAAAAATAGAGGTTAAATGTAATTTTTTTTCAAAATTTCTTAGCGGCAATCGATAGAGCGATTTCGAAAACATAAGATATGACCATTTAAAAGGCTGATCATCACTGTTTGAAAATGTAGTGAACAATCAAAGCTAACGCCAGAAATCAGTTCACTTGGGCCGAAAAGGGTTAAACCATGTAACTTTTGTGTATAACATTTTTTCGTGCCACGCATATTTTGTAAGTTATGAAGGTGCACACGTTTCGTGGACCACCCTGTATACACATATGAAACACTATCAATAATGACTGTAATATTTTCCGACAATCGTATGAATGTTATACTGAAATTAGGAATTTATTTTTTAGGCGTAAAGCAGCAAAAATGGAAAAAGAACGCGCTGCCGCCACGGAGAATCATACGACACAGATACGGGACGAAAAGCAATCCTACGATGTCATGCCAACGAAGGATGACTTTTTGAAGAGTACCTTGTCTGGCCCCATAGCTGGTAACGAATCCTATGAGGTAATTGACATTATTTACGAAATAGAGGAATGTAATGTAAGCGCCGAAAAGCGCTTCTACACCTCTGCTGATGCGGATAGGACTCACGAGGTATCCGAACATAGCAGCGAAATAGAGGAGTGTAACGTAAGCGCCGAAAAGCGTATCTACACCTCTGCTGATGCGGATAGGACTCACGAGGTATCCGAACATATCAGCGAAATAGAGGAGTGTAACGTAAGCGCCGAAAAGCGTTTCTACACCTCTGCTGATGCGGATAGGACTCACGAGGTATCCGAACATATCAGCGAAATAGAGGAGTGTAACGTAAGCGCCGAAAAGCGTTTCTACACCTCTGCTGATGCGGATAGGACTCATGAGGTATCCGAACATATCAGCAAAATAGAGGAGTGTAACGTAAGCGCCGAAAAGCGCTTCTACACCTCTGCTGATAAGGATAGGACTCACGAGGTATCCGAACATATCAGCGAAATAGAGGAATGTAACGTAAGCGCCGAAAAGCGCTTCTACACCTCTGCTGATGACGATAGGACTCACGAGGTGTCCGAAAATATCAGCGAAATAGAGGAGTGTAACGTAAGTGCTGAAAAGCGCTTCTACACCTCTGCTGATGAGAATACGACTTACGAGGTGTCCGAAAATATCAGCGAAACAGAGGAGCGTTGTGTAAGCGCTGAAGAGCGCTTAAACGCTTCTATTGGAAATAAAAACGTCAATGACTGCCCTGTGAAAGACGTAAAAATAGAAGGGCGCAGAATCATAGACTTTTCTTTCTTTTGGGAGAAAATGCACGAGAAGTTCGACCACCACTCGAATACGCCGGGGTGTAACTTTCGTGATTTTCGAATAATTAAATACATAGATAAGGGTTTAAGAACCCAAATCTTTATAAAATGTTTTGCATGCTCCTTTGAGGACAGTATTTGGACTGAACCACAGGAGCATACATTAATGGGACTCCACGAGGCTGCTGTAACTGGTGCGGTAACCACAGGGTGTGGTTATTCAGCCTTAAAAGAGCAGTTCGCTGCAATGGCAATACCAATTATGGCACCTAAAACGTTTAGAATAACGGAGGACAAATTAGTCGCAACTTTTGTAGAAACCGCTGAAAGAGAAATGAAAGAAGCGGGAAAAGAAGAATATAGAATAGCGACTGAGAAGGGCCATGTAATAAATGGTATTCCCTACATAACCGTTACAGCTGACGGTAGTTGGATGAAAAGATCCTACAAAAGCGGAAAATATGATTCCTCATCTGGTGTGGGAGTTATAGTTGGTTGTGAGACCCAGAAAGTTCTCTTCATTGGTGTACGCAACAAAGACTGTGCAGTTTGTGATGTTGCCACCAGAAACAGGAGAGAACCAAGAGAACATAATTGTTATAAGAACTGGGGTCATAATCAAAGCTCCACCAGCATGGAAAGCAATGCTGTAGTTGAAGGATTCAGAAAGAGCATTCCCACGCATGGTCTCATTTATAAAACACTTGTCGCCGATGGTGACAGCAGTGTTTATAACGCCATTCTTCATAATGATGTATATGGAGAGTATGGTGTACGTGTAGAAAAGATAAAATGCACAAACCATTTGTTGCGCAATTTATGCAACAAAGTAGTAGAAATTTCAAAGAGAACGCGAGTTGCGCCCCGACTGAACAAGAAAGGTTATGTCGGTAGAATGCGCCGATACGTAAATGATTGCTCTTTGAAAATCCGTAAAGAAATCGTGGCAGCCGTGAAACGTCGAATCGCTGAAAACACTGAAAATAAAACGAAAGTTACAGATTTGATGTTGGACATATTGAATGTTCCTAAGCATGTATTCGGCGAACATAGCAGCTGCAAAAATCGCAAAATGCCGTGCGATGGTAAATCTAGAGTAGGCGAAAGAACTACTTGCAAACGATGCAGGCAGCAGGTTTTTATGAGCCTATTCATGAGGTAATAAGTTACTTCTCATGCCATTCAAGCTCTTTGCTACAAAGCAGCACTAATAATGCGGTGGAAAATTATAACTCCATTGTTGCAAAATTTATCGGAGGAAAACGGATAAATTTTGGAATGCGTGGTTCTTACACGGGACGATGTGCTGCTGCTGTCGTCCAGTGTAACACGCAAGAGGTCTTATCCAAAGTTACCTCAACAATGGAGAAAGATATTAGTAGCATTACGTCGAATATGGAAATTCGTCGAAAGCGCAAAATTGCTAGAAAGAGAGAGCGTAGAATTCATAAGAAGGACGTGAGACGCAGAAGCGCAAAAGGAACCGACCATGATTATGGGCCTTCGTCGCAAAAGCCGGATATTGCTAAAGACGCTTTGGAAGTCTTAAAAGCAGAGCATTACGCTAAATTGCAAAAAGATGTCGAAAAGCGCAGCGAAATCGAACGTTCAACGATTGGACAAAGTCTTTGCGATGAATGGCATCAAAGACGTCGGCACTTACTGACGGCGTCGAAATTTGGAAAAGTTTGCCGTATGAGGGAACAAACTTCATGCGCGGCAACGGTAAAAGGCATTCTGTACCCTGCTCCTTTCGAGACAGCAGCACTCTCATACGGAATGCAAAACGAAAAAAAGGCTCTGCAAATGCTCGAAGAAGAGCTGGGAGAAAAGATTGAACCCTGCGGTTTATTCATTGATGAATCGGAACCGTATTTGGGTGCATCTCCGGATGGCCTTGTTAGAGACGATTCAATTGTGGAAATAAAATGTCCTTCGTCAGCATCAAAATTAACACCAGAAGATGCGATAAAGGACATTAAACATGTTGGAGCCATCTTTCAAAAGAAAGATGCATCGAAAATAAATAAGGCACATATATACTACTACCAAATTCAAGGTCAGTTGCATATAACCAAAAGAAGAAAGTGCTACTTTTGTATTTGGACTCCTCTCGGTCTAAAATATATTGAGATCGAGAGAGATGACAATTTTTGGAACAACAAAATGGCACCGTATCTAAAACGGTTTTACAACGAATGTATGTTGCCGGAAATTCTAGACAGTCGGTATAATAGAAATATGCCGATCAGGGAACCTACGTACATAATTTCTGCTCAAGAAGAGCAGAAATCGAAATCCGAAAAAGGTAAGCGTAAGAGAAGCGCCGAAAATATGGAAACGACTTCTATTCGCAAAAAAACGAATGAAAATGTAAACGTGGGGAATGAATTTGAAGTATTATTCGATCCCACTGAAGCCGCTGACAATGAAGCAATTGCTACGGTCATTAGAAATATAGAACCACAAAATGTTCAGCGTATTCTTTTGCAACAAAGTGAAATGTTGTCTGATGAATGCATAGAATTATTTCTGCAAGTGTTGAGAGAAGAGAAACCTGAGTTTGAAGTGCATAATGTATTCAAATTCGCTTCACTCCACTTGCTGAAACAAAAAAGTTATGCACAAACCCTGCAGATTATCGGTGGTTTCGGAGTGGAACACTGGTGCTGCATTCACTTCAATGGAAGTGAGCTTTTTATCTATGACAGCGCCAACCGTTACGAATACGAGTTCTTGAGCGATCAAGAAAAGTTGTATATACAAACTCGGTATCCGTATCTGGAAATAGATAAAATTCTATTCCAGCCTGTAACGAAACAACCAGATGCGGTTAGTTGCGGGGTTTATGCAGCAGCTTTTGCCACAAGTGTTGCGCTTGGCGAAAATCCGTCCGAGAGAACCTATTCTACGAGAGTTATGTCAATGCGCGTACACTTGCTAAACATAATTCGACAAAGAAAACTGGTTACTTTTCCCGTGGAGTAAATTTGAGCGGTAGAATAGTGATCAGTTCTCTTGACACATTTCTAGAAGAATGTGAATGTTTTACAAATGGGGAGACGAAATGTCATTGTTTGCGTCTCTGTTCAAGTTATTTCCCAAGGGACGGTAGTTCGGTCCTTTGTTGTAATAATGTTCAGAAGGTTAGATAATATGAGTGGCTAATATTCGCGATTTCAAAGAACCGTGTAATGAAATTGCCTGAAATTAGTATTATACTGGTTTCGTAAAAGTATTATACCGGTTCGTAACGCGAACGATCTAAACTAACCTCTGTACATAGCTGTGCAGCGAAAAAGCTAAAAGTTGTATTTTTCCTGGTTTCAGGGAAACGGAGAGACGAAATTACATTGGTTGCGTCTCACGGAAGTGGGCGGTGGTGGGGCCCCTTCGTGCATATACTCTAAATATACATTTTCAGAACAGCATTTTACGCGGCCGCGTAATGAGAATGTCGAAAACAGCATTTCTACGCGGCCGGGTAATGAGAATGTTGAAAAAACGACATTTCTACGCGGTCGCGTAATGCAAGTTGTATTATTACTGGTTTCAGAGAAACGGAGAGGCGAAATTACATTGGTTGCGTCTCACGGAAGTGGGCGGTGGTGGGGCCCCTTCGTGCATATACTTTGAATATACATTCTCAAAACGGCATTTCTACGCGGTCGCGTAATGTAAGTACTGAAAAACGGCATTTCTACGCGGCCGCGTAATGAGAATGCCGAAAAAGGGCACTTCTACGCGGTCGCGTAATGTAAGTGCCGAAAAACGGTATTTCTACGCGGACACGTAATGCAAGTTGTATTTTTAATTGTTTCAGAGAAACGGAGAGACGAAATTACATTGGTTGCGTCTCACGGAAGTGGGCGGTGGTGGGGCCCCTTCGTGCATATACTTTGAATATACATTTTCAAAACGGCATTTTTACGCGGCCGCGTAATGAGAATGTCGAAAACGGCATTTCTACGCGGCCGCGTAATGTAAGTGCCGAAAAACAGCATTTCTACGCGGCCGCGTAATGAGAATGTCGAAAACGGCATTTCTACGCGGCCGCGTAATGAGAATGTCGAAAACGGCATTTCTACGCGGCCGCGTAATGTAAATGCCGAAAAATGGCATTTCTACGCGGCCGCGTAATGTAAGTGCCGAAAAACGGCATTTCTACGCGGCCGCGTAATGAGAATGTCGAAAACGGCATTTCTACGCGGCCGCGTAATGTAAATGCCGAAAAACGGCATTTCTACGCGGTCGCGTAATGAGACTGCCGAAAACGGCATTTCTACGCAGTCGCGTAATGTAAATGCCGAAAAATGGCATTTTTACGCGGCCGCGTAATGTAAGTGCCGAAAAATGGCATTTCTACGCGGCCGCGTAATGAGAATGTCGAAAACGGCATTTCTACGCGGCCGCGTAATGTAAATGCCGAAAAACGGCATTTCTACGCGGTCGCGTAATGAGAATGCCGAAAACGGCATTTCTACGCAGTCGCGTAATGTAAATGCCGAAAAATGGCATTTCTACGCGGCCGCGTAATGTAAGTGCCGAAAAATAGCATTTCTACGCGGCCGCGTAATGAGAATGTCGAAAACGGCATTTCTACGCGGCCGCGTAATGTAAATGCCGAAAAATGGCATTTCTACGCGGCCGCGTAATGTAAGTGCCGAAAAACGGCATTTCTACGCGGCCGCGTAATGAGAATGTCGAAAACGGCATTTCTACGCGGCCGCGTAATGTAAATGCCGAAAAACGGCATTTCTACGCGGTCGCGTAATGAGACTGCCGAAAACGGCATTTCTACGCAGTCGCGTAATGTAAATGCCGAAAAATGGCATTTTTACGCGGCCGCGTAATGTAAGTGCCGAAAAATGGCATTTCTACGCGGCCGCGTAATGAGAATGTCGAAAACGGCATTTCTACGCGGCCGCGTAATGTAAATGCCGAAAAACGGCATTTCTACGCGGTCGCGTAATGAGAATGCCGAAAACGGCATTTCTACGCAGTCGCGTAATGTAAATGCCGAAAAATGGCATTTCTACGCGGCCGCGTAATGTAAGTGCCGAAAAATAGCATTTCTACGCAGTCGCGTAATGTAAATGCCGAAAAATGGCATTTCTACGCGGTCGCGTAATGTAAGTGCCGAAAAATGGCATTTCTACGCGGCCGCGTAATGAGAATGTCGAAAACGGCATTTCTACGCAGTCGCGTAATGTAAATGCCGAAAAATGGCATTTCTACGCGGCCGCGTAATGTAAGTGCCGAAAAATGGCATTTCTACGCGTCCGCGTAATGTAAGTGCCGAAAAACGGCATTTCTACGCGGCCGCGTAATGAGAATGTCGAAAACGGCATTTCTACGCGGTCGCGTAATGAGAATGTCGAAAACGGCATTTCTACGCAGTCGCGTAATGTAAATGCCGAAAAATGGCATTTCTACGCGGCCGCGTAATGAGAATGTCGAAAACGGCATTTCTACGCGGTCGCGTAATGTAAATGCCGAAAAATGGCATTTCTACGCAGCCGCGTAATGTAAATGCCGAAAAACGGCATTTCTACGCGGTCGCGTAATGTAAATGCCGAAAAACGGCATTTCTACGCGGCTGCGTAATGCAAATGCTTGAAAAGTAGAAACATATTCTGTCGTCTGCTATATTTCTATCTTTCAAAGAAAGAGAAATATTGTAGTAGCACTATGTCATAGACCCTTACAATCTGCTTCTTTGCTTCCTATTTTACCAACTACTGCTTTTGTAACCACTCAACGCATGACATGTTGTAGAGGGCATCAGTAGTTGGGAAAATACAGAAGCACTTTGTAAGTTGCGACATCTTGTAGTAGACAGACCGAGGTTCGGTTGGTGTTCTTCCTTACCGACCTTGGCGTAGTACACGAGGGGCTCGACAGAGTGACCTTCGTAAGTCCCCACCTCCTTAAGGGGGGAGGTGTTATATCCTCACGCGAAATGCAATGACTATAAAGCTTTTGCGCGGCAAAATATGATTTTGCTCACACGTTTTTAGTGCCTTTTAGCATTTTCTCTATTTTCGAAATTATATGAATATGAAACTATTAAGAGTTAAACTAAACAAACCTTTTAAAATAGAGACAGTGCTGAAATGTTTAGTATTTAAGGCAATTATAAATCAACGTACGTCTCCGAATATTTATATAAGTATTTTAAGAGATTCTTAAAATTTAGAAATAAGCATTAAGAAATATATGAAGGGTCATTGAATAAACAAATATAAAACTATTCAAAATTGTATATGTAACAAAATCGCTCTCTAGAGACTTTCCATGCAGCTCTTAGCTAACTCAAAAGGGTCGTAAAATATGTGCGTCTTGAAAATGTCAAGCCCTGTGCGATAACCGATACTCAATAGCTTGACGGCCGAACAATAAGGGCCTCACATGTCATCCTTCTCATACCGAGGCACCCTTAGAACCACATAAAACTTTCAATAAGTATATATTTGTTTCTTCAAATGACTTTTCCTAGAATACGAGTAACTCAAGTTCCCTCACCCTCAAAAATGTAGCTTTACTGGGGGAAACTTGGAGTTTAGATCTTAAGGATTTGTAGTTTGCCAGACAGTTCCTTTTCGTCTTTGCTCGATGAAACATTTGGTAAAAATAAAAGTAATAACTAAGTTTTCTTCAAATTTTGTTTTTCTTTTACTATTTCCTTCGAAATTCGAATATTCGCGGTAAATAACAAAAGTTACGATTGAGGTCGTAACACTCTTGATATACTCAAAGCGGATATGGTACAGAAACCGTGGAAAGTAAGACATTTGTTTTTAGCCGGGAGTGGCGCTGAACACAGTAGTAGATCTCTCGCAAGAATACCACTCTCCCGAAATTTAATTAATGACGCTTCTATTCCCCGCCGTGAACGTGTTAAACCTGGCTTGAATTTGGAATATTTATCGCCCGAAGAAAAAGCGACAAATATGTTGCTCGATCGCATCATTGCTGGCAAAGAAAAGGGTATAGCCGAATAAGGGGGTCAAAAGTGCCCCTAAACCAAATTGCATGAAGAATAGATCATTCGATATCTTTTCGAAAAAGATTAATTTGTGCCAAATTTCAGCTCTGTATTTCAACCTGGGGACCAGTAATGGCCAAAATTCGAAAATTTTGTTTTTGTCCAATTTGGCCCATGCTATGGTGAGAAAAAATCAGAGACACTTCGGTTACAGAGGGATATTACAGAATTTTTACAGATTTTTCTACCCAAAATTGAAGTCGTAAAAAATCAAAAACGCAAAAAAATTTCGAAAAATGCCCTTTTCGAATTGAAGGAGTCACGGAACTATAATCATGTTTTAATAGGAAATGCATATTCATATTACTATTGTTCATGAATTTTTTCAGATTTTTTGGTTTGGTGCGCCATAGTTAAAAAAAATATAAACCAATATTTACGTCGAATTTCACGTTTGAAAATTAAATATTTACATGAAAACTTTAATTTAAAAACTTTTCTCAATGAAATAAGTGATTTATGATATTTTCGACGTATCAAAATTTAATGAAATTGCATAGGAATTAAACGAAACTAACTAAACCTGATTAGCCAGAACCATGCGGTACGCTTTATATCTTATCTTGTGCATTAGTTTTCAACGGCGTCGGTGGCGTAATCGGTAAGCATTCGGACGTTGAATCGCTGCGAACCTTTTGGCGTGGGTTCAAACTCTCGATCCAACATTTTTTTTTCCATAAATTGTATATTTCTCTCAATTTTCAATTATACAAATATATTTAATCAATATTTATTTGCAAATGCTTAACCATATTTCAGATTGCCCTAAAGTATTTTTATAAAAATTGGTTTCTTGAACAATTGTACTTGGGTTGTAATAGCAACTATTTATTCTTTTCTTGTTGCCTTTTGCTTAACATACGAAGTCTACATGTTTTATCCACTCAAGGAAAATTGCTTTCTAGCCATTAATTACCATCGAATGATTGTATTGTCCAAAATACATGTTACTTCAATGTCTGTTGATGTCTTCAATGTCTCAAGTATGAATTGTAATTGATTAAAGAAATTATTGTATGTTTTATTACTTCTCTATAAAAATGCTTATAGTTCAGGTGTGAGATCGACGCCGGGATAAGATTTTTATTTGATAGATTAGTAACGATTTTATCCAATATACAATGGAAACGCATCAGACATAAATAAGTGTGATAAATTATTGAAACTTTGCAAATAAACTAGCAGAGTCGGAGTTTTCCAGTTTTTGGAATGCGGAACAAAAACAAAAAAGACAAAGGCCTTAATATTGTTAAAATGACTTGTTCTATTTTATGAGGATTAGGTCTTGAAAGAAAACACTTCTCTTTTATATTAACTCAACAATTAACTTTATATAATAAACGGGTTCAAAACCTTATTTCTCCTGGATACAACCGTCTCATGCGGAGGATGACCGAACAAGTGAAGTTCCGGTATACTTCTTACACACCTAACGTTCTACACACGTGGTGACGCTGCGCACTTATTCTTAGTAACCAGAATATAAATGTACCTTATATTCTAATAAATATAAAGAATCTTGCTCAGTAGTAACAGACATTGAAATTACATGTATTTTGAACAATACAATCACTCGGTGTTAATACATGGCTAGAAAGCAATCTTCTCTGGATGGATAAAACATGTAGAATTCGTATGTTAAGCAAAAGGTAACAAGAAAAGAATAAATAGTTGCTATTACAACCTAAGTACAATTGATCAAGAAACCAATTTTTATAAAAATACTTTAGGTCAAGCTGAAATATGGTTAAGCATTTGCAAATAAATATTAATTAAATATATTTGTATAATTGTCAATTAAGAAAAATATACAATTTATGGGAAAAAAAATGATGGATCGAGGATTCGTACCCACGCCAAAAAGTTTCCAGCGATTCAACATCCGAATGTTTACCGACTGCGCCACTGACGCCGATGAAAATTAGCGTACAAGTTAAGATATAAACCGTGCCGCATGGTTCTGGCTATTCAGGTTTAGTTAGTTTCGTTTATTTCCTATGCAATTTCATTAAATGTTGATACGTTGAAAATATCATAAATCACTTATTTCATTGAGAAAAGTTTTTAAATTAAAGTTTTCATGTAAACATTTAATTTTAAAACGTGAAATTCGACGTAAATATTGGTTTATATTTTTTTTAACTATGGCGCACCAAACTAAAAATCTGAAAAAATTCATGAGTAATAGTAATATGAATATGCATTTCCTATTAAGATATGATTATAATTCCGCGACTCCTTCAAATCGAAATGGGCATTTTTCGAAATTTTTTTGCGTTTTTGATTTTTTACGACTTCAATTTTGGGTAAAAAAATCTGTAAAAATTCTGTAATATGTGTCTCTGTAACCGAAGTGTCTCTGATTTTTTTCTGATTTTTTCTTAATTTAGCATGGGCCAAATTGGGCAAAAACAAGATTTTGGAATTTTGGCCATTACTGGCCCACAGGCAAAAACAAGATTTTGGAATTTTGGCCATTACTGGCCCCCAGGTTGAAATTCAGAGCTGAAATTTGGCACAAATTAATCTTTTTCGAAAAGCTATCGAATGACCTATTGTACACGCAACTTGGTTTAGGGGCACTTTTGACCACCTTATTCGGCTATACACCCTTTAGGTCTTTGTTCTGCATCTAAAGTGGTTTTACCCCTCAAACTTTCACAACAAGGGATAAAAACGAAAATAAAGAATTAAGGCTATTAGCATATATTCAACAATTTTTTACATTGTGTCCCATGGCATTCTTCTTACTTATATTTAATTATAAACAATTCAATCAGAGTGACATGAATTCTAAGTTGAACACTGAGTTTTCGTAATTTTTTCTCGATGGTATTTTAGTTTTAATTTTTATTTGATTCAATTCCATTTTTCTAAATTCTACGTTCAATGAAAAAAAACGTGTTTTTCATATTCGAGAGTAAATACATTTTTTTACTAAAGATGGTGTTTTATTTTAAAGATTGGCTTTCTAAGCTTTGTCTTTCTAAACAATGATGCCTTCTCGAATTACCCGGGAATAGAAGCGTCATTGATTACATTTAGGGAGAGCGGTATTCTTGCGATACAATCTACTGTGTTCAGCGCCACTCCCGGCTAAAAACGAATGTCTTACTTTACACGATTCCGTGCCCGTTTTTTCAGTAGTAGGCTGCCTATGGAGTTTGATCTCCTCCTGTCTAGGCTCCATGGTTAAAACTTGAAACACTATCAGACTAAAGTAATACATAAAAAAATAAGTCGATGGTTAGCTGCTTATATTTTCATTCAAACAAATCATTTCCAATCGATTCAAAAAATGATCAAGAACTTCTGAAAAACTGCTACTGTGTGTGTGATATAATTGGTGTAGAAACAACGTTATTATTGGAACGAGGTTAGATCAAACAACGTGCTCCTATTAACTACGGGTAAACAAACATTAACAGAAGCACCATCGCGAATTCCGTGGTGTCGCAATGCGACCGTGTTATTATTTAATACAATTTACCACAAAATCAATGCCGCTAATCACAACTCTCTGTCACGTTTAGTTTATAAGTTATCTTCACTTATTACTTACACTTCTGTTATAATACAATATATATTTGTCCCGTTTTTTAATCGGGCCCTAAACGGAGAAACGAGACGAATTTATGTTACAACCTAATAAGTATCATTTTAAAAATATTCCCTCTTTAACCAGGTATTAAATAAATAAGTATTATTTCTTTAGTCTTTCAGTCTTTAAATTCTTCATTTGAAAATTGTCTTAACGTTCCGACAACTAATACATTGTCATTATCAGAACACCAAATTGAATTGTTATTATTATTATTTCATTTTTTGAATTGTTACTTCTTTGAACGTAGGTTTTAAATAATAATGAAATTCTTTCTTCAATCTATCGGTCTTGAATTTCTTTATTTAAATGTTGTGTTGACAACTAATATGCTGTCATCTTTAGAATTATATAAAAACAATATTATATAATTAATCTTATAACGTATTAACGGTTATTTATATTTATTATTGATTTAAATAATTATATAAGGTCTTCCATTAAGAGGTTTCATTTTAAATTATTAACCCTTTGTGGACGGAGCCGCACGACGGGCGAGTGTCGCTTTGGACGGCAGGTATTGGGGAGCGCATGAAAGTTGGGCGCATATATCAGACACTCGTCCGCAATGGTAAAAAGGCTGGGGTGGATATATCCGACACTCGTCTGCAAAGGGTTAAAAAAACACCTTTTTTTAAACAAAAATTTTGACATCCTTATTCCAATTTAAAGTACGAACCCTACGATTAAATGTGGAACACGATATCTGGTAAATTGCCACCTCGAGATTTTTGACAAATAGTCATCCTTTTTAGGAAGTTTTGCATCACATTTTTACACAAATGATTTTCTCGTAAAAATCAGGGTTACCTGGCTGCATTTTTAACACATAATCAACAAATGTAAGGCGTTGTGCATGGTCTGTAGGTTTCAATTCTTGTGGCAGCTGGTTTGTGAGATGTTGAATTGTTGCGAACATCTTGCAATGGATAAACCTGGGTTTTCTGCGAAACTTTGAGCTACAGCATCAATGTTCTGAATAGACCTGGCACGACGAGTACGAACTGCGGTCTTTACATCAGTAACTTGGTCGTTTTTCTCAAATTTCTTAATTAGGTTCACAATTGCTGTGCGAGAAGGCGCTTTGTAGTGATAAAAACACCACGGACTCTACAAATTGTCTCCGCGAAATTTTCACCATATTTGTAGTGAATTTTCACTATTTCTATTCGTTGTTGAAGCATGTATCGTTCCATTTTCTTAAATCGTATACTTTTTACTTAACAGTTGTCCGATAAGAGCGCTATATATTTAACGGTTTACAAATACCATGAAATTTAAAATAAAACCCCTTAATGGAAAACCTTATATTAACCCTTTGCACTCAAGTCGTTTTTCGCTTACGCGAACCAGCAACTTGAGACGATTTCGGTCAAATTAGGGAAACATTTTACAAGTACTTTAAAATCAGTTATAAACAAACAAACGTATACAAATAATAAACTTTCACCAATTTATTTATTTTTATATCGATTTATTTTTATGTCGAAAACAACAAAATTTGATAAATTACACTCTATAATTAGCGGCCAGGCGCTGCAGCGACGCCGCTCAAGTTGGCACTTCAAATCAGCTGGGCGCCGTATCAGCGTCGCTCGAGTGCAAAGGGTTAATTTCATATTTTACTTTCTTAGATTTAAAATAATATGATTATAACATAATAATATAATAATTAATATTTCATGTTTCATGTTTCGAATTTCTTAAAAAATTGAAATAACTTAATTATTATTACAAAACATCTTTACCATGTTTTTGACTACATTGTTCCGAACAACGTAGTCGAAAACCTTTTAAAGTTGTATCGTGATAATAATTAAGTTATTTCAATTTTGAAGAAAATTCCAAATATAAAATAATAATAATTCATTTTACTTTTCTGAAGATGATGATGTATTAGTTGTCAAAATGTCAACTCAATGTTGAAATAAATAATTTTAAGACCGAAAGTCTAAAGAAATAATGTTATTTATGTAAAAATATAATATAATATAATATAATATAATATAATATAATATCACATTTGCAGTAGAAACTTAGGACTGAGACATCTGAGATACCCAAAATTGTAATCGAGACACCTAAAATATAACATCACTTTCGCTGCGTTTGAGCCCCCTAAACCCCCCAAAAAGAGGATAATATCCCTTTGTTATCACAATATGTGCTCATATTTCGCTTTTGCGTAGATATTCGAAAGTTTGTACATGTTACAGTATAATTCAGACCTTCGATCTTGCCTAAGTATGCGGATCGTCAGTTCTGAGAAAGTGCAAGCCCATGGGTAATGAAATATATGAATATATAGTAATGCCGAGTGTCGTGATTTTTACCGATGGCGACAGTGATTTTATAAGACCTTAAATGAATATATAACTTATGAACTACAATTATTAGCCAGTGAAGATTTGCCGCATTGTTTTCCTTTTATCCATGTTGAGATGTCTAAGTCGCTACAATAAATGTCAGATTTTTGGACACTATTTGACGATGAGATTTAAAAACTTAGTCTAAATCAATTGAAATGATGTCATTGCAAGTCGTGTAATACCAAGATAAAGTAATTTTCTTTTTTTATTACAATTTTTTAAAATAAACAAGTGATAGAATTGGAAGAAGGTGGGTTATTTTTCCACGTGTCACTTTATCGCTTAAAATAATGCAAAGAAAATAATTTTAGTTGATTTAGATTGCCAAAGTTGATGTGCTAATGATATAAAAATAACATCCAAAAATCTTACGTTTTCTTCATAACTATTATTAAAATAGACAATCAGAAAATGGCGCCATGGACATTGGCATCTACCTTTAGGGGTCACGTTCAGTCTGGGAGAAGAAAAAAAGGTGATCTTGAGAAATTTTTTCTCACAAAATCATCAGTTATTTTCCAAAATCCTTTGATACATTCAGAATTTCATACACATCAATTTTTGAAAAGACATACTTTAAATTACAAAAGTAATGATTTTTTCTTAAGAGCATCTTCTGAAAAATAGTTTTTTACGGTCACCACTCCCGTCTCGCTTACAATCATCAGAAATAAAAAAATTAGTATTAAAATATTCATTGTTTAAGCGAAGACATTTTTTCGATTAATGGGTTTTTATTTCAGTAAAAATAAGCGAACGTTTCATTAACCGTTTGAGTGCCGTAGGTTTTTGTTGTTTCCAGATCGAAAATTGACAAGCAGCGCGGTATCGCTCTATTTATTCCGCGTTTCCAAAATTTTGATATTTTTGGAGACGAGACGGAAGATGCTCGATCCCATCGTTTGACACTCAAACGGTTTTATATCAAAACTTTTATTATTAATGTCTGTCATTTTGTCATAAAACTCTATTTCTCAAAGTCCTTCATTCAAATACTAAATAATTTGTTACATAAAATAAATCCTATGGAATTAAAAAATTTTAATGATGCAATTGGAGCTGGATTGGTCATCGCGGAACAATATTTTTCATAAGTGACTGAAAAAATATTCTCATGTTGGTAATTTTGAATTTTTTTGTTTTCAAAAATTATTGTGTAAGTCCTTGAAATTTAGATTTGTATGAAGGTATAGTGTACAAAAAGTTTTTTTTTTAAATGAGCGATAATCCTAAAAATCACTTTTTTATTTATGCTCTCTAACTGACCGTGAATCATAAGGGGGGAAATACATGTAAGCGGTGAAAAAATAGTCAATTTGTATCATTTTTATTAAGGAACAAAATGTTTTAAATTTTTGAAACTTTAGGTACACTTTATTACATAATTAAACTGTTTAAATAAATTTGTCCATTAAGGAATATTGTCAAATGGCGATGTTCTGTCGTGATATTCCAGGAAGGTTTTGGCGGCAGTTACCCGTTTGTGGGAATCCCAACGACTTTAATATTCATCTTAGAAGTATGAATCAGAAATTTTTACTATTTTAACATCCAGATGCTAAACTTATACCTAAGAAATATTTAAATAATTGAAAATTACAAAAGTGAAATACTTCAGAAAAAAACTGCAATTTTACGTAAAATTTTTTTTCTTTTTGGCAATAAAAAAGCAGTTTCAAAAAGCGATTTTCATAAACAAGTAGGTATAACTTCAAGGTAATATTGTTATTGAGTTGTGTGTATAATTTTAGCACAATCGGTGGATTCGTTTTAAAGTTGTGTTTCCCACAATCTTAAAGAATGTAGTTTTCCGCAAAATGTTTTTAAAGTTCCGAACTACGAAAACTCAATCACTTTGGTAACTTACCGGCTAATTAGCGATTCCAGGGCCACACCGAATTTCAGTTTAAATCTTTACCACCTTATTCTTGAGATGTTCAACTAATATTTTATGAAAAAAAATTGATTTCTTGAACTTGCTACATGTATTTCCCCCCTTAATAGTTTTATTTTGCATGCTTGAAAACATCACGAAAAAGTATAACTTTCAATTTGTGACAATATTCTTCCCGTTCCTTTGTTAATCTTGGCATTCTTACAGGTGATACTGCGATCTTGGAGATATGTCTGAAACAAACGTTTCGGTAAACTCAAAGGAAGAACAATCGCGTACTCTCTACATTCGTTTACCACATACGATAAAAGATGAACATGAAATAAGGGACTTAGTAAATGGAGATGTTAAAATTAAGTTACCTCGACAGTCATCTCGACATTGTCATGTGATTTTTCCTACAGTAGAAGAAAAAATTAAAAATTTGAAGACAATTAAGAAAATGTTAATTAATGGCAAACGAGTAATAGCTTCTGCACCGCGTCCAAAAGCTGAAACTCCTAGGTTGAAAATTGAAAATACCAAGGTCAAAAAGCTTAAGATATCCAAACAAAAAAAGGATCCAACTATAACAAAAGTGTGAGTACTCTTGTGAAACATTCTCGCAATTAATAATAAATTAAGCTAGAAATTCAATTTTGAGTTTTGAGTCGGGGTAAACTGATGTTACAATTGTTTGAAAGCAATCTGACCCTAAAATGAATGTCAAAAGGGTTAAATAATGTACTCTAGAATTCTTAGTCAGTCCCTATTATATAGTAAATATTGGGTTGGTATTCATAAATCTAGTCGTCATTGAGATAACTCAAGGCGAGTACCAATAAGGGATGGGATGGAATGAGTGAAGGGTAAAATAAATTGACACACCATTTCGCGGAGAGCAAAGGCACTTGCTTCGGCATAAACACCCTCACGATTTTGAGGGAAAAGCCGAAGCAAGCGAATATTTTATTGAAACTACCACTAATATACATGATCGATCAATGCAATTCAACGAGGTGCAAAACTAGCGCAACGCGGACAATATCGAGAAATCTCTCTTGGTTGGGTACTTACGCGACTCGCACAACGCAGCTCGAACGCCGCCCGCTGAGGGGGACGCTGAGGTTAACGGGGGGCGTCGCAGGATTGCACCGCGTTACAGCGGTCAACCTGGACGGGGCGACTCGGAAGGTGGTCCTCGACCTGCACCACGCGCGCCCCGACGTCTCGGGGAGGCCAACGCGTGGTGCCCTGGACAACAGGGTGTTGTCGCACGCCGAGTCGCCTGGACGGGTTACGTCGACAAGCGCACGCAGACACCGTCCTCGGTACAGGGGGTCCTAACCGTTCCTCGAGGCACACATACACACACACACACATTTCCTCGCAGTTGCGATCACGGCGCGTTAGATTGGTCGATCCAATCGTTCGTCTTCACACGGTTCGCCACATCGATAAAACATAAAGGAAAAAGAAAACCCGAAGTTTGCCGCTGGTCAACCAACGTGCGACACGCTTGGCTGCCCAGGTAGGGGTGTGTCGTCCGGGCCCGTCGACCGCTAAAACCTAACTGACTAGAACAACTACAGCACCTGAAGCCCCGGAAGAATTGGCCCCAAAACCCCAAAATAAACAATTCCAATTATCATTGTTATCATTGCCATTATTATTATTATTATTACTACAATGAAGATGAAAAATCAAAATAAACTTAATGAACATAAATACATAGTCCTTTTTTTTTATGATATAACTTAACTAACCGAACAGTTGGTAAATAAGTTCGTTCGGTTTTTACAGTGGAGTAAAACACAAAAACCGAACGAACTTATTTGCCAACCCAATATATTATATTCTTAGTTATTTTTTATATGTTTCGGTTTAACATTCAAGATCTTTCTCAGTAATACATTTTTTCAGTGATATTCAGTTTAATTACTATCTTATTGATACATTATATGGGGCAAGAAAAAATTACTTTTAAATAAGAACTTTGGACTGTTTGAGAAAATTGAAAATTATCCTTAGGGTTGTATTTATCTAATTTTCTCTGGAGATCTTACTAACAAGACATAAATTACAGAAAACAAAGCCAATAAAAAGTAAGAACAAGGTCAAAAGTATATTGTGTGCGCACTTCTGATTGAAATAGGTATAATTTTCTCAGTTTTTCAATGAAAAACATTTAAAACGTTTTCGGTTTTAACCCTAGAAGAGCACACCTCCAAACTCGAACGTAAAAAGTGTAATCGATTTTCCAAAAAAGGTATTTATTTTGAAAAATGAAGGGTGTGAATTTTTGAGAATTACTAATTTTCGTAATATCGCACATAATTATAGATTTGGAGTTCGGACAATTTTCGATTTTGGACAATGGAGTTCGAAAATCGCGTGAGGTCATATTGACCCCATGTGCTATTCTAGGGTTAAAAGTTCAGCCTTAGATTGCATTCCATTCAGCCTTAGATACAGATGGGAGGAGTTTCGATCCTGTCTAGAAATGATGTTTTAAGAAACCAGATGAACAGACCCTAAGCGTCATCAAAGTTTTCGATTCTTTACTTAATTTTCTGGGACCATAACAGATAGCCCCAAAAGTGATCAAACTTCGTAATTCGAATTCGCAAGTGCCATCAAAGAGTTATATATTAAACTCACATATACATGTATACATCTAATTTATAACGTTCATTAATTTTCCTGATTATTATATTATTCCATTTCCATAATACCGAGAAAGAAGAGATAGAATGTTGCTAACCCATTAACGCCCAAACGCACTAAATTTCTCTCATGATTTTGAGATGAGATTTCAAACATCTGAAGGTGAAAAATTTTGATGAACCTACGTCAACTAGGGATTTTCGGGATCGCTCTTTACGATGGCGTTGTCGGAATTTCATTATTTTATTCAGGGAATTCAATATGGCGCTTTGAACGCGAATTTCATGTTGAAAACGCTGCCGGAACTGTTAACAAACTATGTAATCGATGGGTAAAATAGTTGAACTATAAGCTACTATGATTAAAATAGGTAAAATCCCCAGTAGGTAACTGATCGAGTATCTAAAACTAAATCATAAATGGCTTAAATATAAATTAAGTTTCTCGCAAGTTAACAATAACGCATGTATACGCATATAAGTGACGCATTTAAGAGTAAACCGTGGCCGCGATAGCTCAGTTGGACAAGAGCTTCACTGCGTAGAAGTGAAGGTCCCTGTTTCAAATCCATGTCGCGGGTTATTTTTCCATGTATCACTTGTCGCTTTAAAAAATGCGAATAAAAGGGATATAATTAATTGCTTTGTCTTGGTATTACAAGATTCGCAATAAAAATTATTTAAAACAGCTTTGGCTTGGTATTACAAGATTTGCTAATAAAAATAATTTCAGTTGATTTAGATGAAGTTTCCAATCTAAATCTTGACCCAGACTACATTCCATCGGGATAGTCTCAACTAATTTACTAAAAATGTTTTTACTACTTCCTTTCACTATTCTCATGTTTTCAACAAAAATTTCAAAACTTCGAAACATGAAAAAAAATTAATAAGTGAAAACACAAAAAACCAACAAATAAAAAAATAGAAAAAAAAGAAAAGACTCTCGTTCGTCCGCCTCCACGTGGTGAGAGTTAGGCAACGGCGAGTAAAGCTGGCTAATGGACGAAATTTTACCTTTCTTTTTTTGCATTTCCCATTAGGCTTTTCCGAACTCTCTTGCAAGTTTAATAATATTGATAAGTTGATTCCAAATAATCGGAAAACAATATTTGAATAACGAAAAATACCAAAAGATAGAGAAAATTGCATAAAAAAAGTTATATAAGTTGAGTTTTTTGGTCGCCATATTGGATCCGTCATTTTTTAATCTATATGAGTATTTCAAATTTTTGTTAAGAAACCGTATATAAAATTCTGAATAAGAAAATAATAGTAAAATACAGGCATTATGTTTCATAAAAGCAGAAAATCTGAAATTTTGGCCTTTTTTTACACTTTGACCGCCATTTTAAGTCGGCCATGTTGAATTTTGAAAGTTTAAGTACAGTAGTTTATAGTTCAACTATTTTGCCCACCGATGACATAGTTTTGAACAGTCCCGGGAGCGTCTTCATTATAAAATTATGCTTTGAAAAAAAAATTTCATGAGTTTTCGCGATTTTTTCGCGTTCAAGACACCATATTGAATTTCCAGAACAAAAAATGAAATTCTGACAACGTCATCGTAAAGAGAGATCCCGAAAACGCCTAGTTGACGTGGGTTCATCAAAATTTGTCACCTTCAAATGTTTGAAATCTCATCTCGAAATCATGAGAGAAATTTAGTGCGTTTGGGCGTTACAGGGTTAAATGAGCTGTTGCTTATGTAAATGGGGCATTTCCATTTTGTGAAAAAAATTAGATGAATCTCACCACAAATTAACAAGAAATTAATGTTCTGAATCAGTTTGCATTATATGTATATAAAAATGGACTTGTCCCACTTTCAAACGATATAGTTCAGACATTAATTTTCACCTGCTATGCAGAAAATACATTTCACTGACAATGAGTTCCCATGTAATGTTAACACTTTGCAGATAAGTCTATTGCAAAAGTTTGAGTATAATTGTAAATTATACAGAAAAGTATTGCCATATATTTGACAGTGTTTTTCGACACAGAGTTAACAAATGAAATTAGACTAAATTTAAAGTTCAAAAAAATTTTCAAAGGTACTGCTTTTAAAACAAATGAACTTCTTATTCATAATACCAAGTTTTAACACAAAAACCATTTAAACAAAACATTTATGCAGCATCTGATTCGATCCCTAAATGACACTTCAACCTATTCTAGAGTTTCCGTAGCAATTTGCCTGCAAACATTTATAAATTCGTGCCATCATATTTTCAGCTGTTGTTAGCTGTTCCACATAAACTTTATCTTTTATGTAACCCCACACCTTGGTGGAAAAGGAAAGGCAAAATCATAGCAAAACACGGGTAAAGTGAATCGTCACAATTTCCACTATTGATGTGGTGAAAATCCTCACTGGCATCGAACAATTGAACATCACCAAAACCCTAGCGTGAAAAAAAACTACGTTTCCATTTAAAAAACCAAAGATCACATTCAAATCTCGGAGACGCTTCTACCCAGAAAAAAACAGTGTAAATCACTGAATGTCCCCCTTGAAATAGAGCAAGTTTCGTTTAAACTTTTTTTTCGAATGATGAATATTTTTCGAGATAATCGCGTGGAAAGATTAAAATGAGACACCCTGTATAATGTTGAGGAATAGATTGGCTTAAGTAACTTTATTATAACTCCTTGTCTAATATAAATTGCGCTTTCTTTTTATACCTTAATAACTTTCTACTAAGAACTAATAAATACACATGTAATGGGTGTTACTTAAAAACAAAAAACGTATTGAAAAATTAACTTTTTTGAAATTTTAAGAGAGAATTATTATCTATCAAGTGAACAAAATTAATTTTTTTCTTAGACTAATTGACAACAATTCTTGTTAAAAATAATTTTACAAAGTTTTAACTTAAAATTCAATGTAGTCTTAAGGATTTGCATTTTTTTTAACTGTTACCAAATTTTATAGTATTTTTAAAGATAAAAATAGTAAAGTACAAAAAAAAACTTGACAAATGCTATTTTCTGTTTAATTTTTTGCAAACTTGTACTTCCTAAATTTTTAATAATTATACCAACGCGCTATGAGTTGGAGGGTAAAAAATATTTTTAAATTTTGAGTATCCGATAAAAATTGAAAGCAACGGATTATACATAGTCACACAATTCTGGAAAAGCGGTGTCATCTTCGAACTGCTGCAACTTTAAAAATACTAAAAATAAATGGAAACTAAAAATTTGTCTTGTTTGATTAAATCTTCTACAACAAGTAGTAGAAGTTTTTAACCCTAAAGCGACCAGGTGGGGTCCAATCGGACCCCAGAGCACGGTTAATGCGATTTTTCGATTAATCGCAAAATATGTTTTCATGAAATAATTTTCAAATAAATCACTCTTTTTTAATAAAAAACACTTTACTTTCTCTAAAATTCATCGAAAAATGGAATTCTTGACATCAAACTGATCGATTTCTGTCAAAAAATGTGTGTGGACCGCGCGGACCCTACCTAACCCCATATGTTTCTACATTTTACCTGCTCGCTTGAGGGTTAATATTTTTTCTGTTCATTTCTTCTGTTTGATTTTTATAATAATAATTGCAAGTGGTTGTAATTTTGCCCCAGACTAACAGAAAAAGTATGAATTGAGAAAAAAAGGTGATATATATGAAACGTATATACAGGGTGTCCCATCTTAACTTGGACAGACAGATTTCTCGAAATTGGTTGGGTTTAGTGAAAAATGTTTCAGACAAAAGTTGCTGGACTTCGAGGGGGGCATATGATAGTAACCTTGACTTTGACCTTGAAGATCACTTTCAAGGTCATTTCAAGGTCAAAGTCATTTTTTTAAAATGGGAACCCCCCCTTTTGACATCGGCATTCGATAGAGCGAGAAATTTTACGTTTGAATACGCTTTTGGGTCATAGGTTTAATTTGACCTTGAACGGGAGCAGGGTCATCAGAAAAGTCCCGGGACGGTCCAATAACTTGGAAAAATAAGACTCGTAGAGAAAACTGTTTTATCAAAAGTTCTACTATTTGTCCCGAGCTACCAGATGGAGGGAGGTTCCCTTTTAAAAAAATGATCTTGACCTTCGAATTACCTTCAAGGTCACAATCAAGATCAATTTTAATGTCACCATCTGGTAGCTCGGGAAAAATAGTAGAACTTTTGCCTAAACAGTTTTCTCTACGAGTCTTATTTTTCCAAGTTATTGGACCGTCCCGGGACTTTTCTGATGACCCTGCTCCCGCTCAAGGTCAAATTAAACCTATGACCCAAAAGCGTATTCAAACGTAAAATTTCTCGCTCTTTCGACTGTCCTTGAAATGACCTTGAAAGTGATCTTCAAGGTCAAAGTCAAGGTCACTATCATATGTCCCCCTCGAAGTCCAGCAACTTTTGCCTGAAACATTTTTCACTAAACCCAAGAACTTTCGAGAAATCTGTCTGTCCAAGTTAAGATGGGACACCCTGTATACGCATACCTATATGTATGATGATAACTGATATATCTTTTGTTACATTTCTAGATTGTTTGTATCAAACATAAAACCAGGGACCAAGACATTTGAACTAAAGGAAGCTTTCCCAGGATGTGTATCTGTTGCAATGTTAAAAGGAACAGATAACAAACCAAGGTACCCATTTCATAATTTTCTTGAATTATTAATAATAATTATAAGCCACTATGTTTCCTACAATCGAGAACACGTTGAAATGGTATAATTATAAAAGTTGTGATATGGTATTTCGATCAGGCTCGGGCAACCTCACCACGCACACTTTAAATAATACGCTGGGCGTCAGCCAGTTTTCACCTGGCGGTGTCGGGTGCTGAAAATCTTTGGAAATTAGGGATCGAGATAAAAGAAAACTCGCGAACACCGTTCATAATTTATATCAAAATCCGGATCGGCCAGACTTAATATCTAAGAATCGGCCGGATTTAATAAATAAGAAAAAGACTAACGAATAACATACACGAACCAAAGACAAAGAAAATTCAATTTAAAATTCTCTCTCTCTCTCTCTCTCTCTCTCTCTCTCTTTCTCTCTCTCTCTCTCACACACACACACACACACGCACACGCACACACACACACGCATACACACGCACACGCACACACACACACAGGACTGCCGTCGAGTCAGCCTGACTAATATAGTCATCTTATTACCAATGTTCTTAACTCTCTAGATGCTGTGTCACTGCAGAATGACATACTTACCATCGGGGAGTTAAATAAGTCCTCTCGGACCCGACCTAATGCGATTGCCAGCGAGTCACTGTGATCGGAAGCAGATCATTCTGTAAATGGCACCAAAAAGATCTCCCTAACTGTCACCTTCAAATCTAGAGTAGTGAGGGATTTCCTAATTACCAAAAAAAGGAAACAAGGAAGATTGGAGCTTACCACAATCTTCCCAGGGTCTGGATCCGGAGCCATTTGCATAAATGAAATGCTTTCTACCGCAGTTTATAAAATGTTAACCGAAACAAAAGTGGCAGCGAAATGAAGGGGCTACCGATTTGTGTGGGTGAGGAATGGATCTATTCATGTTAGAAAGTCTGAGGGAACTGAAGTGATACACATTGTAAACTCTAACGATTTACAAAAATTGACCTGACTGAACTCACCGCTACCTAATCCTAATCCTATCTATACAGCTAACTGTAATGATGCCTCTGGCATCTCCTTCTCGCTTTTTATCTCAAACTCTCTTCCAGGTCATATGGACTACGTTAGGGATCACTTTTCGCTACACTTCTCCCATGTCATATGCGTAACAGAAGCTTGGCTTAAACCCAACATTGATGATGCCACTGTGTCAATTGCTGACTTTATACTAATACGTTATGACACAAATCGTTCAAAATCCGTATTTTGTCCTCGCCCCCTTCGGTCTACTCTGCCATGCCTGAATATCTACTGCTCCAACTCTGCATAAATGACGATCCTCCTATCTTACTAGCAGTCATCTATCGTCCTCCTGTTGTTGGCATAGCTAAACTGTCCACTTTCTTTGAAGACTTTATAACTCACTCTAACAGATACTCAAACATCGTCTTAGTGGGCGACCTAAACTGCAACCTACTCACTGATAACCCTAACTCTAAATGCGTCAGTGACTTCATTTTTAGCAACTCCCTCTACTTAATACCCACTGGAGCCACTTACTCTGAGAGTAAAATCATTCCACACATCTCTGACTCACCATTTATAGCGAGTCATGACATGCTCTCCTTGGTTTATCAACTATCTTTTCCTCTTCGTGTCCTCTCACCACGGCTGCGACGTGATTTCGCACACTTTAACCCTGATATATTCACTACGGTATTTACTGCACATCATTCCGCAATTATCACGTTCGGCGATACAGACGTTAATTCCATGGTTGACACCCTCACAGAATCTTATAATCTCTCACTAGACTCCACTGCTCCCCTCAAGAGAATCTCAGCTCACAGAAAACGACCTCCCTGGCTAACATCTGCTATAATCGATCTCATTCTCAGAAAATATGCTCTCCATAAATCAGCCAAAAGATCTGGCTCTAAGCTGAAATTCAATAATTGAAGGGCTGGATCGAATAACCTGCTCCGCGCTCGGCCAGTTGTCGCATATATATACAAAGTGACTCTCTCTCGCTGTGAACGTCCGAGCGTCGTTTGTGATTGAAAAAAAACTATTCAACAATTTTTGTCGTAAAACTTCCAGCGAGAAAGTTGTTCCGCTTGATCTTCGGAATGCCTATGCAAAGTTTCAAATTAAAATATTAAGTTGAACAGATTTTAGAAGTCATTTTGTAAAAAAAAAAATACGTTACCGAACGACCGACCGACCGACCGACCGACGGAGGTACAATAACAAACAACACTTACTGCACTTACATAGCGCATCGAAATCAGAAGAAAACTCGTTGTTTACTATTAGTGTTTCAGTAAACTATTGTGTTTTATTATACAATAATTCATTTTAGATATTTACGTTTTACAAGCCTGAATCAGTTACGAATAATATTCATTTGTAGAGCTATTTCTGTGTAACTTGTGAAAGTGTCAGTCGAAACGTTTGTAAGAGGTAGGAAACGTACAAGAAATGAAAATATGTGGAAGGTTAATGTTGCTAAAAAAGCACGGAATGAGGTAAGAGTCAATAAATGAACGATGCTAGATAATATTTGTACGCGTGTGTACTTGCTGCATCTGCACTTGATGAGCTTTATGGTTGGTTTATGCTTCGGTCTTAATCTTAGTCTTATTCTTAGTCGTAACTTAATCTGAAAGTTTGGTTTATGCTTCGCTGGAAATTTAACCTAAGCATGCGCATACGCATGAAGACACAACCGCGAACTACAGTTCAAAATTCAAATGCAGTTCAAATTTAGACATAATTTTGTAAGCAAACGCGCAGCATGCGCATTTGTTAGTAAATGATAGCTGTACATGACAGCGAACATATAAAACATTCAAAATGAACCGAATTCAGCGACGGAGATGTTTAACATTTGTAACAGTATTACTATTATTATCAAGTGCCTGTGTAGCAGCAAAATTATTACTTCAAAATAAGGGAAAAAGGCGGAAAGTACGGAGGTACGCTGTACGGCCAATGAATTTGAGAAGACACGAAAACGGTCATTTTTATTCTTTAGTTAAAGACATGCTCAATGTTGAACATGACAATGAACAATTTTTTAAATATACTCGATGTTTCCCGAGCGAGTTCGATGAATTACTCCAATTAGTAGGACCTAAACTGCAGAGAGACGCTCGAAGAAATCAATTTACATTGACACCTGCACATCGACTGACATTAACATTGCAGTTAGTTATGCATATACTTATATAGTGAAGTACAATATTTTATTTTGATTGTATTTCTTTGTTACTTGCAGCTACTTAGCCGAGGGCTGTACAATGCAGGAAATTGCAAGTAATTTCCGTATTGGAAAAACGACTGCTCATGTTATTATTAAAGAAACTTGTAAAATTTTATGGAACGTATTGCAGCCACATGTACTGAAACACCCGGATGCTGATGACTGGAAAAACATAGCTGATGAATTTTATAACCGATGGAATATACCTAATTGTTTTGGAGCTGTTGATGGTAAACATATCAACATTATTGCTCCGAAACACTGTGGAACTGAATTTTTTAATTATAAGAAGTGTTTCAGTATAGTATTGATGGCCTTGTGTGACGCTTATTACCGTTTTACATTTGTTGATATTGGAGCGGCTGGTTCTAATCACGACTCTGTGATATTCAAGGAATGTGCGCTTGGAAAAGCTCTACTAGATCGCACTTTGAACATTCCAGAACCATGCAATCTCCCTGAATCAAATATTAAATTTAATTATTTCATCGTAGCAGACCAGGCATTCCCCCTCGACAAACACATTATGCGGCCATATCCAGGCAAAGACTTAGGAGAGAAAAAAAACATTTTTAATTATAGACTTTCAAGAGCGAGACGAACTATTGAAAATGCCTTTGGGATTTTAGCACAACGATGGAGAATTTTAAGAAAGGAAATAGTTGCATCTGTAGAAACTTGCGAAGAAATAATTATGGCGACGATTGTCCTCCATAATTTTCTCCAAAAAAGTTCGGAAAATATCCCACAGCATAAAAAAAGATATGTTGAAACAGGAGTTCGCGAGTATCTAAATGATAATGGAGTACTTCAAGCACATGTAACTTATGATATACCATGCAATATACGTTCCATTGGTCGGTTGGGTTCAAATAATTCTTCAACAACTGCTAAAGAGGTCCGAGACAAATTAGCTGATTACTTCGTCAGCGTAGAAGGTTCCTTACCTTGGCAATGGGACTATGTCAAACAAGGAAATGTTCCATAATTTCAATTTGAAATTATGTAATTATAACAAATTACATTGTTTATTAATTTCAGTTGCAAAGAAATATATTATGAATCATTATGTATTACAAATATATTATTAAAGTATTTAAAACACAAGATTTAAAGAAATTTAATCTATTAGTTACTTGTCTATGCAGTCTTAGCAACTTTTGTTTGATCAATTTATGCTATAAAATATTAACGAAGTATAAAAATGTAATAATAAATTGAGCGTCTTTGAGATTAAAAGTAAATGAAACACTTTAATATTGAATTATGAGTAGATGAACAGCTTTTTATCATTTAATAATTGCAATGCAAAGAAACAAGAATACGAAGTAATTAGGAATAAACAAAAACAATTAATTTAAAACTCATCGGATGCATTTGCGATGTCACTTAAAATTTGCGATTTTAATATAAGTTTTTTCTTGTTTGATGGAATACGTTTTAATGCCAGAGCTACCGTTCTGCCAAAAGCAAAATCCTCATCGGACAGCTCCAGAGGAATCTCTTCAGATTTTTCGCTGGATTTCATTAGCTCTTCAAATTTATTAAATGCGCCAGCAATAGTATTTGTGAGCTGAAAGACGTTCGGATCATGAACTTCTTTCGCATTCCTTCTCTTCGTTGAAATGGTTGGCAAGGCCTCTTCAGGTGCAGATGTCGATTGTGATGTGGATGGCGTCTGCGATACGGATGTCAACCGCGATAATGTTGGCATCTGTACATTATTAGAAGAAGAAGATAGGACAGCTTCGGAAATTTGTGTCCCACTATGACAAACTTGAAAGACGTCACTTAGGGTCAATTCTGAATCATCAGCGTCGAAATTCGATAATGTCTGTTCTGCACTAGCAAAGCTCATGTCTTTGTCACACTTCTGTCGTTCGTCTTTAGAAAGGACACTGACACTTTGTGAGGAGCTTTTAAAATTGCTCTTCGTCATTCTGGAAAAGGATAAACGACATGCAAAAAGATCTTTTTTTTAACACCGTGTACTAAAATTGAATTTTGCGCACACTATTAGGAAAAATAATATATGCAACTTGTGTGTAAGACGATTTTCGTACTTATTTGTCTGACAAGACCGATTCCTGCAATAATAGCCTATTTTACACACAAGTTTCGCAATACACTATAATAACACGTTAGTAAATATCTTTTTCTATAATATAATATTTGTACCCGTATACCTTGTTGCAATAACATTGTCCAAAAAGCTGCATGCTTCAAAATGTGGCCATTTGGAAACGTAAGCTCCTGAACCAGATCTTGTATTTTCACTTAATAATCGACGTTCTTTCGCAAATCGATGTCGAATATTTGCAAATTTTTGTTGGCACACATCAGCTGAGGAACACACATATTTTATCACAATCTCAATAAAAATAATAAATAGTTCCGAAAAACCTATACTTTTTGTACTTCTAACCATAAGGTTACACTTTGATTCTATGTTTAATATAACTTACCGCTTAAATTTAAAGCCTGTTCAATAGCATTCCAACTATTTCTCAAAATTAATTTATTTTTGTAATTTGGATTTCTTTTATTCCAAACTACATCAAATTGTTGAACACATTCAATTAAATCTGCTTCTGACATTTTGCCCGTTTGAAAATTCGTATTATACATATATATATTTTGCACGCGCATGCGCATCACGTCTTTCTCTTAAGAGAAAAGTTAAAAGATAGGAAAACTTTAGGGCTAAGATTACGACTAAAGTTAGGACTGGGGAAGCATAAACGTTCTTATGGCATTCTTCATTTTCAACTCTTAAGACTGCTTAAGACTAAGATTAAGACCGAAGCATAAACCAACCATTAGATTTTTATTTTGATGGGGACTAGATCGTGTAACCTTATCAGTTTTAGGGAAACAAATACGTATCAGTTGGAAATGACGTCGTCGCCAAAAAAATATTCAAAGTTGTCGATTCTTGTTGTGGAAATAAATGCTTTAACAACGTAACCTTTGATCAACAAAAAAGTGTACATGAAGAATTATTCTTCATGTACATTGAGTCTTACCTCATTCCGTGCTTTTTTAGCAACATTAACCTTCCACATATTTTCATTTCTTGTACGTTTCCTACCTCTTACAAACGTTTCGACTGACATTGTCACAAGTTACACAGAAATAGCTCTACAAATGAATATTATTCGTAACTGATTCAGGCTTGTAAAACGTAAATATCTAAAATGAATTATTATATAATAAAACACAATAGTTTACTGAAACGCTAATAGTAAACAACGAGTTTTCTTCTGATTTCGATGCGCTATGTAAGTGCAGTAAGTGTTGTCTGCTATTGTACCTCCGACGGTCGGTCGGTCGGTCGGTAACGTATTTTTTTTTTACAAAATGTCTTCTAAAATCTGTTTAACTTAATATTTTAATTTAAAACTTTGCATAGGCATTCTGAAGATCAAGTGGAACAACTTTCTCGCTGGAAGTTTTACGACAAAAATTGTTGAATAGTTTTTTTTCAATCACAAACGACGCTCGGACGTTCACAGCGAGAGAGAGTCACTTTGTATATATATGCGACAACTGGCCGAGCGCGGAGCAGGTTATTCGATCCAGCCCTTCAATTATCGAATGTTTCGCAGTTATGTCCATAATGTAATCAAGAAGACGAAAGAAGCTTTCTACTATGATAGACTTCGAGAAGTGCATGATCCAAAAGCGCTATGGCGCTCTATGCTCTCTCAGTTTAACTCGTCCATTTCTTATCTCCCCTCTAAATTTCTTCTCTGCAAAAGAACTCAATACTCATTATTCTTCGGTATCAAGTGGCTCCCAAGAGTGCTCTACCCAACATCTAAACTTCATCCTTACATCCAGAGGCATGTCGCCGACCACCTTCTCCTTGAACCATATATCTAAAAACGATATCGTAGATGCAATCAAAAGGTCAGGTTCCCCACCTGACATGCATTTTTAACCACTCCATTGCAGAGGAACTCTTTCCTGTCAACTGGAAACGAGCACACATCCGCGCTATTTCCAAATGCAGGAAACCTGTCTCTCCAACGGATACCAGACCAATAACCAATCTCTCTGAACTATCAAAAGTTTTTGAGCGCATAATCCATAAGCAAATTGATGATTTCCTCACCACCAACAATCTACTATGTAGATCCTAGACAATCGGGTTTCTGTTGCGGATACAGCACTCAGTCAGTTCTGTTGAGATTGACTGATGATATCAGAGAGGCGGAGGACAACAGATTAGTAACCATCATTGTATTCTTTGACTTCTGTAAAGCTTTCGACAAAGTCCCCCACTCTCGTCTACTTTCGAAGCTTGCAAACATGGGTCTCAACGATAACGCTGTAACATGGTTTCATAGCTATCTAACTGGTAGACGTCGCAGTCAGAGATTCAGAGGGTAACTGCTCCTCGTGGCTTCCAGTTATATCTGGTGTACCCCAAGGTTCAGTTCTGGGGCCACTGCTTTTCTCAATCTTCATTAATGACATCGGATGCTACCTCAAACACTCCAATCCTGGAATCCTTATGACTTATCCCGGGGCCTTAAAAAGATTTCTGAGGATGCACAATCAGTCGCCTCTTGGGCAAGGCCAAATGGCCTTCCGCCCAACCTCAACAAAACCAAAGCGATGATATGCGGCAGCAAAGCTTACATATCTGCCCTGTGACCCCTAGCTTAGCTCTGCCTTTAATGAACATGCCCGTCGAAAGGGTCAATCTACCATGGATTGACAACATCCGTTGCTTAGGTGTTGTTCTGTCCACTGATTTGTCGTGGGCTAAACATGTTTCTCTCGTCTCAAACAGGATCTATGCAATTCTCTCTAAGCTCAAGTTCCGCAAAAACTGCTTCTTTCGTAAATTACGAATCAAGCTAGTGCAATGTCTTGTCCTTCCCCATATTGACTACTGCTATATAGTCTACAATGATGTTTCTCATGATCTCAACCTCAAGTTGTAGAGATTGGTAAACTCATGTGTTAGATTTATATTCGATCTGAAGCGGGATGAACACATCACTCCCTTTTGTTTAGGCAAACTACGCTGGCTCTCAGTATCAAACCGTGCTTCCAAAGTTCATACTTATATCAAATACTCCTCTCTAGCAACTCAAGCTATCTTCGTGAATTATTCGTTGAGCCATCAACAAGTTTGCGACAATCACAACGCCTGACCAATACTCGATCCTCATTTTTCATCCCTCTCCACGGCACAGTTTTCTGCCGCAACTCCTTCAGGCTTTCCTCGACATACTTTTGGGACTCCCTCCCCCAGCACATTCGGGCTTCTGACTCGCTGGCAACTTTCAAGCGAAATCTACTGGACTATCTCCTTAATTTGGAGCTGCGCACATACAATGAGTCTCACGAATGAGCATTCTTTAACTACATGTATACTCTTAAACCTATTGCTGTGTCTCACGACAATGTTCATCAAGAAAATTTTCTTTGTGTTCTCTTCCTTGTAATCTGCATATTCACTACTTACTTATTCTCTATATTTTATGTACTTAAACTATTCTACTTATTCTTTATATTCTATGTACTTATTATATTAACTATTTTATAATCATAGTTTCTTCATTATGCATTATTCTCCTAAATTGCCCCGTAGATACTCTCCAGGGTATAATAAACTATCTATCTATCTATCTCTTTCTTAATGTTAATATCATATTTGAGATTACACAGTAAATATAAACATTAAACTTACAACCCAGTCACGCATAGCCACGCAGAGTAGGAATTGATAAAGAGATTGTTATAGGGAGGCTTTACTGTCGGCTCATAAGTATTACGTTGTTTTATATATACAATACTAAAGTTTATTATAAATTGATATTTTTACAGAAAAGCTATTGTTAAGATGGAAAGCATACAAATGTCTGCAGAATATTTAAAGCAGGAACGCCCGATGCCAACAATAAGAGGAAATCTTTTAACTATTCAACCGGATAATCGAAAACGTAGACGGGGTCGTAATGGATTATCACAGCTGAAGATATATGATGGAAATGGATCACGAAGTACCGAAGATTCAAAAAGCAATGATGAAAGCAGTGCAAAAGAAAATGATTCTGAAGAAAGTGATGCATCAGAGATTCATTCCGACCCTAACAGAAATGAGGAATAGATAAAAATGATATTTCTTTATGGGAATGGTGCTAAAATTAGTGACTACAATGTAATAGTTAAGATAAAAGATTTCGAACAATTTGTAGTTGGGAGGAATATGAACAGGGTACGTGCAGCATTGCTATTATGTTTGGACAAAATGTCTCACAAATACTATGCAAATCCTGTTAACTGTTATTCCCATAATTAGAGCATTTTATTACATACGCTGGACACTAATTTTTAGCCTCATTCGATACCCTAGAATTTAATTTATATTTAGTTTGTATACAGCTAATTCTTTATAAAGCATATATTTGTTTGATACAATTGAAAAATATATTTTGCATGTCACTAATATTTTTTGTTAAAATAATTTTTCCATCCAAATTTATATCGTAAATAGAAATTAAAACTTGTTAAAAAATACCATAAAACAATAGAATGAAACTTGAAATCTCGCTACTTGTCAATTCTACATAAATCTGCTATAAATACGCCGCCTACTCTTAATTCTAAACGCAACGAACAAATCCAACGAACCCGCGCGAGTACTCATGATACGCAAAATTTACTGCAACGCGCAGCCGATCGCCATACAAATCGCTAGACTGAAGATCGCTGGTTTAATACAAAGAGGTTATCCTCAAAGATACAAACGATTACAATCGAGGTTCTAAACGCTACAAAACTCTTTTATTATCGGATGTCCCGAATAATTGTAATTGCGGTACTCATCGTTTCTCTCTCCGTGGAAGGCCCGTAGACTGCGTTGAAGGACGACCCCGAATAGGTAGACGAGGGACCGGGCTGTCGAACGACGAGGACGCTTCCTTCCTGTCTGTGACACCGGATTCGCGAATCTTCCAAGAATGTCCATACTACAAAGGTGGCGGACTCCTGCGTGTCCGTTCACCTCTCTACTTGGTCAGATATAACTCAATTTCATCACTCAATAAGTCCCCGGTCTGACACATATATGGCAATATTGTTGACAGACCCACGAGTTAGACCGGAGACTTATCGAGTGAAGTGTTACTTTTGACGTCAAGAAACGTCTAATACCGAGTTCGTCACTATCGTTGCAAACAATAACGGAACTGTTTCCAATCTTCCGCGAACGTATACTGAATGCACTCAACTTAGGACCCGCAAAAACTCTCCGTTACTCGAGAGACTATCTTTCGAAATCGATCGGAGTCGAAAAATCCAGCACGGAGTGCTGTTCTATCGCGGATTGATTCGAACTTCAATTCGATAGATTCGAATAGAACTCCTGTATCAAGTATCTATCAACGGAGTACCGAAAAGAGTGTACCTTTCCTCCTGGTCGAGGTCTAGATACAATGTGCTCGCTTCTTCTCGCGTCTTGGAAGCAAGAAACGATACAAGAAACTTTGTAAATTTCACGAGCTGGCAGTGACTTGTCATCGAAGATTAGCGGAAATGGTTTTTGCAATTTTTAATAACTCCTGCAAAAATCATGATCGGTGCAAGCCCCGCTGGCTACTTTACTGATTTTCCGCCAGCCATTTTTCTATTTTTGTCGCGTGACGGTACGATCAGTAATTCTACTCAAACTTGCAGTTTGACGGATTAAACATTTCGGCTACCTTAATCCAGTTAAGCTTGTTTTTTTACCCATAGGGTAATGACAAGTCGCGCGGATTAACGGTTTTTTGTTTAACTCGCTGTGATTAGTTCGGCTATATCGGTTGAAGACAATACGCGATGTCTATTATGGTCATCTCGCTTGCTCCAAAGGTTGTTTTTGCTCAACCAAAACATATTCTCGGTATATCCAAATTTCTTATTGAAATAAAACCATAATTTCGAATATGCCGAGATTTTATTTTGTTACAGTACATACACGGCTGGAATGCCTCTACACACTCAAACGCTGTTTGTAACAGCAGTGGCGGCTCAACGTCTTGCTAGGCCTTAGGCAATTGAGACGCTCCCCTACTGACGCGAGGCTCAGGGTTGTCTATATTTTTTATGATATTTATAACATTACCATCATATATACACAAAAATTAAGGGATATTAAAAAAATTCCAAATTTTTGGGGAATTTTCAACAAGGGATAACTCAGAGAAAATGGCCGTATAATAAATTTAAATAAAGAAATTGTAGCCTTACGTCTCTAGTTTTTGAATCTGAGCAGTAAATTTTTGTATTATAAGCGGTTCACGAGTAATCGTAAGAAAATCAACAGAAACAAAATTTTCCAAATTTTTTCCATCTTCAAAACGGTCTACGGTCTTCAAAAATTTTTTTTTGATTACGCCACCACCAAGTTTTTTTAAAGAATTTAATTCTCTTTAATTTTACACCTTGTTGAGCTCCATACGATAATTTGCCGCGGAGTTATCGTTGATCAAGGCAAAAAAGTCATTTTTGATTTTGATGATCGATAACTCCGAAACTAATCGTTGTGCAAAGAATAGACGTAGGGTTTTGAAAACTGCAAAACATGCTTTCTAAGACGTCATTAATTTTTTTTTATGAAAACATTTTTTTCGATGTTTTAATGTTTTCTGAATAAAAGGCAAAAAATGTTATATTGAAGGATATTTTAGAGCTTCACGATATCGAGACGATACGATGTTGAGCAAATATCGATATCGATCTCGAAAAATATCGAGTGTCCTAATATCGTATCGATATCGTCGAGAAAAATATCGTCTCGAATCGATAATATCGGTAAAAATATAATTTTTAAAAAATTTTATATAATAACAAAAACAACGTATATCTTCGGTAGAAAGTTATCGACGGCCCACAGCTAGTCGATAATTTTTTTATTGATGCCGACGACGCGAAGAACAAAACAGCAACTGCAACGAAAAATCAGATGCATGCCAGTTTTAGCTTGTTACGCGTGGAAGCCTAAATTGATACACGTGTTTGCCAAATAACAGTATGGCCGATGATTGTGCAAATAGCGGCGAAAGAAAAGTAACAAAGGAAACTTATTTTGATATTTGTAAGAAAGAAGAAGCAAAGGAAAAGCATGGAACTTGTAAATCTTGCAAAAAGAATATTTCTATGAAAGCTGGCAATACTACCGGATTAAAATCTCATTTGAGATGGTGTACTCCTGAAGGATTTCATAAGCTGTACCAGGATGAGAAAAAATTTGTACCAACTAATCAAAAAACATTGGACTCTTTTAACACTGTAAGTAAAAATCGTAATTTTGATATATATACTATTATCGAAGCAATGACTATAATGCATGAAGTTACCATAATAAATATACATTTGTTATAGACAGTAATTATTTCACCAGTAACAACAATCTAATAAAAAAACGCTGTATATTTAAAATTAAATTACATTTTTTAGAATTTCAAAGCGCTAACATTTTGCGTATTTATTTTTCAGCAACAAAATCAAAACATCGGTTGGGAAAGATTTCGAACATGTTGGATATTATACAAAAATCTTCCTCTCAATTTTTTTGATGATGCACTGACTCAAAAGATGTTTGATCTGCTGAATCCCAAAATCAAGACGCCTTTAAGAAACTCTATGAGGGATGAGATAATGAAAGAATTTCCAAAAATGGAAAACAATCTCATGAAAGTTTTCTAAAAAAATGACTCTAAGTTTTCGTTTACAGTTGACGCCTCCTTGGTGAAGAATAGTTGTTCATACTAAGGTATTACGAGCATCGCTAAAAAGCGATATATACATAGCTCTTGTACTTATACATTCATGGATGAAGTCAAAATTAAGAGTCCAAATTTGTGAAATAAGTTTTTATTTTGAAAAATTTGTTTGAAAATTATGTTCACAATACTTTTTATAATTAATAAATGAAGATAAATAATATATTGTATTCTCTTGCTACGCATTTCCTAAAATAAATATTTGTTTTAATACGTATAAAACCTTATAAAGTTGTTTTCAATTAAATCCTTAAAAAATTATTTACATATATATTCTCAATGATTATCGATTGCTTAACGAAGCTAGTTTATTATTATTTAATCGATATCGATAATGTCGAAAATCTCGTTGTAAGATAATTAATATGGCATAGAGTTTGGCATGGCAATTAAAGGAACCATGATGCATTTCACTATAAATGTATAAATGTACATATCACATGTCGCGTAACTTGAAATTGTAAATCAACTGATGCTTATAATTATAACATAACTTAATAAAAATCAGTCATTTCAGGTTTAAAAAATCACTCAATAAAGACAAAAGAAGTCTATATTATTTGAAATAAAAATTTCGGCCTTCATTAAAATTAAAATACGCTTTGATTGAATGGACTCCGGCCTTTCAAGAATACCTCGCAAGAAGATGTTATTAAATATTATATTATTTATATTGAATAACATGTATTGACATTGTCAAAGAAAACAATGAAATGATCATGTTATATTATTGTAGTTTTATTTATATTTAGTTTAATTGCCCTAACATTATTCACGAAGTCCCACATAGGAAGATGTACTTGGCAGAAATCAGCAAAAAGAAGTCAGTGCCAACGGCACGCGGTGTTCCCAAGCGGTCACCCATCCAAGTACTAACCGCGCCCAATGCTGCTTAACTTTGGTGATCGGACGAGAACCAGTGCTTTCAACATGGTATGGCTGTTGGCGATGGTTTGATCAATAACTTGCAGTAAAATATTACTAGTGAGGGTAATGATCCAATGAAATGGAGTACTTGATCAAACACCAGAAAGGCACATCGGTGATAGCAAAATAAAATAATTTCTTAAGTATAATTATTTAAGTATTTTATTTTCTATTGTAAGTAATTTGTCAGACAATATCTTGTTGCTTCTACAAAAAGTTGTATTGAAATGAATAATAGAGTTATAAAGCCTTTTGATACCCAAAATATGGTTTCTATTCTCTAATAAAACTGACATGCAAAAAGGAATCAGTGCCAACGGCATGCGGTTGAAATTGCCCACAACCTTCATTAAAATATGCTTTGATTGAATGGGCTCCAACCTTTCAAGAAGTCCTCGAAAAAAGATGTTATTAAATATTATATTATTTATATTGAATAACATGTATTGCCAGTGTCAAAGAAAACAATGAAATGATCATATTATATTAATATGGTTTTATTTATATTTAGGTTAATTGCCCTAACATTATTCACGAAGTTCTACATAGGAAGATATACTCGGCAGAAATTAGCAAAAAGGAATCAGTGCCAACGGCACGCGGTGTTCCCAAGCGGTCACCCATCCAAGTACTAACCGTGCCCAATGCTGCTTAACTTTGGTGATCGGACGAGAACCAGTGCTTTCAACATGGTATGGCTGTTGGCGATGGTTTGATTAATAAATTGCAGTAAAATATTGCTAGTGAGGGTAATGATCCAATGAAATGGAGTACTTGGTCAAACACCATAATGGCACATCGGTGGTAGCAAAATAAAATAATTTCTTAAGTATAATTATTTAAGTATTTTATTTTCTATTGTAAGTAAGTTGTCAGACAATACCTTGTTGCTTCTACAAAATTTATATTGAAATTAAAAATAGAGTTATAAAGCCTTTTGATACCCAAAATATGGTTTCCATTCTCTGATGAATCGGACATGCAGAAAGGAATCAGTGCCAACGGCACGCGGTTGAAATTCCCAACCACCTTCATTAAAATATGCTTTGAGTGAATGGGCTCCAACCTTTCAAGAAGACCTTGAAAGAAGATGTTATTAAATATTATATTATTTATATTGAATAACATGTATTGCCAGTGTCAAAAAAAACAATGAAATCATCATATTATATTAATGTGGTTTTATTTATATTTAGGTTAATTGCCCTAACATTATTCACGAAGTTCTACATAGGAAGAAAAGACTTAGGAAGAAATACTCGGCAGAAGTTAGAAAATTTGCTTTGACGTTCAGTTTTTATTCTTTAAAAGCTTATTCATATGTGAGACAGATTTTCAAAAACCATTTACCCGAACCTTCCACCATTCGAAAATGGTATGCAACAGTAAATGAACCACCCGGATTTACAGAGGAGGTGTTTCACGCTTTAAAATGTAAAGTTCCAATTTTATTTAATTTGGTATTCGACTAAATTGCTATTCGAGAAGACATTGTACATGATGGCAAACGGTAGTGCGGATATGTCGATCTCGGAATACAAGGTGTGGAAACTGATGATGCTGACCATCCTCCAAAAAGAAATCAAGCATTAGTTTTTATGCTCGTTGCGCTAAATGGCCATTGGAAGGTGCCATTAAGTTATTTTTTGATAAATAAGTCGCTGACCGGTATGGAAAGAAGTAATTTATTAATAAAATGTTTTTAATTAATTCATGATTCAGGAGTTATCGTTCAGTGTTTGACATTTGATGGAGCTAGTTCTAATATTAATATGTGCAATAATTTAAGTGCCAATTTCGATTTAGGCGAAAAGTTTAAACCTTATTTCATCGATACAGCATCGCAGAGAAAGGTTTATTGTTTTTTATATCCTTGTCATGCCTTGAAGTTGGTAAGAAATACTCTAGGTGACAAATTAATTTTAAAATTTAACAACAAAGATATTTTGTGGGGAAGACATTGTTCGTTTGCCGAAACTAGAAGAAAAAGAAGCATTAAAAGCTGCAACAAAACTATCAAAGAGACATATTGTTTTTGAAAAAAACCGAATGAAGGTTAACCTTGCAGCACAGACGCTGAGCGAAAGTGTTAGTTTTGCCCTAAAATTTGTTAAAGAATGCCGGCCGGATTATCTAAAATCTATGGAAGAAACAGCACAATTCTGCAAAGTGTTTAATAACGCCTTTGATTTTCTAAACGTAATATCTAAATTTAGTGGCTTTCAAAAATATAACGTGGCACTCAAGAAAAACAATTTTGACGAAATAAAAAATTACGCTAATACTTTAGAAAATTACATTTTGCAGTTAAAAGATCATGAAAGTAAATCCATTTTACTTGGTAACCGGAAAACTGGCTTTCTCGGTTTTATTGTTTGCTTCAGAAATATGTTTCAATTACATAACAAATTGAAAAGTCACGGACTACGTTACCTATTAACTTATAAATTAAATCAAGATCACTTGGAAACTTTTTTGTGCGCAATCCGAAGTAGAGGAGGATTTAATGACAATCCCAGTGCAAAGCAATTCGAATCGAGTTATAAAAGATTGATAATTCGCCACGAAATTGCCGTTTCGGATCGTGGTAACTGCGAACCAAGCGATATTCCGATATTGTTTGTTACATCCAACAAAATTAATTGCAGAAACGGACGTTATACTCGCAAAGAAAAAGATACACATGTTAGTTTATTTGTCCATGACTACTTATCTACATGGTGGTCATTAAGTCCTTTTATTGAAGATGTAGTGGCGCACATCAGTGGATTTGTGGCAAAAAAAAATTGTTATGGCATAAAAATATATGTAACGTGTGTGCGACATTTTTATTATCAAAGAATGCCGTATCAATGTTAACCTCAATTAAAAATAGAAGGAATTTGATTCTTCCTTCAGAAGACGTCATTTTAATATCAAAATGTGCAAAACGTACCATTCGCCAACATAGCCACCTTCTACTTACAAAAAAAATATCAAAGAATTTATTACAAATATAGTAATTCGAAATGTTTACGATGAAGTGTTAACGAATACTAGTATTAGCGATCACACATTTGAACAAAATTGTTTGAACAATACAAATCGCTCAATAAACTATAATAATCATAAGTATCAATTAATAAGAAATATTTGTCCAAAAGCAAGGACAAATTGTTCTTTTTTAAAATCATACTAATAATAATTAATAGCAACAAATTTATTAGGTATTGAGACTAGTTTAGGCCCACTTTTGACCCTCTTATTCGGCTATACCCTATCTTGTTGTCTATGAACCATGAAAACTTTTTTCAAATTGACGCGGGACACAGTTAGTGCACATGCGCACAACGAACAAAAGTCATGTTATACCTTTCCTTGTTGGACAGATCTTGGACTCAATTCCGACCAATGTAAAGCATATCTTCGACCATACGGTCGAAGAGTCCATGCCACATAAATCTAACCTAACATAAGTTGTAAACACTGGCCGTCGTGTTGCAAGGTCTAACGGGCTGATATGCAAATGAAAAGAGAAGACCTTTGATACCTTTGCGTATACTACACTTGAGTCATTTAGTGGATGCGTCGATAGTGCAGCAAGAGAATTTCAACGATAAACATGGAGACAATTATAAAATTAAATAATCAGACAGCTGGAAGGGATAAAATTATACGGTAATAAGTTACATGCATTATATATTTATCAATTATATACATAAGTAACATATCATTATAAACACAGATAATAATCTATTTTCTGTAATCTGTTATTTCAGATTATTGCAATATGGAAGCAGAGCCTGTTGGTATTTTTCGCAAAATTTGAGCAAAGATTCCAGTCATTCTGTAAATTTGTTGAAAAGCCTGGAATACGCATTTAGTACTTGCAGGAAATGTAAGGACAAAACAATTATTCTGATGTAATACACTATCGTTCAAAAATTTCGAAGCAGTCATATTTTTCTATAAAACGTATTATCTTTTTTTAATACAGGTAACCCTGAAAGAACATAATTAATTGGTTCCGTGTTCTTTAAAATCGTGTTGTTCGAGACTATAAAAAACATAGACGAGTCTACAAAATTTTTTATTTTTTTATTTAATACAGATAACCCCCGATGAACACAATACTTGAAGAACACGAGTTTCGAGATACACGGATACCTTCTCCCGAATTACACAGTTTCAAACTACACGATTTTCAAGTAGTAGGTCATTTGTTTGATGGAATAAAGAGGTATGATCAAAGACAGAATTATAAGGGAATTATAAGTTTTATCACGAAATTTGAAAAATTACAACTATGAATTCTCAATTTCATTTCATTTTAATCGAAAGAAATACACATGACTCCAGTGATGACAATAAAAATTTAAGATAAAATGTTCTTTCAAAACTAATTAAAAAATACAGTAAAACCTCGATATAACTTACTAATCAGGGGGAGGGGGTGTCCGTTAAAGCCGAAAGTCCGTTATATAAAAATAGGTTTAAAATAAATCAAAAAACTTCTTTTTGAAAATACACTATATTTAGATATAAATAAAAAATACAAAACATAAACTAAAATTCTATTTAATTGTCTTCGGATACTCGTAAAGTGACATTGCTGTTTGATATCGACGCGCTTGCTTTCGGTAATCCTACTTTGAAAAAGGCATCAAGTTTTGTTTGCACTTTTGAAGTTTGCTATTTTTTATAGTCAACTCTCTAAAATTACGAAAATGCGTATAATACATTTTTTTACATTCAACCGGATTTTTTGTCCGTTATATCCAAACTCCATTAAATAGAGGTCCGTTATATCGCGGTTTTACTGTACTTTGAATTACGTTTCTCAATATTAATTAGGTAGTCTCGAATAATACGGTTTTAAAGAACATGGAACCAATTAATCACGTTCTTCGGGGGTTACCTGTATTGTATTTTTTGATAGTTTTTGAGTGAATATCATATAGATTTTTAAAATTATACGTTTTTATCATTCACTCAGCCATAAATATGGTCCTTTTCTAAATTACTTCTTTTGATTGACTTCTAACGGGAAATAAGAATCCCGGGTTTTTCAATTCATTCACTATCAGACTCTGAACCATGGGAACTACCGCAATAATTTGGATTTGGAACCATTACTATGCCATCATAATTAGCATCAGAGTCATTATTAATCTTATATTCAGTATTAAAATATGCGGATCGTCTTTGACATTTGCGGGGCATCTTTTCATTATTTTATAGATTTTACAATAATAAAAATGCTTTGGTACAATTGCTTCAATTATATTTATTAAACTATATTTATTTAAGTTTCCCAAAAACATTATATCAGCATTTGCCCAACACAAAATCATATAAAAATGACAACTTCATTTTTAGTTGCTTTGTAACTATTATATAATCATACAGAAACAAATTTCGTATACGCATAATTATACAGGGTGTGTGGTATGAGTTTGGAGCTGAATGGTAGTAGTAGAAGGTGAAAATTTGAGAAAAAATATTATGTACCATTTTTCGAAATTCAGAATAATTACCAAGTATTTAATTAAAAATTTTTAACCAGTCGGGACGTCGAAGAGGCTTAGTTAGCATGTCAAAAAATTTAGATGTCAAGTGTCCTCGCAACGACGACTATACTTTGATACCTAGAGGTCAAAACATTTTAATTAATTACTCGGTATTTATTTCGAATTTTGAAAAATGGTACATAACTTTGTTTCTCAAATTTTCGCCCTCTACCTATATCCATTCAGCTCTGTAATGTTAAAACTTGACACTATTTTTACCAAAGGCGTCAAAGGATGCCTTTTAGAATTTCAGTTTTGAATTATTTTCGAGGTTTAATTTAATCTTTTTCTTAATTCCACAAGAGGGAGGTGCTTAGTAAAGCAATTACTCTTTTGTAAAAAAATTTGGCGTTAATTAGTAAAATCTATTTTAATTATAACACTATATTTTTGGTTTTGGATTTTTGATAACGTAGTAGTGCAGTAAAAATAATGTTAATACATTACCTAATAACTGTAACACAGAATAAATAATACTCTTTAATAATGACCAATAACGTATAATTTTGTTTTAATTTCAGTATTACGATTGGGACGTTGTCTGGACAATTTACATTTGGCATTGTCTTACATGAATTATCCAGGAGAACTAGCAGTGAGAATCACGTTGACGTTGTCAAAGATAACGAATTCCTTGTTTCTCTTAGCGGATCATATTATATGGATGGGTCGCAGTGGAATATTCAAAGTGAATTTGGAAAAATGGGGTACAATTGCCAATAAATACTGGTTGATGACCGTCATCTTAAACCTTACGAGAGATATTTACGAGATACTTGAGATTGTCAAAAACCAGAAGTATCTGACGCGAAGAGATAAAATAGAAAAACATTTAAGCTATCCTTTGAAGAAACAAATGGACGTAGTAAAATGTTGCTTCAAGGACAGACAAGACGTTGTTTTAGATACTTGTAAAAATGGATGTGACCTGTTTATACCACTTACCTCGCTAGGGTACACTAAACTCAACCCTGGTCTCATAGGAATTCTTGGTTTTATATCTTCCGCTATTGGCATTTACGCATTAATGTACCCTGGAGCTAGATTAACACCTTCTTGATCAATATTTTTTTCATTGACTATATGATTGTAAGGGATTTCTATTGTTGACAATATCAATTATTATGGTGTACAAAGTGTTGTTGAGAAATATAAATTTTATACGTTGGTACTTCCTTTTTTCTCATTTTCCGATATTGCATACATTTTTGTGCATTTATCACTATTTCTACGAAAGGTGACACAAGGCATCCTACAAGGAAGGATCTTCAACCCCACCTCATCGATTTCAATAATTTTTGGATATGTAATCCTCGAAAAGCTAAGAGACACGTATTTTTTTTTTTCGGTCATCGTCAGTTTGATCCCATTGGCCCCTTTTTTTAGAGCTGATTTAGCTGGTTCACCATTGGCTTTTAATGTTCCATCTTTTGCTTTTCCCACCAATTTTTTCCTTAACTGTAAAAATATTTAATGACTTGAATAAATGACATGAAATATATTGACAAAATGGAATGCACGCATATAAGTGCATAAAATTCGATTTTACGCAGTCGTTTGCGTCCGTAAAGTACCGGATCAGTGCACTCATTTAATTATTTAATTCACGCACTCGTTAGGAGAAGTAAAATATGCAATTCCAGCGTAATGCGATCATCGTTCTCGTCTCATTAGTCGCTCGGGCGAGGGCGACTAACCCGACTCTTGCGATAATCGCCTATTTTACGCCCTCATTGCGTAATGTACTACAGGGTTCTTCAGAGCACCCGTACCAGGCTTTTGTTTCGAGAACGGTGCATCGGAACTTTCTGGGGACAAAATTTGTATCAGAAAACCACTAGTGAGGAATCGAATGAAGGCCCAGTTTCTCCCGTTTCCCGGGAATCGGGAGAAACTGGGAGAAACCGGGATTAGGTATGGAATTTTAAATGGGAACATAGTTCAAATTTGATATCATTAGATAGAACTTTTAAAAAGAAGCTAATTTTGTTTGAAACATTTTTTTATACCTGCTACCGTTTCAAAGTTATGTTTAAAAAAAGTTCAAAGATGTTCGAATTGCCTCCCACCTTGGTCCAAACACATTTGGGACCTTCTCCTAACACTGTCGACAGCTCGTGGCACTTCTTCATTTCTCAACGATCGGCATGCTGCCTCAATACGCTGCATCATATTCTCCCTTGTCGTAGGACGCTCCTGGTAGACGATGTCCTTGATGCGCCCCCAGAAATAAAAATCAAGGGGTGTCAAATCAGGATAACCATCCTCTTGGAACCACATTGACAGTCGTGTACCAAGAGGAACATTTTCGAGAAGTCCTGGCAGTGCATTTTGAAGGAAAGGACCCCGCACCAATCATATGGAAAATGGATCCCGGTCAAATTCGCTGTAACTTCAGTAAGTTATTCCTCTTGAGGCTATGATCAAAAGCTCTCATTGGCACAAAGTTTAAAAACTTATAGTTAGCGAGATAAAATATGGTCAAAGTCATGGTTTGTGGCTAGTCCCTGTATATTAGTTAATATGTGTCTCTTTTAAGCTTTCCCTGTTCAATGGCCCTTAGATGGACGCCCTGTTTGTTCCTAATCTCATCTTAATGAAACCAACCTTAAAGTTGGGTGATTACCCTCCAGAGGGTGGATTGGGGTCACTTAAGGGCAGTTGTACCCTTATGAGTTAAAAGATGCCTCGAACATATAGAAAGTTAATTCTTTCTCGCGCTTTCTCTGTCTGTTTGTCTTGAAGGTCACCTAAGGGTTGTTTCAACCCTTGTGAGTTTAACACACACCTTTGGACCATAACCCTTAGTTTATATAAAATTCTTTGGCTTGTAGGATCGTGCCCCTTTCGTAGAAAAAAGGATGAATAACCCAATAGACCAACTAACCATATATATCCCTAGTCCTCCCGATGTATAAACCCTCACCTACAGATAGGGCCAACCCTTATGAGTTTAAGACATCCTTGCAGGGTTAATGGGATTAAACCCTCGAGTTTCACTATATCTCTTTATGGAATATGATTGTGCCCCTTGAGTAGAAGGGGATGAAGCAGTTTCTGTCAGGGTGCAAACAGCTTTTAGCAAAGCGAGAAGCGGCGTGAACCTAAAGGGTATATGAATCGCCACTTATATTGTCGTCTCCATAGTTATGCTGACGTAATCATAAGTATCTTAATGTTTTTTGTTGTTTCAAAGGTAGTGCTTTCAAGGTCATATTAAGAACAAACGACACCCAAATTAGCCACCCCTATATATATATAGGTTCACCCCTATGGCTAATTTGGATGTCGTTTGTTCCCCTATATATATACAGGTTCACCCCTATGGCTAATTTGGGTGTCGCTTGTTCCTAATATGACCTTGAAAGCACCACCTTTGAAACAATAAAAAACATTACGATATTTATGATTACGTCAGCATAACTATGGAGACGACAACATAAGTGGCGATTTATATACTCTTTTGGTTCACGCCGCTTCTCGCTTTGCTAAAAGCTGTTTGCACCCTGACAGAAACTACTTCATCCCCTTCTACTCAAGGGGCACAATCATATTCCATAAAGCGATATAGTGAAACTCGGGGGTTAAGTCCCATTAACCCTGCAAGGGTGTCTTAAACTCATAAGGGTTGGCCCTATCTGTAGGTGAGGGTTTATACATCGGGAGGACTAGGGATGTATATGATTAGTTGGTCTATTGGGTTATTCATCCGTTTTTCTACGAAAGGGGCACAATCCTACAAGCCAAAGAATTTTATATAAACTAAGGGTTATTGTCCAAAGGAGTGTGTTCAACTCACAAGGGTTGAAACAACCCTTAGGTGACCTTCAAGGCAAACAGACAGAGAAAGCGCAAGAAAGAATTAACTTTCTATATGTTCGAGGCCTCTTCTAACTCATAAGGGTACAACTGCCCTTAAGTGACCCCAATCCACCCTCTGGAGGGTAATCACCCAACTTTAAGGTTGGCTTCATTAAGATGAGATTAGGAACAAACAGGGCGTCCATCTAAGGGCCATCGAACAGGGAAAGCTTAAAAGAGACACATATTAACGGATACACGGGGGCTAGCCACAAACCATGACTTTGACCATATTTTATCTCGCTAACTATAAGTTTTTGGACTTTGTGCCCATGAGAGCTTTTGATCAGAGCCTCAAGAGGAATAACTTACTGAAGTTACAGCGAATTTGACCGGGATCCATTTTCCATATGATTGGTGCGGGGTCCTTTGTATACAGATGGTTGTTCTGCACTAAGAATAAGTATTTTATTACATATCACCTTTTATGCATCTCACAGTAACAAATATTAAAAAACTTGGTAAAAATAATCAATACCAACAAAAGAATATATAAGTAAAAATAAAAGTATTATCGAACAGGCAACGTTCGAAATGTTGCATTTTGTCTCAAAGCCATATTTTTTTAAATGGCAGTTGTATTTGTCTCCTGCGCAACGCAATCATTCACTAAACGCACGACTCAGATCTATCCCTAAAAATGCAATTTACATTATAATTCGTCAGTGCTTTTAGCACGTACGTTCAAGATTTTTTCGTTGTAGTTATATAAATGTAACTTACTGCAAAAAAGTAATTAACATACCAATAATAATCGCCGAAAAGGGCAAATTCATGATGCCATTGGTGTTCCTTTGGCCATCCCATGTTACGCTTTTTCCGAATTTATTTCTTAAAAAACTGGAAACACAATTCCCTATGTGTTCGGTGACCGTTTTGACATTTTCCAGGAGTCAACCGCATAACCCGTAGACAACAACTATTAATAATTGCACATGATTATTACTACAGTCTAAAACACAAATTTCAAAGTAATTATGTTAGTAAGGTGATATAAATGTATTTTTAAACAAGTTTATACACTTGCTCCTTTCAAAATGAGGTTATGAACAACACGCGCACGGTGGTCGGGAAGGGCAAAAAAGTTTGTCTACCGTGCCAACGAAATCTGTCCGGATAAATGTATTCATTTTCATTGTAGTTTACTAGGAATCATTACCCAAAAATCGTATCTGCTCCTGTTCAAAAGTTATAAAGAAAAAAAATTTTTTTAATGAAAATTTTTATGCAAATGTCAAAAAAACGCGGTATGGATTTTGTTATATGCGCCACTTCATTTTAGTGTATTTTAATGAACTCAGCAGTAATCCAACATTTACACTTCAGTCAATTTATGAACCAGTTTATGAAGGTAAAAAAAATAAATGTAAGATTTTATTTCTGACATTGGATGTTTTTTTATTTAAATATCAGACAGTAGATTTTGGAATCTTTTATATTAAATGCATATATACAAACATTAGATGGATGAAATATTTATCACAGTAGCTTGACATGTATGACAATGTGAAGACACGTCTTTATACTATATGAAACGAAGAAAATTGTACTACAGCAGCCTTTAATCTCGAAGGATACGATGGATCACTCATTAAATTAATTTTGTATTTGTCCCAATAGATTAAAAATTCGCGATGCACGGATTCACCGATGGGGATGGATAAAATAGTAAACAGAAAAAATTCTTTTCATTTTATAATTATAATAATTACTTCATATTAACATAATGGAAAAAACAAGCTTGTCTAATGTTATCAGATTTCACAACTTTATTTGGCCGAAGTTTTTCAAAATTCATATGGATATAATGGAAAATTTGAACTTGTTTATTGTTATCGGATTTAACTACTTTGTCTGGCTGAAGGTTTTCAAAATGTTTTTTGTACAGAAATCCCTTTTCATACATGAACTTGTCACGATTTTTTTGCACCAGAGGTGTCTTTTAGGGGGATTTGTCTCCTTTTTGCAAATATTATTATTTTATATTATCGGCTTTATATCTCGAGATAATATAAAACAATACATAACGTGCGTCGGTAAGGTAAATTTTTCGTCTTTTGGATTTTCGGGAAAACAAAACTGTGCGAGACTGTATATCGGGCAGATCCCGACTCCACAAATACGAAAGAAACAAGCGGTACTACCGGTGGTAACGCTGAACGTTCGGTACGCTCGGACGGACAAAGATAGGAGACGCTAGCAAATAAAAAAGGCGCGAATAACAGTAAAATAGATATATTTTCAAACAATCTAAACTTAACAATATACCAAGAAAGAGAAAAAGAACTCTAAATCCTAGAGCAGAAGGCTCAAATGTGTCAACATAGACGCGCGAAGCGAGCTCCGCTATGACGCGCGAGGCGAACTCCGCCAGGACCAAGCGCTGATGCACTTGGAAACCGGAGGGTTTGGAGCGAAAGAATGGGGCTAATCCCCGAAGGAGGGACAACCCGAGAACACCTCGAATTGTCTCCAAGACTCTACAAAGTGCGAGCACCGCACTTGGAAAGGAAGCGAACTCCGCTGTAAGGAAGTGCGAACACCGCACTAGGAAAGGTAAAGTGCGAACACCGCACATATACTAAAAGTCACGAGAACGCCTCGTGGGAAAAGGTGAGGATAGTTGGGATTACCAAACTTACATGTGCCTGAAAGCAAGCATAAAAGGAGTCCCCGTCTGTAGGGGCTCGGGTCGAGCGAGCGACTGACTGGAACGGCGACGATCTCACCGAGATCGAGCTCGATAGATCGCCGCGAGGTGGGAGACGCTGCGAGTGGGGACCAACTCTGGGAGAGGGAGACTGTCCGGTGGGTCCCGGCTCAGCTCCGCTCCCCCCTTACCTTTCGCGATCGCGAACAAACTCCCCCCCATTGACGCGTAAAGCGAGTGCAGCGTCAATGCACCACCATGACCGGAAATGACACCAAACCGCGCGAAGATGAAAATTTGCCGCGATTCGTGGAGAATTCCCACGCCAAATTGTCGAAACTTGTTGGAGCCACGGATTTGTTGTCAACGTTATCCGGTACGCTGTGTTTACCCTAGTGACCGGGTAAACAGTGTTTCCAATGATTCGAGAAATAAAATGGAAATTAAATTAAATTAAATTGTTTCCGACCTCGGCTTAACGATTTCCATCTTCCAAAGGACATATGCCCGAATGATATGAGGTATAGCCGAGGTGTTTGAACCCAAGGTATAAATGTTTACCTAGGAATTCGTATCTGACGCAGGGAGTCTACACAGCTGCGAAAAACTCCGCTGGATTTCTTTATTCGCTGTTTTAACGAGAGCGACTCGAGCCACCGAATCTACTCCCGGAATTAATTTTAAAATGCGACCTAAACTCCACCTGCAAGGTGGATTATTAGGATTTTTTATTATCACGATGTCCCCTGGCTTAAACGCATCCGTTTTTGTACGCCACTTGGAACGTGATTGAAGCGTGGACAAATACTCCGAGGACCATTTTTTCCAGAATGCTTCTGTGATCCTAATTGTACGCTGCCATCGATTCAAGGTTGTTTCCTTGAGATCGAGCGTTGATCGTTCGGGAGGAGCGAGGAGCGCTCTCCCTGTTAGAAAATGCCCTGGAGAAAGCATTTCTAGACTCTCTAAATCGTCGTGAATTTTCGCAATCGGACGAGAATTGAGGCATGCCTCCACGCGGCATAGAATAGTAACAAATTCCTCAAATGTGGGTATAAATTTCCCCATAATACGCTTTAAATGGTATTTAACCGTTCGAACGCCACTTTCCCAGATTCCTCCCCAATGTGGACTCGCTACTGGGATAAATTGCCAATCTATACCGGATAGTGGCTCGAGATCGTGGGTGGCTGCGTGTCTCAAAGCGGCCTTGAACGCACGCCTGAGTTCCGCATTCGCACCCTGAAAATTTAAACCGTTGTCGCTGTACATTACGGAAGGTCGACCGCGCCGCGCCGCAAACCGTGAAAACGCAGCTAAAAATGACTCGGTGTCATAGTTAGATACTAATTCTAAATGTATCGCTCTGGTGGCCAGACACACGAACAAAGCGATGTAAGCTTTTCGTGTTCTTGACCCTCGACCTGCACTAGCATTAATTATAAACGGCCCTGCGTAATCCACTCCAGTGTGGGAAAACGGGTGACTTCGCGTCACTCTAGCTGCGGGAAGAGAACCCATAAGTTGGGTACCCATCGATGCCCTTTCCCGCACGCACACTACGCAACCATGAAGGATGCGCTTGACAGCTGATCGGGCATTAATGACCCAAGCTTCTTTTCTTAACAAGGTCAAGGTTAATTGGAGTCCACCATGAAGAGCGCGGAGATGTATACTACGAATTAGCATATCAGCCACATGGCCAGGAGGGAGCAACAACGGGTGCTTTTCGTTCTCTGACAAGGACGAATTACGGAGTCTTCCTCCGACTCGAATTAATCCGTCAGAGTCCAAAAAAGGATCCAAAGGAAGAAGTCGTGATCGAGAAGGTAAGTTTTCCTTTCGCGACAGTTGGAGCAAATCCCGTTGAAACTCTGCCGCCTGCACCATCCTGAAGATCGAGAGCCGCGCGACCTGTATTTCATGCACAGAAAAAAATGAATCATGCACTGTCGTGGGATCTCGACATCTAGCTACAAATCGTCGTACATAGGCGATTACTCTAATCGTTTTTGGCCACGATGAAAATCGGTCAAAGAAAGCAGTGTCGATGTCCTCTGGCATATGTACGTGGAGAGCAGTTGTCCTTTTCTCCTCTTCTGTGTCGAGCTCACGATGGACAGCGTTGAACTCCGAACGAAGAAAATCAGGCCCATTCCACCATAACCCGGAACAGACCAATTCTGAGGGCGTGATGCCTCGTGAATTCAAGTCTGCCGGGTTGATGGTCCCTTTGACGTGAGCCCACCGAGCCTCCGGTAGCTCCGTCTGGATGTACGACACCCTATTGGCTACGAAAACCTTCCATTTAGCTGGCTGTTGAGTGATCCAGGCCAGCGTAATCTGCGAATCTGTAAAGCAGAAAATGGAATGGACCGGTCGAGACAGGGAAGCTTTTACATGCAACAAAAGCTTCGTTAGGAGTGCAGCAGCTACCAACTCTAGTCTAGGAATCGAAACTGTTTTAATAGGTGCTACTTTGGCCTTGGCCATTATTAGATTAATTGCTACTGTCCCATCTAATGCCGTAACCTTTGAGTAAACTACAGCGCCGTAAGCTAAAGAAGAGGCATCACAAAATCCGATCAATTCGAATCGACTGCCTGGTTGAAAATTATCCCATCGAGGTAACTTTAGATTTTTCAGCACCCCTAGTTGTTGGTAAGCGTGAAGCCACTTGGAGCGCGTGGGCTCCGGAATCTCCTCATCCCAGGAAAGCTTCAGCAGCCAAGTTGATTGCATTAACTTCTTTAAAACAATCGTTACTGGAGAGATCCAGCCCATGGGATCGAAGATCTTGGAATTCTCGGAGAGTAATGTCCGCTTGGTGACTGTAGTAACCACCTCCGTGCTGATCTGGAACAAAAACATATCCTCCACCGTATCCCAAGCTATTCCTAAAATTTTATGCTGATTCTCGTCTACATCAGAAAATATAATGTGATCTTCTGGAGAAGGAACTACATTAGGATGTCTAGCGGCGTTAGTAGCCCATTTACTAAGGGAGAAACCTCCTTTTGAAAGTAACTTCACTAACTGATCCTGGATTATATGCAAAGTGGAAATGTCATCTGCCCCGAACAGCATGTCATCCACATAGACTGAATCGAACAAGATTCTTTGTGCGTGCGGAAATTCGGCTCCAAATCGAGCCGCAAGTTCTTTGAGAACTCGCATCGCTAAAAACGGCGCGGGACCGGTCCCGTAGGTAACGGTATTTAATTCAAACGTTTGCTCCCCACCGGGAGTTTGCCAAAGAATCGATTGTAATGCGCGATCTTCTTGCCGGACAAGTATCTGACGAAACATCTTAACTATGTCTGCCACTCCGGCAAGTTTATACCCTCGCCAATTTAACAAAATAGCAGTAATGTCCTTTTGCAATTTAGGACCTACCAACAGGACATCATTGAGTGATGCTCCCGTGGTTGTCCTGCTAGAAGCGTTAAACACTACTCTGACCTTTTCCTTTCCTGACACCGACTTGACAACCGCGTGGTGAGGAAGGTAAACTCGATTCTTTGCAACCAAAGAATTTGAAACTGGAGTCATGTGTCCAAGCGACTCATACTCTTGCATGAATTCCACGTATTGTTCCTTCCGGGTAGGATTATTGACGAAACTCTTGCGTACCCGCCGTAAGGAAGCTTCTGCTATGTGACGAGAAGCTCCTAAATTTGAACTGTCAAAACCAGGTTTGAACGGAAGCGCAACCACGAACCGCCCGTTGGCATCCTGCTCTACCGTTTTCTGAAAGAACTCCTCACAGAAATGGTCTTCATCGGAGCAGGTGATTGACTCGGGAACCTCTTCTAACTCCCAAAAACGCCGTAACCCCTTGTCGAGGTCACAACAGTGATGTACCGTGGTCGACTGCGCACGCGATTTATGTGGTAAAACGCCCGAAACTACCCATCCGAAAATTGTGGATTGTGCCAATAGCGAACCGTCGACCGAGGTCAATGACCTGTTAGTCAAAAGCTGCGGGTAATAATCTGCACCGATAAGAAAGTCGATCGGTGATCGCGAAATTTCCGCCTGATCTGCGAGATCCTCTGGCTTCAATTCAGGAAAATTCGAGGGTGAAAAGGACTTCGGCATATACCCAGTTATTTTGGGGAGAATTAACGCTGAAACAGTCAAAGCCGCCTGACTGCTCTTGAGTGACCTTAAATTGATCACCGCTTCCCCTTTAATTCTCGTCGAAACGTGTCCTGTAACCCCGGAAATCGATGCATTGACCGGAACCCGCTTAACTCGAAGCAATTGGACTAAATTCTCTGTAATAAATGACGATTCTGACCCGGGATCCACTAAACCCCTTGCTACAACGTGTCTACCGTTTTTTGCACACACTTGTACCAAAACGGTTGCAAGCAAGACCGTTCGCGTATCATTAATACTTAAATGAGTGTTAACCTCTGCGCTGGAAGAGGTAGACGGCAAACTGTCGGTCGTTGGGAGGGTAACTGGTGATGCCCTACTGACCGAGGTGTTTCTTTCCCCCAGGTGCAGCAACGTATTGTGTGGCTTTGCACAGGTTTTACACCGGAAAGAACTAGGGCATGCCGAAGTGAAATGACCACTTCGGAGACAATTTACGCATACTTTCTTCCGGTGGACTAAGCTTAGTCTAGCGGACGGTTGTAGACTCAAAAATTTCTCACATCGTGAAAGCGAGTGGTTCTGACCACAATGGACGCACTTTGAGCTCCGCACACTCGTACTGTGTGATTTTATTGGCCGTTCAGGTGCCTTAACCGCGCTTGATTTAGTGAGCCCTAAGGATTCCAGCGTGCTAACCTTACTGGATAAAAATTCGGTCAACTTCGCGTACGTGGGGTATTCTGCTAGATCGCTTATGCAGCGTTCCCACTTCAATCTAAATGCTGGATCAAAGCTACTGGCTACTAAATGAACTATGAGTGGGTCCCAAAAGTCCACTGCATATTCTAAATTTCTAAGAGCGTCGAGGGTGACAGATACCGTGTCTCTTAAATTTTTTAAGGCGGTCAGGTTGGTGCCGTCAACAGAACCCAACTCGGTAAATCTATTAAGCAACGTCGCCGTAATTATTCGACGATTATGATACCTGGAGACCAGCGTGGTCCAGGCAATCGAATAGTTTTCAGAGCTCACCGTAAGAGCCTGAATCACGGTTCGAGCCTCTCCTACTAAACACGATTTTAAGTAATGGAATTTCTGAATTCCTGGCAGACCGGCATTTTCATGAATCATGGCTTTGAACGTATCATGGAACGTCAGCCATTCGGCATAATTGCCACTAAACTTCGGCAGATCTATTTTTGGAAGTCTCATGGAGGATGGGACATTGCAGTCAGTTTGAGAGCCAAGACTCGCATTGACGGGAGTCGAGTTTTCCTCTAGACGACCCAACTGGTCTAGAATATAGCTCTCAACTGTCTCAAACGCTTCTAAAGCCGACTCGTATACGTTATTAAGGACGTATGGAGTGGCTGCTAATTCCTGCGGCTCAAAACTCGCGCTTAACTTAATGTGGCATGCCCGTACATTATCGTGCAAGTCGTTTGCGAGCTTTAATCGCTCCTCGAGATAACTAGAGGTGAACCTATTCGCACCACGTTTCTTAATATTTGTAAGGAGACGCACGAGATCTTCGCGGTATACCGCAACGCTCACTGCGTATTCTCGCTTTAATTTGCCTTCGGCCATATTTACGGCTTGCTAGGCGCTCTCCTAACCGAACCGAACGACCGAAGTTAATCGTTGCTAGCGACCACCGAAGAATGCTTATAATTACGTTAATACTTGCCGATACTTCAAGTTTGACTTGAAATCCGGCTCGAAGGACCAATTTGTGCGAGACTGTATATCGGGCAGATCCCGACTCCACAAATACGAAAGAAACAAGCGGTACTACCGGTGGTAACGCTGAACGTTCGGTACGCTCGGACGGACAAAGATAGGAGACGCTAGCAAATAAAAAAGGCGCGAATAACAGTAAAATAGATATATTTTCAAACAATCTAAACTTAACAATATACCAAGAAAGAGAAAAAGAACTCTAAATCCTAGAGCAGAAGGCTCAAATGTGTCAACATAGACGCGCGAAGCGAGCTCCGCTATGACGCGCGAGGCGAACTCCGCCAGGACCAAGCGCTGATGCACTTGGAAACCGGAGGGTTTGGAGCGAAAGAATGGGGCTAATCCCCGAAGGAGGGACAACCCGAGAACACCTCGAATTGTCTCCAAGACTCTACAAAGTGCGAGCACCGCACTTGGAAAGGAAGCGAACTCCGCTGTAAGGAAGTGCGAACACCGCACTAGGAAAGGTAAAGTGCGAACACCGCACATATACTAAAAGTCACGAGAACGCCTCGTGGGAAAAGGTGAGGATAGTTGGGATTACCAAACTTACATGTGCCTGAAAGCAAGCATAAAAGGAGTCCCCGTCTGTAGGGGCTCGGGTCGAGCGAGCGACTGACTGGAACGGCGACGATCTCACCGAGATCGAGCTCGATAGATCGCCGCGAGGTGGGAGACGCTGCGAGTGGGGACCAACTCTGGGAGAGGGAGACTGTCCGGTGGGTCCCGGCTCAGCTCCGCTCCCCCCTTACCTTTCGCGATCGCGAACAAAAACAGATGATATTTGAATGCCTAGGGCCTAGCCCACCGTTGTGCCGCCACTGGGCGACAGACAGCCGATGTGTTATTATTATTATTTTATTTTGCATCCTCGTATTGTTATTGCTATTATTATTATTTTATTTCTTTTCTTCGTGTTATTATTATTATTATTAGCTTTATATCTCGAGATAATATAAAACAATACATAACGTGGGTCGGTAAGGTAAATTTTCGTCTTTTGGATATTCGGGAAAACAAAACACAGATCACTGATGCGGAAGGAATTCTATTGAGTGTATCTGTCGTGTATGTATTCAGAAAACTCATACTGATGTCGCGGACAGAATTCGTTTGAGTGTGTACGTAGGTTGAAGCTGTGTATATACACAACGTGCTTCGGCTATTTTTCATGTGCCCGCACCTAGTTTGCTCGAAAAAAGATACACGTTGGCGCTCGCTCCCAATTCATACATGAACTTGTCTCGAGACACTACCGTGTCTCCTGATCCCTTGCACTACGCTGAAATTCGCAAGAAGCCATGCCTAACTGTGCACTCGAATGGTCGCAAAAAGAGCCGAAGCGGCGGAGCCCGAGTGTAGGAATTTGTGAAATTCAAATAAATTTGAATAAAAACTTTTAAAAAGTATTTTAATTATTACATATAATTGCAATAAATTTTAAAAATACCACGTTTTATTTAAAAAGATCACGAGTACGGCTCGTGATATTTATGTTTGGCCCAAAATGTAGATTACGAGTCAGACTCGTGATATTCATGTTTGGCATGAAATTAAACAACGAGTTTGACTCGTGATATTCAAGTTTGGCCTGAAATTTTTATCACGAGTCAGACTCATGAAAATAGTGCAAGGGGTTAAATATCTATTTATATTAGATATTAAATAATGAAGCGATAAAAATGAGAGAAACGAAAATCAATTTTTTTTCAAAATTGTAAGCAAAGGTGGTTGTACTGGTAAAAAAAATCAATTGAATTATTTTACGAGAGAAGGGCATCGTGAACACGTTAAAAAAATATTTGAACAAAAAAATTTGAAAAAATTTTGTTTTCATTTTTTCTCGATAATTGATGTCTTTGAATAGAGAAAATATGCATTATTGCCCAAAAGATCATTTTAAAGTTGAAAAATTGAATAAAAATTGAAAATTTGTTCGTTAGGATGATTTTAGGCAAACACGGTAAATTTTAACTTTCGGGGCACTAGGAAAAAAAATCTTAGCGCTTTGAAACTTTGAGGGTTTTCTTTTAGCACTTTAAGATTAAAAAATTATCGACAATATCCTTCGTTTGTCTATTATATCCAAAGTTATACTAAAATATTCAAATATCCTTTAATTTTTAATTTGTTACCTTTTTTTCAAATAACATTATCAATCGAAAACAATTTTTTCATAAAAAAAAATTAATGACGTCTTAGAAAGGATATTTCACAGTTTTCAAAACCCTACGTCTATTCTTTGCACGACGATCATTTTCGGAGTTATCGATCATCAAAGTCAAAAATGACTTTTGTGCTTTGATCAACGATAACTCCGCGGCAAATTATCGTATAAAGCTCAACAAGGTGTCAAATTAAAGAAAATTAAATTAAGAAGACCGTAGACAATTTTGCTGTCTGAAAACAAATTCGGAAAATTTTTTTTCCGTTGATTTTCTTACGATCACTCATGAACCGCTCATATTTAAAAAAATGTACTGCTCAGATTAAAAAACTAGAGACTTAAGGCTACAATTTCCTTTTTTTAAATTTATTATACGGCCATCATTCTCTGAGTTATCCCTTGTTGAAAATCACTCAAAAATTTGGAATATTTTTAATATCCCTTAATTTTTGTGAGTAGTGTATGTGTATATAAAAGGTGTTTAAAAGTCTAAACATAATATTAATAAATTTGGATGGACCGAGACATATTTATCGTAGGGGTAGGTCGTCAAGACTACAGCGGTGGTGGGGGTACGGCAGGCGGTGCTTCAGGAATCGGGCCGAAATGTGCAACTAATTCCGAGCACTGCACTAGACCAATCCCAATATGTTTTTTGTCTTTTCACGATCCTTTAACAAATGACTTAACGTTCCTAATATTCTGTTGCATGCAAAATTATGAAGGTTGAAATTCTAGTTTTAGGTCAGTACGTTCCTGGACAATACAGAACTATGACGATATGTCCTCTGTTCCAGACTACTCATTTTGTTAGTTTATAAAGTACGTTCTTGGACAATACAGAGCCTATGACGAAATGTCCTCTGTTTCAAACTGCTCATTTTGTTAGTTATAATATATTTCTCAGACAATAACAGAGCCCATGACAAACTGTCCTCTGTTTCAGAAGATTATTGTTGTTCGTTTTAAATAAAGTGTTAATTAATATAAAATTTTGTCAAAGTTATTTTAAAAGTGCCAAACGCAGAGCGTATGACAAGTTGTCCTCTGCCACAGTTCAGTCTATTTGAACGATTATACAACATAAAATTGGTGTCAGAAGTAGTGGTATTGTTCGATGCTTTTGTGCAAATGTCTCAAATTGATCAGAAAAATCTGATCAACTTTGCAAAAAAGTTGTAATATAATTACGAAAACCCAACAACGAACATTAACGTGTAACAATAAACGTGATTGTCTACGAAAATTCCGTAACTGGACGTAGCAGCCAACCTTAGACCACCTTAAGGAAAAACAATCATCCAGCAATATTCTACAATTGGACGCAGCAGTCAACATTCCAACCCATCAATTAGCACCTTGAACTTCTTTAAAGGGGATTATTCAACCATTGCCAACATCAATTTCGCCAATCGTAAGTGCTGTTTTCCGAATTTTCAAATATTGCAATTTATCCTTTCAAAATGTCTGTACTTTCCACCACTCAAAATACTATGGCCAATGAACACGTAACTTTGAATTTCCGAACAAAATTGATACCCGAAAATTTTGATGCCAATAGATATAAGCTACGAAGCTTTATTAAACAAGTAGATAGTGTTTTTGAATTAGTACAACCTAATCGGGAACGAGCATTATTGCTCTTTGTAAATAGTAAAATTGTCGGTAGATCTAAACAACATTAGACAGGAAAAAAGCGAAAGTGTTTCACAATTTTACGAACGATTGGAAGACTTATCATCCAGAATATTGGCAATTGTCCATTCAAATGAAACTGATGAACAATCTTCGCATGGAAGGTTATTAATGAATATGAGGTTAAATATGAACAATGCACTTACTGCTGCAATTGCCGAAGAAAAGGCATTATGTGTAAAATATGTTGACTCAACACAAACATGTCAAATTTGCTCAAGAACAAATCACGCAACTAAAGATTGTTTTAGAAATAAAAATAGAGCCAACAACATCTCAAAGTCGATAAATTATCAAAATGTGAGTCGTAATTCTTTTTCACAAAATCGTTCTGATCCTACCCAAAATCAATCAAGTAGCAAACAGTGTAGGTATTGTAAAAAATTTGGACATTTAATTGAAGAATGTAGGAAAAGACAATTTAATAATGATAAACGGAATCAACAAAATCAAAATCCAACCACGTCTAACGCGACAGTTGACTACCAGTCAAATTTTCACGAAAGCCATCATCCTCCTCAACCTCCAAGTCAAGTTGCGAATCAAACAATAGAGACCGAACTGTCTCAACAATTCAGCAACTTCCTCATGTAACTTTTTCGCATACTTTATACGACACAAATGATTTAACTTATATATTATTTGAGTCGAATTCTTCTAATCATAATGACAACACTCTTAAGCACCTGGTAGATACAGGTGCTTCAGTATCTTTAATAAAAGCTTCAAGTTTAAAAAATTTTCAATTAAAAAATACAAATTCAATGATTTTAAAAGGCATTTCTCAAAATTCGCCTTTAAAAACTTCAGGAGAAACAAGTCTTGAACTTCAATTCCACAAAAAGAAATTAAACGCAATATTTCAAGTTCTTGATGCTCCTTCAAATATCCCTTTTGACGGCCTTCTAGGAGATGATTTCCTCCGGGCTCAAAAACAAAAATCGATTACGCAAGTTTAACACTTTCAATCGATTTTCTATCAACTCCAATCGCACTATACAATAACACTCCTCAAACTTCTAAATCTATGCTTACGATTGGACCACGAAAGGAATTAGTTGCTGCCATTAAAATACGAAATCCTTACAACCTCACAGAAGGCGTTATATCCTCTGAATCGTTTAAACATCAGGATCTTCTTATACCAAATGCCATTGTTAAAATTCATAACAAGAATGAAGCCATTATTACTATTATTAACAAATCAATTCATGAAAGATAAATTCCGATTCCAGAACTTCCTATTGAGCCAATCGCAAAAGAAAAACATATTTTTAATCTAACCGTTAATAATTGTATTGAATCAAGCAGTCATAGAATGGAAATTTTAAAAAGGAATCTTCGGCTAAATCATTTAAATGAAGAGGAAAAATTTGTCATCGAACAAATTTGCAAAGAATATAATGATATATTCCATTTACCAAATGATCAACTAACTTGTACCACCGCAACTTCTCATGAAATTAGAACAACTAATGAAATTCCAATTCAGTCCAAAAATTATCGATATCCCGAAATTCATAGGAATGAAGTTAACAAACAACTAGAAAAAATGTTAAATCAAGGCATAATTAAACCTTCATTAAGTCCATGGTCAAGTCCTTTATGGGTCGTCCCTAAAAAACTTGACGCATCCGGTGAAAAGAAATGGAGAGTTGTAATAGATTATCGGAAACTTAACGAAATTACAATAGGCGATGCATATCCACTCCCAAATATCGAGGACATTTTAGATCAATTAGGACATGCTACCTATTTCACAACATTAGATCTCGTTAGCGGTTTTCACCAAATTCCGATGAATCCTCGTGATGCTCCGAAAACTGCATTTTCAACTCCAAATGGGCATTTTGAATTTACCCGTATGCCTTTTGGACTCAAAAATGCTCCATCTCAATTTCAACGGACGATGAACAGTGCCCTAATTGGTTTAAACAATAAGCAATGCTTTGTTTATATCGATGATATAGTCGTATATGGTTCCTCATTAGAAGATCATAATCGCAAATTAAAAAATGTTTTTTCGAGACTTAGAGATAACAATTTAAAATTTCAACCGGACAAGTGCGAATTTTTAAAAAGTCTTCTGAATATCTTGGTCACATTATATCAGATAATGGAGTGGAACCAAACCCAAAGAAAGTAGAGACCATAAAAAATGTTCCATAATCAAAAAATCAAAAAGAAATAAAAATGTTTCTTGGAATGGTTGGGTACTACCGAAAATTTATTGAAAATTTCTCGACTATTGCCAAACCCTTAACTTTGCTATTAAAAAAGGATACTGCATTGCAATGGTTTGAAGAACAAGAAGAAGCCTTTCAAACATTAAAACGAAAATTAATTGAGAAACCACTTTTGCAATATTCTGATTTCGCACAAAAATTTACTCTCACTTGTGACGCATCAAATGTTGGAATTGGAAGTGTACTATCACAAGAAAAGGATGGAAAAGACGTTCCGATCGCATATTACTCTTGAACCTTAAATAAATCCGATCAAAATTATTCCACGACAGAAAAAGTATTGTTAGCCATAGTTAATTCTGTTCTGAACATTTTAGACCATACCTATACAGACGACATTCTCTATACTCACAGACCATCGACCTTTACAGTGGTTATATAATTGTAAAAGCCCTTCTTCAAAATTAGTTAGATGGCGACTAAGACTTAGCGATTATCAATATGACATTAAATATAAACCTGGAAGGATAAATTCTAACGCCGACGGTTTGTCAAGATTATTACCCCAGTAGAGGAATAAATAAATTTAACAACCAAACAACAAGATAATTCTTACCAAGATTTTATAAAATTCCATTATACTAATGAAAACATTATTACTTATCAAAAGGAAAATAACACAATATCAAAAATTAAAGATCCTTCAGTTCTAATATGATCGCAAGATTTAGACGATTCTAATCCCTACTCTGAGTACATAAAATCTAATTTTAATATCGAAAACCTTCAAACTTCAATTAATGGAATTTCTAATGTTACGTCCTAAGACCACAGAAGGCGCTTTCGTTTTAGGGAAGAATGAAATGGTAGCTAGAATCTTCCCAGGGAAGAAAGCTGCATCGAGATATCGGAGGCAAATCAAAGAAATAACGAAAATGATGATTGAGGGACTTTGGCCATTATAAATGATTTTGTTAAAAAGAAAATTATTAAGCGAATTTCGAAAAATCTAGGAGAGTATTTCTCCACAGAGATGCGCATGAAGCGCTAACAATCTGTGGGAGAGGAGCAATGAAATCCTTTAATACGAAGATGCACATGAAGTGCTAGCAATCCGTATAAAAGTCCTAGGTTACGATTCCTCGCTACAGAGATGCAATAAGGTTGCTAACGATCTGTAGACAAGGAAGAAGGGACTACTACTCAGCGATGCAATAAGGTTGCTAGCAAACCGAGTAGCAGTATGGGATAGGATTCCTCGCTACAGAGATGCAATAAGGTTGCTGACAACCTGTAGACAAGGAAGAAAGGACTACTACTCAGCGATGCAATAAGGTTGCTGACAAACCGAGTAGTAGTATGGAACCAGAAATGGGACCCAACGATGCACCGAAGTGCTGACAATCGGGTGGAGGTTAGGAAGAACAGAGAAAAACCAAGGGCTTACTTTAATTTAAAATTACTTGGTTTATTCGACCCGAGACTACGTCTACGTTTCGAACTCTCTGCTCGTTGGAACAAGAGTAAGCCAAAATACAATGTTTCGGAGCCCTTATATAGTGGAACAATGTTTACAAAAATGTTCCCTACTCCTACATTTTCCACAAGTTCGTAAGGGCGGTTTACACAAGATATTTGCTCTTACATGCTATGTAATATGTAACTGCTACGTTTGTCGGTTTCCGCATTTGGCATCCTTTTCTAAAAGACATATGTGTCTATAATATATATAAAAGTTACCTACCCTTCACCGATCTTCGAGAAAATTCCGTTTGTTTGAATTGTATATCTTTAGAGAATACTTTAGAGGACAGCCGCCTATGCACTGTCATATGAAGACGAAAGGATATTCGGGGGTACCCAAGTTTGCTTTTGGTTTACGATAAGGGGCCTCCCGTTCCTATGTAAGACGGGATGAGAGGCTAATATTATAATATATTTTACTAAAAGTGAACTTGTCTAGGTATAGGGGTATAATTGCACTGAATGCAGTTGCCGGACGTAACACTAAATTAGCTAATGAAAAGCAAACGTTCTATCCTCTACATGCACTAAATTTTCATTTTGATAAACTAGAATACAAGAACATTTTTGAAACGCTTAAGGAGTTAAAAAAGTATATCAAAAAGGATAAATTTATTTTAATTCCGCCAGAGAAACATACAAATATTAAAATCGACCAATTGTATGAAATGCTTTGTTTGCTTTTTCCCAAATATGAAATTAAAGTCTTAAACACGAATAAAGTTTCTTCAAAAACTAGAAATGAAATAAATAACATATTAGCTGAAAATCATGATGGCAAATTAGCTGGACATTATGGTTTTAGTGAAACCTATTCAAAAATTAAGGAAAATTATTATTGGCCGACAATGAAAACAGATATTAGGAAATATATAAAAAATTGTCATTCTTGCCAACTGAATAAAACTAATTTCAAACCCACCAAAGACCAATGCAAATTACAACCACCTGTAACAAGCCTTTTGAGAAATTAGCAATTGACATTGTACGTCCACTGCCTTTAACAAAATTAGGAAACAGGTTCATTATTACTGCTCAAGACGATCTAACTAAATATTGTCTTCCTGAAGCAATTCCTAATCATGACGCGATAACAGTTGCTAAATCATTAACTAAATTCTTCACACGATTCGGAATCCCAAAAACATTTCTTGCTGATCAAGGTAAAGATTTCATGTCAGATTTAATAAAAGAATTGAGTAACTTATTCAAAACTAAACACCTACATACTACACTTTATCATCCTCAAACTAACGGGGGATTAGAACGAACACATTTATCCTTAAAAGATTATCTAAAACACTATGTGAAACCAAATCAATCTGATTGGGACGAATATATCGATTTTGCGATGTTTAGTTATAATACCTCGATTCATCGTTCAACAAATTTTACACCCTGTGAACTTCTTTTTGGACAAAAAACTTATCTCCCTTCATCAATTACGCAAGAACCTAAATTATTATATACCTATAACGATTACGTTAAATCTCTTCAACAAAAGCTGAACACATCTTTTAAAATTGCTAAGGAAAACATTATAGAATCAAAACATCAAAGTAAATCTTATTATGATTCTAAATTAAATCCAATTGCATTCAATAAAAATGATCTTGTCATGATACGCGAAAATCAGACAAAGCCAGGTCTGTCTAAAAAGTTGTCTTCAAATTTCAAAGGACCTTATAAAATCATTAATTTTTACCCAAATAATACAGTAGAATTATTATTAGGCAAGAAAAAAGTTAAATATCATACTAACCAAATTTAACATTATTTTTCAGATGATGCAATTAATAATCTTGATATCCCTTCTACTTCCCATTGTTGCATCAAACAGTTCAGTTAAATTAACTAACTCCCAACTTAGATTACTCACGTATGTAAATATATCCTACTTAACTGAAGCACGTACTTTACTTAATACTTACTTTTCTAAATCACAGTACCTGTGCTCAATTCCCGCAAAAAATGTTAAGTTAACAAATCATGCAATGTTTTTCTGCGAACAAAGTTTAAAGCAACTTAGTGAGGAATTGAAAAATATTGACAATAAGGATGAAACACTACATCATTTAATCCGTCCAAAACTTATAAGAAACCGACGTGGATTGATAAATGGAGTATCTTACGCTTTGAATTGGATGTTCGGAGTACCTGATGCAGATGATACGCAATTTTATTCTGATAGTATAGATATGTTAGTTCAGGACAATAAACAAACGCAAACACTATTAAAATCTCAAATTCAGATAATTTCTAGTACGGTAAAAAGTTTTAATTCTTCTTTATTGGCATTAAAAGCCAACGAAAATGAAATTAACGAAAACTTTGATGAAATTAACAAATTTATCATGCAAACCAACAAATATATGACTAACTTAATTTGCTTCTTTCTCTTGCCAACAAAATTTCAAATGAATACGATAAATTTATAGAAACTATTAATCTTGGAAACCATAATATAGTCTCACCTAAAATAATCACACCAAAAATATTACTAGATGAACTACTTACATGAGTCCATGTACTTGACTAGCTTCCTCTATAATTTTGCTAATAGGTTTTATGTACACTGAGAACTCGTGTTCTTCATATTTTGCAGCTATTTGCAAAATATCGGAAATTTTTGAGAATCCGCCGGTTTCTAAGTCGAATAAAACGTAAATTGGATCAATATTATTATTTATCACAGCTATTTCAATCGTCTCAGATACATTACTTAGAAGCCCCATGTGGCTCTCGTACGTGATACCTTCTTTGGTTTCATTTTTATTCTTTAATTCGGACTTACATTTTTTCAAATGAATTCGTTTGAGTTTTGCAGCTCGAGTCAATGATTTTTCTTATTTCTTATTATTAAAAGAATCTACTTTCTTACTGTATTTGGCAGTATATTTTCCAGGCGACAAATTCAATTTTGTAGCTAATGGTAAGCAGTATTGCTCACTCACATTTTTTTTATTTATCACACTAGCCACTCGACTATTACTAGCAGCGGTCTCATCGTAGAACCTTGTTTTTGGAGCTTTACTTAGAATCATTGAATTTAAGCTCTCATTAGCATTACTAAAGGCACCAGCAACAAACTGATTAGATTTGGTAGCGAGTGAACTAAAAATCTCTTTCAAAGCTTCAAATAATATTTCACTATGAAAGCCATGGCCAATATTTGTGTGCTTGTAATTGTTGGGATCAAGGTGGTAACCACACCAACTTCCACAGTTATTGTGCATTGTGACGGACTTTCCGTCCCAAACTCCTCGCTCGTCCTCTCTTTCGGCCTGATCGGTTTCCCTTCCTGGGGTCCCTTAAGGGGAGTCCAGGGGTGCGAAATCGGAAGATGGGCGCCAGCCGAGGGGGTGGTCCTCGGCAATGGGGGAACCGATCAGCCCGCAAAGCAAGACGAGGGGGCACGGCTAGGTGCCGGGAACAAGAGTCCCAGAAGGGAGTTCTGCCTCCGTGCCCTGGGGAAAAACAAGAGGGAAGAAAGAGGGCAAAAACAGAGGCTCACGCGGGAATCGGTTTTAATTTAATTTATTAAATTAAAAAAGAACAAACAAAGAAAAACTCTTCCGCCAAATAAGACGTCGCCTCGGTAGGCGCAAAATAAAGAGAAAAAAAGAAAAGAGAAGATACGCCGCGGAAGGCGGCGGTCCAAGGCCGAAAGGTCCTAGGACGTACACGAGACCACACAAAGAAAACTACGGTAGGAAGCACGAAAACTGTCGGTTGTAAGGGAAAGCTAGAAAGTCAAAGGCGGAAGGAGGAAAGGTAGAGGAACATCCGAAACACGTCCGTGACGCCCGGACAACGCAGAGGGTGGCGGACCAACCTGGTCGGAGCGAAATCCTCTCCCCACGAATGGACCTGGACTCTACTCTCCTCCAATTAAGCAGCCAAAAAGAAAGGTCCTCCTCGGGTCTCGATGGCACAGCCGAATGTTCCCGTGTTCACCGGGAACAATAAACCAATGAAGGCACCAAAACTCTCAAAACCCGCGGCGATGTCGTCTGTACGAAGGTCCAGAGATCTCTGGCTTCTTCGCCGGTGGCGGTCCTCGATTCCCCCACCCAGGGCCCTTCGGCAATTCCCGTTGTGGATGGTGCTGCCGCCCTGGGTGGTGGATCTTGATCGATGGCTTCTGGCTGGCGGAATTGCGTCCTGTGATTGGCTGGGGATGGCGACTTGTCCAGTTCCGGTAGTGTTGAGGTCCTCTTCTCCCGGAGCGTCACGGTGACAGGTAGGCGGTAGGAATGCGCGAGGTAAGGGAAATGGGGATTGGGCTTCGTGCTTCCTCCGTCCTACTCTATAACAGTCTAAAAATATGATTAATATTTTTGTCCTAGCCCTTTCGGGAAGATCTCTGGACACTATATCTGTTCATAACAGCGCGTATTGATAACGCGGCCAAATGGTCACGTTACAGCATATTAAAAGCATGATAAGGTTTATATTCTCAATAGCTCTTGCCATGGCTTCACTGTTACCTTGATTTTGAGAGATACTATATGTAAAGCATTTTTTTAAATACTGAATATTCGCGCTGTTTAACTCTTTGTAACTTTTATTTATTTTATATAATGCGCTAACAACTCCTTTGGTAGTATGATTCTTGTCAGATAGCTTCACAACTTCATAATTGCATACTTGACGTACAGCGCAAATGGAGCTACTATCATTATCTGAAATTAATACTCCAACTTCTATATTGCAAGCCAGCAAAATTGAATTATTTTTCGTGAGCAGTGCTGCTGATTTAGGCTCCATCGCTTCAGCGCTCCCAGTAAAATTCAATCTGCAGTCGTGATCATCTTTGCTGTGGCCAAGATCACACTTTGCACATTTTCGGTTTAAAGTCACGTAAGCAATTACTTTTTTGGTAAAGAATCCGATCAATGCAGCAGTCCCAGAAAACTGTCATACGTTCTTCCAGTTCCTCGAGTGAACCAACCCATATCAAACGATGCTGCTATTCTAACAACAGCATTTTTATTAATTTTTTTACTTTTTAAGATGTTTGCACGAGTATCGGAAAAGATACAAGCGATGTCAAGGCCTAAAAAAGGAATGAAAAACCAAAGAAATAAGATATTGCAGTTCATTTGTATTGGAGTTTATTGTTTTCTTTCTTTTTAATGTTTACAATAATTACCTCGTATATTTTTAGTAAAATATATTTATAATAATACTTATTAACATAAAAAATTTTGTTTGGTAAAAAAGTACATTGCCAAAACTGATTTAGAATGTAAAAATAAAATAAAAATATAACAGTTTATTTGGTGTAAAAATCATAGTAAAAATTGATCATACTAAAATTCATTATAAAAAAGTACATTAGTAACTAAAGATGCTTGTCCGATGAAAAAAAAATTATATGAATTGAATTATAAAATGTAAAAGTGAAATAAAACCAAAATTATTTGTTCGATGAAATAAATCACCTTAAAAAAATGGATTTACAATATAACAGTACACTGATATCAAAATATGTTTATTCGATGAAACAGATTATATTTAAAAAACTTATTTACTTTATAAAAGCATATTAATAACAAAAATGCTTATTCAATGAAAAAAATTATACTCAAAAAACTAATTTGCTTTAGAAAAATATATTGATAACAAAAAATGCTCATTCGATGAAACAGACCATATTTATATGTTGATTGACAATGAAAAAGTTCACTAGTAATAAAAAATGCTTATAAAATAAAAGAATTGTTTGCTGTAAAAATCACACTAAAAATATACATTAAGTGTACAAAAGTACAATAATACAAAATTGCTTGTTTGATAAAAAAAATCACCTATACACAATTGATCTCACATTAAAAAATACAATTTTAACAGTTCAATAAACTGGATTTGGTTTGCTCTGACAAATCTCTCCTTAAAACACTTGTTTACTCACAGCAATTCTTTCATCTTATTGGCATTGGTAATGGTCAATTCCCTCTCTTCCAATGCAGCAGCTACACAATTTTCATAGGCAAGTTGTTCCATCATGTTTCCGACCTCTTTTTCATGTGTCTGGTAGGTGTGCCAGTTTATTTCTGGAATATTCAATGAAACCAATAATTTGTTGGTCTGCGTTAATAATCTGTTTCCTAGCCCTCCACTTATGGTATCTAAAATCGTATATTTTCAGATAATTTTCATTTCATGTCTAAATAGTACCAATTCCAAATAAAAATGAACTCACCTAGTGTAAGCTTTGTATTTGAATCAAAATGATCATGTTGGCTTGAGGTCTGGTGCCGTTTATCAGTTTCTACTCCAGTCGTTTCTTCACAAATACAACATTTTATGTAAAAAATCGACGTCAAGCCAATGCGTTTTTCTTCTTTAATGTTTGTCAATGACAAAGCACTTTTGCATACACGACAAAACATTTTTCTGACTAAAGTTTGAATATGAATAATTCGTCGACCTTCAATAACAGAATTATTTTCTTCTTGATTATTTTTTTCTTCTGAAGTTTTTAATATTTTGTCAACATCACTATTCATATTTTTTTGCAGGTTAGTTGACTGAAATATACTGTCACGTCGCGCGACATACCTCGCTCTGATATTAGATTCTAAGGAAAATATTATATAAAAGCGATTTATTTATAATAGTAACATAATCAATAATGTATTTTAAAAAAACTGGTTGTTTCACATCTTTTAAACTATTGTAATTTTACCTTTTAACGTTAAGGGAAGATGAGTCACGGAAAATCTAAAGTCAACTTCCATTGAAACAGTAATTACGCGCTTCCGTTTTTATTAGGACAATTGTAAAGAGAACGTCGAAACATACGCGATACATATTAGAAGGTTCACCGAATTCGACGATTAATATGATAATTTTGACAAAAAGAAAAAGGTGAACTAACGTAGCAGTTGGCAAGTAGGATGACTAACCAGTCATAAATATGTCACCTTAAGATACAACACTAAACAACGAGGTATCTAGGATCGCAAGGCCCTAAAACACTTCAGGGAAAACCGCGAGTCAAGCGGAACGAATTGTAAGGTGTCCTCGGACATCTAAAGCGAAAGGATGCGACTACTTAGACAAAAGGGTCTATATATCAAACGATTTTATTACAATTGTCACAACACTAGGAAAAGAAAATGTGACCAAGCGTAACAGACGGAAAGCGGGAGGCGGCAATGGTTTCTACTAGGTGCAAATGTAAAACAATTATTTCCCTCCACTTCAGAGGCTTTTCCAAAGTACATATATACCCCGTGAAAATTCGGGAGGACCAGTAGTTTTTCGGCTATCCTCGAACAGTGCAAGTTACGAAGTATCTAGTAGTGTCCTGCCCATCTTGCACCTAGAGAACCATCGCCTGTCGCCAACCGGACTACTCCTCCTCACCTTCTCGAGAAATTCTTCCATCATCTTCTGTCAACCTTTGAGGGATTTTTACTAACAGTTGAAATCAAGGAAATCCCCACGAGGAAACAAAGTGAGGGTCGGATTAAAAAGACAACCAGTTTTCTTCATTGTTAATAAAGGTATATTAAAGTTAATCATTTGCATTTGTTTATTTAATCATATTCGAGGATAGGGCTTTACCACCCTTAACAGGCATTGGCATTGTTTCATTTTTCATCTTCTATTGTTATTTTCCCCATACTAATTCGGCCCAGCCCGGAGTTTTGTCGCGTAGACAAGTATACTTGAAAGGGCTACGTTATCAGGGTAAGGGCTTTACTGGTCTTCCGAGGTGGCATAGGTTGCACCACAGGGTAAACCTCCCTAGGACGTGACAGGTACATTTAAAAATTTTGGTGCATCGGCCGGGAAATGTTTTAATACCTGCGGATTAGTGGGGAAATACAATCTTTAGGAAGAATATAATAAAATAGTTCCCATTCCCTCAATAAAAAAAAAAAAAATATAATAATTCGTTCAATTCAAAAAAAAAAAAAAATATATGTCAATTAAAATCTTTCGTGAAGTGCGACAAAAACAATTAGTAAAACAAACCTAGAAATAGTCTCAAATAAAGTTAAATCTGTTCATTTAAAATAAATAAAGGGAGAGAAAAGAGAGGACAACCGCGCCAAGGGTTCTACCAAATCATACCTCTCCAACGATCGACTGCCCGTTCCAGCGCAATCTTTAAAAAAAAGAATCAAGAATAAAAAGTAAGATATTTTAATACACCATTAGTAGGGTTTCCTTCCCATTGTATTCATTGACGTTTTCCTTCACCTTTACAAATATTTCTAATCTGGTTCTACCAACATTAATTGTCCTTCCTAACTCCCATTTCCGGATTAGAAACTGGGTACCAGCTAAAATCCATCCTCTTCTTTCAAATTTATTTGAAGCTGGGTCTCCAGTTAAAAATTTATTTGTTAAATCCTAAAATCTATCCTCCTCTTTCAAATTTATTTGAAGCTGGGTCTCCAGTTAAAAATTTATTTGTTAAATCCTAAAATCTATCCTCCTCTTTCAAATTTATTTGAAGCTGGGTCTCCAGTTAAAAATTTATTTGTTAAATCCTAAAATCTATCCTCCTCTTTCAAATTTATTTGAAGCTGGGTCTCCAGTTAAAAATTTATTTGTTAAATCCTAAAATCTATCCTCCTCTTTCAAATTTATTTGAAGCTGGGTCTCCAGTTAAAAATTTATTTGTTAAATTATAAAATCTATCCTCCTCTTTCAAATTTATTTGAAGCTGGGTCTCCAGTTAAAAATTTATTTATTGAATCCCAAAATCTATCCTTTTTTCCAATTTATTTGAAGCTGGGTCTCCAGTTAGAATTTAAGTCCTCATTCGAAGCTGGACCACCAGTTAAAATTTAACCCATTTATTTTCTTCCCTTACTAGTGGGCAAACCAAAATCAATCGGAAGGGCAGCCCGCGACCGAAGGCGACTCATCGCACACTTACAAAAGTACGGGATTCACGGTCCCCTTCCCCAACCCAACATTAAAGGGGGAATTTCCGTGGAGTTGTGGGAAACAAAAGACAAACCACAAAGCCCCAAACCACACTTAGAAGAAGAAAACTGCGTCGAAGAAATAGGAATTGTGGGAAGAGTCCCATCTCCTATCCCTTATCCTTTAATCCCCTGTGTCCCCATAAACCCCCCACAATTAACTCCTCCTCCTCCTCCTCCTCTTGTTCCGATCCCGGAAACCTCCCAAATTTCCCCGAAAACTCGTTCCTTCCTGGAGACCGATAGGTACAAAATCCGTCCGGGACCTCCCCCCACTCCTGGAAGATCGGGGTACAGCGGTGATGAATACGAGGAAAGTCGATATTGGGAAATTACCCTAAAACGAAATACAAAAATAACGCCGGGATTATTTAAATTATTAAAAACTTCGGACTTAGACCGCATCCGATTTAGATTAGGGAAAGACACCTCGCGGTATTTTTCAATTGCATATTTTAAGGACTGTCTGGGGTCCCAACCCAGTTTATGTATTTTAGACCACATAGAATTATAAATAAACAAATGTACAGAAATATACCATGAAATTCCTCTGTTTATTCAAATTCCAATAATCTTCTACCCTTGAATTAGTTTCTCCACTAATAAATAATTATGTTTTAAAATTATATAAGAAGTAAAGAAATTTAGTTTATTTTACCTTGGAAAATAAAATTATACAACTTTGTCTCAAAAAAAAAAAAAAAAGAGAAAATAATAATATTTCCTTTCTTTTCCCACATGTTATTTATAAGGATATTCTTTTTATCATTCTAATCGCTAGCACGAGTGTAAAAACTAGTCTTAAATAATCCTTACATATAATCTGGAATTATTATGAAACAATTGTGGAATGGTAATTGCAAGATTTTGTAGAAGTAACAAAAATCCCCTTCTTATTAAACATTGATTTTTTTTATATGCATGCAAAAAGATACACAGCCTAATATAAGAACCATGCGCTTCGAGCAAAATGAACGAAGATCCAGACGAAATTTTAACTAGAGGAAAAGCAAAAACGTTGAATATCAAACCCTCGCTAGCGTCAGGTTTACCGCCAAAAACGCGAGTATCTACGAGCACACCTTTACGTAAGGAAAATATTACTGGTGAAAATCCCTTAGAAGAAATTATAATAGGTACCTCAGACGATAATAAAGAAAAATATTCAGATTCCACATCCGACGTATCAATTTCAGAAACTATAAAAGAAAACCCATTAATTCCACCTCCGCAGCGGGATAGTATAGATCAGGAGGAAAGCGACGAAGAATTTGAAGGATATCGCGCGCGTTTAAATAAACTTAGAGTATTTGAAGAAAATCCCGATAACTCTTTAGTGAAAAATATTAGACCAAAAGAATTCTCGCGCAACATGGATAACCTTGCCGTCAAACAAGCTATCCAGCAAATCCCAAAATTCGATGGGAAAAATATTAATGTATTAGATTTTATAAAAAGCTGCGAAGAAGCTCTGGCTATGACCCCTAGATACGATAGCGAACTCACTAAATTAATCAGAGGAAAACTTTCCGGAGAAGCTCGGAGAGCCGTATTTGGAGAGGAATTTCCTAATTTAGCATCCTTTACTGAAGCCTTGAAAAAACTTTACTCCCAAAAGAAGAATATTTATGAAGCGGAGGGAGATCTGTCCAGCACCCGCATGGAACCAGCTGAAAATCTGGCCTCCTACATAGGAAAGATTCGGACAATAAAAAATCAAATTGAGGACGCTCACCGTGACGCATCTGAGGAACGAACATTATCCCTAAAAACAAAAAACGAAATAGACAAGAGAGTAACAAACTTTTTTATACGGGGTTTAAAACCTGAAATTGCTGACAAAATGGGTAAACACGAATCCCTTACTGAAGCCATAAATAAGGCACTTGACATACAATCGGAACTTTTAACGCGTGAAGAACTCCATGGGAAGTCAGAACTTACCGAAATACTTACCCTCTTAAAGGAAAAATTACCTGACAAAGGAAAGGAAACAGGTGTTTATCCCGTGCACTGGGAAAGTATTACCTGCCAATTATGTAAAAAAAAGGGACATACTGCCGAGTACTGTAAAGAATGGCACTCGAAGCCTAAATCATTTGACACAATTTGCCAAATTTGTAAAAAGGTCGGGCATCAAGCAGACCAATGTTTTCAATTAAACAATGGGAGGCAGAAAAATTTTAGAAATAATAACAACAATACACGACTTGAGTGTCAGTATTGTAAAAAAACGGGACATTCCATGGATAATTGTTTCAAATTAAACAATAGAAACCGAAATACTTACCTGGAGTGTCATTACTGCAAAAAACCAGGACATAACCTACAAGATTGTAGAAAACGGAGATATGACCAAGAGAATAGGTCGGGAAACGGCAACAACCCTTCGGGAATGGGTGCTACCGCAGGGTCGAGCAGAAACGAAACGGCGCGCCCTTTAGACAATACCCAACAATAAAGAATGCCTACGTAAATTTGTCCCCTATTAGCAACCTTCCTACTATTATTTTGAAGGATAAAATCTTAAACACACCATGTAGTGTAATGTTAGATACTGGAGCAGGCCCCAATTTGTTGAAAATTGGACGTCTAGCAAAGGATATCTTTATAAACCGAAATGAGTTATTACGACTAAATGGTATAACCGATCAAACCGTAACTACTCTTGGAAAAATTGACGTAACTATCTTAGGATGTTGCACATCAATTCACCTAGTTCCAAACAATTTTCCCATTTATGCTTCTGGAATAATAGGGTCAGAATTTTTTGAACAAAACAATGTACTAATCGATTATAAAAATAAATGTTTAAAATTTTCACAATTTATTATTCCATTCGAAACCCCAAATAGTATAACTATTAATGCGAACGGTACATCTACCTTCCCAATCAAAATTGCAAACCCAGAAATTAAAGAAGGATACTTTCAGCCTTTTACGTTAGGACCTGGATTAATTGTAGGAAATAATATAATTAAAAATGAAAATGGTATAGGTTACGTAGAAGTAATAAATTCAAAGAATTTCGATATTGATGTCCTAGTTCCTAAATTAACGCTACATCCCGTTAACGAAATTACAGGATCCCCCAAAATAATAACAAATACCGAACACTTGTTTCCCATTCAGGATAGTTTATTAGTAGCACGAAATGATTCACATTTATCCATAGGAGATGAAGTAATGTCCAAATGCAGTCAAATCTCACATGACTCAATATATAACGATCATTCCGATAACCAGGATATAGACTCTATTTCAGTTGCTCCAGATAGATTAGAATTAACAAAGAATAAATTGCGATTAGATCATTTAAATACAAATGAAAAATTGCATGTAGAAAAATTAATAGCTGAAAATCTGGATAGGTTTCACCTAGAAGGAGATAAATTAGGAGCTACGTCTGTCTTAGAACATACCATTCACACTACAGATGACATACCGATTAATACACGACAATATAGGTACCCAGCTGTTCATAGAGAAGAAATAAATAAACAGGTTAATGACCTTCTAGAACAAGGGATTATTCAAAGTTCAAACTCACCTTACAATACACCAGTATGGATAGTACCCAAAAAACCCGATTCCAAAGGAAATAAAAGATGGCGAATGGTATTAGATTTTAGAGCTCTCAATGAAAAAACAATAGGCGATGCATACCCTTTACCCAATATTACTGATATTTTAGATCAAGTAGGCAACTCGGTATACTTTTCAACATTCGATTTAGCTTCAGGTTTCCATCAGATAAAAATGAGTCTAGAAGACAAGCATAAAACAGCATTCTCTACCCCTTTTGGTCACTATGAGTTTGGAAGAATGCCCTTTGGACTAAAAAATGCCCCCGCAACTTTTCAACGATTAATGGATCGAGTACTCGCAGGATTGCAGGGAAGAGAATTATTCGTCTATATAGATGATGTGGTCATCTATGCGAACTCTATCGAAGAACACAATCGAAAATTTAACCTCTTGATGGAAAGATTAAGAGATGCAAACTTAAAATTACAGGCTGATAAATGTGAGTTTTTAAAAAGAGAAGTTACGTATTTAGGACACGTAATTAGCAGAGAAGGCGTGAAACCAGACAAGAAAAAGATAGAAGCAGTCAAAAATTTTCCTAGACCAACAACTGCAAAGAATATAAAACAATTTCTAGGTTTGGCAGGCTACTATAGAAGGTTTATTTATGGATTTTCAAAAATTGCTTTACCTCTGACAGACTTGTTAAAAAAGGAAGTCCCTTTCGTTTGGGGAGAACCCCAAGAAACGGCTTTTATTAGCCTTCGAGATTTATTGTGTAAAGAACCTATTTTACAATACCCCGATTTTTCTAAACCTTTTATTTTAACTACCGACGCATCGGGATGCGCTATTGCAGGTATTTTGAGCCAAGGAAAAGTCGGCGAAGACAAGCCAATACATTATCATTCTCGTGTTTTAAATACTGCCGAGAAAAACTACTCCACTACGGAAAAAGAACTTCTAGCAATAGTACACTGTGTACATTATTTTAGATCGTATCTTTATGGTAGACAATTCACCTTAGTTACCGACCATAAACCCTTAGTTTGGTTAAATTCTGCAAAAGACCCCACGTCACGTCTTATGAGATGGCGACTAAAATTACTAGAATACGAATATAAAATTGAATACAAAGCCGGTAAATCCAACGTTAATGCAGATGCTCTTTCTAGGAACCCTATAACGAACTCAGATAAAGATAATCCAGTATTAGTCGTTACTCGAAATATGAGTAAACTCAGAACGGAGGAAGTCGAGTGTGGAACCTCTCAAAGAAAGAAAACAAAAATTAAGAAAAGGGTTAAAAACAAAAATTTAACTCATAAAAAACAATATGTTAGTAGTAGCGAAACAGATGATGAAAATTCCGAAGATTCATCACAAAAGCTAAATTCTCCTTTGCGACGTTCAAAAAGATTAATGGGCAGAACTCATTCAAATTCGGACATAACCTCGGATAGTGAGGAAATTATAAACGATATAGGGTCTTTTTGTGAACCCTATTGGCAAGAAAATATCACTATCGGTTCAGGAATCGAATCCGAAACGAGGAGTCACACCCCTACATCTGCAGTAACTAGCGAGCGAGGAAATCTCATAAGCCCCCCGTTAGAAGGCAGAGATTCAGATAGCACCGAAAGTAGTGATAGGGAAAATAATTCATCAAATTTTGAAGATGATGACAAAGGTGTGGTATATCGTAAGGAAAACCACACAGTCTACTTCATTACACATCAGGGTAAACCATTTGATTCAGGGTCTAGAGAACTTGCTGAATATGGAAAATTCCCTAGCCATAAAAACATTAAAATTGGAATTCCAAACTATGTTGAAATTGGGAAATATTATTTTATAGGATTGCCCATTAAACAAGATGACGAAGTTGATATTATGACAAAATTGGAAGAAATTACCAATTTGATTATTAAATTAGGTGAATTAATAAAAATGTTACAATTAAAGTCATTCACCATGATAAGGTCAAGTAATATTGGTAAAATACCTTGGAATTTTGTTGTACGGGAGATCCAAGATAAATTTTTGGATCCAAACGTAAAAGTAAACATTTGTCATAGTGGTTTAGAATACCCAGCAGAAGATGAAAGAATAACGATAATTGAGGAAGCCCACGGTTCTATGTCAGGTGGTCATAAAGGTGTCACAAAAACTTGTAAACGTATACAACAGAAGTATACCTGGAGGAAATTAAAAGTAGATGTTATGGAATACATACGACAGTGTGTACACTGTCAAATCAAAAAGCTCGTTCGCGTAAAAACAAAGCAACCTATGATCCTTACGGACACACCTGGTATGTCCTTCGATAAAGTAGCCATGGATATGGTTGGGCCATTACCCCGAACGGAAAATGGAAACATATATATATTAACGGTTCAAGATTTACTAACAAAATATTCGGTATCGATCCCCTTACCAGATGGTCAGGCTTCGACAGTAGCTGATGGTTTTGTAAGAAGATTTATTTGTATTTATGGCGCACCTAAAGCAGTCCTTACGGATCAAGGAACAAATTTCTTAAGCGCCCTCATGAAACAAATAGCTAAATTATTCAAATTTAAAAGGGTAACAACGACAGCATATCACCCACAAAGTAATGGATCCTTAGAAAGATCGCATCATGTATTGGCAGAATATTTAAAACAATATGTTGATGAAAATAGGAATTGGGATGAACTTTTAGAATTTGCAATGTTCTCTTACAACACTAGTGAACATGAAAGTACTAAGTATACCCCTTTTGAATTAGTTTTTGGGCGACAATGTTCAGTCCCCTCTAGTTTACCTCTTAAAGAAAATGAAAAGTTTGAAACTTATGGAGACTATCTAGTTCAGTTAATTACTGGACTCCGAGCCGCACAAGAAATAGCCAAACGTAACCTAATTACATCCAAAATTCGTTCAAAAAAATATTACGATAAGAGGTTAAAAACCCAAAACTTTCAACCAGGAAATTTTGTTTTCTTGTTAAAGGGACCTAAACCCCATAAATTTGGAGACCAGTATTCTGGACCCCATGAAGTTTTAGAAATTTTGGAAAACGATAATGTTAAAATAAAAGTAAACCGAAATTCAAAAATTGTACATGCAAATAGGTTAAGAATTTCTCACATTAGTGGTTAACACAAAAGTTTTTTTTTAAAAAAAAAAAAAAAAAGAAGAGGGCAAATACTTAAAAATATATATAAAAGAAACAAGGAAAACCTTTTTAATACAAATAAATATATTTCTTTTATCGTAAGAATCATTTTTTTTATTCTTATATAGCAACGAGTGCTAGCTCTTTAAAATGGCACCGCGTGTACCCGACCACAACAATCATCCAACAAGGCGAAGATCAATAATAATTGAAGAAATACCAGATACAAATGAAGACAATAACGATTATTTTCCTTCGCTTCAAAACCTAATTTGCATAAAAGGAACAGTTTACCGAAAACAAGATCTGCCGCACTCCGTATGCGAAAGGTGTTTTGCAAGACTGCCACCTCCAGTACGAACCTATTACAACCCAGAATTCGATCATTATTTGATGCTCTTCAGGGAATTTATTATGAACCCACCTCGATGTATTAGATGCAGTAACTTTTGCCCAAATTTTACAATCGCCGAAGATTGTATCGAATGCACTGCAGATTACAATTTATTCCTGTCACAATAGCAAACTCTTACAAGTAATATGTTTCAACAGCTCGACAATGTTACCGGAAGAAAATAGACCGCTTGAATCAGAAGAAGCTGCAACAGGCGAACCACCTTTGGAACTAATATTTAACACACTAAGAATATCAAGTTGTGTGCAAACTGAATTCTACGAAAGCACATTAACTAGAGTAAAAGTTTGCGCCCAATGTTTTATACGACGACATAACGACCATGATCCACGATTTACTATTGTAAAAAGACATATGACAATCAAAAATGCTGTTCTACTCTCCTTGCCCACCTGCATTTTCTGTGAAGCTGTAGCCAAAAACGTGACCCCAGCAATTGATTGTTTCCTCTGTACGGCCATGTATCCAATAACTTATAAAAGAGTTTTGTGTGGCGAATTCGTTCAGCTACCAAATATGTAAGAATTTTCTTCTGAGGAAAGGGTGGATTGAGTAGCCTAGACTGACGAAGATAATTCAAAAAAAAAAAAAAAAAAAAAAATAATAAAAATAAAATAATAAAAAAAAAATATTAACAAATATATACATATATAAACAAATAAATAAGTAAAACTAAAAGGAAACACTATTTATATATAGGCAAATATGAGTCAATCAACCGCGGAACCTCAACCAAAAGAGCCAATCTACGATACAGTTAGAACCCGACCAGTCTCTTGGATACAACAAGGAAAAGATGTCATCTACGACCAAGCAAGGACACGACCACTATCCAGAGGCAAATTAGAAGCGATATGCGAAAAAATTAAGCAACAACAATTAAAAGCAGCAGCAGCTATCAACCATTACGATGTCGTCAAAACCAGACCAGTCTTGAAGCCGGAGGAACAACCTGAAGAACCAATCTACGAAGAGATTCATGACAAATCAGACAGGAAGAGGAAAAGTTTAAAGCCACAACATCTTTCCGTAATAATGGAGGAACATCCCATATATATGTCCATGGATGAGTCACCAGAAACGCGGCTCGCCCATGCTCTAAAAAAACTTAAATTGACCGAAGAAACATCTACAGAGGACAACGAATACATGGAATGGAAACCAAAAGAACACCCTCCAGTCGAAGTGACTAACCAACCTGGAACATCCTATTGGTTCTATAAACCACAAGGATATTCCAAATATTATATGCAACGGTCGATACGGATCGTTAAAAGATTCCGTTGTGAAACAGGAGAGTTCTTCGAACACAAGAAATTTGGATATATCGCTTGCATTCGATGTTATCAATTTAGAGCAAAAAAACAAACTCACTGGGATGGATACAGATATCAAAAGGTACACTGGATCACCAAGACTCCATTATCACTCAAATGCAAGGAATGCCACGGCGAGATCATCACTAACAAAGGAATCCACAAATGTCAAGCCTGCACTCACTATTATAAGAACGAAAAGAAAAAATTGTTATCCATTGGAACAAGAATTATCGAAATTATTACTCAAACGTAACACCTTGTTTCTTTTATAATAAAATATATATATGAGAATAAATTTCTTACTACCTCTATGAAACTCAAATTTAATTATTATTAACCAAGAATAATTAGAATCTAAGATATTACCCTTCTGATTTTTTTTTTTTATTTAGAAATAAGTCATTATTTACAAATATCGAAGCAGTATGAAAAGCTAACGTGGCACTGCTTTCCTTTCAGTTATCATGAAGAACAGCTTCATCTTCCTAATGTTGGCAGTTATCCGGATCATTATAGTCAACAGCCTGATAGGCTATGAATGTGGTGTTAACCATTCAAATATGACGACTTTGGATCTATTAAAAGTAGGAAATTGCCAGATACCTTTGACCAAAGTCAACGCAACTAAAGTTTACATACAAGTTCTCCAACTAAATGCTTTTACACAAACTGAGGTTATACAATGTATGGTCGAAATAAATAGAGATATTAATTATTGCGGGATGCACTCACATACGTCGATAGTAACAAATGGTAAAATGGAATATTTAAAGGAAATTAGCCGAGAAGAATGTAGAAGAATGCATTTTGGCCGAGGGTACAGAATCACAGATAACGTCTACATTAACGAATTAAGAATCAATCACACACAACATTACACTGTTCTTTTAGCAGGAAGCTTAACTTCCGACGGTGTTTGCAAAGGAGAACATTATTCTGATAATTATGGATCCTGGGATAATGTAGTAGTACAAGCAGTAGTAAAAATAAAATTACAATCGTATACCACCAAAGTTAACTTAGATGACAACGAAATCTCCCTAAGATCAGGAGTAGTTTGCCAATTTTCTCAAACTCAATGCATGGACGAAGAAGGAGGATACACCTTTTGGAACTCATTGCCTCAAGATAATTGCCGTTTTGATAAATATGAAGTACTCTACGAAGGAAATTCTCAGAGAGTTGAAGACATAACCTCGGACTTTCCACAAACCATATACTCATTAGTTACCAAAAAAACAACCTTCGCACTAGCCCAACGAGAAATATCAAATATCTGTGGATATAAAGTAATCCGTACCGAACATCCGAAGTTGATTATATTCGAAACACAACCAGGATATTTATTTCCTGGGGGAAAACAACGATCTACAAGTAACCTCGACTTATTCATATACATGAATTCAAAGTTTGTATATATTGAAAGACACATCCGAGATCAAGTAAATGAATTGTATCGAGATGTTCTGAAACAGCGTTGTGAATTGGAAAAACAAGTACTACAAAATTCCTTGATTTTAGCAACATTATCACCTGATGAATTTGCCTTACGCTTAATGAAAGGACCAGGTTATATGGCAATTGTCACTGGAGAAGTCGTCAATATCATAAAATGTATCCCTGTGCAGGTACAGATTAGGAACTCAGATGAATGTTACAATGAATTACCTGTACGGAAAGGAAATCACAGCTATTTTCTGCGTCCAAGAACACATATCTTACAAATGACAGGAACACAAATTGGTTGTAACCCAATTCTACCCCCTATGTATCTCATTGATGATTCATGGTACAAAATTACACCAAGATTAATTGAAACATTATCTCCTAATGTTATGGAACCAAATTCACACGCCACATGGAAATATACTAGCCCTGGACAACTAGCAGTTAGCGGTATCTACAGTTCTGAAGATATCGAAAACTTAAGAGATCACATAATGTTTCCAGCAGAAAAACCTGCAATTTTAAATTCTATAGCAAGAGGAATCATGGGAAAATCGGTAATAAATCAAGGCGAATCACTCATGCATTTAATCTCAGAAGAAGGTTTAGAAAAAATAGCTGTCACAGCTTGGGATAAAGCCGTAAATGGATATTTAAAATTCGGAGCATTTACGTCGGCAATATTTGGAACAGTAGTAATTATACAAATAATAAAATTAATAATAGACACTATTATCAGAGGATATACACTTCACACAGTCTACGGATGGTCTATACATTTGCTAGGCGCACTCTGGGACTCAGTAACTCATCTGATTTTACAAATTGGAAATATAAAAGGAAAAGACGAAGAAAAACATCCTAAATCATCAGAAGAAAAATCAGAAAACGCTACAAAAGAAGACGAAAACATACCCTCCGTTCCTTTATACCCAGTTCATGAGTTAAACTCTTATTATTCCCAAAATTTCGCACAAAATAACTAACTTCACAGAGTAACCTCTACGTTTCTCTAATTACATTACAGATCCCTTATTCATCTAACCATTATGGAATCTACACAACTGCTAAACATATCACCAACCATCACTCAAGAAGTACTCTGCATAAAGGGACAAACATACTCTCCGACAGATGCAGGAGAAAAGTATTGCCAGCAATGCATAAAAATAAAGAAATATAGACAACCAGTAGTAATAACCGATTTCCATTTTATTGGATTTAGAGAAGATATTATAACCTGCACTACTTGTAAAAACCCACTATTAAAAAGTACACACTTCGTACATTGTGACCATTGTCTTGCACTTTATATCACTGAACCAAAACAAATACAAACCAGTGCAAGAATTAATACAAATACAAATTTTCTGTACACAAATTTTATACAAGGATACCTATCGGCCACGGCTCCCACGTATCAAAACATACTAGAAGCATTAAAATATGAGAAAACCAGAGGACAAGCAACATCACCCAACATTTACACGTTTACATGTATTCGAAGAACATACTTTCAAAATAAAACAAAGCAAGTCTTTTGCTGTAATTGTTATATTATGGCAAAGAAAGAAAAATTTCACGAATTACCAAAAGTAGAGCACCTTCTTTTAGAAGGAGAAGTTATACTAAATACTTGTAGTATTTGTAAACACTCATTAGATATTACCGCAAATCCTCTATTATGTTTAGCATGTAAGTACGTTATAAATTCATATTTTCCAGTACTACCTAAAAAATTCAAACATATAGAAAAAATGGTAATCAATATCGGAGGAACCAGCATAGTATATTCCTGAACGCCGGGACGACGTTCTCCGCGATAGGGAGTCAATGCTCCAAGAACTAGAAATTAGTAAAAAAATTAAAAAAAAAAAAAAATAATAAATAAATAAATAAATAAATAAAAAAAATACATATATAAAAATAATCATAATAAAAAAAAAAACAAATAAATAAATAAAAATATATAATTATAATAAACAAATAAAAATAATCATTGAGAATAAAATTACATATGATAACAATAAAATATATATACACATATAACAATAACCGATTTTTATTAAGCTATAAAATATATATATAAATTTTTTTTTATCAAGACAAATGTTTGCAAAATACAAATAACGTATAAGCACATAATAATAACCATAACAGCAGAAGGTATATTATTATTATAATAAACAAACAATGTACTCGAATAAAACTAACAATTCAAGCAACTATACATTTATACAATTTCTTTCAAAATAAATGAGGAAAAGCAGGGACCGACGTTAATAAATTATTACAAAAAATTAATAAAAACTGTGCTAGACAAAACTATACTCTTCTAATAAAATTAGTAACTATATTATCCTTTCTTTTTCTCCACAAACTGACCATTAGCCTTAAAAAAAAAACTAGCAAGTAAGACATAATGGGATACGGATACGCTTAACTATTTATAAAATGAAGAAATCATTCAAAATCAAAGAAAAGGGAAATATATACAAAAAAAAAAGAAAAGAAAAAGAAATGGAACACTAATGATGTAAGCGACAATCAAACAGATTCTTACAATGATATATATGATGCCATCCAGAAAGGATAATCACCATTTCTAATCAAGATTTCAACAATAAATCTTCTTTCCACTCAGCATCATACTAATCCTCATCAAGCATAATAGGAGATCTAACATTAGCTTAAGGCTTAATAATGGAGTTAAGAGTTTCAGAAATTGAAAGTTCGCAAACAGCATACAAAAATCAAAAGGAAGTTACGAAGTCCCCAATATTGAAGCACCGGAAAGGGCCAAAATTATTGAAGGAACTAAGGGCGAAATACAAATTGTATTGGACCAATAAATGGAACTCCTTCATCTCCTAAACTAAACAGGCTTCTATATATATATTTAATATATATATATATATATGTATATGTATATATATTCAAACAATCTTTTAATCAGCGTCTAATATTAATTACAATTTTTTCTAGAAATGGGAAATAAAATCAGTTGTCGCCCAAGAAGTCAATCCAAGCCTGAAAGTTGGTCAAGACGCGTGAAGAACTCGAGACCACTTTGTGTAACGGGAGTAACATACTACTGCCCAGGGATAAAAGACGATGTCCTCTGCCAGGAATGTTTTTATTGGCGTTTTCCGGAAGGAAATCCATATTTCCAAAGGGACAACAACCATCTACTTCTTCTGGAAAGACATCTCAACGGATCATGGAAGCCACCGCGATGCGAACTCTGTCTGGACAACCCATTCGCAAAGAAATCAGCATCAAAATGCGAAACTTGTAGCCACGAACTGAAAAGATCATCGAAATTACTTCAGTTCGGAGCAGTACAAGTGAAGAACCAGAGAGACGACGAGGACGTCAATCTTCGCCGGCGGGGGAGGTGTCACGTCGCGCGACATACCTCGCTCTGATATTAGATTCTAAGGAAAATATTATATAAAAGCGATTTATTTATAATAGTAACATAATCAATAATGTATTTTAAAAAAACTGGTTGTTTCACATCTTTTAAACTATTGTAATTTTACCTTTTAACGTTAAGGGAAGATGAGTCACGGAAAATCTAAAGTCAACTTCCATTGAAACAGTAATTACGCGCTTCCGTTTTTATTAGGACAATTGTAAAGAGAACGTCGAAACATACGCGATACATATTAGAAGGTTCACCGAATTCGACGATTAATATGATAATTTTGACAAAAAGAAAAAGGTGAACTAACGTAGCAGTTGGCAAGTAGGATGACTAACCAGTCATAAATATGTCACCTTAAGATACAACACTAAACAACGAGGTATCTAGGATCGCAAGGCCCTAAAACACTTCAGGGAAAACCGCGAGTCAAGCGGAACGAATTGTAAGGTGTCCTCGGACATCTAAAGCGAAAGGATGCGACTACTTAGACAAAAGGGTCTATATATCAAACGATTTTATTACAATTGTCACAACACTAGGAAAAGAAAATGTGACCAAGCGTAACAGACGGAAAGCGGGAGGCGGCAATGGTTTCTACTAGGTGCAAATGTAAAACAATTATTTCCCTCCACTTCAGAGGCTTTTCCAAAGTACATATATACCCCGTGAAAATTCGGGAGGACCAGTAGTTTTTCGGCTATCCTCGAACAGTGCAAGTTACGAAGTATCTAGTAGTGTCCTGCCCATCTTGCACCTAGAGAACCATCGCCTGTCGCCAACCGGACTACTCCTCCTCACCTTCTCGAGAAATTCTTCCATCATCTTCTGTCAACCTTTGAGGGATTTTTACTAACAGTTGAAATCAAGGAAATCCCCACGAGGAAACAAAGTGAGGGTCGGATTAAAAAGACAACCAGTTTTCTTCATTGTTAATAAAGGTATATTAAAGTTAATCATTTGCATTTGTTTATTTAATCATATTCGAGGATAGGGCTTTACCACCCTTAACAGGCATTGGCATTGTTTCATTTTTCATCTTCTATTGTTATTTTCCCCATACTAATTCGGCCCAGCCCGGAGTTTTGTCGCGTAGACAAGTATACTTGAAAGGGCTACGTTATCAGGGTAAGGGCTTTACTGGTCTTCCGAGGTGGCATAGGTTGCACCACAGGGTAAACCTCCCTAGGACGTGACAATACGCGCATTATCCGGCTTTAAACTTTTTGCTACTTCCGATTGTTGAATTCGTCTTTTGTATACGTTTTCACTCACTCTTACGCCTTTCCAAAAATATTTTTTCTTGCCGGTAGTACTCATTATTAATTAATTAATTGCAGCCGAGACCGATTCAAGATTGCGCGCGACACAAAGCCGTCTGCTAAACGTGCAGCCAAGTACGACGTTGTCACATATAAAAACCACTAAAGTCAAATGAGATGAAACATTCATTTGACTAGCTACGTACCGACAGTACTACATTAAGGCAATATAGGGATATATTTCTTTGGGCAATCTAGTGTTAAGCAAGCCACATCCTTATCCCCTTTATCTTCATATGGATCCTTCTCTTCATCTGTTTCTTGCTGTAAAACGTTTCTCACTGCCTTTTTCTGTCGCGAAGATTTTCTTGTTTCTTTTTCGCGTTTCATAACTTCTTTCTCCTTAATCTCTTGTATATTTCGCGTCCCAGTCAAAACCTTAAATCCTTCAGGTTTTCGTTTACGTTTCATTTGTTGTGTTGATTTTGGGAGAGCCTTTGGAAGCGGGGATAAAATGGTCAGGCGCTCTTGAATTGTCATCTTGTGTTTTTCATTGTCAATATCCATGTTTTCCATGTTTGTATATGAACACGAAGGTCGGCTGCATTCTTCAGTAGAGGTTGACGTCCCAGGGTGGATATTTTCGTCTCCTTCTTGGGTTTCTTCATCTGAATTTGGGGCTGGCATGTCCGTGACATCACTGGGAGCAAAGACATGGTCAGGGAATATGTCGGGATTAAAGGGACTTATGCTTAAAACTGTTCAAAGCATTCCCAACCGTGGCTGCTCTACAATAAGCATTGGTAAACAATGAGCTGACCTGGTGAAGACCAATCGTTCTTCCCGGATGATTTTTCAACCAACTGGCGAGTTCTACGTTATAATAGGAATCCAATGGACCGAAAAAAGCCACATCTAGTGGCTGCATACGATGCGTCGCATGAGGAGGTAGACATATCATTATGACACCGTTTTCCTTGGCATTAATCAGAGCATTTAAAGCAGAATGACTTGCATGGCCATCCAAAATAAGAATTACCTTCTCTTCTTTGGTCGGTTTTACGTATTTTATGAAGTGATCCATCCAACAGTAAAACAGATCAGATACCATGTATCCTGTCTCATAACAGAGTTCAAGTGTGCCTGGAGGAGAGCCATCAAAAAATTCAGCCTTGTGATTTTTCCGAGGAAAAATTAATGCAGGTGGAATATATTGACCAATGGAGCTCATGCATACTGCTACTGAAACGTGTTGCCCTCTTTCGGCGCTTGTCAAGGCACCGACTTGCTTTTTGTCTTTTTTTGCAAACACCTTAGGTGGTTTTTGTACCGTTGTGAGAGCAGATTCATCCATGTTATAGATTCTTTCACTCGGAATATTCTCTTTTTGCATGGTTTGGTTCAGTAAGTCAAAAAATGTGCTTACTTGGACCTTATTGAAAGCCTTTGCTCTCGCCGCCGATGTTGGCTCCGGAGATCTCAACGAAAATTCAGGGTGTCGTCTACGAAAGCCGCAAAGCCAGTCCCAACCAGCAGTTTCTTTGATTTTGTTGAACTGATGCCGGTATCCTTTTCGTTCGGCTAGGCTATAAGCCAGTTTTCTCACTTCAGTCGTTGTAACACCAAAAAGTCGCGATTCCAAATCCAAGATATGCTGAACTAGCTCCTCTTCAGCTTCCGGTGGCAGGCTGGTTGAAATCGATCCCAGTCCCTTGTTTGAACCTTTAAAATGTTTATTTTTGTTGCATACCCTCCTGCGCAGTGTACTGTGAGGAACCTTGAACACTTTTGAAGCTTTCAACCACCCCATCGTTTTACTGTTGATGGCTGCGATTGCCCGTTCCATGTCCTCTTCATTCCAGCTCTGGCGATTAGAACTTCTTTGGTATTTGTTAACCATGCTGCCTAAAAGTTCCATATTATTATTCAATGACTCAATTTTTACTGCTAAGGGCAAAGTATGCCATTTTGGGCCAGCCGTAGATATGCCAATCTGCCCGTTTTGCACCAATTTGGCTTTTGTGTTAGTAAGAATAAAATTCCCCCTCTCCATCGTGGGGAGAGTGGTTGTGTGCTGTCAGGCTCCGTGTTCTTCGTTTATTTTGAGATGGTTTTTTCGACCAAATCAATATTTTGAGTCTCTCATCTCGTACAATTAGTGGTGCTCTCTTTCTTGGTTTTCTTTGTTCGAGTGATAATCTGTGGTGGTCTCCTCTTTTTTGCATTTTTCATCTGTGAGAGGCGGTTTGGACGTTTCATCTGTGACGTCACTGGTGAGATCGCGGTCTTTTTTCGGGAAACTTCGGCTGCTGTCGGCTCTCATCGTTCGGTATGTCGAATATTAATCTAAATAGGCAAGGTACCCGCACGCGTGCGGGTAGTGCTAGTAGTTCGAAGGCGGCAGGGGAGTTGCTGTCCCCCTCTCCTTACTCCCCTTCTCATTTCATTACAGCTGACTCAGTCAGCTCTCTCAATGCGCTGCCTATTTCGAATATGGAATTAAAGAACATGCGTTCTAAGCTCCTACAGCATGATTCCTTGTTTTTGAAATATTTAGCAGAATCCAAAGAAACGTCCAGTAACAAAACCTTTCTTCAAGAACTTTTTCTGGGATATCAAACTGCTTTTAACTCCCTGGTCGCTGGCTACGCTGCTCTAGCCGAAAGGAATTTGACAGTTGAACAGTGTTCAAGTAGTGTCATAAAGGCAAACACAGGGCTCATTAGGAACTGCGTCAGCGGTGTCAGGGATGTCGTTGCGACTATCCCTGATGCTGTTGCGAGTGCCTTTCCCCAGACTTCTAACGTAGAGCAACCCCCCACCTCCTTCGCGGATGTACTCAAGACATCCACAGTCCACTTTCCTAGAGGTCCTAGTGTTGCCATTACCAGGACCAAGGATTTTATTATTGCCCCTTGCCCTTCTTCAAATGAGAACTTAAACACTGCGAACAAAACCAGAGACGTTCTCATGAAGGCTGTGAACCCGTCTAAAGTAGGCCTCAAAGTTGAGCGGGTCACAAATGCCGGGAAAAATAGTGTCCGGGTTGCTGCGGTTTCTGTGGATCTGGATAAGTTACGATCTTTGCCTTCTTTAGCGGAAGCAGGTCTAGTTGTAAAGGAAGATTTTAAATACAATCCTAGATTATTAATCTCAGGAGTCCCTGTTGAACTTTCCAAAGATCAAATCAGGGCAGATTTTCTCAATTATAACCTAGATGGTGTTGACAATCCAGACGTTAAAATCATATATATATACCCTTCTAGGAACAATAATCCCAAAACCCGATGTGTAATTGAAGTTCCTCCAGACGTACGCAACTCCCTCCTTAATGCTGGAAAGGTTTTTCTTAGATTCACTTCTTGTACTTTTTCGGACCATACCAAAGTCTCTCAATGTTACAAGTGCCTATCTTTCGGGCATATTGGCAGTAACTGTAGATCTTCCTCTCATTGTGGACATTGTTCTGGAGATCATGAAATGAAGGACTGCAAGAACAGGCACCTCGAACCTTGCTGTTACAACTGCAAGCTTGCAAAATTGTCCAATGTCTCTTCTCATTCTGCTGCAGACGGTGAAAAGTGTCCTCTTCTTAAAAAACGAATAACTGACAAGGTCAGAAAAACTAACTATGGATGATTTGAAGCACTGCAAATACAACTTCTACGCGGATGACCTTCAAATCTACTTGGAATCGGATCCTTACAATCTCGCGGAAACCATCGCCAAGATCAACGACGATGTAGCTGCCATATGTACCTGGGCTAGTAGCATTGGGTTGCTACTTAACAATGAGAAAACCAAGGTCATGATAGCGGGATCAGCGAGATACCTCAACACCATTAGTCTACCAAATACTTGTAGGATCATGGTTAATGGGACTTATGTCCCCTTCTCCTCACAAGTAAATCATCTTGGTATCCCCATCTCGAACAATCTGTCTTGGGATACACATGTCAGAAACACCTCCAGGAAAATCTACGGAATATTGCACCAACTGAAACTGGCCAAACCTCTACTGTCACAGGCTCTGCGAATACGCCTTATAACTACATTGGTCTTTCCCCATCTTGATTACTGTTGCGTCATTTTACAAAATATTACAAAGGAACAGAACCAAATTTTGCAGAGAGCTCTCAATTCTTGTATCAGATTCATTTTTGACCTTAGTAGAGACGAACATGTAACGCCTTACTTGTACAAACTAGGGTGGCTGAGAGTGGATGAAAGACGGAAATATTTCACTTGTAATCAGATCTATTCAGTTTTACAAAAGCAGCGTCCTTTGTATCTTGCTCAACTGTTAACTTTCCGCAATGAAGTAATCAGCAAAAATACTAGAACTGACTCCACGACGCTTAAACTGCCCCCGTTTCGTACTGAAATTTTCAAAGCTTCTTTTACCTGTTCTGCTGGGGAGCTGTGGAACAGTCTCCCCGTTACACTTAAAAAACAGCCTTCATATGCTGATTTTAAAAGAACGCTGTATTCATTTATTACCTCCTCTAGGGATCAAACGTGAATCTGCCATGCAAATCTTTTTCTTGCGTTACTCTGTTTTATTTTATCCATTTTATTTTATTATTTATATAATCTATTTCTAATCTTCTATTATATTGTAAGTCTATTTTCTCCGTTTATATTTGTTTGTTATTTGTATACTATAATGTTTTTATTGTTATTGTTAACTACTTTTATTCTTTGGAGCCTACGGTAATTATACTCTAACCAGAATATTCTGTACATATGGTTTCGCGCTTTAGGGGACTCGTCCCAGAGCGCTTCAATAAATGATTCTTATTTCTTAAATGATTCTTATTATACAATCTTATAGGTTAGGTATTAAAAGCTGAAACTACACAAAGTACATTCTACTAGTATGTATGCTTCCTAACATAGAAGCTCTCAAATGAGAAGTGGAATTTATTGCCATAAAGTACAGGGTGTAACAAAATGTTTTGTCATGGCTTCACCAGCAGATTCTACAGCTTATAATCGGTGAAGATCTGTAAAAAAAAGTTACCGCAAAATTAACTTTGGTTTTCCAAGTGCAGGATTTATTTGCGACCTATGGTGCCTTTAAGACTTTTGTTCCACCGAGTGAGTGCTATACGATACTATAAAAAAATTTGACCTTGAATTTCTCCACCAAGGTCAATTTTGCGGCAACCTTTTTTTACAGATCTTCACCGATTATAAGCTGTAGAATCTGCTGGTGAAGCCATGACAAAACATTTTGTTACACCCTGTACATTGATAATTGAAGAGAAAATAGTTTTGTGAATATGATTTTACTTTAATGTCGATGTATCAATTGCCAACGGCGACGCACAATGCAGCCATGTAGGTCTGCCAGCCGGTAGTGATGTAAAGGTATATTTGTACTAGTGGCTACATCCAAATGTGCACGGTAGGATGTGAAACCTCAATATGCCGTTTTGCCCAGATATGCCGTTTTGGGCGCAGTTCCCCTACTCCTTTTCTCAAGATTTAACAAATTGCATAGAATATTCGAAAAGACAGTACATTTGTGCGAAAATCAACATTATGAAGGTGGATCAGCAATGTTGCGAAGTCGAACTCCTTTCACCTCATGTTCGGAATCTACCGGAAGATTGGAAAACCAACACCATCAGGGCCAAAATCGAAAGTTGGAAAATTTTTAATGAAAATAAATGGATCTATATTCTACAGAAACCAACGACACTACATGTTAACACTAATGTGCGGTGAAGAAAAAGCTGTTTCTGAAGATATCATATTACAACGAATTGGAATTATACAGATCCATCCAAGTTGCAGAGGGTTCACTAATATGTACAGGTAAATACCTCAATTTTTATGCACCAACATGTTTTAATTATAAAATAAGTACTATATACAGCTTAATTGACCGTGCCATTAAATTATCACATGTCAAATTTAGAAAATCAAATTTAAGTATAATTAAAGAAACATTGATGACAAATAATTATCCAAAGAATTTTTTAGAAAAAACCTTTGAAAAAAGAATAAATTCCATATATAATAACAACTTCAAAACTACAACTAATGACAATAATAATAATGGTGATGGTAAAGTTAAAAAACAAATTTGTGTATTACCTTATATTAGAAATATAGCTGAAAAAATTAAAAAAGTTTTATATAAATTTAACGTACAATGTGTTTTTAAAAATAATTTAACTTTAAAAAACTTCTTAGATACAGGAAAAGACAAACTAGATAAAAAATTAAACTCCAACATTGTTTATAAAATACCATGCAATAATTGTGAAAAAATTTACATCGGAGAAACAAAAATGTTAGCTAAAACAAGATTTTACCATCACAATTATGATGTTATTAAAAATAGAAATAGTACTGGATTATCTCAACATACACATTCAAAAAAACACAATTTCGGATTTGAAAAATTTAAGATTTTAGAAAAGGAAAAGGATTGGTACAAAAGAAAAGTTTTAGAATCCCTTCATATAAAAAGCAATATCAAAAATAATGTTAATATCCAAACAGATTCCTGTGAGATAAATAAATATTACGATCTGTTATTCGAATAAATGTAAAATTGGCGGTAAAGATATCACGTGAATATTCACACCCATCAACGAACTAAAACCTGATTGTACTCACACCATATAGAAGTAAATCATAACATCAGATAAAGTCGTACACGTGTGGATACATATTTCAATAAGAACTATTTTAAATCAATAAACACATTGAACATCCTACAAAAATAACATAAATTAAGTGAATATTTTCATTTCACAATACTCTACATAACAATTGGATCACTTATTATTGGTAATTATTAAAGGACTTCTTGTATAAATGATTCATATACAATGTATTCACGAGATATCTTTATTTACAGTTAACAAAATCTGGAAATTTTGTACAACAATTTATTTTTAAAAAAAATTCTATTGTGATTGGAGAGGAAAAAAATAATTGTATCAAAAAACACGACATACGGAGGAAAAAAAAAAATTATCTATTAAAAGAAGTTTTCTTGAGAATGGTCTGGAACGTAAGACCGAAACGTTGAAGATAATAAATATTTTTTTTTTTTTATATATTGAAGAAACAAATGGTCTAATTAAAAAACGAAGAATCTATCCTGAATATTAATATGTACTCGTTAGAACCAATGAACTCTAATAGTAAAAACGTTACTTATTATGTTCCCGCAATTAATATCACTCAAAGTGATTGCTGTATAGTTAAGGAAGACGAAGACAAAATAAGAACAGTGCAAATGAAACCTATTCATCTTACAAATCTCGATTTAACAGATCTTAAATTTGCCGGTAAAAAGCTAAATGAATTTGACGAGATTATAACACGCCAAATAAATCATCCATTTGGTGTAAGTCATACGAAATGGTATATTATATTATTATGCTCTATCGGTGGAATTACATTCGACGTTGTGTGTATGAACTGCTGCAATTGGTGTGGTTGCTTGAGGTTATTTAAGCAACTCTGTTGCTTTACAAGGAGTCCACAAAATGGGGAAATCGTACCACCCCTCATAAAAAATTTCGTAAATTGTACATTTGATTCGAACGTGTGAACGGAGTATAGAAATTCTTCAAAAGACACCGTCATGAATGATGCCGGAAGACGACATGGAAATATCTGTCCTCCGACAAAGGACAATTACGAATACTCACGAGAGGAAGTTAATCTACCAGAACTTCGTTCAAATTCTTTGGAACCAAGACCGACAGAATCTTACCGACGCAGTTCCTCGCGAAATACTTCTAGGAAAAGTACCACTCCGATTTAATTTTAATTGTAAAAATAAAAGAAAAAAAAACATGTAATCTGTTAGAATTAAGAACTATTACTCTCTTCTTAAATTACAGAAAGTATCTGTAATCCTAAGGAGGAGAGGTGTTGTGTACCTACTAATTTTCTCTTCATATCTTCTTAGATATAGTTCTCTTTTAAAACATATTGTGTATTTTTCGTCTTAAGATTGCAGTGTTAGTACATTTTAGAGAACCTATGTGTAATTTTAGTATTAAGATACGTAAGAAATGAGCAAGCCGCAATAAAGAATATCCATCCCGAAATACCATCATCCTAATACATACCTGGATACTTAATATTCCTGGTAGCCCATGACACTTACACGTCCTGTGTTTTACCTGGACGTCTATATCTATATCCGAAATTCTAGTTTTAGGTCAGTACGTTCCTGGACAATACAGAGCTATGACGAAGTGTCCTCTGTTCCAGACTACTCATTTTGTTAGTTTATAGAGTACGTTCTTGGACAATACAGAGCCTATGACGAAATGTCCTCTGTTTCAAACTACTCATTTTGTTACTTGTAATAAATATATTTCTGAGACAATAACAGAGCCCATGACAAACTGTCCTCTGTTTCAGAAGATTATTGTTGTTTGTTTTAAATAAAGTGTTAATTAATATAACATTTTGTCAAAGTTATTTTAAAAGTGCCAAAAACAGAGCGTATGACAAGTTTTCTTCTGCCACAGTTCACTCTATTTGAACGATTATACAACAGTGTGTTTGGGACTCGTGCGGGGGTGTGAACTTGTAACGGTGAGAAATCGTATCCGACATGGCTGAAGCGATCACAACGAAACATGTGACGAAGTTCGACGGGAATGACTACCAAACCTGGAAATTCCAGATGCGTGCTTTATTTTTGGCTCATCGTATCTGGGGAGTGGTGAATGTCACAAAAGAGATGCCGGCTGCCGGCACACCGGAAGCTGAAACGTGATCGGTTGAAAATGCGCGCGCCATGTTTTTGCTATCGTCGACGCTCGAGCCGGAGCAAATGCGGCCGTTGCTCATATGTGAGACCGCATGTGAAATGTGGAAGAAGCTTGAGACGTTACACGAACAAAAATCGACGTCTAATAAGCTTCTGTTGTCGACGAAGCTGTATGAATATCGAATAGAGCCAAATGATTTGATCTTGCAGCACATCGCGAAGGTGAACAATATGGCGGCGCAGTTAGTCGACGTGGGAGAAACCGTGACGGACTTGACGATTATAGCAAAGATCCTTGCGAGCTTAACCCCAAAGTATTCGTACTTCCAGACCGCGTGGGACAATGTACCTGATGAAATGCAAACGCTTGCGAATTTAGAAGAGCGACTGCTTCGAGAAGAGGCACGATTGTCAGCAAGTGATTATAGTGAGAGTGCATTTGTGGCGGCAAAAGAGTCGAAAGGAAAAGGGCAGTCGAGTTCAAAAGAGACTAAAACGAAAAAGAAGACAAATAAAGACAAAGTGAGATGCTACAAGTGTCAAGGACTCGGACACTACGCAAGAGAGTGCAAAGACAAGAAACGTAAAAATAATCGCGACGGGCGTGATGTGCGGGATTACGCGTTTATCGTAGAGAGTACGAGCGTGAACATTTTTGAGAAAAATCGGTAAGGATAGATCGGTTAAGATACCAGCGGAAGTAGCGAGCGCGGTATTGAAAGCCGATAAACGCGACATCTGGCTGACCGACAGCAGAGCATCGCGGTATATCACTTTCCGACGCGAGTGGTTAACCGATTATCACGAGTTACCCGGTGGTAATATAGTGTCTCTCGGTAGCAGCAAAGAGTGTCGAGTCGTAGGCATCGAAACGGTAGAGATCGAAAAGTTCGTGCAAGGTGGATGGAAATCATCGAAAATCAAAGATGTACTGTATGTCTCTGACATGACGAAAAATTTATTCTCGGTCGGAGTATGCGCGGCGAAAGATCTAGGGATATTTTTCCACGGGGATTCCGTGTGCATCGATAATCAGGGTCTAGTCGTGTTCAAGTGTGGCACAAGAGACTAGGACACGTAAATAATCAAGCGGTGCGTAAGCTGGTTCAAAACAATTTGGTTCAAGGAGTCAGTTTCACGAATGATTCCGAAGCGTACTGTGGCTCGTGTCAAGAGGGAAAATCGCATCGCAAAACGTTTAAAAAGACGCGAGTGCGTGTCCCAGGCGAGGTCATACGCACGGATTTGTGTGGGCCAATGTCGGTGGAGTCTCTAGGTGGTGCGTGACTTCTACTGACTTTCAAGGACGATGCGATGAGTTTCTGGTATGTGTTTTTCGTAAAACATAAAGGTGATGTATTGGAGAATTTCGAGAAATTCGACAAACTCATCGAGAATAAATTCGGAAAGACGATGCGTGTTCTTCGCTCGGATAATGGCCTGGAGTTCAGAAATCGAGCGCTGCAGAGCTACACCGATGCGAGAGGAATTCAGCGTGAGTTCACAGCCCCGTACACACCACAACAGAACGGTAAGGCCGAGAGGGACAACCGTACGCTTATCGAGAGCGCGAGGACCATGCTGTTGGCTAAAGATCTTCCTTTAGATCTTCCTTTTAAAGTATCTCTGGGCGGAAGCATGTAATACTGCCGTATATTTGATAAATCAGGCCGGTGCATTGAGTGTGAAAGACGGAGCAACTCCGTATGAAAGATGGGTCGGTGTGAAGCCGGATCTGAGACATTTGCGTATTTTTGGCTCGGAAGCATACGTAAATGTTCCGAAACAACAACTTACGAAACTCGATGCACGCGGAAAGAAGATGTTGATACGGGTTCTTCTGTCAATAGTTGCTTCAAAGGATCTGGAGCTCGCACAGTTTGATGTGCAAACAGCGTTCCTTTACGGAACGCTTGACGAAGAAATCTTTATGAAACTGCCTGATGGATTGGTCGTCGACGGAGGAGCTCGAGAGAACTCGGTCTGTCGACTGAAGAAATCGCTGTACGGTTTAAAGCAGGCTCCACGCTGCTGGAACAGGGAGTTCAGCTCGTTTCTCAGGAGATTTCATTTCCAAGAAACCAGCGCAGACAAGTGTATTTTCGTCGGTCGAATCGGGGTAAGCGTGGTATACCTGGCTCTCTATGTTGACGATGGTTTGATTGTAGCCGACAACAGCGAAGCTATCGACACCATTCTCGATCATCTGAAAGAGGCGTTCAAGATCACGATCGGGAACGCGAGTCTATTTATAGGCATGCAAATACAGAGAGACAGGTCGAGAAAGTCGATCTTTGTGCATCGATGCTCATGTGCCAGGAGAATACTCGAGAGATTCGGGATGTTAGATGCGAAGCTGGTAAGCGGTCCATATGACCCGGGTTCAACGCTGCAACCGCTGTCTTAAGAAGAAAAAGATGTCGAGGAAGTTCCGTACAGAGAGGCCGTGGGTTCGCTAACGTTCCTGTCGATTGTATCGCGACCATACATCTCGTTCGCGGTGAATTTTGTAAGCAAATTCTTAAATCGGCACAGCAAGGAGCACTGGCGGGCTGTGAAGCGCATCCTCTCATATGTCTCGGAGACGCTGGAGTGCGGAATTGTGTATCTAAGTGGCGGAAGTGGCCTGAGTTTGAGTGGCTATTCCGACGCTGACTTCGCTGGAGACATCGAGACGACTAGGTCGACAACGGGGTATATTTTCGAGCTGGCTGGCGGCCTCGTGACTTGGACGAGTCAACGACAAAAGCTCATCACTCTCAGCACAACGGAAGCTGAGTACGTGGCCGCTTCCATCACCTCTCGAGAAGCTGTGTGACTGAGAAAGTTATTGGCTGAGGTCGATTGTCCTTGCGAAGAAGCGACGACGATACCCAGCCGACACAGGTATATATGATTTATGTAACATCTATATAATTTAATATCACACTTTATATAACGTGAAAGTGGGTGTTATATCATAGCAATATGAGAATTTCGCCCCCTTTTGATTATTGTGACGATGTTGTATAAATATTGCAAGATATACCCATAATCATGTAACTGTTACCAATATGTTATATATAAAAGTTATATAACTATATTGTGGCTATACTGTAACTATATAACTGTTACATTAAAACCGTATAACGGACATAGAGTAGTGATATAGCCGTTACATTACGAACTACATGATGATTACCTAATTATAAATATGCCTTGAAGAAAATTTGTGTTAGAAAACAATTCAAATGCTCAAAAACCTGTTTTCTAATTAAGAGAAGTTTTTAGTTTTTAACGAAATGTTTGGGCTTTTAAATCGTTCTCTATTGAAGCTTTGACTAAGGTAAGGTAAGATATTTAAAAAATACACATATAAATTTAGTATGTAACATTGTTTATTAGAATGATACTTCTTTATGCGAAAGTAGGAATTATTCATAATTATAACTTTTATTTAAATTACTGGTGTTGAATTTTTGTTTTTAGCAACTTATAAAACGTATAACAATAAAATACAACTTTGAAGTGAACATATATTCAGAGAAATTCAAAAAATATATAATGTCTTATTAACGTATATGAGTCAAGTTTTCTGAAGTGGGCCACCAAAAATCAGCATATCGAATTTTCTAATTTTTTTTGGTGATAATTATTTATACTTATGTTAAATGTAATCTCCTAAAATTTTTTTAAAAAATTTTTATTTTTACAAAAGTTATAAACAAATTAGTTTTTAGGCTACTTTTTTTATAAATTGCGATTATTCAGCGAGTTTTGAATAAAACTTTACCAAAATTTAATGGTAAGTACAATATTAGCAAAGGAATATAATAGTGTAATCGAGCGATTAAAAAAATTTAATTTATTTATAAAAAATTAATTTTGCAATAAACAATTTGATATTTAACCAACTTCTGGATGAGATAAAACAATATTTTTTTTTTAAATTTAAAAGCTACTGATATCTGCAAAAAAATTTTGGTAATATTCATAAGAAACAAAGTTATGAATTTTTTAACATTGTCGGGGAGGCACTGCAGGCGCGTCGCGCGCGCGTTTTGTCTACTGCATAGTAGACGAAAGCTCGCCAGCCTGGCGCGAGCGCGCGCGACGCGCCTGCAGTGCCTCCCCGACAATGTTCAAAAATTCATAACTTTGTTTCTTATGAATATTACCAAAATTTTTTTGCAGATATCAGTAGCTTAATGTTAAAGCTTTTAAATTAAAAAAAATATTGTTTTATCAAATCCAGAAGTTGGTTAAATATCAAATTGTTTATTGCAAAATTAATTTTTTATAAATAAATTAAATTTTTTTAATCGCTCGATTACACTATTATATTCCTTTGCTAATATTGTACTTACCATTAAATTTTGGTAAAGTTTTATTCAAAACTCGCTGAATAATCGCAATTTATAAAAAAAGTAGCCTAAAAACTAATTTGTTTATAACTTTTGTAAAAATAAAAATTTTTTAAAAAAATTTTAGGAGATTACATTTAACACATATATAAATAATTATCGCCAAAAAAAAATAGAAAATTCGATATGCTGATTTTTGGTGGCCCACTTCAGAAAACTTGACTCATATCGAATAGGAAAATAGCCTTTTGAAAGATATAAAATTAATTGTTTTTATTACTTTTTCGGGAGACTCTTCAAGTAAGCTAAAATGTTAAGAATATTTATTACTGTTAAGCAAAATTCGTATTTTGCCGCCTACGAGCGACCTCTAGTGTCGTGCGACTGGAGCGCCAGTCATGTCGATCAGCTATCAACAACACATGTCGGTCTCTACTCTGCTTTCTGTTACTTATTGTAAAACGTGCTTTCATTATCCAAATACATTGTTCAAACAGTTGATCTTGTGTAAGGCTTCTACTGTACCCAGCACGCCTATCCACTGTCCTGCTCAACAGGTTATGGGCCCAGGATTGGTTTTAACTAGTGAATAAAACAAGGTAAAGTTAACGTAAACGAACAATGGAAACGTCTCAGGGAACTGTTCTACGCATTCCCATGTTAGAACGTGAAAACTACGATACATAGAAACTTCGAATACAAGCGGTGATGACAAAACATAAAACGTGGAATTATGTGAACGGTCAGAACCCAATGCCGCAAGTAACCAAAGGAAACGCCGTAGAAGCCGCAGCGCTGGACACATGGAAGGAAGAAGACGCGAAAGCGAAGGCGGATCTCTATCTTGCAATTAACGACACAGAACTGAAACAAGTGAAAAATTGTGGAACAGCAAGAGAAATATGGTTGAAACTGGAATCGATTATCGAATCTAAGGGGCCAGCCAGGCAAGCATCACTTTGGAAGAAATTAATTTATCATCGACTTGGAGAAAACGAAGACGCGCAACAACACGTGGACGACTTTTTCGACATGGTAAATAAATTATCGGAATTAACCATCGAGGTAAGCGAACAACTACAATCCATCATGTTGTTACATAGTTTACCCGAAAGTTACGAAAATTTTCGATGTGCCATTGAGTCGAGGGATGCTCTGCCAAGTCCTGAATCACTGAAAATAAAAATCATTGATGAAGACAAGACGAGAAGGCAGCGTCTCCGCAGTAGTGAACACGACGCCATGTTGGTTCGAAAAGCGTGGAAGAAACCGTCCAAGGAAAGAGGAAGTGACAACACAGGAAGCGGGAATTCTGATCGAAAATTCAAATTTAAGTGTCACAAATGCCGCAAGGTGGGGCATAAAGCCGTCGAATGTCCGGAAAGGAGAGAGAAGGCTGCTATCGCGCAAGACATAACCTCTCTTACTTCGACAACGAACGAAGCACTTTATCACGCCGAAACGAGTCAAAATCGCGACAAGTGGTGTCTCGATAGTGGTTGCACATCTCATTTGTGTAACAATGAAAATAGTTTCGATGTGCTCGTGAACACGGACAATGTTAGATTGAACTTGGCGACACATGAATCGATAGAAGTGAGAGCGAAAGGAACTGTGAAAATAGTTGGAACTGATGGAACCAGAGTCAGGAATATCCGACTAGAAAACGCGTTACATGTTCCCGATCTCAGGAACAATTTAATCTCTGTTTCTAAAATTACAGATGCCGGGAACACTGTTATATTCTCGAAGAAGTTAGCCGATGTCAGATCGAAGAACGGAGAGACCTTACTGATTGCCAATAGAAGCGGCGACGTGTACTACGTCAATGAAGTCAAGAAAGATCTGGCTTGTGCTGCTACAACAGGGAAAAACAAATCACCATAAGCCATCTGGCACGAGAGGTTCGGACACATCAACAGAGACGATCTTCTAGAAATGAATAGGAAAGAAGCTGTACTGAACCTTAATTTAGGAAGCAACAAAACGTTAGCTTCGTGTGAAGTCTGTTCTGAAGCTAAGCTCACGGCGACACCTTTCAAAGGGCAATCGCAAAAGAGCAAGGAATTGTTGGAAGTCATTCATACCGACGTCTGCGGACCTATGCGAACTGAATCGAGAGGTAAGAAAAGATACTTCGCTACCTTTACTGATGATTATTCTCCTTGGACAGAGGTGCGATTCTTGCATAGCAAGGATAAAGTACTGCAAGCCTTCAAAGATGCCAAAAACCTCTTCGAGAAACAAACCGGTAGAAGAATCAAGACTCTACGCTCTGACAACGGGAAAGAGTATTGCAATAAACGATTCGACGACTTCCTAAGAACAGAAGGAATAACACGACAGCTCACGACGCCGTATACTCCGCAGCTGAATGGTGTTACAGAGAGAAAGAACCGTACATTAGTGGAAATGGTAAGGTGCATGTTGACGCAATCGGGACTTTCTGAATCGCTTTGGGCAGAAGCAACTGCAACGGCGGTTTACATTAGAAACCGATGTATCACCGCAACACTCAACGGGAGGACTCCCTTCGAGCTATGGCACGAAAAGAAACCTCACGTGAATCATCTGCGAATCTTCGGAGAGGCAGCCTATGTACTCAACAAGGCTCCAGGGAAGGGAAAATTCAACCCATGAGGAAGAAAATGCTTTTTCATTTGATATGACGACTCATCGAAAGGATACCGACTGTGGATACCAGCGGAACAAAGAGTAGTCATCTCACGTGACGTAAAATTCCTTGAATCTTTCCAACCGAAGGATGAGCCTCAAGACCGTACTCATGCAGAAAAACCGAAGTTGCAACAGGACGAACGAGAAGTTCGGAACGAGAAGAACATGAGGAACACACCTTTACTCACCGAAGTACACTTCGATCCGGAATCCGAAGAAGAAGAAGAAGAAAATGAAGAAATACCTCCAGGAAACAATGATGAAGACCTCGGAATCCAGGAAGAAGCTCCGAGAAGAGGTCCGGGAAGACCAAGAATCATCAGAACTGGAAGACCAGGACGTCCAAGAAAAGAGTACTCAATTGTCGAACAAGGAGAAGATGCTCAACCCCTGAATGGAGACGGAACCGATCCGAATCCTGATTTGGAACCTGAACAACCTCCAGATCAAGAACCAGACGAAAATTTCGGGAACGCTGCTGAAGTTGCCTGGAAGCAAGCTCGAAACGGACCAAATGCCGAGGAATGGAAGAATGCGATCGTGGAAGAAATCGAATGCCTAGTGAAGAATAACACCTGGTGCATCGTTGATCGACCCAAGAATCGAGATATAATTGGTTGTCGGACAATACTTAGAAATAAGTATGATGCCAATGGAAACATCGAAAGACGGAAGGCACGAGTGGTAGCCCAGGGATTCACGCCAAGACCAGGAATCGATTATCACGACACGTATGCTCCTGTGGCTCGTCTGAGCTCAGTGCGTTTATTACTCGCATTAGCCGTGAAACACGACTTGAAAGTACATCAATTGGACATCACGACCGCGTATCTAAATGGAACCATCGAAGAAGAGATCTTCATGGAACAGCCGGAATGTCTTTGGGAATCTTTAACGGAAATCGTACGTCAAAAAGGAGAAAGACACCCAATCGGTAATTCAGTGAAGAAGATGCTCGACCAACTGAAGATTGGTGATAAGGTTTGTCGTCTACAAAAGGCCTTGTACGGGCTGAAGCAAGCCGGAAATAGATGGAACCTGAAACTGGACCAGAAGCTACGCAGTCTAGGCTTGAAACCAAGCATCGCAGATCCCTGCGTGTATCACATGAAACGAAGAGGAAACGTTCTACTCGTACTCATCTACGTCGACGACATTCTAGTTGCTTACCGTAATTCAGAAGATCTGGATTTTGTACGTAGAGCAGCTACAACGGGAATTTGGCGTCAAGGACTTAGGAAACGTACACTACTGCCTTGGAATCGAGATCACCAGGAATGAAGGTAGTATCTCTATGTCCCAATCAGGTTATATTCGCGATTTGTTGCAGAGATTCGAAATGGAAGACTCAAAACCTGTCTTCACCCCAATCGCCTCTGGTCAAAAACTCGTAAAGACCATGGATGAACCTGATGAAGAGTCGAGGAAAAGGCCATATCGAGAACTCGTAGGAGCCTTGAATTATTTGGCTGTTGCGACGAGGCCAGGCATATCTTACGTCGTAAGTTGTCTCAGTCAATTCAGTTCCTGTCACGACCAGCATCACTGGAAAGCCGCGAAGCGGGTGCTTCGATACCTTAAAGGAACCATGGACGTAGGAATCGTCTACACAAAGGACTCTAAGGATTTAACAGGCTGCGTGGATGCAGACTGGGCAGGATGCCCCGTAGATCGAAGATCATACATAGGGCTAGCCTTTGTGATGAGCGGCGCCATTGTGAATTGGGAATCCAAGAAACAACGTACCGTGGCCCTCTCTTCCACCGAGGCGGAATATATGAGCTTAACTGAAGCATCGAAGGAAGCTCTGTATTTGCGGAAGTTCCTGTCCGAAATAGGATTTTGCAGTCCCGAGAAAATCATCATCATGAACGACAACCAGGGAGCGCAATCCTTAGCCAGGAATACATCGTTTCATTCGAGAAGCAAGCATATCGACGTAAAGCATCACTTTGTGAGAAACGTCTTGAAGGAAGGTCATGTCGAGTTGAAGTACGAATCGACAGAAAATATGCCTGCCGACATCCTTACAAAGGGATTGCCCAAGGACAAGCATCACCATTGCATGCAATTGTTGGCTGTTGGATCTATCCCTTTGGTCAAGAGGGATGACGCTTCACTCGAGGGGGTGTGTTAAGCAAAATTCGTATTTTGCCGCCTACGAGCGACCTCTAGTGTCGTGCGACTGGAGCGCCAGTCATGTCGATCAGCTATCGACCCTACTCTACGGAGATCTAACGCCACTTCCGCGTCCCGCGTCTTTGTAACAACAACGCATGTCGGTCTCTACTCTGCTTTATATTACTTATCGTAAAACGTGCTTTCATTATCCAAATACATTGTTAAAACAGTTGATCTTGTGTAAGGCTTCTACTGTACCCAGCACGCCTATCCACTGTCCTGCTCAACAATTACTATTTGTAAATAGTTATTACATATATTGTTTTGATCAACAATGACACAGAATAGAAATAAATTGTGTATTAGATTTGTAGGTTATGATTTCTATACGTATAAACAACAACACTTTACTACTATATAAAAAAAATAATGCAGTGTCTTGCATTTCGAAAATATTATTTTAATTATTTGTGCTTATTTTCATACAGGATATACAATAAGTATTTATACAAAAATTATACTTACCGCTATTAATCACGTCGACTTCGCTATCACAAGAGACTTCCACGGATAAGTTCGTGTATATGTTCACTTGTTCTTCAACGCGATACACCGTCACAAATAGTAGTTATACAAATGTGATATCGCAATCGCAATAGCAATATTGCAAGGATGCAATAATACCACACATTTGTTATAAGTATATAATGTCACACCACTTTCTCGTTATATCATCACCACAAGACTTCGAATGATATTACACGTATATATCCGTGATATTACAGTGTAATATTACGTTAATGACCAAGTTCTGCATCTTAGTTATGTAAATGTTTTGCATTCATTATATCAACATGTTATATAAAAAGAAATGCTGAGGTTATGATGTATTAATTGTAACGTGGAGATTTTCTCCCGTTACTGCAGTAATTATTTTTGTTCATAATTTTGCATTTTTGCCGTTTACAATTTTTCAATTTCTGCACAGAATTATTTAAATAATCCCGGGTTGAGAAATAAGAGTTAGTTATGCTCAGGAATCTCCCCGAGAACATGAGGAACAGCTGAAAATTTAGATTATTGTAATCATACGCTATAATTTTATTAGCGTTGTATTTTTGAGATCCTATCGAAACTGTCGCCTTACTTCCTTACTATTCCCTTTCCTCTGAGCCCCTTGCCAAGGAACTCGCGCGAAGATCCGCACAAAGAGGAACAGCAAAGGAGACAAGGAAGACCGCAACCGACATCGCCACTGGAAAGAAAGAGAGGAGAGAGTGTACCGCCAAAGTATGGTGACAGCTCCTATTGGCAGATCTCTTGTGCAAGAAAGGAACAGCGCTAGAAGGACTCCCGTGCTAAATGAAGACAGCACTAGCGGTTCTTGACCCAGTGTGGCCCTCTGTCGTTATCATAGAAAATCTATAGAGTCAAGTTTTCTGAAGTGGGCCACTAAAAATCAGCATATCGAATTTTCTATTTTTTTGGGGGCGATAATTATTTATACATATGTTAAATGTAATCTCCTAAAATTTTTTTAAAAAATTTTTATTTTTACAAAAGTTATAAACAAATTAGTTTTTTGGCTACTTTTTTTTTAAATTGCGGTTATTCAGCGAACCGATACCAAAATTTAATGGTAAATACAACATTAGCAAAAGAATATAATAGTGTAGTCGAGCGATTAAAAAAATTTAATTTATTTACAAAAAATTAATGTTGCAATAAACAATTTGATATTTAAGCAACTTCTGGATGAGATAAAACAATTTTTTTAATTTAAAAGCTTTAACATTAAGCTACTGATATCTGCAAAAAAATTTTGATAATATTCATAAGAAACAAAGTTTGAATTTTTGAACATTGTCGCGGACGCACTGCAGGCGCGTCGCGCGCGTGTTTTGTCTACTGCATAGTAGACGAAAGCTCGCTATCGAGGCGCGAGCGCGCGCGACGCGCCTGCAGTGCCTCCGCGACAGTGTTCAAAAATTCATAACTTTGTTTCTTATGATTATTACCAAAATTTTTTTGCAGATATCAGTAGCTTAATGTTAAAGCTTTAAAATTAAAAAAAATATATTGTTTTATCTCATCCAGAAGTTGCTTAAATATCAAATTGTTTATTGCAACATTAATTTTTTGTAAATAAATTCAATTTTTTTAATCGCTCGACTACACTATTATAGGTATTCTTTTGCTAATGTTGTACTTACCATTAAATTTTAGTAAAGTTTTATTCAATACTCGCTGAATAATCTCAATTTAAAAAAAAAGTAGCCTAAAAACTAATTTGTTTATAACTTTTGTAAAAATAAAAATTTCTTAAAAAAATTTTAGGAGATTACATTTAACATATGTATAAATAATTATCTCCAAAAAAAATAGAAAATTCGATATGCTGATTTTTGGTGGACCACTTCAGAAAACTTGACTCATAATGATAATGGGTCGATAAAACTGGGTCACCAAGCGAAATTACCAGCGCTACTGGAGAAATTAATTCCCGATTCGGTCAACGCCAGGAGGACGCCATAGCCGGGAACCGGCAGAGATTCCTGAGCTATTGTCCTACACGGATCTGTTATTGGTGACGCCGAGCGATTTCGACATTTTCTTTCAGGAATAAAATCGAGAAACGAAGCAAGTGACGTGTTTGCGGTCATCTCCTTGGTACTGCGAGTTATTGGCAAGCGCCCTTTTTCCTCATTCTTGCGTATTTTTAAAGTATTCCCGTCCTACCTTTCTTCCGGTTTATGAGTGTCCGTTACGGATCTCACCTGTCGTGACTTTGTTCGATAGGCTACCCTGAAGGTCATTAAATGACCTCTGAATCCGGCTGTCCTATCGCGCCTATCGTTAATATTAAATTAATTGAATGTTAATTAGTGAAAATTTGATTACTTTGTGAGTCCGATTGTTCCCAGTTTTCGCGTAATTTAAAGAGCGCCTGTATTGAATTGATTTCCAAGTTAAACCACCATCACAACAAAATACAAATAATTGTAGTCATTCCATTGTATATTTTGATTTAGAAACTGGCGGATTATGCATGACTGACGATATTTTACAGATAGCAGCTAAATACAATGATCGCGAATTTGACGTTTATATAACTTGTGATGGGGTTTTTACGGACCCCATCCAAATCTTTTGAGAATTATCCGGAGGTCCTCTTAAAGGAACCTTTCCGGAATATCCGGGAAAATGTCCAGCACGGGAATCTAACGAGAATCCCGTGTAAACGAAGAAGCACGTCGTTACCCCTGGGCACCATTACCTAATCAGTCCATCTTGCCTTACGTTCTATTATTTCTATTTCACAAAACGTTTCGTCTGGCCACTCACACGTGCCGGTATCGATCGAGGATCGGCACGCCACTAGCCTGGGGAAGTATCGCCGACTCACCAGGCCGACTAGGACCATCGCCATCTTAACCAGGAGGGATATTTAAACATCGCCGAACTGCTAACGTCGCCGATGGAAGAGGATCCGTCCTGCCGTAATCCGAAATCAGAAGAAATCGGATAGAACAGCTTCCGGCCCGGACAAGAAGAACTCCGACCTTCCTGTTCGGAGATCCTCCACGGACAGACATCCGGAAGAACTGCACCAACGATCCAGATTTCGTATCTTCCCGCATGATAAGGAGATCGCCCGTAGTACCGAGGGCAGCACAACGCAGAGGCAACGAACGATTTCAGCGCTGCGATACGGATCGTTATCCCCCTCCAGCCGAACTACCGGTAGATCTCGGGAAGAAGACGACGAAATCGAGATTCCTGTGCTGGACATCGGTGAGACAAGACCGCCGCCTCCCTGGCCACCGCCCGGCGCCATTTTAAGGACCAACGATCCTCGGCGATTCATTCAAGGAACGAGCGAGGTTCCTTCGTTATTGTAAAGGGGTGAGTGACGCTTACCGGCGTCTCCGACTTTTCGTTTTGTGTCATTCGATCGTACGTTTTCGATCCGTATCGGTTAGTACGACCGCGTCCCGGTTGCCCGGTCGAATTTGAACGATTCCGGGAGGAGAGTAACCGACTCTCTTCCACGTGGCTCGCCCGGAATCCGGGATTCCGGCTCGCGGTAACGTGCCCAGGGGAAACCGACCGGCTTCTCCGGAAGGTCCTAATTGTTAAGTCCGAGTGACTCAATTGTGATTCTCGAAATTGTATTGTTGAAGAGTGTGAGTGCGAGAGTGAACGAGAGAGAGAGAGAGTGAGAGAGTGCGATCCGGACGTATCCCGGCCGACATCTTGTATTTGTGAACTAACGGTTATATTGGCGGACTAGTAAATTCGTTTGTATGCTCGGTTCAAATTGTTATTAAATATAGCCCGGCCGATCCGGTTTTGTCATTTATTATTTAACGAGTTCGGGAGTTTTCTTTGTCCGGATTCCCCGTCTCCAAAGATTTTCAGCACCCAACACCGCCAGGCGAATCCTGGCTGGCGCCCAACAGAGCAATTAAAGTGCACGTGGTGAGGTTCCCCGAGCCTCGCGAAATACCACGTCACAAACTCTAACTCAAAGTGTTTCTGTTTATATTTTCATAATAAAAAAGTATTAACCGTAGATTTGAAACACGCTTTAATTTCATTGAATGAATTTTTGAATTCATCAAAAACTATGAATTTGCTAGTCGCTCATAACGCTGCGTTTGATACTCCTAGATTATTGCGGGCTATCGTAAATAATAATTTATATAATGAGTTTAATACGATACTAAGATTTACTGATACTCTCCCAATTTTTAGAAAAAGTTTTCCTGAGAGAAAAGGTCCGGGACAAATGAAATTATGCGTATTGGCTCAGGATTTATTGAAAAACGAATTTACTGATAAGTTTCACGAAGCAATGTATGATGTGCAAACGTTAGAAAAGTTGATTTGTTACATAAATAAAGAGACTGCTTTCATTGTTTTGACTAGAAGCTTTAACAGAAAATTTAATCGAGCTATTTGCATAGTTATCGAATAACAATCGCAATTTGCTGTAAAGAGTTTGATCTTTTAATTTTACTAACTGAGTTTCTGAATTTTCCATGCGGTTGCACCAATGTCCGCAGTTTTCGAGAGAATCAAATAAATAATCGGGAATACTCCGTAATACTTTTGCAATTTCGATGCTGTTTCCAGTATTTTTAGCAATCGCATTAATAAAATATTATAAGTCATATGAACAATGCATAATAAATTTAAAACAAAATACCGTTTTAGCTAATTTTTCACATTATATAAGTCCGTTCAAAGCTGTAATTTCACGTGGTTTGTTGTTAAAGATGGCTAATAACAATATTAGCTATAACTATTTAAAAGAAATTTATAAAAATGAAGGTGAATTAGGAGTAATTAAAATACTTTCTGAAAAACTTATTAACGGGAAACCAAAAGTCACCAAAGATCCAAAAGTATTAAGAAAAATTATAAGTAAATTACAATAAAATTTTATTTTATCTTAAAAAAATATTGTTATATAAAAAGTTATATAAAAAATTGTTATAATAAAGTTTTATTTTTATTTTGAAAAAATGTATAAATAAAGTTATAATAAAATTGTTTTTGTTCAATTACAATGTTTTCTAAATGCTTTATAATTTATTAATAATAAATAAATAAATATTTTATTGTTTAACCCTTTCGCTACTACGGACCACTATAATGGCCTTCCATAAGCTGCCACTGAGGTACTACGAGCCACTATAGTGGCCTTCCATAAGATACCACTGAGGTACTACGAGCCACTATAGTGGCCCTCCATAAGGTGCCACTGAGGAACTATGGGCCACTATAGTGGCCCTATTTTTGGTTTAAAACATTCAGGCGGCTTGGGTTCTCCGCCGTGGTACTCCCGCTGACAATCGGCGTCGCGTATAGCGTGGAGTGATGTCGCAGCGCTCCGTTCAGCGGAAGTACCGCGGCGGAAAACTCACCGGTAGCGAAAGGGTTAAAACTTATCCTTTATTTTTATATTTTCCGAATGATAGTTCAAAAAATATCGTTCAATTGTTTAATTCAGATTGACGGCGTGAAGTAGAATTCGCGACGTTGCCAGCTGATGCGGTGCTTTTTTCTAGCAGTTGAATTTTATAAATATTTCAGTTTTTACATCGAGATTATTCAATAACTATACCGCTGAGCACATTCATTCGGAACTATTATATGTATTATGTTATTTTACATAAACTGTCAGTTTTTTTAAAAGATTCCACGTTTCGTTATTGCATAATTAATATAAATATTGCTCTCAGAAGGCGTTTTTCTATGTTTCACGTGTAAAATATTGCAACTTTAAAACGTTATATCTCCAATACGGTACCGCTAAGCTGTTTAAAACTTCAACAGCTTATAGAAAATAATTACATAAACACCCCCTTAAATTTCGAAACGATTCCACGTCTCGTGATTTTGTCGACAACTACCTTAAAGAACTCTCTGTCCCTCAGAGATATACTATGGTGAAGGACAAAAAACTGTGTTTCAATTGTTTAAGTGCTGGACATAATTTCAGTGGTTGCAGATCTGATCATTGCAGAAAATGCATGAAGAAACATCATACATTCCTCCATCCATCAGAATCATCAGTATCGGAAGGATCATCAGTTTCGAACAATGCAGAAGCAACTGGAAGTTTGTGATATCTAACATCCCCACAGATATCATCACTACACACAAGGTCTTGCAATAGCACTACAATTACACCGAAGACCGACAAACGTTCCAGTAATGGGCATCAGTGGGAATGAAACATACATGAAACATATAGTATCGACTACTATCAAGTCCCTTCATAATAATTTCTCGGCAAAACTATCCTTTTTAATCACGCCAAAGATTGGAAATTATCTTCCAAGAGAAATTATTAATCAAAAACAACTTGCGATTCCTGGAAATTTACCACTTGCCGATCCACATTTCTACACTCCAGCACCTGTCGACATGTTACTCGGTGCAGAAATATATTATTGGCTTTTATGCGATGGTAGAATTGTTTTATCTGATCAATTAGCGATAGCACAAAAAACGCGATTAGGATGGGTAATTTCAGGCAAAGTAGACAGTAACGTGGATCGTACATCGTGTTACTTAACGTCTGCTACTTTACAACGGCAACTAGAGAAATTCTGGAACGTTGAAAAGGAATTTGAGTCCACGCCAATGTCATCCACAGAAATCGAGTGTGAAAACCATTTCTGCAATACAACCAGCAGGCGATCAGATGGAAGATTCATAGTAAGGATGCCATTTAACGACAAACTTCAGGAATTGGGAGACTCTAGGACAATGGCATCGAGACGATTTTTTGCATTGGAGCGGCGTCTAAAGGGCAACAAGAATCTCCAACTACAGTACAATGAATTCCTGTCAGAGTACCTACAATTGGAACATATGAAGGAAGTTCATACACCATCAGACAGTGGCTACTATTTGCCACATCACGCAGTCGTCAAGGATTCAAGCTTAACAACAAAGGTACGAGTAGTTTTTGACGGTTCGGCAAAGACAACATCAGGAGTTTCTTTGAACAATACACTCTTAGTTGGACCGACCATACAAAAAGACATCTTTTCCATAATTCTACTTCAAATATGTACTCACGGCAAACATAGAAAAGATGTATCGACAAGTTATGATTCACCCAGACGAAGCAAAGTATCAACGTATTTTATGGCGTTTCACACCAGAGGAACCACTCAAAAGTTATGAGCTGCAAACTGTCACATATGGGTTAGCATCAGCACCATATCTAGCCGTGAGATGTCTATACCAGCTTGCAGATGAAGAAGGCACGAGATATCCACACGCAGCAGCAGTCATTAAGCGAGACTTCTACGTTGATTCTCACCGGCACCAACTCGCTTAAGGAAGCTGAACTACTACAGGGAGAACTTAGGAAACTATTGCAGCTCGGTGGGATTAATTTAAGAAAGTGGAGCTCCAATGAGCCAAGTCTAATTAACGCCATTGATCAGGACAGTGTAGAAAGTCATTTAACAATAGATTCCGAAACTATAAAAACTTTAGGAGTTCAATGGGATTCTCGACGCGATGTGATAGTTTATTCAGTGAACACCAAGTGGAACAATAAACCGACGAAAAGGAACATTTTGTCCTATATAGCACAATTGTTTGACCCTCCAGGATTGTTAGGACCTGTAATCATCAAGGCAAAGATGATTATGCAGCAGCTTTGGTTACTAAAAATAGACTGGGATGATAATGTAACCGATCATCTGCAAAAACTTTGGACAATTTACGTTAGTGAACTTCAAAAAGTAAACAAATTTGCAATACCACGAAATGTGACACTTCTAAGTTCTGAAATTGAAATGCATGGATTCTGTGATGCTAGTGAAAGAGCATATGGAGCATGTATTTATTTGCGGTCCATGACAGGTGAAGCTGTGAAGGTTGCTCTCGTATGTGCCAAGGCACGCGTGGCACCTCTAAAAACTCAATCTTTGCCCAGATTAGAACTTTGCAGTGCAGTACTTCTGAGCTCCCTGGTTGAAAGTACAAAGAAATCTCTGAATTTACAAATCAGCAGATCTCTTTTTTGGTCAGACTCAACGATAGCTTTACAATGGATTAGGACATCCCCACATCTTCTGAAAACTTTTGTTGCGAATCGTGTAGCAGAGATTCAACGAAAAACGGACTACAACTGTTGGAGACATGTTCCAACAGAATCTAATCCTGCTGATCTAATTTCTCGAGGTTGTTCAGTAAACGATCTGCTTGACAACCAACTATGGCAGAACGGACCATCATGGTTATCACAGCCTCCGACTGAGTGGCCTTCCCGACAAATTCATCTGGATACCGTTCCAGAAATTCGTACAGCAGCAAATTAATTCGCTTCATTTACGGAATGCACTCTTCTTACGAAATATTCCTCAATAACAAAACTAACGAGAATAATAGCTTACTGTTTCAGGTTCAAAAACTGTTCCTTACGAAAAGACTCTCTCAAGGGTCACCTAACTACAAATGAGTTGCAGGCAGCGATGAACAGGATTCTTGTATTAACTCAAAAACAAGAATTTCACAAGGAATTCCAGAGTCTCAAGGACAACTCAGTTGTAAGCACGAACAGTGTCTTACGTTCACTTAATCCATTTCTGGATTCAAATGGTCTTCTACGCGTGGGTGGCAGACTGACTCTGGCATACATCCCTTACGAGGCCAAACATCCGATCATTCTTCCAAGAAAGCATCACATCACTCATTTGATACTGAGAAATGAGCATCTACGGCAGTGGCACTCTGGAACTCAGGCTACTTTACATGCAGTAAGAAGACGGTATTGGCCAATCGATGGAAAAAATACCATACGTCGCATAATACATCAATGTGTGCGATGTTTCAAGAGCAAGCGTAAACCCAGCGACTACATGATGGGCAATGTACCACCATCCAGACTCATCCAAGCCCCACCTTTTACCAACTGTGGAGTTGACTACTATGGGCCGTTTTTCATCAAGGAAAAACAATATCGAAATAGGTCAAAAATTAAAGTATACGTGGCAATTTTCGTTTGCTTCGTGACGAAAGCCGTTCATATTGAACTCGCCTCAGACTTCACATCAGATGCGTTTTTGGCATGTCTTCGTAGATTCATCTCTCGCAGAGGGAAGCCACACAACATTCATTCGGACAACGGGAAAAACTTCGTTGGAGCACAACGGGAACTCGCTGAACTCAAAACATTGCTATCATCGAGAGCACATAATACGATAGTAGCTGACTTTCTTGCTCAATCCAACATCAACTGGCACTTCATTCCTCCTCGGTCACCACATTTTGGAGGTCTGTGGGAAGCAGCAGTGAAGTCTTTCAAAACTCACCTACGACGAGTCATTGGTGATACTCTGTTGACTTACGAACAGTTATCAACTTACACTACAGAGATTGAAGCTGTTCTCAACTCACGTCCGCTGACACCTCTTTCTGCTGATCCCACTGATCTTCTGGCTTTAACTCCTGGACATTTCTTGATCGGTGATGCATTACTAAGCATACCTGATCATGATTTTTCGGACACACCAACAAGGAAATTATCAACCTGGCAGTATCTACAAAAATTAAAACAACATTTTTGGAAAAGATTGCACAAGGAGTACCTGCACGAGCTCAATCAAAGGAGTAAGTGGCAACAGAAAACATCAAACATCAAAACAGGGACAATGGTAGTACTTCACGAGGACAATCTTGCTCCAATGCATTGGCCACTAGGACGTGTTACATCTGTGTTTCCGGGTCCAGACAATATTGTTCGTGTAGTGATGGTTAGAACTTCTAGTGGGACTTATAAACGAAATGTAAGAAGTGTTTCAGCACTTCCAATCGAAGATCAAGAGTGAACAATATACAAATTCTTTAATTTTTTGAACCCTTCGTTCAAAGGAGGGTTCAAGGGGGGCAAATATTTGTATTTTCATTTTCTTTGCGAAGACATGTTGGTCAATGCTTATTTTATTCTGTTAAGATTTTAGTTTATGACACATTTTAAACACTACAAATTCTGTACAACACATTTTCCTTAATCCTTTCCACATGTTCGGTTTTTCCCAACCCTACAAAAAATTACAACTCCTCTTTCAAACCTCCATCTCTTGCTTTAATTGCTACCATAGAACTTTCTTTGAAAATACTACTTTTTACCTCTACTCTAAGCGTAGACCTAATCTTTCACTCAATAGAAATGGACATGTCATAAAACTGACGTACCTAGAGCGGTCAGTATTTCGGATGCATGCTACGTACTTTCCTCACGCTACCCTTTTTCCTTCCACCTTGTTTTTTTGTCTATGTACCAACACTTCCTTATTCTAGCCAATCACAATAACCGAACATTTTCCCACTTACGTTTCTAAGATGTTATTTTAATATTATATTCTCTTTATATCCTCAGTTTACACACAACACCCACTTGATCACTACACCTAGCTAAGAATAGTTTAAATTGAAGTTTCTAAATAAATATATGTTTGTTTGGCTAATGTTACTGTTACGTTAGCTTCCGTGAACGGTAGTAAATATTACTACAGACGAAACAGTCATCAAGCCCAACAAAATATCCTAGTTTGGCTTTACTGTCAAGTTTCCTCCACTTAACTTTTGGTATGTGAGTTAAAACTTCAGTTCTAAAGACTTTTAAATTATCGATCTTTGGTTTCCTTTTAAACCAGGGGTGGCCAACCCGCGGCCCGCGGGCAGCATACGGCCCGCCTTGAACATTTTTCTAGCCCGCGAGATCCAACAAACTTTTACAAAATGTAATTATTTTTTAATGGCCAAAGTAGTGAAAACCAATGTATAAAAAAATAAATTATTTGTGCATACATACAGGGTGGCCATAAAGTAAGTATCACTTTCAAAATTCGATATCTCAGACACCGTAAGAGAAAACCTTATAATCATGTATATCATTTTATTTATGGTAAAATGGGATTTCTTCCTACATTTTTTCAGATTTTTTGGTGCACTTTGAAAAATCCCTTAAATTTAACGATATTTCCTGATTCTACTCGATTTATCGCAAGTATGAATATTTTTGGCCAAGGTGACATTCAAATTAGATTATAATAACATAATCTGAAGAAAACGCAATGCCTCACGATGAGTTTGATACAATAATTGTAGATTTCAATTGATTTTTGATCAGAAATAAATTTTTAGTTTAGCAATGAAGAAGGGCTTCGCTTCGATTAATGCGGAAATGGTAATGTAGATTTTTGAGAGCAAAACTTAAGCTCCATCACCGCGAGAAGGTGGAAGCTCGTCGATGGAGGGTTTTTTTTTCGTTTTTGTTCTTTTTTTCTATTGTTTTTCTTTTGAATTTTATAGTTTTTTCCCAAGGGGTTTTATTACTCTTTTGCCGAAATTTGCTTCTAATTTCGTCCTAATTGTGCAAAATTTGTTCAATGCGCCTCCTTTCATTTCCAATAATGCGGTACAATCGTGGGACTTCTATTGCAACTGCAACTGAAAACTCGGTGATCCACTTCCCGGTAAAATGGCCGGCACGATCACCAGACTTGTTATCCGCGGACTTTTGACTGTACGGCTACTTAAATTCAAATGTCTTTTTAAGCTATCCCCGGACAATCGATGCACTTAAAAACAGCATAACACTTGCCGTCCAGATAAACCTCTCGGAAATGTTGTTCGCTGCTGCGTCCAATATTGTCCCACGATTGGAACACATTATTGAAAATGAAGGGAGGCGCATTGAACAAATGTTGCACAATAAGGACGAAATTGAAAGCAAATTTCAGCAAAAAAGAGTAATAAAAATGGGGGAAAAACCAAAAGAAAAAATAGAAACAAAGAACGAAAACGAAAAAAAAACGTCCATCGATAGACTTCCACCTTGTCGCGGTGATGGAGCTTAAGTTTTGCACTCAAAAAATCTAGACTATCATTTCCGTATTAGTCAGGTTTGATTTGAAGAATCGAACCAAGCGAAGTCCTTCTTCATTGCTAAGCTAAAAATTTATTCATAACGTCAGCGCATAATTTAATGTTTTTCTGATCAAAAACAAATTGAAATTGATAATTATTGTATCAAACTCATCGTGAGGCATTGCGTTTTTTTTCAGATTATGTTATTGTAATCTGATTTGAACGTCACCTTGGCCAAAAATGTTCATCCTTGCGATAAATCGAGTAGAACCAGGAAAAACGGTCAAATTTGAGTGATTTTTCAAATTGCATCAAAACATCTGGAAAAATTTAGGAAGAAATCCCATTTTACCCTGAATAAAATGAAATACATGACTATAGGATTTTTTGTTACGATATCTAAGATATCGAATTTTGAAAGTGATACTTACTTTATGGTCACCCTCTATATTTTAAAAATTAACTGTCGAAATTATGAGACAAAATTAACTTTGATTTAAAAATAATATTCTTGCGAATATATGATAGGTATATCCTGTTTTATTTATGAGTTCGCAGAATAATTAAATTGTATTCTGCGAACTCATGATGCGAGAGAAACTATGTTTCACGAGTGAAACAATGTTGCACTCTTAAGTGATCTCAGTGACGCAGTGAACATCCCTAGATACGCATTTTGCACAGTTGATTGTTAATAGCAGTGCAGAGCAGACTCTCAGTTTCAACTGAAAATTTACTTTTTGGTTTTTTTTGTGTACCGTGACTGCAGGATAATTATTTTAATATACCTGTACTTCAACATCATATTTAAAACAACAACAGTTAGGTAACAACTCCTATTAAATTAATAATGACTTTCAATTTAACAATTAAAAATAGATATTTTGAATCTTTCTTATTTTCAGTATGACTGCAAAGAAAAGAAGAGTAGTGGACGAAAATAGAAAGTATAACGAGGAATGGGAAGAAAAGTACTTCTTCATATTTCAAAATACAAAATTATTGTGTTTAATTTGCCGAGAGGTTGTTGCTGTATTTATGGAATATAATGTTAAGAGGCATTACGAAACAAAACATAAGGATTATTTGAAGTTCGATAAAGAAGTGAAACAATCGAAGCTTAAGGAGTTTAAGTCGCAATTAAAGACTCAACAAAAAATGTTTGGTGCAGCATTACAGCAACCTTCCAATATTGTTAAGGCAAGCTATTCTACTTCATTTTTTATTGCAAAAAAAATGAAAACATTTTCGGATGGTGAATTTGTGAAAGAATGTTTGGAAGCTGTTGTGAAGGATATTTTGCCTGATAAAAGTAAGCTGTTTTCGAACCTAAGTCTATCTCGGCAAACAGTGTGTCGTCGAATTAATGACATTTCAAATGAAATCATCTTAAAACGGCGTTACAGAATTCGAGATTTCGAATATTTTTCCTTGGCATTTGACGAAAGTACGGACATTTCAGACTCAGCTCAGCTTGTAGTGTTTCTTCGTGGAGTAAATGAATCATTTCAAGTAACTGAAGAAATGTTAAATTTGATAACTTTAAAAGGTACAACAACAGGAGAAGATATTTTCCATGCTGTTGAAAACTGTTTATGCAGAAACAACTTGGATTTGGAAATACTTTCTGGAATATCAACTGGTGGAGCACCTGCTATGGTAGGTAAAGAAAAGGGAGCTATAAAATTACTAATCGATAAAATAGAATCCAACAACAAAACTAGTAACCGCTCCAAGAGAGAGGATTTAATTATAATCCACTGTTTGATTCATCAACAAAATTTATGTGCCAAACTATTATCGATGGATCATGTTATGCAAGTAGTTATAAAAACAGTGAATTACATTCGATCACATGCACTTCCGCATCGCCAATTTAAGGAGTTTCTGAAAGAATTAGATTCTGAATATGGTGACGTTATATACTTCAGTCAAGTCAGATGGTTAAGTCGTGGAAGATGTTTACAGCGGTTTTATGAGTTAAGAGAAGAAATTGACTTGTTTATGAATGACAAGCAAAGACCTGTACCAGAATTAAGAAATGATGAATAGTTAATGGATTTATGCTTTTTAGTGGATATTGTCAACAAACTCAATCAATTAAATATATCATTGCAAGGAAAAGATAACCTTAGAATCGATACATTTAATCACATCAAAGCATTTCAAAAGAAATTGTTGATATTTGAATCACAATTGAAAAGTAATAACGCTCACCACTTTCCACTCTTAAAAGAATTTAAGAAATCAAAATGTAACAATTATATCAAATATGCAAAAGAAATAAGAAAACTTACAGTTGCTTTTGAAAGCCGATTCAGTCATTCAGAGTTAGACAAATACAACAAAATTTTTGAAATATATTCATCTCCCTTTCATGTTGAAATCGAGTCGGCCCCAGAATATCTCCAAATGGAACTGGCTAACTTACAGTGCAATATTGAATTTAACACATTTTTGAAACATCGCAATCAAAAACAAATTTTTATAACACTTACGTCACAAAAGAAAAATTTTCCAATTTGAGAAATCTGGCACAAAAATTTGTTAGTGCTTTTGGTTCAACTTACACCTGCGAATCGTTTTTTTCGAAATTGAAATTTACCAAACACAAAACACGCTCAAACATAACGGACGCTAACCTGGAAGACCAATTACGATGTACAACAACTCAAATTGAGATCGATTTGGAAAAGCTAAGTGAAAGAGTGGAGAAATAAATATCACACTAATAAAATAAATATTTTTTAACGATTTATTTTTCTTAATTTCGTTTATGTTAGAGTACTTTTTGCTTTCATAGTGATGTAATATTTGTAATTTTGGGCACTGGTGTGTACCCAAAGAGAGAGAAGGCGGAGCTTATCTTTCCGTTGCGTTGAACCTAGTAATTTCTCCGTTGTTCGGGTTCAAATAGTCGATCACGAGAGTTCGTCAGAAGAAGAGTCTTTTTATAAGAAGCTAAGAGCGTCAAAGAACATATATATATTTCTATTCCTTTGCAAGATCGGAAGTGTTTATTTCATTGTTCCTCGCAATTCCTTAACAGGTTATGGACCCAGAAATTACGCTGGTCTTGTAAAATCATTATTCTAAGCAAACTGTTGTGTGTCGGTCGGTGAAAATTGACGAGGTGCGGAAGTGAAGTGAGTGCCAGTTGTGCTACGAAGACAAGATGGCAGGAGAGATCACCGTGAAGCATCTGACCAGGTTCAATGGAAAGAATTTCAAGCAGTGGAAATTTCAAATTACCGCCGCACTAATCGCAAACGATCTGTTAGACCTGGCAACGGGAACAAGGCCAAGGCCTGCCGAGCCTGCACTGGGTGCAGAACAAAATGCGCAACGAGCAGCCAGGCAAGAGATCAAGGCCTGGATCAAGGACGATGCGAAAGCACGGTACTTGATTTCGGCAGCGATGGAACCGGAACAGATGGAATACTTGCTAGCCTGTCAGTCGTCGAAGGAGATGTGGGATCGGCTCTCAGTTATACATCAGCAAAAATCAGCGTCCCACAAACTTCTCATAAGTCAGAGGTTCCACGATTACAGGATGAACCCGACGGACACCGTGGCGCAGCACGTGTCCAAGGTTCAGAACCTAGCAAGCCAACTCCAGGATCTCGGTGAGAATATTCCCGAGATAGACATCATCTCCAAAATACTTTCGAGTCTACCTCATAAGTGTCGGCATTTGCGCACGGCTTGGAGCAGTGTCGAACCGGGCAGACAAACCATAGAATTTCTCCAAGAACGGCTATTAGAAAAAGAGTCGTATTTGGATGAGGAAAAGGAAGAGGTAACCGCTCCAGCTGCTACATCGAGCAAGGTGACGAGAGGTGGCAAGGACTCATACAAAAACAAGTCAGGCAAGAAAACACGAAAGTCGCCGAAGGACGTCGAATGCTATGTTTGCCAAGAAAAAGGGCATTACGCACGGCAATGCCCAATGCGTAAACATAACAGAAACCCCAGTGAAGCGAGCAACTGCGCGCTGATGGCCTCAGTCAAGACGACAAATCACGAGCTAGGTGAGATTTTTCAAATTCAAAACTGTCGCGGCTGGGAACCATCGTCTCAGGAAAAGAGAGCGCTGTTGGATCTCGACCAGAAAGATGTCTGGTTTACCGACAGCGGCGCTTCTGCACACATTACCTTCAGGAAGGAATGGTTTGTGAATTACCGACCGAGGAGGGACGGTAGTACCGTAGTACTTGGAGACGACCGCGAGTGCGCCATAGTAGGGGAAGGTACTGTAATGGTCGAGCGTCTGATAAACGGTGAGTGGAAGTGTGCACACATAGAGAATGTGTTGTATGTGCCTACCATGGGAAAGAACTTATATTCTGTCGGTATGGGCACGAATCGCGAATTGGAACTGCGGTTTAAAGACGATTCAGTGAAAGTTCTGCAGAATAAAGTAGTGATTGCTGTGGGAGTGAAACAAACTAACCTAGTTTACCGTATGTTTCTCCGTGAAAAGTCAGCTAGTCGAAACGAGGCAAATGTAGCTGCTGTGAATTTGACAAGATGGCACGAGAGGTTAGGACATCTGAACATTCGCGCGCTCAGGGACATCACGTCGAAGGGTTTGATCTCCGGTGTCGAGGTAAAAGGAACTGAAGACTTTACCTGCGAGAGTTGCCAGTTTGGCAAATCTCACAAGCTACCGTTCAAACACGAAGCTCCAAGATTCACCAAGCCAGGTGAAATGGCTCATTCAAATGTATGTGGCCCTATGCCAGAGACATCGTTAGGAGGAGCACGCTTCTTTGTGATCTTCAAAGACGATGCGTCAGGGTACCGGCATGTCTACTTCATGAAACACAAAGGAGATGTGTTCGAGAACTTTGTGAAGTACGAACGAGAGATTCAAAACTAGTTTGGAAGGACGTTGAAAGTCTTGAGGAGCGACAACGGCCGCGAATACGACAACGAGAGGATGTCGTCGTACATGGAATCACTCGGCATTCAACACGAACGTACAGCCCCGTACACGCCGGAACAAAACGGAACGGCGGAGTGGGACAACCGGACACTGGTCGAATGTGCGCGAACGATGCTCCAGGCAAGGAAACTCCCCAGTGTACTTTGGGCGGAAGCAGCCCCCTGGCACTCGGCTCGAAAGCTGTCTCATTAATGTCGCCAGCCGCTACGCGGCGCTGGCAGTATACCGCGCTGGTGCCGCGCGATTGCAACATTTACTATCACCGCTATCGTTAGCGAACAGAAATCTATATATAATAATAGAAATCTATATAATATTTTATTTTGCAAAATTGCAAAAATAATTACGCTTATGTGGAACTATATTGTACATAAAATATATAAATATAAATGCGGAAATATTGCGAATTATTTATCGGAATTTTGTATATCGTTCTATTACTGGTATCATTATTCTTACCAATTAGTATTGTTGAATTATTATTGGGTTGTTCGGAAAGTAATTTCGTTTTTTTCTGTGAAATCTTACGGAAAACAACGAAATTACTTTCCGAACGATCCAATAGTACGCATCTCTATTTATATTTAATTATGACATCATGATTTTTTCAGGGTAGGGAAAAATGATAAAAATCGACATTTTTGTTTTTTTGCATGTATTTCAATTTACACGTAACGATCATCTAATCGCAGATCAAGTTTTATAATATTTCGACGTCTTTTTTATGATTTGATTATCTTTTTTTTGCTCTGATTTGAGCCGAAAGCAGTGCTGCCTCATGCGCATTATCACATAATATTGAATAACGTGCAATAGAATTTCATCAGCGTGCTCTTCGCATGGGAAAGAAACTTTATCATGAGCAATTATATCCTCCAAAATCATTTCGAAAACAAAAGCTGATTCGCAATGAATAGAGAATCGTTGCTCTAGAAACAGTATGAAACGATACAAATTGGTGTTCGGATGAATCATTGGACCGCTTAACATACAATCCGCGAGGGCTGATTCAGAAATATAAACATTGTTTTCGGAGCTCAATAACGCTTGTTTGCATTCTGCGCATTTGACTGTGTTTATGATCTGTTGGGCCAACTTAGCAGTCATGTAATATACGACACAATTCGAAACTGCAGGTTTACTGTAATCGTGTTCAAAAACGTCCTCTAAATCCCAACTTTCGTGCTTTGCAGCCTGCGAAAGCCTCTCTTTAATCGATTGCAATAAACCAGCCCTCTTTGGATTTCGAAAAATACTGTTCAGCTCAGCCAGAGTAATAAGAGGTTGATGGGGTTTTTCATTGGAAATTGAGCAATTTCCAGTTTCCGGCGGTTTAAGGACACTGAACGTCGAGATAATTTTATGGATTTGGAGAAAAGTGAAACTGGATGGATGGTCATTACATCCACCCGCTTGACGAACTATACCGAAATATTTCTAAAAAGGGCAAATAAAAAAGAGACAAAAACATGTTATTGCTTGAACTTATGCGCGCAATAATTTGACAAATGAATCTGTAAGTAACGAAGAATTCAGAAGTTCATCATCCGGTGTTAGTTTACATTTTATGCCATTTTTTCCCTCTAAAGCAGCGGTCAGGAAGATGTTAGTTTTTAGCATAAAATTTCAGAAGCAGTAAGCATAGAAGCAGACGAAATTAAGCAAGTTTTATGGTGCATGCAGCCGCGGTACAAAACGGAGCAAAAAACAATTTCTTCCGGTTACTAGAAGTAATGTTGATTAACGTAACATTTTTAAGAAACCAATCAAACCTCGAGCGGATCCTGATTAATTCGACCAGTCAAAACATACGAAAAATTACAATATTCCGCGATGTAAGTCACGATGTCGAGCGTTGACTGTAAAGTTACTCTCAAGCCTTCAGCAGTCTGTGCGGTCAAAAACAGATCTTTTGATATCAAATCCGTTTCCACATTTTCTGCCCACGCATCTAGCTTGCGAATAGAATCTTTGATTATCTGTAGAGTAATAATAAATTATTAGAATCCACAAAAATCTCGGAAGTTGTATGAGATAAATATAGACATTACCTGAAAATCAGCGTTGCCGGGCTGCACACCGTCCGTCGAGTGTTTGCGATTGAGTGCGTCAAACATTCGATTAACCCATTCACAGAAAGATGCAGTACCATCGCAATTTTTTAATTCCGGGACGTATCCTTTAAAGAATCGAAGCCCTTTTGCGACTGTGCTGCTGAAAACCTATGTGAATATCGTAATTATCAAGTCAATATAACAGTTAAATATCTGCTGATAAATGACGTTCTGAAGTAAAACTGATTTGCGTACCTGCACGGCTAATCGCACCCGCATTTTCGATGATTTGCTCAATACAATGTGGTCCTTCGTCAATTTGGGACACATCAGAGCTTGTCCGGGACCGGCGAGTTCTCGATCTTTTTTGTGGAGAATTTCGATATCGTCCCATTGAATCGCGGGTTGAGATGGATCCATCTATATCACAGAAAAGAATGCGGAGTTGGATGACAATTATTTCATATGATGAAAAAAAACCTGACAAATGCTTCCACTATGAAGAAAAAAAGATAACACAAATCTAAGGTAAAAGCACCAGTACCCGAACACTTTTCTGGGGATATCTTATTAATGGCCTAATACGGAGAAAATCTGAAAAAATTAATATTAAATTTTGATATCATTCAATAGATTAGGCCTTTATCTTTTCAAAAATGTATAATTTGTAAGGAAATAAATTATTAAAACAATAAAATAATTAATTTTTCGAAAAAATCAAAATGACCCAGTAATTGAACAACTTACAGAATAATCTTCTATATTTTTAAAAATGCACCAGTAGTTGAACAGAGAGAAAAATGTGTTAAACAAAATAAAATTCATAAATAAGAAGTAATCAAATAATTATCAAATATTATGCAAAATATTTGACGACCTAATGGTTTTCCATCGCCTACAAAAGTAAAATATATAGACATTATAATAAATAAATTTAGCATGCAATAACACATGGGACCAATAAATGAACACATGGCAAATTCAATAAATAAATTGAGATAATGAGTAATTATCAGTAATTATCGTTATTTTAAAGTAAGAAAACGTGCAATTAATAAATACTTAAACATTATTTATTAAAATACAATACAAATTTTAACTAACACATCTTACATTTTCTATATCTGAAATTTATTTACAGACTCATATTTTATCTTTTTTAATTTTTATTTTGTTTTGTAACGCTTCCATTTCTTGAAGAGTTATCAACCTATCGGTTTCATCCAGTTCAGAATTGAGATTTTTCAATTTTTCTTTTAATAAAATAATATTTTCCGGACTTTCTGTTTTTAATTTCATTTTTATTTCTCTGACTTTGGATCGAATATTTTTTTTGTTTGCCATAAGCTGATTTTTTTTTCTTTAAATGATTTATTGATCTTCGATTCTTCTTCTTTAATTAGTTTACTTTTTTCTTTTTTAACTTTATTTATTTGGATTTCTTGCTCTTTCAATTTTTTTTCCTCCTCTTTTTTCTTGGCCTTTTCAAGCAAATCATCAATTGCATAGGCGCATTTACCTTCAAACGAACTAGTCTTTTTCTTTTTTACCTCAAGTTTTGGTATAGTAAAGACTTGTGTAATATTAACTGTACATATAATTGTAAATTATTAAATTTAATTTAAACTCGTTTAAGTAAAATATCTAATTATTATGTTTAGAACTTACTCTTATTGCCCGTAGTTTTTTCATGTGATGAATGATTTTTATCGATCATTTTCTCCGTAACAGTTGGTCCACTGCTCATATAATTTTTACTGAATTCATTTCTATTAAAATTAATACTTTCATCGATTGATGAAATTTTTTTTTCGGATACTTCTGGAGTGTTGATTTTTTCATTGCTATTATTTGTAATGTTATTTTTTATCGTTAAATCCAGGACTGTAAAAACAATATTAAAATATTGACATTTTTAAAATAAACAATATGTATATACATATTACATTAATTGATAACACGTACTTTCATGTTGTGAAATTGAAGAACTTTCAATCTCAGTTAAAGTTTGATGATTAAGATAACTGTTATCCCTGCTCAAGTTGTTTATTGTTGGTGACTCATTTTCTTTATTTTCTATTTTTTGGTTTGCATTAACATTTTCTTCAATCTCAGTGGTAGAACAATTATTTAAAACAAGATTGGAAACATCAGTTTCATGCACAATCGGTACAATTATAGGCTCGCCAAATTCATTAATTATTTCAATTTGATCACTGATCTCCATGTTAACAGAAAGTTCTGAATCGATGTTATGTAATAATCTGGAATCTATCATTTCATTTAAAGAATCTAATGTACCATCAGCTACTTGATTAGAGCATTCTTGTACAAAGCTGCTTGAATTACCCGAACAAATGTTTTCTGACGACTCAGCAAGTAACTCTTTATCATTAAGAGTAACTGATGACATAAGATGAATGCTTTTATCACAACTATCAACTACATCTTCATTTTCTAAAGTAAATATATTTATTTACAAGTAAAATCATATTTTCAATAATGTAAAATTATAAATTTAATCAAGGATATTCAAATAAAATATTTCAAAAATAATAAAAATTAATTTATAATTTAAATTTTAAATAAATAAATAAAAAAACAAAAAAATCAAATTTTCAAAATTAAAATTTAAAAAATAATAAAGTTAAAATCAAGAAAATGTAATTTGATTAATTTGAAATTATTATGTTTTGAGATGTACCATATTGTTTTCGCATCTTCCGCCAAGTTTCAAATAAAGCTGTTTGAGCTTGATCTCCAGTCCAAGTTGACTCGAATTCGTGTCTTAAAAGTTTCTAAAATACTCACAGGGATGAAATGCGTTTCAAAGTGCTTCAAGAAATCAAAATGTTCATTTGAATTCATGATTGAAACAGAAGAAGAGTCTCCTTCTGTAAGAGTTTCCTTCTGCATGGAAGTCCTTTTTTTCACTTTCTTATTTAAAATATTATAATTTATTGCATTTGCGTTAAAAGGATATAAGCCACTGCATTGAATTAATTGCTTTGCATCCGAACTCAACGCACATTTACCAGCCTTTAGACGTTGCATTTTTTCACCCGCTTAAGGAGCAATACAAGATAGCAGTTGAAAATTATAAGGTGAAAAATAATATAATGGATGTGAAAAAGTACATGGTTCCACCAATAATAGAAGCTGCAATGCAATCGAAAAACTTTGAGGAAGAAATTCAAATTCAAAACCACTTTTTATAGCTTCCTCAAAGTTTTTCGATTGCATTGCAGCTTCTATTATTGGTGGAACCATGTACTTTTTCACATCCATTATATTATTTTTCACCTTATAATTTTCAACTGCTATCTTGTATTGCTCCTTAAGCGGGTGAAAAAATGCAACGTCTAAAGGCTGGTAAATGTGCGTTGAGTTCGGATGCAAAGCAATTAATTCAATCCCTACTTTCTTACAAAATTCAAGCAACTGTAAATTGACGTGTGAAGAGTGATTGTCAACGTAAAGTATAACAGGGAGTTGAATTTCATTTTTAATTATCCATGGATGAAATATGTTTTTGATATAACTATAAAAACTATCACCAGTCATCCACCCACCTTCAGTTTGGCCTACACCCCAGCCCTTTGGTATGTGGGAAAGAGTTTGTCTGTTTGGTGTCTTTTTTAGTTCAAACAAGATCAATGGAGGAGCTAACTGACCACTTGCAGATGCAGTAAAAAGCACAGTGACGCAAGCTTTTTCATTTGCACTGACAATCTGGTAAACATTTCTTATGCCTTTTGGTGCAATGACTTTATTGCTTGCAGGCACTAATTTGAATGCAGATTCATCTAGGTTAAAAACACGACTAGATTCAACATGTAATAAATTTTTCTTTTGCAAATGTTCTTCAACATTAGAAAACCATTTTCTTAGCTCTGATTCGGTAACAGCTGCACGAGTCGTGGTGAGATTTTGCGCTATTCTTGTCGTCAATTGAGGATGTCTTTGATTAAAAGCCTTGAACCAATGTTTCCCTGGACGAGAATTCGTAAAGGGCGTTTCTTTTCTTTCTTGCAAAACATATTTCTGAACATTATTTAACAATCTAGCTTTGGTAACAGGAAATCCCCTCTCTGAACTTTCTATAATCCACTGTACAATACTTTCTTCAACTTCTTTTGACAGCACACTAGGAGGCCCTTTTTTACAACCAATTTCAGTTTTTTTATTCATTTTATTGCTTAAAGTTGACTTTGGAATATTATATTTCTTTGAAATGGCATTAAGTTTCTGCCCTTCTGAAATTTCACTTAATGCTTTTTTAAGAGTATCAATGGTGTACGGCTGACTTTTATTTTTTTTCTTTTGAACTTTTCCTTTTTTTAATTTATCTTTTTTTCTTTTGAGTTCTTTCATTTTCACTCGAAGTTTGCTAGTTGAAAATAAAAAGTGTTATTTCAAAAACATGTTTACAAGGCGAAAAGACGACAAGAACATAACATACTATGCAAAAGACAGAGGACTTTTGATACCAGCTCTTTGCAGAGCCACTAATAAGTAAGGGCGACGACGATAAAAATAAGACCTAGTTTTGTGGAGAAGAGAAACGACAACGTTGGTCTTGTTTATGTACTTAAATCTGTAAAAACGTTGAAAAAAGTAACAAGTTGCCTTTAAAACGTAATTATGTATCTAAATTTTTCAAATGTAACTTTAAAAAGAAGTAAAAGTTACAACTTAGTGCATCTATGTAACCTTTGTAAGGTTATGTCACACTACTGATTTTTCTAGTTTAAGTAATTTTTATTTCAGCCACTACATTACTAAAAATATGTTGAATCGAACACTTATTACTTACGTGCTGTTTCTTGATGATTTCCGAGTAATAAATAATACTTTTTTTTGCTTAGAGATGTTCACTTACTACAGCCAGTTACTATAAGGTTATCAACGCCGTCTGCGATACTTGAACACAGAATGTCATCTGTTCACATATACAGCACCTTGTTTGAATTTGGCACGTGTAGTTGAACACGTAATTTAATAAATAAAAGTAATGATAGTAATTCAATCTTTGGTTAATTATGAAGCTAAATACCTATATGATTATTCAAATGATCTTTCTTGAAGTAAAAAAAAAAATTAAAATTTCTATTACAATTAGACAAGCCAATAAGGTACTTTTTTGTTCACGAAGTATGCACCACTAACTTACTGAATAAGCATTGGGGAACCATTTTTCATAAATTTTATTATTAATATTTTTAACCGATAAAGAATAAAAAAAATATTGTACGTAAAAGATTGCATCGTAAAAATCGTTATAAAATTTTTGTTTAACTTGATTCACGTACTTATTCAACAAATTTTTAACATTTTTCTCAACTGTTCACATATTGGTGCAAAATAAAAGAGTGTTCGGGTACTGGTGCTTTTACCTTACAACACTGACAATTTTAACAAACCTGTAGAACTTTCTGTCCGTGAAGCCGATTGCGTATTGTTTTTATTAAATGTGGAGTATCGGAGAATACAAAAACCCGACGTTCTTCAATCGTAGGGTGTTCAAAAAAGTTGCGGAGACGTTTTTTCTGTCCGTTGACGCCCATCTCACTCCAAAATCTCCGATTAGTACTCGCGCCGTCAGACACGACTCCGTGTACTTTCGCGCCCACATTTTCAAGCAACACGATCGCCTTTATTATCAGTTTTGCAAAGACATCTCCCTTGACAGGACCGCGCGATGCAAATACAGCTATTGGCTGAGTGTAATTATCGGCCAACGGATGGAACATGAGTACCAAGCCGTGATTGGCTTTCTGCGATAAATTTGAAGCTTGTTCTCCATCTTCGCCGAAATCAATCAAACCTTTATACGAAAGAGTTTTCGAATTGACTTGGACGCTTTCCCTCGTTGCCATTTCGTCGATTAGCAGTATTCCATGTTTTTGAATTTCATCTTTTTTTGCCAAAGACATCTTCAAAACCTCGAAATATCTTGGATCAAAACCACAGGTTGTGTCAACTTTGGAAAGATACCTGAAGGAAGGTAACGATTTTTATAACACCTTGAGCTTCGATCATTAAAGTGATGCATAGATCAATTACAATATTTTTATATCAGCGTTAAATTTTTCACTGTTATCTTTGACTACTCAGTAAAAATTAAAATTAAAAAAGTAAATTGCCAAAAATTGTAAATATTAATTCATGAATTTGTGTGTATATATGTAAATAGTATTTAAATTTTGTAAATATTGGGTACCTTCGGACAGTTCGAACGTGGGGAAGTGGAAAATATTATTCTTGCGTAAAAAGTTGTAGCCAGAAGGTGATCGCATATGCAGCAACATGCAGAGCAATATCCAATCTTCTGAATATCGTCTTCCTCGTAAATTTTTACATTTCGCAGCAGCAACGATTTCTCGTAGGACACGCTTTTGATTTTCTGGTAGATTTGTTTTCGATTTTAAGTAACGTTCCAAAGATTCTCCACTGTTGCTCATTTTTTTTTTGCACTCATCGATTTTCGATTGAAGTTTTCCAACTTTACATTTGGCACGAATCGCAGCTTTTCGAACAGTTCGATATTTCTTCTGCAGTTTCTTTAAGAGTTCCTTGTCGTTGGAGGGTACTGTCAAACGAATTCTCTTAGCGGCAACACCATGCTTTTCGATTCTCTGAGATTTTGCAATCGCCGATTTTCGTACTACTCGACAAACAGAGCAAACTGACGTAGAGCAAAGCAGTGGACATTCAACGTGTCGCCATGTCCCGCTCGGATCTTGATGGACAGTACTACCAATATTTCGATTTTGTTCATCGGAAAGTTTTGTCCCAGTACAGATATTGGAGTCACTTAGCGACACTAATAGCTCTTCGAGTTTTCTGATCGTTTGTATAGAGCTATTATCAATTTTAAGATTCTTTTCGTCGACCGGTTTGCCCAAGACATTGATTTGAAATGACAAGTCAGCTTGGAGTATTACTTCTTTCAAAATATAAGTGATCAATTTTCCTCCGATTTTGACACATTTTGACACAGAATACACTGCCAAGGTCATATTCTCGTGTGTTATGATTTGCTTATTCCAACCAGGTGGCATTGATATTTCCGATGTGAGAATCTCTTGAAACGTTACTGCATGTATCGATGTCGCGGAATCGCTTGAATCCAGATTTTGCGATACAGCATTCATAATCTCTCTAGATTTCTCTTTACTCTCCTTGGGTTGATTTTTTTCAAGCCCTGATTCGCATTTAGAAGTACAAGACGCAAACGCTCCGTATGCAACTGGTGTACTCTGAGATTCTTCGACTAATTCGGAGTGTCCACTGTTTTGATCCACGGTATCGTTTCCAATACCAATACCGTTTAGTATCCGGAGCCATGAGCTTCCGCTCCCACATAATCTCATCAGCACGAAAATGTTTCTCGCAGACTGATTATCCGGGCTTTATTTCAGTTCCCGAAGGCTTAATAGCTTTTTCCCATTGCTCGCGGATTTCGCGATCCCGTGGAACCGTGAAAAGATGACATTTTTCACGATTGGAATGATATCCTAACGTACATCCAACAATCACACACGTCGGCATTGTTAATTAAACTATTTAGAATTATCACATATAAAATGTTTATACGCACTCATGAGACACGAACTCACATTTTCTAAGAGAAAACTCCGATGTTAAACTTTAAAAAATTATCAAAACAAACAATATTAATGAATTGGACAGCTGAGTCGTACGGCAGATGGACGAGGTAGTGCGGGTAAGGGGGGAACAAGCGCGGATGCACGCCAGCGCCGCTTCGAGCGAACTAAATTCGGCCACATAAGCGAGACAGGCTGCGCTGCGTAAACCTCGTACTAGTGCCAGGGGGCTGGGCGGAAGCAATTAATACTGCTGCATATTTGCTCAATAGAGTTTCCACCTGCCCCAAAAACAGGAGCATGACTTCTTATGAAATGTGGACGACCAGAAAACCTGATGTGAGCCATGTCAGGACTTTTGGCTCGGTGGCATACAAACTTGTGCCTAAACAGTTTGCGAAGAAGTTGGATGCAAAGGCTACTAGGACTATTTTGGTAGGTTACGACAAAAACTCGATTAACTTTAGACTTTATTGTCCAGTGTCGAAGAAGGTTACTGTGGGGAGACATGTAGTCTTTAACGAGAACGATGTGGAAATCAAGGAGAGCGAAGAGGACACGGACTTTAGTTTATTCTTTCAAAGCGAGACGCCAGAGGCTGAGAGAGCTGAGGAAGTGCTCAACCAAGCTGTGGACGTCCAAAGGATCAACGACGACCAAGCAGGGGGACCCGCAGCAGAGATAGTCCCTGCAGCCACTGAACCAGTTGAGCCCAGAAGGCTCAGGGACAGGAATACCTTGAGCAGACCAGCCAGGTATCTTGGTAACTATGCTTCGTTTAAAGTTCCAGAAACATTCAAGGAGGCAATCAGCGGATCCGAAGCCGCAGAGTGGAAAGTGGCAATCGACAAGGAGCTTGAAGCACATCGTAGGAACGGCACCTGGAAGGTAGTGTCTCGTACACCACAAATGAGCACCATAGACTCCAAGTGGGTCTTCAAGGTCACCCACAGTGACGAGGAGGAAGCTCCCAAGTTTAAAGCTCATCTCTGTGCTCGTGGGTTCATGCAGCGCGAAGGAACAGACTTCTCGGAGACATTCTCACCTGTAGTGAGATACGAGTCGCTGCATGTTCTGCTATCGTTCATCGCGCAAGAAGATCTCGAAATGCTGACCTTTGATATCTGTTCAGCATTCCTTTATGGAGAGCTTGAGGAGAAGATTTTCATGGAGGTACCAGAGGGCGTGGATATCAAGAAAAGTGCAAGTGAACAAGAGCATGGTGGTGTGGTGTGTGAGCTACTTAAATCATTGTACGGTTTGAAGCAAGCTCCCCGCGTTTGGAACGATAAATTTAAGAAATTTCTGTATCGCTTTAACATGGAAGAAAGCGAGGCAGATAAATGTATCTTTCGGGGAAATTACAGAGGCTATGATGTCTATCTGTCTCTGTTCGTGGATGATGGCCTGTTAGCGTGTAAGTCCGAGAGAATTCTGCAGATGATCTTGACGGAACTCAGAAAAGAATTCTCCATAACAACTGGTGATGCTAGTTATTTTGTTGGCTTGCAAATAAGTCGAGATCGTTTGCAGAACAGTATGTTTATTAATCAGAGTGCATACATTCGACAGATCATTGACAAGTTTGGGATGAGTAAAGCAAAGGCTGTGAGCATACCAGCCGACCCGAATGTAAGTCTGCAACCGGCAGATGCCGAAAGTATGTGTGATAAACGAGTGTCGTATAGAGAAGCCATAGGCTCACTTATGTTTGTTGCGATTGTTTCAAGGCCAGACATTGCGTATGCAGTGAGTGTATTAAGCAGATTTTTGAACAATCACAATGACAATCATTGGCGTGCAGTGAAGCGTGTATTTGCATATTTACTAGGCTCTGAAAACGTAGGTATAGAATATAGGAGGAGTGAAAAGGGATGTAACCAAGTAGGTTTTTCAGATGCAGATTATGCAAGTGATCTAGAAACCAGACGCTTGTCAAATGTTCCAATCTCCTGGTCCTCACAGAGGCAGTCGTTAGTCACACTCAGTACGACTGAGTCTGAATATGTCGTAGCAGCCACAGCAGCTAAAGAGCTCTGTTGGCTCAGAAAATTGGTAAATGACATCGGGTGTCAACATGAGTCCAACAACGTCCTTTATGTTGACAATCAGAGTTCAATAAAATTAGCGAAGAATCCAGAATTTCACAAAAGGACTAAACATATTGACATTCGATATCATTACCTAAGAGAGAAATATCAGAGTGGCGAAATTTCCATTGAATATGTACCCTCTGAATGTCAGAAAGCTGACATTCTAACCAAAGCGTTACCTAGGGATAGATTCGTCAGTCTGCGTGAAAGCTTAGGTCTCGTTGACGGAGGAGCTGACACCATTTAATACTCAAATGTAAGCACAGGAAAAACGGCGGAACTGTTAGAGTAGTTTTTGCGTGCTTTCATAGTGATGTAATATTTGTAACTTTGGGCACTGGTGTGTACCCAAAGAGAGAGAAGGCGGAGCTTATCTTTCCGTTGCGTCGAACCTAGTAATTTCTCCGTTGTGCGGGTTCAAATAGTCGATCACGAGAGTTCGTCAGAAGAGTCTTTTTGTAAGAAGCTAAGAGCGTCAAAGAACATATACATATATATTTCTATTCCTTTGCAAGATCGGAAGTGTTTATTTCATTGTTCCTCGCAATTCCTTAACAATTTATATTCATATTTTTTTTATATTTCATTTTTAGCGTTATATACTTTACAATGTGCGTTTAGTACCATTATTATTAGATTATCTATGTTTACATGAAAGAATAATAATAAACACAATAATAATTCATTATGTTTTAATTTTACACTCTAAAAAATGTCTATAGTGGGTCTAAATGTAATATGGGAATATATAATTTTATATGCGGCCCGCGGAGTTATAATGAATTTCCAAAGTGGCCCGCTAGGTCATTTGGGTTGGCCACCCCTGTTTTAAATCATACCTTATATGGCGTGACATCTTTCTCTGAGCTGGTTCCAGTACGATTTAGAATGTACACAGCGAAGTTGACAGCTTCTGCCCATAGCTTTAAGTCCAAACTTTTTGCATGAATCATAGTTCTTGCTGCTTCCATGAGTGTTCTATTCTCTCCACGGTCGTATACACAGGTCCGGCAACTCCGGTGGTGGGGGTAGGCCACTAATGAAGCCCTCGGTGGCGCTGCGATGCGCCGGGTTGTGAATGAAACTATAGACGAAGGAACGAAAGTTTGAATCGTCTATTATTCTAGCCTGTGAATGTTGCTTTGAAAGTCCGTGGACTTACGACCATGAATGTGGCTGAAAAAGCATGAGCATCGACGCGATGTCTTTTTTTAAAAAAAAAGAGAGTTACGGCTCTTCGTAATTACACAATTCTTATTAAATTGACACTGTCAATTTCTATAATTCGTACAATCGGCTTAAAATGCCATGCAAATGTGTTGTGCCTGGTTGTTTTTCAACAAACAGTGGCATAAATAAGAAATCTTGTTTTCAAGTACCAGTAGATAAGTGTTTGCGTGAAAAATGGGCAATTTCTATACCTGGTATAAATAATTTAACGTCTTCGCAGTATGTGTGTGAAAAACATTTCGAAGAACACCTCATAATAAGACAATACATCAAATACGATAAGGATGGAGGAGTCATACATCAGGTACGAAAAAAATAAGCTAATTAAATATTGTTACGTATTTTGTCAAATTTGTAAACTTTTAATTTATTTAACTTTTAGCACACATACAAACATCCTAGATTAGAGAATGGATCTATTCCAACACTATTTAATATTAAAAGATCAAGAAGTCCTCTAAAATTGAATTCAAATTGTGCCATTAATATGGAGCACTCATATGCGTGTAAGATGAAAATTCATTAGTATTAAATTTCTTGTGCAATGTAATTTGTTAAATTGATTTATTATTTTTAGATCATCTAGATATCAAAATATCAGATGAGGAAAAAGAAAAACTTATAGTGCCTGATACGTCTGAATTTGATATAGGTGTTTCTACCATAGGTAATAAAATATTTCTGCTTGTTGGTGGTAGTATGTACAATATATAATGATCAATTAATAAAATATGTAAATAATTAATTTTGAAATTAGAACAGTCTTCTTCAATCATGGTTGAAAATCACACAGAGGATGTTATAATGGACGAGCACTTATACAATCTGGGATAAACTCTGAAAGGTGTTTCAGAGTTTATCCCAGATTGTATAAGTGAACGGAATTTAGAAAATAGAAATAAACATTCCGAACTGTGGACTACGCTAGTTTTTAATGCCACGACCTTCAAATTAAGCAGCGAAAGTAAATACAATACTTTTAAATTGTGATCAATAATTTCTTTTTTATTTGATAATGAAAAGTAATTTATTAACACGTTCGGCCCCGCGTCACCCGTACTTGGGTGATGGGTATGCTTCCGTGGGGACCACATCACCCATATATGGGTGACGCTTTACGTTATGGTGCGCCGACAGTAAAATTTGGGCCCGTGAGAAACTGAACCGAATCACGCTTGGGGCCGAACGTGTTAAAATCCATTAGTATGTTCCTTGTTCTAGTTGCGGCTTAATATTATTTACGCGAGGCTTTATTTATGAAATGATAAAATTTTTTAGTTTTGTTTCCATTTAACTCATTTTATCATCAGGAAAAAAACGTAAAAGAATGTAGGAATATCGAAATAACAATGCTTTGAATTATGTAGGTTGCGAGCATGCTTTTGGAAATTATTTCTCGATTGATATCCCAGAACCATGGAATGTTTCTAAATCGAAAAGGGGGGAAGAAGAAGTTCTTCTCTTTACTTATAGTGTGCTGTCCAGTGATAAAAAAGAAGAAAAATACATATTTGAAAAAACAGTGATCATAAAAAAATCCCGAAAAATTCTTTATCAAGTTTTTTCAACGCCAGCTGAAGTAGAGAAAACTAAACTTCCTCGATTCTTAGATAAAACATCAATATTACCAGATATTCTGAAAAAGTTCAAAGATATACAAATTTGTAAAGGAATCAGGTCGATAGTTTTAAATTTTGTCTCTACAACTTTGCCTTTGTAAACATGTGTTAGTGGTGGTTGGCGTCATAATGAGTGTAGCATGATATCTATGGATTCTCAAAGATGCACAGCTTGTACAAAATTTTCGAAAGTTTGTACTCAGCGAAATCGGAGAGCAAAAACAAAAAATGATTTTAAACGAATTTCGCGCCCTGCGACTAAATTTGACGAAATAAAAGTAAAGGCCATGAAGAAAAAAATGAAGTATAAGACAAGAGAAGCTCAGCGTTTGAAGGATAAATTAAAATTACTAATAGAATCTATTGCGTGTCAACAAAATAAAATGGCAAACGTAACGGATAAGGATTTAGAGAAAGCATCGATTAATACTTCTGCAAACCAAAAAAATAATTTTACAAGAAATCATTTCTGCTGCTAAAAAGAGTGACCCAAGAGGTCGTCGATACACTGACGAATTTATAATGTTATGTTTAATCATGAACATAAGGTCGCAGGAATATTACGAGTTTTTACGTAGAACGGATATTTTGTCTTTGCCTAGCAGTAAAACAATTCGAAATTACTTGTCGTTAATGGGTTCGAAATGTGGCTTTGACGAAGACTTTTTTAAACTTTTGAAAAAATCTTTTCAGAAAAAAGAACAGAAACATCGTCACGGCGTAATAACTTTAGATGAAATTAATTTAAGAAAATCACTTGCAGTATTGTCTAAAACGTTGACCTACTCAGGTCTAACGGACTTTGGTGATAACGGACTGCAAGGTACTGACATTAATGACATGGCAACTCATGGTTTGGTTCTGATGTTTCAATCGTTAACGAGCAATTACAACCAGCCTATTGCTTGTTTTGCTTCAAAATCGGCCGTCCATGGTGAGGATCTTGCAAAAATAGTTGTGAGAGCAATATGCCTTTTAGAAAATGCTGGAGCTTCAATTCATGGAGTGATTGGAGACGGCGAAACTTCTAATCGAAAAATGTAGAAGTTATTAGGAATAAATACCAGTATCGACGGATTGAAAAGTTCGTTTGATCACCCACTTGATGAAAATCGAAAAATATTTGTGTTCTCAGATACACCACATTTAATTAAGTGTATAAGACATCGATTGTATAACAAAGGTCAATTGAAGGTTCATATATTTTCTATATTTATCTGAATTGATTATCAATTTAGTATGTTTTTTGTAATATATACATTATAAATGTTTTATGTTTCAAGGTCAACCAATCAGATGAATTTATTAAGTGAAAATATTTTAAAGATTTGTTTAATGTAGATTTTCATCGAGGAAATTCTAGAGTATGTCGTAGAATTACAAGAAGACACATAGAATTGGATAGTACAGCTAAAATGCGTGTTAGATTTGCAACACAGGTAATTTTTTACATTAACTTCATCATTCTATTAACCTTCAGCATGTAAAATACTTATTTCCATTTCAGATTTTCACTAATTCTATGGCTGTTGGGTTACAGTTTTATGCATCGCATAATTACAAACAATTTCAAGGTTGTGAAACAACTATTGATTTTTGCCTGCGCATTAATAATATTTTATTCGCAGTACAGTTTGTACTTGACATTCAAAACGTTAATTTTGTATTTATATAGTAAACTATATTCACAGGATATTTGTACAAACAAGTACTGAAAAACGAAGAATACCAGACCTGCACTACGTGCAAAGAAGCACTTACACGATGCGAAATGCTTTCATCAGCTGCACAACTTGTCGAAATGAAGAGTCGAGGAAGGCTTATACACGCAAATATACATTTTTTTAATTTAATAAATTTCACTGAAGAATGTTTTGCAAGACATGCTTCTAACAAATTTGTTTTTGATTTAACAGTGGATGATGTTTTAACAAATTACGATTTGACTTTTCCTTGTAAAAAACATGGGTCTGAAATTTTAGCATATGCTATTTTTTATTATATTAGATTAAGAATGCGTCAATTCACCTATCAAGAAAATAGTAAAATAAGAAAGGAATCTGTAAAAATTAGGAAAATTGCCAAGTTAAAAAATAATTAAAATTATATGTGCAATATACATGTTTTATTATTTATTCTGCGTTGATTATAATAAATAATTATTTATATTTTTCCATTGTTTTGCTTTTTATTTATTATTAATTATTCCTCTATTTCAATGTTAATATTACTTAAATTGGGATATTATTTTTATTTATAAATTAATTTACTTATTTATTTATCAATAAACGTAAACTAACAAATTAAAAACAACGGTTTATTTAACTAAAGTGAAAAGCAGAGTATAAGGAATAACAATAAATTTTTGTTTATAAATTATTCAAAAGTCTTTTTTATCTTTAAAAATTCAACTAATTTGTATTATTATGAACGATTTGCTTCTTATAAAAATTGCAAATTTTTATATCAATACAAATACAAAGTTATTAAAATATACAATAATTAAATTAAAGAAAATAAGAGAATTTTGGTTTTTTGAAATATTTTTGTAAGTTGAATTTACTAATAGTAATATTTTTATTGCGCTACACGTTTTCGTGAATAGATTGATGGACAAAACACTGGCCTTTCGCACAGCCTACGATATCTTTTATACATTTACATGGCATTTTTAACCGATAGAAATAATTATAAAAAAACAGTATGAATTTCATAAGAATTTTGTAATAACGGAAAGTCGTAACTCCACGGACTTTCAAAACACAACTCACAGGTTAGAATCGTACACGATTTATACTTTCATTCTTTCGTCTATGGTTAGAATTGTTTCATTCACAACCCGGCGCATCGCAGCGCCACCCCTGCGGAGGGCTTCATTAGAGGCCTACCCCCACCACCGTTGCCGGACCTGTGTATACAACCGTGATTCTCTCTTTCAGCTGAACCATTCTGCTCCGGGGAGTAGGCTACGGTGCGTTGATGTCTTATCCCATAGCGTTGAGTTATCTCTAGAGTTTTTTTGTTGACAAACTCCAGTCCGTTGTCAGTTCGAAGTATTTTAATTTGTGTACCTAGATCCTTTTCTGCTAACTTTATGAATGTTTCCAAATACTGTGGTACTTTATCTTTACTATCTATGAAGTAAACAGTTTTAAAATGAGAATAATCATCTTTGAAAAGAAGAAAATACTTCGATCCTTTAATTGACTTTTCCTGTAGCGGTCCACATAGATCGGCATGTATGATCTCACCTAGTTTTGATGTCTTGGTGTTGCTCTTAGGAAACGGTTCTCTTGTGACAGAGAACACGGCTTCTCTGTCGCAAGTACCCCACACTCCGGAGAAACGTTTTCTCTCCTCGGCCGCGACGCGTAATCAATAAATTAACGAATCGATCGATCAGCATGGATCGGATCGAATGGCCGTCCAACACAGATGTCAACAATCTCATAGGTTAAGGAACTCGCGGTGTAAGAGCGCATACGAATCATGTATATTGCGAATTATGTATATGGCGACATCTGTTAGGGAGTAGGCTCAGGTTAGGGATCGTGCGATCGATAAGAGCGATCATTGGAAGGGGCGAAGCCATTGCGACGACAATTAAGGTCGCGACATCCGACGGAAACGGGGAGAACTACCGTTTTGAGCACGTGGGAGCGCCGGAAATCGAGCGGGAACGAAGCAGCGTCATCGAGCGAAGAAAGCAACGCCGGACGACGACGACGCTGCAACGAGGAGCAGCATCGACCGGGGATCGATCCCTGGAGACGTCCAGGCCCCGGTAGGAGACGAAAAAGTCGAGGGACGATCCCCCAGAAATAACGGGGAACGTCCTCGATTCGAATTCGAATGGGACGACGGATCCCATTCGATGATAATGTCCAGTCGACGCGAGGGGCCCACGTGACCCCTTACGACCAATCGAGAGGCGCGAAGCCTCCCCTCCAGACGGAAGACGACGGACAGGACGCGGGAGTCTTCACTACTGTGTTGGACGCAAACGATAGCACCTCGTGCCCGCAAATTTATAGAAGGAAGGAAGGAAGGAAAGCAAGAAAGGAAAGAAGGAAGGACGGAAGCGAGGAAAAGATAAGGGAAGGAAAGAACCCGAGGAGAGCGAACACTCGAGGACGTCCCGGCACCCCGAGGGTTAACCGTGAGTCCCTCCACGCAATTTTTCCTTTGTTTAAATAAAGGAAAGGAACCGAGCGAGCTCTGAGTTTGAGCCACCCGTATGACAGGGGTGGCCTTCTCTCAGCGAGCTCTCTCCTACGTGCTCGACCCCGGGTATCTTGAAGGGGCCGAAAAGGCTTCGCCCCCTTCGCGTATCATTTTTTTTTGCATAGTTAGTTGTCACTCGCCACTAATATTTTTTTTTCTCTTTTTCTTTTATTTTCTCTATTCGTATTTTGAATATATTTATTTTTATTGTTTTTCTTTACTCGCGTCGTTTTCATTCGAACCCTCCCCTCTACCAACCCCGTGACCTGAGCTGGTCGACGTGGTGCATTGCACCTGGCGCCCACGATCTGGCCTCCTTTTTTTGTTTTTTTTTAAGGTTTCCAGGTGATCAACGGTGGTGTGACAGGGGCCACGGTCCCCTGTCTTGGGATAACGAAATCCACGTCACACTCTATGAATTTTTCCTTTGGCGCATGCTTCACAAAAGAGGTTCGTATCTCTCCTGAAGATGATACTTTGAGAATTCAAAATCCTTTTAACCTGGGTCAAATTTTGGTGAGCTAGGCGTTCATGCCACAATTTAATACTGCCTTCAGTAGCAATATTAATGATTGGCGAATCCTTCGGTGGCGAAACTTTGAAAAACATTTCATCTAATTTGTTATTTCGAATTCCAACTGCAGCACTGACTCCATTTTTGACAAATTTACACTGTTTCTTGTTAGATATTTATTCTAAGCCTTTATCTAACGCAGCTCCAACTGAAAAAAGATTACAGCTCATATCGGGAACAAATAACACCTTTGACAAATGTTTCTCAACCCAGTCTGTGTTGTTGAAAGCACAAATGTTAATATCACCTTCGCCGAATGCTTGGATACATTTCCCATTGCCTATTCTCACTGGCATTGGTTCTTTGAATTCAGTAAAGTTCAAAAACCAATCACGACGATTCGACATGTGGTCACTTGCTCCTGAGCCCATCACTCAAATGTCTTCTTTTACACTACTTTTAGCTGCAAAAGCTAAACACTCACTAACTAATGCTTCACCTTTTAGTCTGCCACTTTTATTGTCACGATACGGGCAGTCTTTCTTCCAATGACCGGGTTTTTTTACAACGAAAACAGTTTCCAGACACTTTATTATTGATTACTTTTCCTTTGAAGCCTTTACTTTGATGTTTCCTTGCAACCAACGCAGCATTTTCTGTTTCTTCAAAGGCGGATAATCGAGTTTCTTCCATAATTAACCTAACTGTTAGATTAGAGAGAGTTCTCAGCTGATCACTGGTTAAATCCCAGGCTGTGACGAAGTGACTATAGTTACTTGGTAGGGTCATCAATATTTTCGTCATCACAAAAGACTCGGAAATTGGATGGCCGAGAGCACTCAATCTGGTACTCAATTCTTCCACTTTAGAAATATGAGATGCTATATCGTCTTTGCTATCTTTCGTTAAATTGCACCACTTTTGCTGCAACAGATGAACACTTGTATCCGACCTTTGCTCATAAACATTATGTAGTTTATCCCACATTTCTTTTGCAGTGTGGCAGTTCATAATGTGAAACAACGGTTGGTCGCTTATACTCGTTGCAATTATCTTATGAGCTATACCGTCAAGTTTTAAGTACTTTTTGTTGTCGGCTTGGTAATTCGCAACTGCTTCTGCCGAAGCATTAACACCTGGTGCTTGGGGCTGCTCAAAAGTTCCAGTGACTACACTCAAAGCATCGTGAGCATTCAATAAAACTTTAGCTTGAAACTTCCATGGTCCCCAGTTTTCCACACTTCTCAGCTTTGTTATTTTAACCAGTTCGTTTTCCATTTTGGGTATTATTTCACTATTGCACGTGGCAGGATAACCTCAAATAACGGACTCATTTGTATACCAAAAAACTTCTTGTTTAAACTCACTACTCACAAAAAACTAACTTCAATATAATGTTTCTAGGCCCATAACCTGTTGAAATCCGGTAGGGACGTGAAATAAAGAAATCAAGTTTTGTGGATGTTAAACGATAAGTTTTAATAATAATATACTTGAATAACCAAAGCTTGCTCACACAGCGTACAATAGCCCGCACGAAAGTTGTCCCTCCTCCAGCGCCGCGAAGCGGAGCATCGCGAACTAGACGCGCTCGGCGAAAATAAGCAGGCGAATTACTTGGTCGAATGCTAGGTTCATGGTCGACGATACGAAAATTTCAAGCACAGGTCCGGCGCATGTGTTTTTATCGGGTGGGTCGGAACCCGATTTCACCAGAGTTTCCAACCCGACCTCACCGATTTCAATAATTTTTTGATATGATGTAATACTCGAACAAATAAGGGAGACGTATGTTTTTTTATGTGCTGACATCCACTTTAAAGGGGTGAAAACCACCCCCTCCCCCCAAAGTTTTATCCGAAAATCGTTTTTTTTTATCATATCTCGGCTTCTAATAAATATTTTTCAATAAAACAAAGTGGAAAATATTTATCATAAGAAGTCGAAGATATTAGGTTTGTTTATGACCCAAGGGGTTGCAACCCTTTATTTTATATTTAAAGAAAACTCGATTTTTTATACTTTTTTTCTTCATATAAACCAGAGTATGAACTGAACAAAAATAAAGAAAAGCATTTCCGTTTACTCTATCGAATATTTCAGTTGTCGCGGTTCAGGACTTCTTACGCAACCGCCCCCGAATACCGTAAACTACCCCTTAAAGTAATATACAGCGCATATAAATGACGATAACAAATTTTTTCTCTAAAACTACTTATATTTAGTAAGTTAGTAAAATATAATATTCTTTTAATATTATATCAGAGTTACTTTTTATAACTATTACTATAGCTGCTCATTATTATCATTATTATTATTATTATTATTACTATGACTTTTTAACGACAAAACTATAAATATTTAAATTTTATTTTAAATATTAAAATTCACAAAATAATAATAATAATGATAATAATGAGCAGTTATAACAACTACAATATATTATAATTTCTTAAAAATTTATGAACTTTGTGACAGAGAATTATTCTCTGTCGCAAAGATTCCCGTCACTTTACCCAGCACAAACGAAAATTCGGACCGTTAGGTTATGTCCGCGAACATATGATTTGCAATCGATCCAACCTGGAAGTCCATTTAGCATGTAAGATAGAATTAAGCATTCATATGTTATCACGCCTCGACACAGTCGGTAAAATTGTATTAGCATAATTACGAGAGAGATCTCGATCGATTTTTGTATTGCGAAATCGCACCAGTGGCGACATCACTCGGTGCCGATCCGAAGCGTTCGACACGGCGCGCTGACCCGCAGAGCTACAGCCAATCGAATTGACCGAAACTGTCGACATTTTCGGGAACGTTCCGAAGAAGAAACGCCGCAGCCCAACTTCAGGTCTCTGAATCCCGAAATCCTGTGGGAAGGAGTCGAGACGAAAATCGTCGACGAGGAAAGGAGGCCGAATAATCGGCGGAATTCCACCACGTAGCTTTCCGGTTTCGGGAAGAGAGCGACGATATTCTGCTTCCCAGGCGAGACCCTCAACGACTAGAGCGGTACTTGCCTCGACGGAGAAGAAACCGGAAGAGAAGCAACTTCCACGTTGGACATACGACCGGCAGGACGAATTTATAGAGAGAGAGAAACGATTCCCGAAAAACCGAGTAATTCTTGGAAAGACCGACCTAATCGGAATCAATCGAAACCCGAAGGACGGAGAATATTCAAAGAGAGAGAAAATCCGAATTCTCGATTTGTCGACATCGGCGGTAAGCGGTTTTCTTTTTCCTGCGACCGAGCGGGCTGAAGTGCTGCCCGTAAGAGTAACGGGTAGCCAGACAGATTTTCCATTTCGAGCGGGCTCAGCGCGCCCGGGTCCCGTTTATTTTTGACTCGTCATTGTTTATTTCGAACGATTATTTGTTATCTTTTTTTTTCCTTTTGATCATTGTCGAATATATTTTTATTGTTATTAATTTTCATACGTCGGCTTTTCTTTTCTTTTGCATTATAACGAATCCCCCCCTCTACCATATACTGATCTAGTTGGACCGATTCCTTTTTCTTTAGTCGAAAACGTGGTGTTTTGCACCTGGCGCCCAGTTCCCCTGAAATCCCAAATTTTCCGTGCACGTTTGGACATTTCAGGGCCGAAATCGATGAGGATCGGGGTTGAGAAACCCTCCTGAAGTGACGTAGCGAAATCCACGTCACAACTTTTTTCAATTCATTAATTCATTATTTAGTTTGTTAACTATTGCAATCTCAACAAAGTCGTTGATTGATAAATTCTGAAGTCATCAAATTCTAAAAAATTTATAACATTTGTACAAATCAACCAAGATACCGATTTGTAATTTTTTTAGAAACTCGAGAAATTTCTTCCAAGAGTATAGCCGAATAAGCATGATAAACGTGCTCCTAAACCAAATTGAACTTATGTTACGTCATTCGAAAGAGCTTTCTAAGAAATCCATTTCCACGAAGTTTTAACCACCTACCCTTTTTACTAGGGTAGTTATTAAGCGAAACACGATTTACAGTTTAAACTTAATTTCTTTTTTTCTATTCCAGCAAAAATTATGAAAAAAATCTACAATACTGTAATTAGTATGTTATATATAATGAAATTTTTTCAGAATATTTGCTGAAAAATTTATTTTTAAAGAATTACAAAAGTTTTAATATTCAGTGTTTTAATTAAAATTATCGAGTGACAAACTTGATATTTTTACGGTAGAAGCTTTTTTTAATGTCTACTAATTCCTAATTTTTCCAGATTTTTGGAAGTGGTGCAACAAATTAAAAAAATTAAAAATTACTTTTTTTCTCATTTCACCGTGTTTGTCAACTATTAGTCAAGGTTGTTAATCTTGGCAATTCTCTTTGATATAAGTGAAAAACTAATTAGTAATGATGGACCGAACTATTTACTGCACAACAATATCTTAAAATGTAAAAACAAGATAAATCCGTTCAAAATAACGTATATTTCTGGTATTATGATTATACTGTAAGAAATATACATATTTTAAACTATTACGAATAGTTTTTTTATTTTTTAAATGCCATGTGTTTGATAAAATGAACATTTCAATTCTACCAACTGTTATAAATACTTTTTTATATTTAAATTATTGGGTTGACAACCAAGTAATTGCGGATTTTGTCATTTATTTGCTTTGAAAAATCCGCAATTACTTAGTTGCCAACCCAATATATGTGTTAGATAAAATAAGTAATTCAAACCCACCAACTATTATGAGCAGTTTTTTATTTTACAAATGTGCGTCATAGTCGACTCCAGTTCGATATTTCTTAGTGAAAAAATTTGTACACACTAGTCAAATATATATCAAAATATTTTTAAAAGTTCGATAGATTTAATCAATTTTTCTATCCTAAAATAATTTTCAAAAAAACGTTTTTTTAGGCCTCCTAATTCAGTATACCCTCTTAAAAATCAAAAAACTGCTCGTAATAGTTGGTAAAATTGAAATACTTATTTAAGTAATATAAAATATGTATATTTCTTGCAGTATAATCATAATACCAGAAATATACGTTACTTTGAAGGGATTCATCTTGTTTTTACATTTGAAGATATTGTTGTGCAGTAAATAGTTCGATCCATCATTACTAATTAGTTTCTCACTTATATCAAAAAGAATTGCCAAGATTAACAACGTTGACTAATAGCTACTTCTATACACAGTAAAATGAGAAAAAAGTAATTATTAATTTTTTTCATTTTGTTGCACCATTCCCAAAAATCTTGAAAAATTATTATATATTAATTTCAATTAACCCCTTGCACTACGCTGAAATTCGCAAGAAGCCTTGCCTAACTGTGCACTCGAATGGTCGCGAAAAGAGGCGAAGTGGCGGAGCCCGAGTGTTGGAACTTGTGAAATTCAAATGAATTTGAATAAAAACTTTTAAAAAGTATTTTAATTACATATGATTGCAATAAATTTTAAAAATACCACGTTTTATTTAAAAAATCACGAGTACGGCTCGTGATATTCATGTTTGGCCCGAAATGTCGATTACGAGTCAGACTCGTGATATTCATGTTTGGCATGAAACTAGACAACGAGTCTGACTCGTGATATTCAAGTTTGGCCTAAAATTTTAATCACCAGTCAGACTCGTGAAAATAGTGCAAGGGGTTAAAAAAATTGAATATTAAAACTTTTGTAATTTTTAAAAAATAAATTTTTCAGCTAAAAATTCTGAAAAAATTTCATGATATATAACATGTGACGTGGATCTCGCTATCCTTCGACAGGGGATCGGAACCCCTGTCGCGTCACCGTTGATCACCTGAAAATCTCACAAAAAAAAGGGATTCAGGTCGCGGGCGCCAGGTGCAATGCACCGCGTCGACCAGCTCAGGTCGCGAGGTTGGTAGAGGGGAGGGTTCGGAAGAAAACGACGCGCGAAAAAAATAATAAAAAAAAATAAATATATTCAAATACGACTAGCTAAACTAATAATAATAACAATAAAAAAAAATGATACGAGGAAGGGGGCGAAGCCTCTTCGGCCCCTTCAAAACGTCCGGAGTCGAGCACGTAGGAGAGCTCGCTCAGAGAAGGCCACCCCTGTCATACAGGTGGCTCAAACTCAGAGCTCGCTCGGTTCCTTATTTTTCAAAGAAAAAAAAAGCAATTGCGTGGAGGGACTCACTGTCCACCCTCGGGATGTCGGATCGTCCTCAATCGTGTCCTTTCCTCGGCTTCCTTCCTTTCTTTCCTTTCCTTTCGTCCTTTCCTTTCTTTCGTCCTTCCTTCCTTCCTTTCTTTCCTTTCCTTTCTCCGATGCTTTCGGCACGAGGTGTATTAGTCGGCGTCCAACACAGTAGTGAAGACTCCGGCGTCGTCTCCGTCGTCTTCCGTCTGGAGGGGAGGCTTCGCGCCTCCCGATTGGTCGTGAGGGGTCACGTGTGCCCCTCGAGTCGATCGACCATCTTGATCGAATGGGATTCGTCGTCCCATTCGAATTCGAATCGAGGACGTTCCCCATTATTTCTGGGGAATCGTCCCTCGACTTTTTCGTCTCCGACCGGGGTCTGGACGTCTCCAGGGATCGATCCCCGGTCGATGCTGCTCCTCGTTGCAGCGTCGTCGTCGTCTGGCGTCGTTTTCCTCGCTCGATGACGCTGCTCCGTTCCCGCTCGATTTCCGGCGCTCCCACGTGCTCAAAACGGTAGTTCTCCTCGTTCCCGTCGGATGTCGCGACCTTCATCGTCGTCGCAATGGCTTCGCCCCTTCGAATGATCGCTCTGATCGATCGCACGATCCCTAACCTGACCCTATCTCCTAACAGATGTCGCCATATACATAATTTATAATTTACATAATTTATATGCGCTCTTACACCGCGAGTCACTTAACCTATGAGTTTGTTGACTGCTGTGTTGGACGACAATTCGATCGATCCATGCCGATCGATCGATATGTAAATTTATTAATTTCGCGTCGCGACCGTGGAAAGAAAACGATTTTCCGGAGTGCGGGATCTTTGTGACAGAGAAACCGTGTTCTCTATCACAAACTCCCCCCTCCTTAGCCAACAACTCCCCCGGGTCAAGCGGAGCGCCTCCACTGAACCCGAACGAGCTTCACAGTTTTCCCAGCGCGAACCCTCTACTTGCTCGATTAACGACTGATCATTTCTCTTACCGATCCTACTAGATCAATAAGTTGTTACCGTATGCAATTAATAAACTTTAAATTTAAATCTGTAATTTCTTTACGGGTCGTTTTCGTGTTGGGGTGAAAAGGAATACGGTCAGGATCATTAGGGTCTGGAAATTAATCCTCGGAATAAGCCTTTCCAATTGAAAATTTTGGGTTTATTTACCCTTTTGGTACGAAATTAAAAAAAAAGACTAACCGCTATTTGTACTGGGTCCCACCGACGGCATCGAAGGAACAATAATTGTCGTTGCCATCGGTGGGCACCGTAATGACTACGGCGGGGTCGACTACCGTCGCCCCGCTCGAAAAGAAAATCTCATCTTGAGAAAAGAAAAAAAAACGAAACGCCCTGGTTTGAGTGAAGAATAAGAAAAAAGTAACCACTCACTAACCAAAAAAAACGAGTTCGCGAGGCCCTCAAAGGGAAACGGATCTCCTTTGGTTCTTCGTCGGACATCTGTGGGGAAACGGAATGGTTATGGCGGGTGTTCTAGGGATTCCATAACCAGAACTTTACGAATCTCCCCTCAAGAATAGACCCTAATCGTTCCTTCGTCTAAGGTTGTACCGGCGTTCGGTCGGAAGGTCTGATGAGGTTCCTGCGGTGGGCTCGATTTGACTTTCCCGCCTTGGTAAATTACGGTTTGCGGTAAATTTTCGAGGACGGCCCCGTTTGCGTTTAGCCGTCCGCGCCGGTTCGCTCTTTTCCGGTGTCGCCCCTTCTTTAGGTTCCGACCCCGGCGTATGCGAGTTCTCGAAATCGACGCGAGCAGGTTTCAGATCGGAAATATGCTGCTTTCCGATCGTCACTCCCTGCTGGTTCTGCAGTTCGTACGTAGTACGCGAAAGAACCTTCGAGACGGTATACGGGCCGTCGAATTTCGGCGCGAGCTTCGCGGAGAAGGCTTGCGAAGCTGACGACAGCACTCGATTACGCTTCCAGACGAGATCGCCTACCGAGTACGTTATATCACGTCTCCCACGATTGTAGTATTTCGCCTGCTTATCGTGGGCCTCTTCCAGGTACTGGAGCGTCAAGTCGTGAAGCTCGGACATGTGGAGCATGCGTTCTGTCCACTCTTTCGCGTCTTGGACAGGGATTTTAACGTTCCCTTCCAGGATCCTTCGAGCAAATCGTGGTGGCGAGGGAAGTCGACCAAAATTTAAAAACGCGGGACTCATTTTCAAGGTGCTATGCACCGCCGTATTATATGCAAACTGAAATTGATGCAAATGTTCGTCCCAATTGCGATGACTTCCCTCGACATACGAAGCTATCATTGTCTTCACGACTCGATTCATCCTCTCCACTGGATTCGCCTGAGGATGATATGTCGGTAGTGTCGCAAAATGTATCCCATGCGCTTTCAGGAATACAATCAACTTTCGGTTAACGAATTCCGTTCCGTTATCCGAAAGGAAGATATCCGGACATCCCCATCGATACATAATATGCTTTTCGAACGCCATTTCTACCGATTTGGCGTTCGCCACTCTCAACGGCACACACTCAATCCACTTAGTGTGCAAGTCGTGGAATACGAGCACGTACGCGTATCCCGATTTGCTGCGTGGGAACGGTCCCATAACGTCCGCAGCAACGACTTTCCAGGGGCCATGGACACTTCGTTTGCCCATCAGACCCGCTGGAGCCTTTTGGTCGACCTTGCCTCGTTGGCAAATGTCGCACCTTCGAACATAATCGAGAGTGTCGACGTACATTCCGGGCCAATAATAATTTTCGGCGGCCCGAAAGTACGTCTTCGCAACACCTAGATGACCCGCTTGTGGCTCATCGTGTACCTCCCTCAGGATATCGATCCGCGTCGCAGGAGGTACCACCAGCTTCCAAGCGTTTAGGTCCGGTACGAGGAGGTCGAGGAACGAATTCGGCCTGTAACGGTACAGGGATTCGCCCTCGACTTTCCACCCCTCGTTCTTCGATGGGTATTTCGAAACGTGGTCGAAACGGTTTCGATACCATTCCGACTTCGCGTCTTCGCTGGGGAGTTCCGGTATCGACGTTGGCTCATCGAGAGCCGCGACTTCGATCTCTCCCTCCTCGTCTTTTTCGTACATACGAGAGAGGGCGTCTGGAACGTGGTGAAGGGCCCCTTTTCGGTGGATCACCTCGTAATCGTACTCGAGGAGTTCCAAGGCCCATCGCGCGAGTCGACCATCCGGGCTCTTCAGATGGTGAAGCCATCTGAGACTGCTATGGTCCGTGATTACCGTGAAGCGGTAACCCTCGAGGTAGTGACGATATTTTCGTATCGCCCATACGACCGCTAAGCACTCCTTTTCGGTCACCGAGTAGTTTCGCTCGGCGTCCGATAGGGTGCGACTCGCAAAAGCGATTACTCGCTCTTTACCGTCGAGATTCTGCGTCAATACCGCACCGATCCCGAAACTGCTTGCATCGGTTTGCAAAATAAATTGTTTCTTAAAATCGGGTGTCGCTAGGATGGGAGGGGTCGACAATTCGTGCTTTAACTGCTTAAAAGCTTTTTCTTGGTCATCCCCCCAATGCCATCGAACCTTCTTTTTGAGCAGCTTCGTTAGCGGAGTCGATAAGGTCGCAAAATCTCGAATAAAGCGTCGATACCACGACGCCATCCCTAAGAACCTTCGCAGTTGTTTAAGGTTCTTTGGCGCCGGGTAATCGATAATCGGCGCAGATTTTTCGGGATCTACGTTTAGACCCTCTCGGTTCACTCGAAAACCGAGATATCGAACCTCATCCCGGCAGAACTCGCATTTCTCCGGGTTAATCGACAATCCGGCCTCCCGGATTTTGTCGAGTACCTTCTTCAACCATACGAGATGGTCGTCGAAGGTCGGCGTCGCGATGATTATATCATCGAGATACGCGAACGCGACCGGTTCCATTTCGGGACCGATCAAACGGTCCAGCAACCGCTGGAATGTCGCTGGGGCTCCGGATAGACCGTACGGCATCCTCGTGAACTGGAAGAGCCCCTTTCCAGGCACGGTGAACGCGGTGACTTCCCTACTCGTTTCTTCCAAGGGAATCTGGTGGAACGCTTGGCTTAGGTCAAGCGTCGAAATATAGCGCGCGGAACGGAGTTTATCGAGTATCCCCTCCATATACGGGAGAGGATACGCATCCTTCTTCGACACGGCGTTGACTTTCCGGAAGTCCAGGCAAAATCGATACGTACCGTTTGGTTTTTTAATCATTACAATGGGGGTCGACCACGCACTGTTAGAGGGCTCTATTACTCCCTCGGCTAACATGCGGTCGACCTCCTCGTACATCGCTTGTCGAACCGGCGGCGACACCAAGTAGTAGCGCTGTTTGATCGGTGCGCTACCCTGGGTGTCGATCCGGTGCTCGATTAAGGACGTTTTGCCTGTCCTTCCCGAAACTGAGGGAATTTCCCTCGCTAAAAACTCGTCGAGTTTCTGCTTCTCGATATCGGTCAAGTCCGTCAGTCCGTGACACTCGATGTGATCCCGTCGTGGGGCGATCTCGTCAACTTCGTCTTCAGCGAATACGTGGGGGAGGTTAGTCAATTTCGAGACCCAACCCCCTTTCGCGCTATCAATTACTATTTGGAACGCGTTGACGAAATCGATCCCTAGGATCATCTCGACCGTCAAGTTCGGTAAGATCCGTACGTCGAAGTCTTTTTCGATTCCGTCTACTGTGACCGTCAGTCTCGTTTCCTCGCGGATCGTCTCCACCGTCCCGTTTGCCGTCACGACTTGGTCTACGAGAGGGGTTCGAAACGTTCGCCCCTCTCGAAATGCGGGATTTAACCCGTAGGCTCCCAGGAAGGTGCGAGACGAACCGGTATCGAGGAGCGCTTTCACCATCCGTTTACCTACCTGCACGTAGATAAACGGACGGAGGGCGTTTTTATCGTCAGTGATCGTGAGTACTGTCACTGTTTCCGGTTGCGTCGGGTCCATATCGTCCGGTTTCGGTACTACCGTTGTCGTGGTAGTCGCTGTCGACGTCGTTGCTGTCGGCACGTCCGTCTTTCGCGTCGACTTCGTCGTCGTCGTTGTCGACGTCTCCGTTGCGGTCCCTTTCCGTCGAGGGGAGGCACTCGGGACTCTCGAAGTTACCTCCCGGACTCGTTTCCCGAACAGCGCTTGCAGCTCGGGTTGGGTTTGCCGGAGTTGTGGCAGCTGTAACAGTAGCCTTTCTTCTTCGGCTTCGGGCAGTCTCGTAATAAATGGTCTTTGCTGCCACAATTCCAACAACCCGCTTTCTTTTCCCCCGGACTATTTGTTCCCTCCTTGTTGGCGGAATTCGACTTCGCCCCCGCCGTCGGCTTCGAAAACGTGACGGTTTTCGACCTCTCGAAGCTCGATGGTTTCGTTTCGGAACTCTTCGATGAGACCGAAACGCAAGACGTTTCCTCTGAGAGGAGATTAGTCGAATCGTACGACTTCTCCCCCCTCCTTGCTACCTTACCATTCTCCGGATGGTAAGCGTAGGCTTCGAGAGGCGAATCTTCGACCGTTGGCGGGGGTCGATATGCCTTCATCATCTTCCACCGATTCTCGAGTTCGGTGGCGACGTCCATGAGGTCTTCGAGAGTCTCGACTTCATGACGGTTCAGCGACTGCTGATACCTGGGACGAAGGTTCCGATATGCGATTTCCACCAGGTCCCTTTCGCTCGGAGGGCGTTCCATCTGCGACACGCAGCCTTCCAAACAAGTGAGGAACTCGGCGACGGTTTCGTCCGCCCCCTGAGTCCTCTTTCGAATAAAATCGTCCAGCTTAAACTGGAGATCCCTCGTACCAAAACGAAATAGGAAGGCGCGACGAAATTCGTTCCACGTCTCCCATTCGTCTCGGTGTATCCGACACCATTGAAGGGGTAAGCCCCTCAACATCGTCGGAATCGCGCATAGGAGGCTGTCGAGTCGCAGACCCTCCAGGGTCGCCCAATCTTCGATGCGACCCAGGAATTCCTCTGCGTTACCATCGGCGCGGCCTCTATAAGAGAGGCGCCACCGACTAACGATGGCGCTGAGGCCCGAATTGTCCCGCACGGCGCTGGGTCTCCTTCGGGTCCCATCAGCCGGTCGATATGTCCGCTCCTCCCGGAAGTCCGTTCTGTCGGACTCACGCGAGCGGTACATCGGTACCGCTTCGTGTGGCGCGAACCTGTCTCGCTCCGGGGACGACTGGTACAGGGGCGCATCTCGGTGTCGCCGCGTTCGAGGCTCGAGGGGTTCATACTCGGCAGCGGTGGGAGGTGGACGGGGTTGTCGTGTTGTGTAGGGGTACCGGTCGTGTTGTTCGTCCTGGTCCCCTCGTCTTAGAGAAAACGTCATGTAGGCGTCATCCCCCTCGTGTACCCGTCTTGTCGACGAACGGGGGAGGTTCCTGTCGAGGAACATCTCCCTCGCTTCTTCCCGCGTCACGTTTCGCCGTTCGTCGGGTCGCGTCCGGGTACTGTGACTCGTTCTGTCCGGTCCGGTTTGTCGTGGTTCGACGTCTACGGGTTCCACGAAGGTCACCGTAGGCGTCCGTGTCGGTGGCAATTGTGGGTCTTCGTCGACTGGGGGCGTTCGTGTCCGTCCGGGACTCCCCGCTGGGACTTCCCCCACCTCCGGTTCGTTATTATTAGGGGGAGGTTCGTTTCCCCTATTCGACCCTTGCCGGGTTGAGTCCCCCTCGAGTTGAGAGACCGTCCAGAATTCGGCTGAACGACCTTTCGAAAGGTTTAAGACCCTTCGCTCATAAGCGTCGAGGAGCGTCAACAATTCGAGTTGACGCTCTCGACTTTCCTCGAGGGACTCCGGGGTCGCCTCTCGCACCGCCCGTCGGTGGCGCAAGAACCGCGTCCTTAACGTGGCTAGATCCCCATCTGTCTCTAGCCCTAATCGTGCCAAAGCCTCCCGTAGGGCCTCCTCGTCGTAACCGAGCAGGAGCTCATCCTCGGATAGCTCCGGGTCTGTCACGTGACCTACACGAGCCATTTTCACAAGAAGGAACCGTTGACTACTGTGCGGATCTCTCCTGCTTTTAGTAAAACGGAACGAATAATAAAAAAAACGTTACCAGGAAAGGTCGCTTCTTACCCGGTCGATTCTTGAGAAGGAAGGATTCGTAAAGAAAAAGAAAAGAAACAAAAAGAGAACAACAAACAAAAATAAATGAATAAACACTTTACGTGGTTATTAGCGGTGCTCGAAACCGGGAAATATCCTCGAATTTCCTTTTGCTACTCGAGCCGAAAAAGACGACAAGAAAGAGAACCGTTTGTTCTTTTCTCCAAATAAAACAATATCCACCGAAAGAAAATTCGAATATTCGCTCAGAAGCCGCAAAAGGAAATTTCCTTCGAAAAGAAAGAAAAACAAAAAAAAATTGTTTTCTGAATTAAATCGCGATTAGGCGAGAATATTAAATTCAAGCCTCGAAAAGAAAAAATGAAGAATAAATAATTTTAAAAAAAATTTCCGGCCTCGAGGATCGATCGCGATCCTCGACTCTACCCCTTACCGTCGAAACGGTATCGAAGTTTTCTTTCTGAAGGGATTCGGCGCGTCTTTAGTATTCACTTTTATCACCGCGTGGGAAAAAAAAATGAAATGAAAAAAGAAAGAGTCTACTGGATCCGTTATTCAAAATCCAAAAAAAACAAGAAAAGATAAACGAGAAACATTCATCTCCAGAAAATTCTCGAAGTTATTACCACGAGATTTTCGAATCCAACCGTTAATTCTAGAACAGCCTCGATGGCTGTCGAATTGCACGCTGCCTCAAAATGGCCGCCGAATCCACTTCACCAAGAAACACCGTATCCACCGTGTGTTCACGAACGATCCGAACACTATCACTCGTTACACAAAACGAAAAACGATTGCGATTCACTGAATCTACAATTCCGAATGAACCAACAAAAAAAACAAAAAAAAAACTCGAATTTTTCGAAATTCCCGTTTTGGGCCCCACGTTGGGCGCCAATTTGTGACGTGGATCTCGCTATCCTTCGACAGGGGATCGGAACCCCTGTCGCGTCACCGTTGATCACCTGAAAATCTCACAAAAAAAAGGGATTCAGGTCGCGGGCGCCAGGTGCAATGCACCGCGTCGACCAGCTCAGGTCGCGAGGTTGGTAGAGGGGAGGGTTCGGAAGAAAACGACGCGCGAAAAAAATAATAAAAAAAAATAAATATATTCAAATACGACTAGCTAAACTAATAATAATAACAATAAAAAAAAATGATACGAGGAAGGGGGCGAAGCCTCTTCGGCCCCTTCAAAACGTCCGGAGTCGAGCACGTAGGAGAGCTCGCTCAGAGAAGGCCACCCCTGTCATACAGGTGGCTCAAACTCAGAGCTCGCTCGGTTCCTTATTTTTCAAAGAAAAAAAAAGCAATTGCGTGGAGGGACTCACTGTCCACCCTCGGGATGTCGGATCGTCCTCAATCGTGTCCTTTCCTCGGCTTCCTTCCTTTCTTTCCTTTCCTTTCGTCCTTTCCTTTCTTTCGTCCTTCCTTCCTTCCTTTCTTTCCTTTCCTTTCTCCGATGCTTTCGGCACGAGGTGTATTAGTCGGCGTCCAACACAGTAGTGAAGACTCCGGCGTCGTCTCCGTCGTCTTCCGTCTGGAGGGGAGGCTTCGCGCCTCCCGATTGGTCGTGAGGGGTCACGTGTGCCCCTCGAGTCGATCGACCATCTTGATCGAATGGGATTCGTCGTCCCATTCGAATTCGAATCGAGGACGTTCCCCATTATTTCTGGGGAATCGTCCCTCGACTTTTTCGTCTCCGACCGGGGTCTGGACGTCTCCAGGGATCGATCCCCGGTCGATGCTGCTCCTCGTTGCAGCGTCGTCGTCGTCTGGCGTCGTTTTCCTCGCTCGATGACGCTGCTCCGTTCCCGCTCGATTTCCGGCGCTCCCACGTGCTCAAAACGGTAGTTCTCCTCGTTCCCGTCGGATGTCGCGACCTTCATCGTCGTCGCAATGGCTTCGCCCCTTCGAATGATCGCTCTGATCGATCGCACGATCCCTAACCTGACCCTATCTCCTAACAGATGTCGCCATATACATAATTTATAATTTACATAATTTATATGCGCTCTTACACCGCGAGTCACTTAACCTATGAGTTTGTTGACTGCTGTGTTGGACGACAATTCGATCGATCCATGCCGATCGATCGATATGTAAATTTATTAATTTCGCGTCGCGACCGTGGAAAGAAAACGATTTTCCGGAGTGCGGGATCTTTGTGACAGAGAAACCGTGTTCTCTATCACAAACATACTAATTACAGTATTGCAGATTTTTTTCATAATGTTTGCTGGAATAGAAAAAAAGAAATTAAGTTTAAACTGTAAATCATGTTTCGCTTAATAACTACCCTAGTAATAGGGGTAGGTGGTTAAAACTTCGTGGAAATGGATTTCCAAGAAAGCTCTTTCGATTGACGTAACATAAGTTCAATTTGGTTAAGGGGCACGTTTATCATGCTTATTCGGCTATACCCTATGAAGGAATTTCTCGAATTTCTAAACAAAATTACAAATCGGTATCTTGGTTGATCTGTAAAAATGTCATAAATTTTTTAGAATTTGATGACTTCAAAATTTATCAATCAACAACTTTGTTGAGATTGCAATAGTTAACAAACTAAATAATGAATTAATGAATTGAAAAAAGTTCATAAATTTTTAAGAAATTATAATATATTGTAGTTGTTATAACTGCTCATTATTATCATTATCATTATTATTTTGTGAATTTTAATATTTAAAATAAAATTTAAATATTTATAGTTATGTCGTTAAAAAGTCATAGTAATAATAATAATAATGATAATAATGAGCAGCTATAGTAATAGTTATAAAAAGTAACTCTGATATAATATTAAAAGAATATTATATTTTACTAACTTATTATATATAAGTAGTTTTAGAGAAAACATTTTTTATCATCATTTATATGCGCTGTATTACTTAAAAAGCATAAAAAATCGAGTTTTCTTTAAATATAAAATAAAGGGTTGCAACCCCTTGGGTCATAAGCACACCTAACATCTTCGACTTCTTATGATAAATATTTTCCACTTTGTTTTTTTGGAAAATATTTATTACAAGCCGAGATATGATAAAAAAATGATTTTCGGATAAAACTTTGGGGGGGGGGGGTCGTTTTCACCCCTTTAAAGTGGATAACAGCACATAAAAAAAAATACGTGTCCCTTATTTGTTCGAGTATTACATCATATCAAAAAATTATTGAAATCGGTGAGGTCGGGTTGGACATCTGGTGAAATCGGGTTCCGACCCACCCGATAAAAACACATGCGCCAGACCTGTGCTTGAAATTTTCGTAACGTCGACCATGAATCTAGCATTCGACCAAGTAATTCGCCTGCTTATTTTCGTCGAGCGCGTCTAGTTCGCGATGCTCCGCTTCGCGGCGCTAGAGGAGGGACAACTTTCGTGCGGGCTATTGTACATGAGAAGAAGAAGGGAAGTGTCGTATGCATAGGCGTGATAAATGCTGCCAGCCTTGATACGTCATAAGAACAGAAAAAACACTATAAAGATACTATATCAGTGCAGCCAACATGATTCTAGTTCAACTCGTTTTCTCTGACTAACCTCAAATTATAGCTAATAACAATAACACTGAAGGCAGCCATTTTCAATGCTCCTCCTGATCACTTACCGTGGCGTAGCGTGGCGTTCAGCAAAGTCTACTCAACATGTTCCCAGTGATCAGAAACTGCTCACTGACCGCTAGTCTGTGCTGAATTCACCCATTGTTACTTCAACAGTAACATTTATGAAATTCGTACTTTTAAAAAAATATTCGACGGTACTTTTTAAAAATAAATCGATAAAATTAGTGAAATAACATTTACTTATTCCTATTTATATTTGTGAGTCAAAAAATACCCTAGTAGCCATCTGGCAAAAGAATTGCACAATTCTTTTGTAAGTGTCTTGCAAGTTTCTTTCGAAATACGACTATAGTAGTCTGTTTCTTCACGCGCATCTACATAGTTCTTGTACAATATACTTCTGACAGATGGTTTTAACAGCTCTTGATGACACAATGATCAAATTATTGAAAAGAAGCAATCGAGTTTCAGTATTAGATGTGTATGGTGGGAACCTCATCATTTCAAGATTCATCGAAACAGTTCAGGAAATCAGAGGAATGCATGGTGATTCTCGCTCTTTGAGAATTTTAATTGATGATGAAAAATGCTGTAATTTAACAATCAATACTGAAGATTCATCGCTGACAATTAAACCAATATCAGACACATTAACTTCTTTTTATTAATACTAAACGATAAAAGTATAAGTGATAATATAAGTAAAACAATGAATCAGGGTTTCATGCAGTAACACTCTTCTTTCTTTTTCTTCAACAAATCAGCCGTGGAAGGAAAATAAAAAATACCATTGTTTCAATGCATCATCTTGTTTATTCATCCAATATTTAGTAAATTCGATACAGTACAATTCTCATCCATAAATAATAACTGTGTTCTTCACTTTGAATAAGAATTTTCTAGATACCCTCTTTTAATAAAGAATTTACTTTCTTCTTGTTCATGCGTAAGAATATAAATTAGAAATGTCTAATTAACAGTTTTTTTTTTTCACTGCGTCTCTATCAACGCCTTTACTGTAGAGTAGAGCTTCAATCCTACCCTTCTTATTATCGAAAAATACATTCACAATAAGCCTATATTGTTCTATAAAGAGAGGAATGATAAATTCTTTTTCTTTTCCTGTTTCTAATTTGAATTTGAATATTTACATGACAGATCTTTATTATTATTTTTTGTATGCAGTAAGAATTTCATATAATTCCATCCCTATTAATTTCCAAAAATACACTGAATTGAAAAAATTATCAAAAAGTTAATGGAAGTATATGAGATAACTTTTGATGTTGCATATTTTGCAAAGTCATTTAATCAAGATACACGGTAGTGTCTCGAGACAAGTTCATGTATGAATTGATGACTGAACTAGGCGCGGGCACATGAAAAACAGCCGCCACACGTTGTGTATATACACAGCTTCAACCTCCATACATTCAAACGCAAAATGTCCACTAAGTTGTATGAGTTTCTCTGTATTCATACACGGCTGGATGCCTGTATACGCACACACGAAAAATGCAACATAAGTAGCGGCTAAATGGGGGGGTTTGCTAGTCCCTAGGTAAGATGAGAAAAATTTGCGACAGACAGTAGCGGTGAATGAGGGGTTTGCTAGGCCCTAGGTAATATGCGAAAATAAATATGACAAGAGCTCTACCGTGTACATATATTTTTGCGAATACCCAAATGATGAAAAAATTTAATTTACCGACGCAGGTTATATACAGGGTGTCTGACATAAGGTGTTCCACCCGAAAACCCCAGATTGGTGGTGAAAAATGGAGACGAAAAGTCGTGTACCATTTTTGGAAATTCGGATTAATTACCGAGTTATTAATTAAAACGTTCCGGCCAATCAGAACGACGAAACGGCTTTGGGAGGCGTAGAAAATAATTTAGTACCATTAGACTCAGCCCTACACTTGAAGTTTAGAAAAACTAAGATAAGGGTAACATCAACATATTGCTTCTACTGTTACCACTACCACAATACCTACACTATGGTGTGTTGTCCTTCGGCAACAGCGTAGTAGTAGTGGTAATACTTAAGAAATCATATGGTAACACCAAACATTTAAAATCTTATGTCTAGTATTTCTTCTATTACTACCACTACCTCACTACTATGATTGTATGTGTTTTCGTTGGACAATAAAGTTGTAGTAGTAATAATACATGAGAAACAAAATGGCGAAATTGAAAACCATCAAATTCGTACTTGTACCTAATTCCAGAACGACGCGGTACACTTTATATCCGAAACTTGTACATAAATTCTCAATAGCTTCGGTAGCGCAGTGGTAAAGCGCTTGGGCTTTGAATAGCTGCACACTTTTTGACGAGGGTTCGAGCCCCGGTTGATGTTATATTTAAAAAATTTTTTTTTCTTCATAAATTCAACTACTACTACAACTACTACATGATTACTATTTTTTTTATTTATTTTTTTTATCATATTTTAACAGGAAATGCATATTCATATTACTATTGTTCATGAATTTTTTCAGATTTTTTGGTTTGGTGCGCCATAGTTAAAAAAATAAAAACAAAAAGTTTAATTTAAAAACTTTTCTCCATAAAATAAGTGATTTATGCTATTTTCGACTTACCAACATTTATTGAAATTGCATAGGAAATAAACGAATTTAGCCAGAACCATGCGGCACACTTTATATCCTAAACTTGTACATGAGTTTCCAACGGCGTCGGTGGCGCAGTCGGTAAGCATTCGAACGTTGAATCCCTGCAAGCTTTTTGGCGTGGGTTCGAACCCTCGATTCATCATTATTTTTTTTTTCCATAAATTGTATATTTCTCTAATTGTTAGTTATACAAATATATTTAATCAATATTTATTTGCAAACGCTTAACCATATTTCAGCTAATCCTAAAGTATTTTTATAAAAAATGGTTTCTTGAACAATTGTACTTCGGTTGTAATAGCAACTACTTATTCTTTTCTGTGGCCTTTTCCTTAAGATACGAATTCTACATGTTTTATCCACCGAAGGAAGATTGCTTTCTAGCCATTTATTACCACCGAATGATTGTATTGTCCAAAATACATGTAACATCAATTTCTGTTAATGTCTTCAATGTCTCAAGCATTTGCAAATAAATATTGATTAAATATATTTGTATAACTGACAATTGAGAGAAATATACAATTTATGGGAAAAAAAAAATAATGATGAATCGAGGGTTCGAACCCACGCCAAAAAGCTTGCAGGGATTCAACGTTCGAATGCTTACCGACTGCGCCACCGACGCCGTTGGAAACTGATGTACAAGTTTAGGACATAAAGTGTGCCGCATGGTTCCGGCTAAATTCGTTTATTTCCTATGCAATTTCAATAAATGTTGATAAGTCGAAAATAGCATAAATCATTTATTTCATGGAGAAAAGTTTTTAAATTAAACTTTTTGTTTTTATTTTTTTAACTATGGCGCACCAAACCAAAAAATCTGAAAAAATTCATGAACAATAGTAATATGAATATGCATTTCCTGTTAAAATATGATAAAAAAAAAAATAAAAAAAATAGTAATCATGTAGTAGTTGTAGTAGTAGTTGAATTTATGAAGAAAAAAAATTTTTTAAATATAACATCAACCAGGGCTCGAACCCTTGTCAAAAAGTGTGCAGCTATTCAAAGCCCAAGCGCTTTACCACTGCGCTACCGAAGCTATTGAGAATTTATGTACAAGTTTCGGATATAAAGTGTACCGCGTCGTTCTGGAATTAGGTACAAGTACGAATTTGATGGTTTTCAATTTCGCCATTTTGTTTCTTATGTATTATTACTACTACAACTTTATTGTCCAACGAAAACATACAATCATAGTAGTGAGGTAGTGGTAGTAATAGAAGAAATACTAGACGTAAGATTTTAAATGTTTGGTGTTACCATATGATTTCTTAAGTATTACCACTACTACTACTACTCTGTTGCCGAAGAAGAACACACCATAGTGTAGTATTGTGGTAGTGGTAGTAGAAGCAATAACAGACGTAAGATTTTCAATGTTTTGGTGTTACCATATGATTTCTTAAGAATTACCACTACTACTACTCTGTTGCCGAAGGACAACACACCATAGTGTAGGTATTGTGGTAGTGGTAACAGTAGAAGCAATATGTTGATGTTACCCTTATCTTAGTTTTTCTAAACTTCAAGTGTAGGGCTGAGTCTAATGGTACTAAATTATTTTCTACGCCTACCAAAGCCGTTTCGTCGTTCTGATTGGCCGGAACGTTTTAATTAATATCTCGGTAATTAATCCGAATTTGCAAAAATGGCACACGACTTTTCGTCTCCATTTTTCACCACCAATCTGGGGTTTTCGGGTGGGACACCTTATGTCAGACACCCTGTATATATAAACGAAGAAAAATATTTGAACTACAAATGCTAAGGAATGAAACTTTTATCATTTTTAGTAAAATTTGCATTGACATTGGCACTTTCTTTGAGAATATCGAATATTCCAAAAAGGAGATAAATCCCCCTAAAAAACACCTCTGGTGCAAAAAAGTCGAGACAAGTTCATGTATGAAAAGGGATCTCTCTACAAAAGTTGTGAAATCCGATAACATTAGACAAGCTCGTTTTTTCCATTATGCCAATACGAACTAATTACAAAACGGAAAGAATTTTTTCTGTTACTCAAATATCTGAATTGTTCGGGACCCAACAAGTTCAATACCGGTTCTAATCAGGTAAACGGAAAAAATTCTTTTCTTTTTGTAATTAGTTCGTATTGGCATAATGGAAAAAACGAGCTTGTCTAATGTTATCGAATTTCACAACTTTTGTAGAGAGATCCCTTTTCATATATGAACTTGTCTCGACTTTTTTGCACCAGAGGTGTTTTTTGGGGGTTAGTTACTTTTTCCAATCGAAAAATTTTTTCATTCAAGTGATAATTGGAAAAAGAAGGAGGCAAGATTTTGCCAGGGTGCATATACTCAACATGCATGGTGGGGAAAAGTTGCTCCGAGCTCTCCCGAAGGCGGCTCTTTTGCCAGTCAGACTATACATGAAACCATCATGAAACTCATGCTGCTTGGTCGTCATGCCTACAGCGGTGGTGGGGGTACGGCAGACGGTGCCTTAGGAATCGGGCCGAAATGTGCAAATAATTACGAGCACTGATCTAATGTACGCAAGGAGGAATAACAAGAGTGAAAACATTATTCCTCCTTACATACATTAGATCAGTGCTCGGATGTATATATTAGTAAGATCCTTTATTTTCTACCACTGTAAAGAAAAAACAAAGATTATTGTGTGGTATTAAGTGTCTGAAAAAAGTAAATAAATTGTGAAATTCGAATTATAAATATTTCTTTGCTGTTTTGAAAAATATGCAAAATTGATATTTGGAGATTTTAATAGATAATTAAGATATGGAGATCAAATTCTTTGATAATTTTCTAAATTAATTTTGTCTGCATAAGATTCAGCAAATTGTAAAGTTTCCATTAGAAAAATTTTGTATAACAGTTTAAAAGTTTTGATAATTTGAGTTCGAGTGAATATTAATTTAAGGGGTTTCGATATTACTTATGCAGGATATTATTATAAGGATATTATTACTTATGCACGATATTATTTATGCAGGAGTGCGACTGCAGCTCGCTACATTTTTTTTCCGTAAAACGACCTCAAGTTCTTACAATCTTTCGTAAAAAATTTGTCAAGTGTACTTTTTATTATTATAATAATATAATGATTGTTGTTTATCATAATCGAACAGTTTTTTATTAAAAATAATATATTTATTTATTGACGCAATTCGTGACAACACCGAAAAATGTTTTACTGTTGGCCAACCTGCTGCTAGAAATGCGCATGCGCAATCACTTCCCATCGCATTCACATGGAGATGTTCATGTGAAATAAAACATGTGTAATCTTTTCGTTTCAGTGAATTTCAAATAGTGCGCTCTCGTGAATGTTTGCGACGTTGCCAAGTTTCAACTCGCTTTATTCCGAAAGCTTTAATTTTCATGTAAAGGCTTGTGTTTTGTCTCGTAACTAATCAACCAGATGGAAAAACCTCTTCAAATTCGTAGACAGTCATTCCATAGATCTAATTGAGATCTGACATAAATTTTATGCGAGTGGTAATATTTTAACGGAATTGACAGCGCAAACAAATATTTCTTCCATTTACTCCCGTGTATGAGCCGAATTTTTGAAAATTATTTTTAAAAAAACGACGTGGTGGATCAACTTGAAATTTCAATCGTCTACGTTTTATACATATAATCGCTATTTATTAAAAAAAAATCGAGTTGACGGTAACATTTTCAAAAGTACTACCGAAACCCCTTAAACTACAGTTTTCCAAAATTTCTTAAATTTTTTAACACAAATTTGCAATAAACCTGTAAAATTTTGAAATATTTGATAATCCTAATAAAAGTACTCTTTTTCTAAAACACTTTTACAGTTTCATTTGAGACCATTACGAAATATCGAATTTTATCCAGATACTGATAATTATTTATTAATATTTTTCGATAAAAACCAAAAAATTGTTGGAATTAAAAAAATACAAATTAAAGATGGATCTTTTCGAAAGATTCATCTTCCGATTGTTTATAAATTGAATACCGTAAATTTATATTTATTTACTAAATTTATGTATTTTCTAAATTTATCCCATAAATAAAAAAAAAGAAATGATACCTTTCTCTGCTTCTGTTTCAATAGATACATCCGCAACATCATCAGGTTCTGGGAATCGTTGAGCGAGTATATGAGAACGTGTGTCACAAGCATGTTTATTCTTTTTCCACGATGCGTTACGCATAACATTTGGCAATTTTATACTAGGTTGTTGGAAGTCCTCAAGAGTTATGGTGCCCTTTGAAAACACGGATTTTCTTTCTTTTCTTTTTAGAAAAAAAAATGGATACAATTGTTTTAGGGTTAATCTTCACACAATTAACCCTTAGCTGGCCCACATCACCTAAATAACATATTTGACATATTGCGGCTTTTCAGACTCTACCGATAAAAATATCTGTTACGTTTTAACATAAAAAATTTTATAATTCTTATTTTTAATGGATAAAATAAGTTATTTTATAAAATAATAATGTTTATATGTTATGAAAAAAGAATTTGGAGAATTTTCTTACTACAAAGATGCATAAATTGGAACTCAACTAGACTGAGGCGTCTCAGACCCCAGTAGACTAGCTAAGGATTAAGATTTTCTTTGAATATGAAAAAAATCACATTCTAATCAGTGAATGTCACTTTAAAATTGATATTCAGCGTAAAAATTCATCAGTCTATTGAAATAAAAATTAAACTGGTATAAAATAGTGTTACAACTAACAATAGAGAAATTCCATGGAGAAATAGATAAATCACATTGTTTTTATTGAAGAATTTATTTGAAACATTTTTGTAATAACTTTTTAATGATTCTAGTTACGAAAACAATGTAATATTTATTTTTTTATTGATTATTATTTTTTGAATAGTTTTCTTTTCCTCCATGAAATTATGTAAACTACAAAATAATTCCACTATTCAATTTGTGTATACAAGGTGTCCCAAGAGTATCGAATCAGCTTAATAATTCTTTAAGGCAAATCCTTGAAACTTAGCTTTTAGGGTAGTCCATTACATTTGGGACACTGTAAGAAACAAATTTTCCAGAGATACACATGCTGTGAAGAATAGTACAACCCCTAAAAAACACTTCTAGTGCAAAAAATTATTTTTTTCCATTATAGGCACCTGAACTGTAATGTATGTAATTCACGACCGAGTCGTTGGTGTCACCTTGTGCGCAAGGTGACCAGGTCGATTACATGTAGTGTCGCCACCTAGTGGTACTAAAATCGCCAAATATCGCCAACTTTACACATAAAAATCGCTTGAAAAAAGCGCCAAGTTTAAAGTTACGAAAAGCCGTTTATCCAAAAATTCAAGGGACAGCAATGTTATTTAATTAGAAAACTCAAACCCTCAAACCGAAAAACGCAAAGGACAGCGGGTCTCACGTAAAATCATCGTCTTACAATTGAAAACCCGGAGAACAGCTATACATGTAACTTTAAATGTTTTTTTTATGGAAAATGTTAATTAACAAACTTAAAGTTTAAACCGAAAAATTGAAATGTAAACAAATTTTGTATACGAAGAAAGGCTTGTGTTAAGTCGAATAATTCTATGAACAGCAGGATCTTGTAAATAATTATTTTTCTCGAATTGTTAATTTTACATTTGTGTGACTACGGCTTAATTTACGCGCGCTAATTATCGGCCATTAATGAGCGCGATTCATCAACGCATGTTCACACGATATTTGGCGATTTTAGTACCAAAAGTTGGCGACATTTGGCGATTGTAGTACCTCTTACGTCTAAAGTTGGGGTATCGAATTGTGGTTCGAGAGCAACTCAAGACTTACTTTCCATTTTTGAACCGATACGAAAGTATCGATTCAGGGATAGGAAATTGTTGGAATCATGCGACTGGTTGGGGTTTAGAGAGAGAGAGAGAGAGAGAGAGAGAGAGAGAGAGAGAGAGAGAGAGAGAGAGAGAGAGAGAGAGAGAGATTGATTGATTGATTGATTGATTTATTTATGGCCTAGAATGCCTGTAGGCCAAAGAAGGATACAAGTAAGAGTAATACATATTGTGAACATGTTAAAAATTTGTTACAGTATACAAAAATGGTAACAACATAAAAAGTGCAATGTAATAATAACAGAGTAAGTAGGTATATAAATACAGTAAAGAGCACAAGCAAAAGCAAAAAGAAAAAGAGGAAAAGAAAAAGAAAAAGAAAAAAAAAAAGAAAGAAAAAAGCGTGATTAAGAGAGGGGCTCGCGCCCAGTGTCAGCCAGTTCGACAGTCTCGGAGGTCATAGCAGTCTCAGCAATTTCACCCCCGAGCAGATGATTTCGTAGTCCACTCTTGAAGGAGTCTAGGGAAGGAGCAGAGCGAAGTTCAACTGGCAAGGAGTGCCAGAGTTGGATGGCGGAGACTTGGAATGAGCTGCGGAGTGATTCCGTCCGGAAGGGAGGAATGGCGAAGGGGGCCTGAGTGGCAGCAAGCCTGTCAGCTCGACGGACGCTAGGGTCAGGAGGTGTAAACCTCTCGCTGAGGTAGGGCGGGTTGCTTGTGTTGAGAATCTGGTAAAGCGCGGATCCCAGAAAATAAAGCCTTCTGTTCTCCAACGACATCCACTCAAGCCTGCCAAGGCGGTAGGGAGTGACATGTTCGTCACGCCTAAGATCGAAAATAAACCTAATACAGGCATTGAAAACGCGCTGGAGCTTGAGTTGCAGGATGCCGGACAAGCCAGCATAGACAAGACAGCAATAGTCAAAAATAGGAAAGACCAGGGTTTTGATTAGAAGGGCGCGAATATCTGGGGGGAGGGCAGCGCGACGATGCTTGAGGCGGTAGAGAGTAGCAAAGACTCGCCGTGATATGTCGAGCACCTGGCTCCTCCAATTGAGTGATGGTGTGATAATAACACCCAGGTTTCGTGCCTCGGTGACCCAAGGGACGGGATAGCCATTAACAAGAATGGGAGACAGGGCTCGAGCATAGATTTCGTTAACATAGCGCTGGCTCCCCAGAATCATCGCCTTGGTCTTTCCTAGATTGAGTTTGAGACCGCTCGAGGTTGCCCAGTCAGCGACGGCGGATGCATCAGACGAAGCGAGTTGAAGAGCCGGGAGGAGTTCATTGACTGGACATGAAAGATATATTTGAAGGTCGTCAGCAAAGAGGATATGATTGGAGTACTTTAGGACAGACCCGATTCCATTGATGAAAATTTGGAAGAGAAGCGGGCCCAAGACCGAGCCTTGCGGGACGCCAGAGTGGATAGGTTGGAAAGATGAAGGGTTTGCGAAGTCATCGAGGACAGCCTGGTATCGTCCGGAAAGGTAACTGCGAAACCACAGTAGGACGTGGTCAGAACAACCCACATGCCTCAACCTGCTCAACAAGATGGAGTGGGGGAGGGTGTCGAAGGCCTTAGAAAAGTCGAACAAGAGAAGAATTGTGTCGCGGCGGTCGTCTATGGCATGACGAACATCGTCCACCACTCGCAGGAGAGCAGACTGAGTGCTGTGGCCAGGACGAAAACCAGACTGCCTAGGATCGATTATGTGGTGGGTCTCGAGGTGGGAGGAAAGTTGAGCACCCACTAGCCTTTCGAGGAGTTTGGATACCTCACACAAGTTGGCGATGGGCCGCGTGTCAGAAGGTGAAAGGGGTAGTCTAGTCTTGCAAAGCGCCCTGATGTGAGACAGTTTCCACTGTGAAGGGAAAACCGCGTCTTCGATGGAGTGGTTGAAGAGGTCAGTGACGTAGTCAAGGGCGGCCGGAAAGCAACCGCCCAGGTCTCTGCGAGAGATTCCGTCAGGGCCCCTGGCACCAGACCTTGAGCGAGATGAGCGCAAGGTATCAATGATATCTTGCGCACTAATAGGTTGAAGGTGGAAAGTAGGTTCTGGCGTAGGTGTCGGGAGGATCGCAGAGAACTGGGCGGCAGTGCACCCCGGACTGGAATTGGACACTGCTGCAAAGTGGAGGTTCAGCTCATCCGGGGAGAAGAATTGCAGAGGTGATGGCAAGGAGGAACCAAGCAAACCGGCGGCGGATAAAGCTCCCCAGACTTCGGAGCCACGGGCTGAAGTGATTCGGTCTCTGAGAAAATTGGAGCGGGCGGTCTTGATATCTTGAGATAAGGAGTCACGATGGGAACGATAAGTTAGCCAGGCAGAAGGAGATCGAGATCGCTTGGCCTTTTTATATAAGCGGTTCTTGGTCTTGATGCGCTCTAATAAGTGAGGCTTTAGCCAGCCAGGGCGGAGCCTACCAGGTGGTGGAGGCTTAAGAGGAGCATGAAGATCGAGTGCCCTGGAGATGCTACGAGATAGGAAGGAGGCGCCCCCCTCAACCCGGTCAGAGTGAGGCAAGGAGTTTGCGAGGAGAGAACTCAGCGTTGTCTGAAAGCTTTCGAGCTGGAAGCCGACGTAGGAGCGTTTAGGAACAGACAACGCGAGGAACTCGGCCCGCGTAAGGCCATAAGCAAACATAATCATGTCATGACCGGCGATGAAAGGGGACTCGGTCTTAGTGAAGCAGAGCACTCGATCCTGCGAGTCCACAAGAACAGCATCAAGCCATGAGTCGGAGGAGGCAGTGTGGTGGGTTGGCCCTGAAGGAACAATGTGGAGTGATAGCTCGGATGCAAGTTGAAGGAGAGACGTTGATTCGAATGAGGTGCGGCTGAGATTGCAGTTGAAATCTCCGAGTACGAGGATGGAGCTGTAGGCGTGATGAAATTTAAACAGATCAGCTAAGAGGCACCCGAAGAGAGCAGCCTTAGGACGGCGATAGACAACGGCCACTAAAATAGGGGCGCCGGTTCCAGGAGAAATTTCGATAATCAGGTACTCGGGCTCATTGGAGAAGCGGCCAGGGGACGCGGCTAAAAATCGCGACCTAAGACTGCTCCGGACGTAGCAAGCAACGCCGCCGCCAATCCTGCCCACCCTATCATTCCTGAGTAGGGAGAAGCCCTCCAGGGATACCAACTCGTCAGGGACACGATCGTGGAGCCAGGTCTCCGTGACGGCTATTAAGTGCACATCACGGAGAGGGACTTGAGCAGAAACAAGGTCGATGTGTCCCAACAACGAGTTGGCATTGAAAAGGACAGCTACAAGGGCTGTGCTACAAGTGGAGGCTGGGCAGGATTTAAGGCGGGAATTGCCAGCAGAAGGTGTAGCGGACGGCGTGGTGTAAAAATTAGTGTGGACCGGAGAGTTGGGAACAGAGGGTCATGCTAACTGGGCAAGATCGGCCTCACTTGAGATGGTAATGGTGGGGTCACCGTCTTGTTTCCTGGAACGAATGATGCCATCGCGGATCCAAACATACTTGAAGTGAGCCTCCCTGGCTCGCTCCCTGGTCCTCCGCAACAAGGAGTAGGTTGGTGTGTCAAGCATTTCATTTAAGTATAACGTAGTTTGCGGAAGGCCAGGGAAGAGATCAGAGAGGTGGACTACTCCATGCTTCCGCTTTGACTCGAGTATAGAACGTCTTGCGATGGCAGACTTGAAGAGGATGGCGAGTGAGACACGAACAGAAGGGGGAGGACGCAAGCGAGAGGATGTGGCACCGGCGGGGGTGAGATGGGGTTCGTTGGCAAGACCGGATGATCATGGTGTAGGCTTGACCATACGTCGGACCTCGACGATATCCGCAACCCAGCAGTCAGCTCCAAGGACTCGCAGCATGGATGAGACGACGGCGGAGTCGGGGTGGCGAGTATCTACAGGAAGACCCGACAGAACGAGTTCCCGTGAAGCCTTGGAGTCAGCAGTCGAACCAGCGGGAGGGCTCTGACGACGTTTCAGGGCGGCGATGTCTCGGCCGAGCTGCTCGATCCCAGACTCGACAGCAGCGAGCCGCTGGTCATGCTCGTCGACGCGGTTGACTAGAGAGCCCAACGTAGCCATCTCAATCTTTAGTTCCTCAATGGAGGCCGATGTTCTCGCCTCTGAGGCCAAGATTGAGCTGTTAATTTCGCTGAGAGCAGCCGAGTTACGGGCCTCAGAAGCAGAAATTAGCTTGCAAACGGCATCTAGCCTTAGGAGCAGGGCGTCACCGGCAGCAGAACCAGGTGGTTGAGTGGCCAGCGGCAGACTAAGTGGTAGGACGGATGAAAGTGGCGATCGAGAAGAGAAAGTTGGGACGGTAGACAGTGGCGAGTTGGAAGAAGTAGTAGTGGTGGTAGAAGCAGTGACAGCGGTAGTGGTAGAGAGGAGTGGTGGGTGAGAGTAGATGAGTGGCGAGCGTTGGACGTCACGGGAGGATGACGACGCTGCGCGATCCTTGGGCAGTTTACCGAGTCGACGGAGCAGCAGCGGAAGAGTCGTGCGGCAGCACTGCCTAGTTCCCGATCGCGATAAGTATACGTCAGCGCAGCTGGGATGAAAGACGCGTGCGCAGTCTGGGCAGGCGATTCGGGCATCGACTGCTGGAGTCTTACAGCGTGCGCAGTTTGCGGATTCCATTGGCAGATACTTCTGGGTCCAACGATGCTACAGCCAATTGGAAGACAGGCACAGAGGAAGTAGAAGCGGCCGTTGACTGCCAGATCCAGGTGCTCGCATGATTGAGGTTAGGATGACAAAGAATGCAGGCAGGAAAGTGCAGTTTTGAGCATGCACATGCGTCGCCCAGGTTTGCAAATAATGTAAGAGGGACAAGAGCACTTACGCAAACCACTGGGCTGGAACAAAAAAGGCCCGAAGGCAGGCAGCAGCAGTAAAAGGCCAGAAAGAAGCGGAGCAGAGAGGGAGGGAGGGAGGGAGGGAGGGAGGGAGGGAGGGAGGGAGGGAGGGAGGGAGGGAGGGAGGGAGAGAGAGAGAGAGAGAGAGAGAGAGAGAGAGAGAGAGAGAGAGAGAGAGAGAGAGAGAGAGAGAGAGAGAGAGAGAGAGAGAGAGAGAGAGAGAGAGAGAGAGAGAGAGAGAGAGAGAGAGACATATTTACATGTTCCTTGAACGGTAACGTTTGTATACATTAAGATTCAAATGATCTAGGATAATGTAATCTTCTCTGGGACCCAAGTGATCCTTAAAATATGCCAAATTATAAATAAATAAATTAACAAATCGGAGGTTCCTATCTGTTTACTCGGAAATAGAAATAGAAATAGAAATGGAGGTAGAACTTGGAATAAAACTTGGAAATAGGACTGGAAATGGAACTGGAAATAGGACTCGAAATAGAACTGGAAGTAGTACTGGAAATCGAACTGGAAATAGAACTGGAAGTAGAACTGGAAATAGAACTGGAAATAGAACTGGAAGTAGAACTGGAAATAGAACTGGAAATAGAACTGTGTTACGTCCTAAGACCACAGAAGGCGCTTTCGTTTTAGGCAAGAATGAAATGGTAGCTAAGATCTTCCCAGGGAAGAAAGCTGCATCGAGATATCGGAGGCAAATCAAAGAAATAACGAAAATGATGATTGAGGGACTTTGGCCATTATAAATGATTTTGTTAAAAAGAAAATTATTAAGCGAATTTCGAAAAATCTAGGAGGGTATTTCTCCACAGAGATGCGCATGAAGCGCTAACAATCCGTGGGAAAGGAGCAATGAAATCCTTTAATACGAAGATGCACATGAAGTGCTAGCAATCCGTATAAAAGTCTAGGTTAGAATTCCTCGCTACAGAGATGCAATAAGGTTGCTAACGATCTGTAGACAAGGAAGAAAGGACTACTACTCAGCGATGCAATAAGGTTGCTAGCAAACCGAGTAGCAGTATGGGATAGGATTCCTCACTACAGAGATGCAATAAGGTTGCTGACAATCTGTAAACGAGGAAGAAAGGACTACTACTCAGCGATGCAATAAGGTTGCTGACAAACCGAGTAGTAGTATGGAATCAGAAATGGGACCCAACGATGCACCGAAGTGCTGACAATCGGGTGGAGGTTAGGAAGAACAGAGAAAAAACCAAGGGCTTACTGTAATTTAAAATTACTTGGTTTATTCGACTCGAGACTATGTCTACGTTTCGAACTCTCTGCTCGTTGGAACAAGAGTAAGCCAAAATACAATGTTTCGGAGCCCTTATATAGTGGAACAATGTTTACAAAAATGCTCCCTACTCCTACATTTTCCACAAGTTCGTAAGGGCGGTTTACATAAGATATCTGTTCTTACATGCTATGTAACTGCTACGTTTGTCGGTTTCTACATTTGGCATCCTTTTCTAAAAGACATATGTTTCTATAATATATGGCTAGTGACGTTATACAGTTCCTAAAAAACACAAAAGTTATCTACCCTTCACCGATCTTCGAGAAAATTCCGTTTGTTTGAATTGTATATCTTTAGAGGATACTTTAGAGGACAGCCGCCTATGCACTGTCATATGAAGACGAAAGGATATTCGGGGGTACCTGAGTTTGCTTTTGGTTTACGATAAAGGGCCTCCCGTTCCTATGTAAGACGGGATGAGAGGCTAATATAATATATTTTACTAAAAGTGAACTTCTCTAGGTATAGGGGTATAATTGCACTGAATGCAGTTGCCGGACGTAACAACTGGAAGTAGAACTGGAAGTAGAACTGGAAATAGTACTGGAAATAGTACTGGAAATAGAACTGGAAGTAGAACTGGAAGTAGAACTGGAAATAGAACTGGAAGTAGAACTGGAAGTGGAACTGGAAGTGGAACTGGAAATAAAACTGGAAATAGAACTGGAAATAGAACTGGAAGTAGAACTGGAAATAGAACTGGAAGTAGAACTGGAAGTAGAACTGGAAATAGAACTGGAAATAGAACTGGAAGTAGAACTGGAAGTAGAACTGGAAATAGTACTGGAAATAGTACTGGAAATAGAACTTGAAATAGAACTGGAAATAGAACTGGAAATAGAACTGGAAATAGAACTTGAAATAGAACTGGAAATAGAACTGGAAGTAGAACTGGAAATGGAAATAGGAAAAGGAATAGAAGATGAACAACTTAGATGGTCTTGGTTGTTCACCGGGAATAGAAATAGAAAAATAGACTGCTAATGGACGAATTAGATGGTCTTGTTCGTCCACTAGAAACAGAAATAGATAAGGAAATCGGAATAGACTTAGAAAAGAAAACAAAAATGGAATTATAAATTGATCCTGAAATAGAACTTGAATTTAAATTAGGAAATGGAAATTGAAATAGAATTAGAAGTGGAAATAGAAATAGAATTAGGAATTGAACCTGAAATAGAAATCGAAATAGAATTAGGAATTGAACCTGAAATAGAAATCGAAATAGAATTAGGAATTGAACCTGAAATAGAAATCAGAATTGAAATTGGAATTGAAATTAATTTATGAATGGGCAAAACGTCGCTTAGCTTTCGAAGTCGGGAATGCTGGGGTGTTCTTGATCCTAACAGAAGAATCCCGGCGGGTAGTTCATCGGGGGCTGGCTTATCACGAACCGCGAAGATGGTGCGATGAAGGTTGTAGGAGTAGAAATAATATACTCGACTGTTTGGTTTTCGAATACAAAAAAAAACTATATTTCTACAATTTAAAATATAAAATACCGAGGTCACTTTTACAAATCACTGAATCAACGTATGATTCTAAGGCCGAGCGAATTGAATGAACGAGTCTGGATCAACTGGTCAAGTGATCCAGACTCGTCATGGAGTCATCACGAATGATGCTAAGAACTCCGCGAGTGATCTTGAGCGATCCGAAAAACTAACTGCTCTCAGAGTTCGTTTTCTGTTTTCCACATCGGATTATTGTTAATAATAATTAGCTACTCCTCTCCAAACTGTCCATCGTTTTTCATTGGACGAATTATTCTTTTGAATTTCTCATTGGGTCTGGTTTATGGGATGGGGGTTTCGTTCTTAGTGCTGATAAGCCAAATTTGAAATCCCTTTGGTGGGAAATTTTGTTGGCTATGCATTTTTGCCAAGTGACGATTCGAAGTTACATTGTTTATAAGTTTAAAGGTTCAAGTTTCTCATGAGGGAGAATATCGAGATCAATTACATGCATTAGTCATTCGCAATTTGTTTATTCCACAAAAAGGAAAGGGACTATCTATTTCATTGTTATGGTTTCTCGAGGAGTGAAAAAAAAATTGTCGAGAGGTCATCATATTTTTACTTAAATAAATTTAATACGAGATCTTTGCTAAAGTTACGGGTACGTAACATACCATTCATTAACGCATGCGCGTTATGCGTGTGAGCACAAAATTTTGTCTAAGAGAATACAGAAACAATGTCGAAAAAAAAGATTCGGAGGAAAAGCCACGCTTGTATAATGCCGATTGGGAAAAAGAGAAGTGGGCCCAAGGTTAGTAATTTTTCAAAATAATCCACGCATCGATTTCATGATACATTTTTTATTACTTCCTATAGTCCTTGTACACGCGTAAAAGCTTTTTGCTTATATGTATACAATTTTTTTCTTATTTTGTTAGGCTGGTTACGAAAAAATACAATGGGAAATACTTTTACATAAGCTCATTGCACTGTTTGCCGGAAAGATTTTAGGGCACATCATGGCGATTTAGTAAAGCATGCTGAGACAAAGATTCATAGAAAAAACTTGGAAAGTGTAAGCTCAAACCAAAAAACAATTTCATCGATGTGCAATGTGAACACAAAAGCAGAGGAAAAAGAAATAAAGATTTAAAGCTTACAGCGTATATAGCGTGCCACAGCAGTATCAGAAGTATGGACCATTTATGCGAAGTATTACAAAATTTACAAGAGAAAAATCTTAAACTGCATAGGACAAAGTGTTCAAATTTAATTAAATATGTGATCGCTTCCAATTTTTTAAAAAATCTTGTAGGGAATATAGGTAACATGACATATTCTTTGGTGGTAGATGAGTCAACTAATGTTTCTGTTTCTAAATATTTGTGTATTGGTGTAAAATACTTTAGTGTAAGTCAGAATCGCGTGACTACTGATTTTTTAGGTTTACTTGAAATTGATAAAGCAGACGCAGAAACATTACATGCTGTTTTCATAAATTTTTTATGGGAAATCAACTTGCCTATAACAAATTTAGTAGGTCTCTGCACTGTTGGCGGTAGTAACCTTTGCGGCAAAAATCATTCTTTGTTTAATTTCTTAAGGTCGCAAGTTCCAAATTTACAGTTAATTAGATGTGTCTGTCATACGCTAAACTTAGCAGCATCAGCTGCAGCAGAAGAATTTCCAGCATCAGTAGAATTTCTTTGCAGAGAAGTTTACAATTGGTTTTGTAATAGCGCACTTCGTAGAGCAACTTACAAAACTTTATGGAGTACCATAAATGAAATGGGCGAAGATAGTAAAGATACGACAAAAGAATTTCATAATTTTGTGAAATTATCGTCTACTCGATGGCTAGCACGATACAATGTTGTTCGAGTGTTCTTAGATCACTATTTTGAACTGAAAAGATATTTTGCTACAGTGATAAATAAGGAAAAATGTTATACAGCAAGAATCTTGAGTCAAATATTAAATGATGAAACCAATTATTTATACTTAAAAATTATTAAGGAGGTTCTACCGGTAATAGATCTAAAATTACGAATTTGACGAAAATTTACAGAGTTATAAATAAAAGCCTAATAAAGCTGTAGTTAAAATTTTGTGGGGCTTTATGGGTTTTGAAGCGAGAAAAAAATATTTTATTTTTTCCAATTTTAACATTGTGTCTTATGGAGAATCACTTATTTATCGTAATATAAAACGAACTAAAATTACGATTCGTTTGAAAAAATTTGTAGAGGTTGGAAAATAAATAACGAATGGATTGCAACTTTAAAAATGATCATTCATGGGATATAAGAATCACAAAAAATGAATAATCTTGTAAAAATATTCATTATATTTTCTCCGGCGGACATATGGCAACGTCGTACTCAACCAACCGCTTTTCTCTCTCTCTGTCTCTTTCTCACTCTGTCTCCCGTGCGTCGTCCGCTATTATTCTGTTATCAATCGTGTGCACAGTGAAGTTAGGAATCGCATAAAAAATGAAAAGTTGAAAATATTTTTAATATTGAAACATTCTTTTGAATTAATAAAAAAGGCTTATAACTGAGGAACTGTTTGAAGGAAGTGTTTGAACGTGAATTATACTGCGGCCTTCAATAGGATTGACGATTTTGCAATTCGAGTCATTTTTAAGGTTATCAGGTCCGCTTTTTTCTTTCCATAACCTTTGGATGTTTTTTCTAACTCTCTGCAGTTCACGCCGCCTTTTGAAGGCTCTAGCTGACACTAGTTTACCTTTCCAATGAAATCTTGGTTGCTTTCCGCTCATTTTCTAATCGTATTCTATTCAGTCAGAAGATAAACAAGACTATGCAAGAAGCGACGTTGACAGATCTACAAAAGACACTGCGCTAATCAAGCGCAAGCTGTAACGTACACTGTTTTGACTACTTATGTACCGGTAGAACCTCCTTAAATCTATACTATACGAGGTAAATGATGTGAATCTATCATTCCAACGAGAAAATGCCGATATAGGAAGTGCACATGATGATTTGAAAAGTTTAATTACAATGATAGCACAAAAACTCATTAAACGTAGCTTCGTAACGCAAGATTTTGAAAAGCTTATAGAACCGCTTGAGAATGATTCGGTGTATCTGGCTGTTAACGAAGCTAATTACGGCATTGAATATACCTCTGCGTTACCGAATGCGAAAATATCTAAAGAAGCTAGAAACGAAGTCGAATCAAGAGCTTTTGTGTTTATGAAAAAATTGTGTTTGCAATTAATAAAAAGATTGCCAGAAAACATAAAATACTTTGGAAAATTGAAAATGATTTTGCCTGAAGTTTGTTTACGACCTACTCGACCAAAATATGCACAGCTTCCTTTTCTCGATATTTTTGTCAACAAAAATGAATTAGGATTATTAGACAATCAGTACAACAGATTATTAAATATAAACTGGACAGATTTTGTAAATGAAGATCAACTTCGTGATGCTTACAAGTTTTGGGCAGAAGTTTATATATTTAAAAATGCTGGTGACAAATTTATATTTCGCGAAATGGCACTATTTGCTTTGACATATTATCTTTGCCAACTAGCAACGCAGTTGTTGAGCGTGTATTCTCTGTAATAAACAGTGTAAAAACAAAATTTAGAAATAGAATGTTGTTGAAATTATTAGATTCAATCATAAGAATAAGAATGCATTTTTATGCGCGCAATGTATGTTGTAAAGATTTTAAACCTAGTGCTGCCATGTTAATAGATTTTAATGAGAAAGTTATGTACACTAATCAAACAGAAAGTTACAGTTCACAGAGTAATACAAATTTAGATCAAGAAGAGGCTGAAGTATTAGAATTTTTAGAAACAATTGATGTACCTTGTATTAGTATAAAAGAAAAATAATGTATTTTACCACAATTTTGTTAGATTTGTAATAAGATCATTTTAATACAACATTTTCAATAAAAATATTCTCATTTATTTACTAGAAATAAATTATATAATTTAAAAAGCTGTACTTATTTTCTTATTGTGTTTGCAATTAATAAAAAGATTGCCCAAAAAAATTAAACGAAAAAAATACAAATTGAAGCGCGCATAGTGCGTTCAATTAACCTAGTACTCAATAAATATTTATTTATTCAAACTGATCTTATTCAATACGTTTAGAATATTGCTTTTATTTTGTTACTTTTTATATTTTACCTAACTTTAAACTTAGTGCTTTTTGGATAACGGATGTAGATCTGTATAGAAATGAATCATCAGTCAATTATGTTATTTCTTGTGCAACAGATGGCAGTAAAGTAGACTTCTTTTAACATTTTTATTTTTAGGACAAAACAGTTTCTTTTCATTATCAAACTTCTAAAAAATCGCCAAAGTCGCCATTAAATTTAAAAATCGCCACGAAATCGCAAGTCGCTAAACTAGAAAAAATTATCGCCACCATTGATCAAAAATCGCCAATTTGGCGAGAAATCGCCAGACCTGGTCACCCTGCTTGTGCGACAAGCCTATCACGCAAGCGAACGACGAGGAGTATTCTCCTGAGAGCGAGCGAATAAAGTTGTCATGTGCATGGTATGGGGCTAGTGTTCAATCACGATAACCTTAACACTTTACATTGGCGACGAAGATAAAACTATATTCGAAAAGCGATAAAAAAAAGTTAAGGAGTGTTAAGTTACTAAGAAAATAACGGAACTGACAAAAGTGGTGTCGAAAACACATGGAAGGAGAAAACAAAATGTCGGAAGACGATAAACGAATGCCAAGCTTCAATCCAAACGAGGATCAACCAGGAGTCTGCCAGAGATGGGAAAGATGGCTTAGAGGATTCGAAGTAATGATATTAAGTAAGGGCGTCACTGATAGTGGGAGGAAGAAAGCCATGTTATTACACTATGGCGGCTTTGCTTTGCAAGACGTATCCTACTCAATCCCAGGGGCGGATGCGGTTGCAGCAGGTAACGACGCGTATAAGCAAACGAAAGATAGCCTGACGGAGTACTTCATACCTAAAATGAATACAACCTTTGAATGCCACGTTTTCAGAAGCATGTCGCAGTCAGCTGGTGAATCGATAGGCCAATTTGTAACTAGATTACACCAACAAGCAAAATACTGCACATTCGCCCAAGAAGACGAGGAAATACGCGATCAGATTATTGAAAAATGTTACCTCCTGAGGTTCGCAAACGAGCACTTGAAAAAGATTCTCCGACGCTTAGTGACGTATTGAAAATAGTACAGTCATTAGAAGCTGCATCTCTTCAAGTAAAACATATGGAAGGAGAAACGATTGCCAAACTGTCTTTGAAAAGCCCGCAAAGGAATAATAAGGAACAGAGAAATACCTCATGTTACCGTTGCGGTTACCAAGGACACATACAAACGGATAGAAACTGTCCAGCAAGAAACAAGGAATGCGATAAGTGCCATAAAATAGGTCACTTCGCGAAAGTGTGTAAAACGGGGAGTAGAGACAATTCCAAGAATCGACCGAAGCGCCAAGATGGGAGACGTCAGCAATGCGACAACCTGGAAGAAGAAGGGGAAGAGCGGTGCAGCGAGTATGCGTTCGGACTCTCCGTGAACGAACTAGCTTATGACGAAAGGATAATAACAGCGACTATAGGGGGCGTCCCAGTAAGATTTTTAATAGACTCTGGAGCGACGTGTAATATTGTTGATAAAGAACTATGGACCGAGTGTAAGAAAAAAGGTATTAAACGTACATCGAAATGCGGTTCGAGCAAAAAAGTATATGCGTATAGTAAAAAAGACGAGCTTGAATTAAGCGATGAATTCACGTGTAAAGTCGCAGTCGGTAACAAAGAGATCGAAGCAAGATTTTATGTAAACAAAGACAAAGGTAAACCATTGATGGATTATGCTATTGCTAGGAGGTTAGGTTTAATTAAAATTGGAGTCGAGCCACTAGTTAATGATGTAGACATTGTGGAAAAAAATGAAAAGTTATTTGAAGGAGTAGGTAAGTTAAAGAACTACCAATTAGAATTAGCCATTGACCCGGATGTCGTCCCGATAGCGCAACCACCACGTCGAACACCGTTAGCTTTGCAGGATAAAATGCGCGACAAAATAGATAAATTAATTGAGTTAGATATTATCGAAAAGGTAACCGGCCCAACATCGTGGGTTTCCCCGGTAGTCCCCGTGGAAAAGAAAAGTGGGGGTTTGCGTTTATGTTTAGATGTACTCCAGGCAAATAAAGCAATAAAACGAGAAAGATACCCATTGCCGGTATGGGAAGGTTTAATATGCAAAACAGAAGGGGCTACTATTTTCAGTATTTTAGACATACGAGAAGCATTTCATCAAATAGAATTAAAGGAAAGTTCACGAGAAATAACAACTTTTGACACAGAATTTGGCATCTACAGATACAAACGTTTAATGTTCGGAATTAATTGCGCACCACAGATATTCCAACGGATTTTATCAGACGTTTTAAAAGGTTTGCCGGGAGTAATATATGCATTTGACGATATTCTAGTTTTTGCAAAATCAATTGAAGAGCATAATCAAAGACTGGAAAAACTGTTCGAGGTATTGTTAAAAAATAGCCTTACACTAAATAAGAAGAAAAGTATAATCCGGAAACATGTTATCACATTTTTGGGTTACAAGATCATCAAAGACGGAGTGATGCCAGTTGAGTCAAAAGTAGAAGCAGTAAATAGTTTCCGTCAACCACGAAATGCTGCTGAAGTCAGGAGTTTTTTAGGTTTGATAAACTTTCATAGTCAATTCATTCCAGACCTGGCAACTATTAGTGAACCGTTAAAGTGCCTCACTAGAAAATCAGTTCAATTTGTGTGGAACAATGCCCAAGAGAAAGCGTTCCAAGAGTTGAAAAAGAGGTTGACTGAAGCTAAAGCATTGGGCGTTTTTAAATCAAACGCTAAAACACATGTTGTGGCTGATGCGAGCCCGGTAGAGTTGGGTGCAATTTTGATGCAATTAGCCCCTTTGGGATGGAAAATTATATGGTACGCTAGCCGTGGATTAACTGATTGCGAACGTCAATACTCGCAAACAGAGAAAGAGGCATTGGCTTTGGTCTGGGCGTGTGAAAGATTTAGTTATTGGATATATGGTATTGAATTCGATTTAATTAGACCACAAGGCTCTAGAATGCATTTTCAGTCAAAAATCAAAGCCATGTGCTCGAATAGAACGTTGGGTTTTGCGACTGCAAAGTTTTAAATATCGAGTCATATATGAAAAGGGTTCGTCAAACCTCGCTGATTCGTTGTCAAGACTATCCCAATGTGAGAAAAAACAAACAACGAATTATGTATGTACAGACGGAATTATATGTAAATGCTATCGCAACGTCTGCTATACCGCGGGTAATAAGTCGAGCAGAGATTGAAAGAGAGTCGGAAAAGGACCCGATACTGATTGAAGTCAGGAAAGTTTTATTAACCGGGAATTGGCAACATTTATCTAGCTCGAAGATAAGGTTACTTAAGGATGAGCTTCGTGCGTGCGGAAACATTGTGCTCCGGGGAACCCGGATTGTAATTCCTGAAAATCTTCGAAAGCGTACGCTAAGCATCGCTCACGAAGGTCACCCAGGTATTAGCCCGGGAGCCAGCGACAGTTTAGGGTTAGTCATTTCACAAAAGCTGAAAACTTTTCCTAAGCTTTATTTGGTATCACTAGTGAGTGAATGGACCTCCAGCTCACCCAGTTCCGGGGGGTGTAGCAAGCTACTACTCATTCCACAACTTTCCAAGCCGGTCCGATCGTGGGACCTCCAAAGCTATTATTTTTTTTCGATTTTTGAAAATTTGAAAAATTTTGTTCCTTCTATTAATCAGTATGAATATCAATTTCCGTTACTGTATATTATTTTTCTACATATCTTTGAATAATTTCTGAAATTTATAATGGTAAAGAGGTGTTTAAAATCAATCAATAGCCATTAAATCAATTTATAATCAATAAAACAAAAATATCTATTCATTTTCGTAATTTTTTTAAAAATCTGATTGGGGTTGAATTTTCAATGTTATTTTTTGTTATAAAGTATTTTTTTTCAATAATAGTATAAATAGTATAAATACTATTATTGAAAACAAATATTTTATAACAAAAAATAACATTGAAAATTCAACCCCAATCAGATTTTTCAAAAAATTTCGAAAATAAATAGATATTTTTGTTTCCTTGATTATAAATTGATTTAATGACTATTGATTGATTTTAAACATCTCTTTACCATTATAAATTGTAGAAATTATTCAAAAATATTTAGAAAAATAATATACAGTAACGGAAATTGATATTCATACTGATTAATAGAAGGAACAAAATTTTAAAAATTTTCAAAAATCGAAAAAAAAATAATAGCTTTGGAGGTCCCACGATCGGATCGGCCTGGAAAGTTGTGGAATAAGTAGTAGTTTGCTATTCAAAATTTTGACGCAAATCAAAATATGCACTCACTTTGGAAAATGAGATTTAAAATTTAGAACTCAAAAACGTCATTCAAAATTACTTTAAAAATTTGTTTATATTTTTTTCTAAAGAGTACGGGAAAAAACAAAAACCTTGAAAAAAGTTTAAATTTGGACCATTATTGAAAAAGTTATCAGCAAAAAACCGAAAAAAGCGATTTTTTTAAAAATTTGATATCTTTTGAACGGGTGATCAAAAGAATCTCAAAATGTACCAGGAAGAGTTTTTCGGTAGGTACTAAAAAATATTAAAAAATTAAGGAAATCAAAAATCAAAATTTTTCAAACTGTCCGATTTGGCGTGGAATGCCCCATATGTTTACAGATGATGAAGAAGAAGAATCGACAACATTGATCGACATTGATTGCAGCAATCATGAAAGTGAAAATGAGTTTGAGGGCGAGGAATCAGAAGACGAAATAGAATGAATTTATTTATCTTACTAAAATAAAAGTTAAATATTTTTATATAATTAATAGTAAAACCTATTTTTCATTATCTCCCTTTTTCAGCAGGAAACTTAAAAATTTGCGTTGTATGAACTAATAATTGCATGGATGCGGTTTGTTTAGTAATACAAAAATTATAGATATCTGATACAACAAGAGCTGAAATTTGGTAATACAATACCTAAGTTAATAAGTTAAACGAAAAAAATATCCAGCTTCATATTTAGTGGGGGAAAAGTGCCCAACTGATGCAATTAAAGATGCAACGTGCCCGCGCGAATAGTGACGCGCTGCATCTTTGACTGCATCAGCTGGAGACTTTTCCCCCCACTAAATATGAAGCTGGGTATTTTTTCGGTTAACTTATTAACTTAACTATTATGTTACCAAATTTGAGCTTTTGTGGTATTACTTTACTCAGCGCATATTTTTTACTTGTTTATGTAAAAAGCTGGGGCATAATCCCCCACTCTAAAGTCAGCTGGATACGCTTAATTGTTTCTTTATAACATAATTAATGTGTCGACAAAGTTTCAGCTTTTGTGGTTTTAGTTTTTTTTTACTATTATTTTACATGTGTGGAAGGCTGCCGCAGCTACACCCCCCGGAGGTGCGCGAGCTGGAGATCCCTTCACTTACTACCTATACAAAATAAATCGTAGGAAAAAGTTTCAGCTTTTGTGATTTTGGTCATCAAAAACTGTCGCTGGCTCCCGGGCTATATTGTCTCAATGAAAGCACTGTTGAGATCCAAGGTATTTTCTATTTCTATTTATTTACAAAATATGCCCTCGTTGCCATGGGGCAAAAAAGGATTACATAGTAATTAGAAACAGGTTTAGAAGAGATACATAACATAATTCCCTGAAAGTAACAATAGCAATAAAAAGGTAAGTGAATAATAACAAAGAAGATTATTAAAATATAATAATAAAGAAGATAATTGAAAGATAAGAAAAAGAGTTAACAGTCAAGAGTAGTCGATATAGCCACAAATGAACAAGAAAGCGGAGATAAAGTACTAAAAGCTAGTAATTAGTAAAAAGAAAAAAGAAAAGAGAAAAAAACCAAGATTAAGGTGCTGAAAGGGAATAAATAATACTGTGTTTGAGATCAAGGACACGGATTATTAGCCAACTCCTTATTAATTAAATACCCACGGAGATTTGCACGAAAGACTTCAATCAAAGTTGCAGTGCGCAACTCAGTAGGAAAAGAATTCCAGAGATAGGCCCCAGATATAACAAAGGAATTACGATATGATTCGGTACAACAATGAGGAATAATAAGATTTATGCCTTCAGTAGTTAGCCTCTGGGAATGTCTGATCCGATCATCAAGAGTAGAGAAACGATTTGCCAGATATGGAGGAGTTCCTGTTTGGAGGAGCTGAAAAAGGTAGCAGCCTTGGAAATAGATTCTTCTGTTAGCTACAGAGAGCCAACCAAGTCGGTGCAGTCGGTAAGGTGTTATGTGTTCGTTCCTCCGAAGGTCGAACACAAACCTGACACAGGAATTGATGACTCTCTGCAGCTTAAGGTCTAGGATATCGGGAATACCGCTGTAGACTAAGCAGCAGTAATCAAGCAGCGGAAATACTAGCGTCCTAACAAGTTTGGCACGGAGTGCAGGAGAAAGGACATTTCGTCGGTGCTTGAGTCTATACAGAACTGAGTTCACTCTGTTACAAACAACTCCGATATATGTTTTCCAAGAAAGAGTGCGAGAGAAGATGACACCCAGATTTCGCACCTCACCAACCCCAGGAATGGATACTCCGTCTAGGACAATGTTGGGAATTGAGTCATAACTAAGCCTTGCAACCTGGCTCGAGCTGCCAAAGATGATGGCCTTCGTCTTGGAAGGGTTGAGCTGTAGGGAATTAGATTTGGCCCACGAGGCAACAGCTCGAGCATCAGAAGCAAGGTAAGAAAGCGTCAACTGGAGTTCATTTGGGTGGCAAGTAAGATAAATCTGGGTGTCATCTGCGAAAATGATATGACGGGAATGAGTGATTGCATTTGGTAGATCATTGATGTATAACGAGAAGAGGAGGGGACCTAAGACGGATCCTTGAGGGACTCCGGAAGTGATTTCAGCCCATTCTGAGTGGTCACCGTTTTCCTCCGAAACAGCCTGACACCTCCCGGATAGATAGGAGTGGAACCAGTGGATGACTTGTGAACAGAAGCCCATCCTAGCCAATTTCCACAGAAGATTTGAATGAGGGACGGTGTCAAATGCCTTGGAGAAATCGAAAAGAATGAGGATGGTTATTTTCTCATGATCGATGCCACGTCTGATGTCATCAGAGAGTCTGAGAAGAGCAGACTGGGTACTGAAACCACTGCGGAAACCCGACTGCATTGGGTCTAGTAGATTAGACTTTGAAAGATAGCCCGAGACTTGCCCATGAACAATCTTTTCAAGAACCTTTGACAGAGCACAGAGCAATGCGATCGGACGAGTATCAGAAGGAGAATTCGGTTTCTTGATTTTGTTGAGGGCACGAATAAAAGCTAACTTCCAAATGTCCGGAAAAGTGGAGGTTGAAAGAGACAGATTAAAAATATCAACAATAAATGGAAGAGAGTCAGGTGTACTGAGACGGAGTTCATGCATTGAGAGTAGGTCGGGACCTCGTGCTGGTGAGTTAGAGGTAAATGACTGTAGGGCAACCGATACATCATCAATGCTGACAAGGTTAAAAGAAAAGGATGAAAAAGAAATAGGCGATGAATCGGTCAGCAGGCAGATTTGGTCAAGTTCCTGGGATGTACAAGGAGATGAACTATTGCAAACTGAAGCAAAATGTGCATTTAGTGCAGAGGCTGAGAAGTATCGCAGTGGAGAGGTATTGGAGTGACGTATAAGTCCAAGCCTGCCAAGGCGTCGCCAGAGTTCCGAGGGAGAGCGAGTGGCAGTGAGTTCTGCACTGAGGACAGAGGCCTTGGCTGCCTTGATATCCTTACACAAGAGATCTCGGAAGGTTCTATATTGAGACCATTTGGAGGCTAGGTGTGAGCGCTTGGCAGACTTGTACAAGGAGTTTTTTCTCCTGATTCTACTTCGCAGGTCTGCACTTAGCCATGAAGGGCGACGGTTAGCCAAGCTGACGTGACGCGTGGGAGCAAAGTGATTTAGAGATAAGTTTAGATGATGGTTGAAGGACAACACTAGGGAACAAGGATCATTGGGTGTAGGACAGGGAGGAGCAGAGAGGATAGATGAGATTAGCGAGGAGCGAAAAGCAGGAGAGTTGAAAAAACGGTAGTCTCAGTAGGAGAAGGAGACTGAGGATTTGATTGAATGTGAGATGGAATAGGTGAGACTGATGAGATCATGCCCTCCAATGAATGGGGTGTCAGACTTATGATAGTTTTGAATTTTACTAGAGTTATCTATGATGAAGAGGTCTAACCAAGAATCAGAATGAGGGGTGTGAAAGGTAGGAGGAGAGGGAACTAGGTGAAGAGAGTTGGAAAAAATGAAGTCAGTTAGGTGATTGGACTCGTGATTAGGGACCAGCAGGTTGCAATTGAAATCACCGGTTATGATGACATTTTCATAGGCGTGATAAAAGCGGCCAAAATCCAGAGAGAAATCAGTGAGGAGAGGGGACTTAGGCCTTCTATATATGATGCACAGTAAGATAGGACTGTCACCTTTGCATGATAACTCAATGATTAAGTATTCTGGATTATTACTGAAGGCAGAAGGGGGGGAGGACAGAACTCTGGAGTCCAAAGATCTGTGTATGTAGCAAGCTACTCCCCCACCCATCTTGCCCTCACGATCATTCCGTATAAGATAATGACTGCCTATGCTCACCATTCTATCATCGATGCCATCATGCAGCCAGGTTTCAGAAATGGCAATGACGTGTGAAAAGTTTGCGCTAAAATAGGACTCAATGTAGTCGAAGTGACCTAGAAGGGAATTAGCATTAAAATGGGATACAGAAAGAGACTGCGAACGAGTGTGGGAGGGAGAACGATGCAAAGGACAGCAAGAAGGTGCGTTATGATCGGGATCAGACAAACCATGAAGTCAAATTAACTTGGACAAATCATCTTGAGACTCGATGGTGATAAGAGGTGTACCCTCACTTTGGCGTACAAAAACTTTACCTGAACGAGCCCAAACATATCTATAGTGCTGCTCGGCAGCCCTAATTTTGGCTTTCCTTAATAAAGAATAAAGATTAGCGCTGAGCATTTCATTTACGCAAAGTTTTCCAGATCCATAGTTGGGATCAACTTCTCTAAGATCGAGCGGTCCCTTCTGCACCTTGCTTTTGATGAGATAGCCCCTAGCTAGAGCTGACTTAAGAGTCACAACGATGGACTGCTTAGTGACAATCGAAGAAGGCCCAAAGTTAGCAGTAGCACCACGATGTGATGCAGACAGCACATTGGTAGCGGCAGCAGGGGTTCCTTTCTTCCCTAGGATCCGTATCCCGATGATGTCAGAAGTCCAAGGAGTGGCCTGAAGTACGGTAAAGACTCGCTGCACAAGCAGCAGCGGATCAGCAGCAATGGCAGTTGGCACTCCAGAGATAATTAACTCTCTGGACTCCTTGTCGATTCCAACGGAGGCAGCAGTGACACTGGATTGAGAACTGAGTGCAGTAGAAGAGGATCCAGAAGACGCCGACTCAAGAGTGGATAGTCGTGTTTCCAAGGCATGAAATTTCTCAATCAGGCCCCTTAATTCTAGGATGCTGCTCTGGAAATCCCTGTTGAGGTGGTCTTGGCGCTCAATGAATGCATCAATCTTCAGATCGGAAGCAGTTTGACGGCTAAGTATGAGATCAAGCTTATCACTGATTGTAAATGCTTGATGTGGCAGTACAGAACAATTTGGTAGCCCAGAAGATTGGTGATGACCTGTGCTTCGATGAGGTGAACTTGAGCGAGAAAAGGTGCCGGGTAGAGAGCCAGACTGCGGATGTAAAGTGAAAGAAATATTGTGCGAAGAAGGAACCCCTGTTGCAGGATAGACGGATGCCTGCGGTGTTAGATGGGAAGAAGTAATAGAAGTAGTACTGACAGTGGTGGTTGTGGTGGTAGTAGCAGTAGTAGCCGAGGAGCACGTGACCGGCAGGACTCCTCCCACAGCGATATGACAGTTGTTAGAGAGCATCTTCAAATCATTTGATGATGATGAAGTGGCAAATGGAGAGGGCCCTAGCGCTATGGCTGGCAGTTCCTTGTGCGAACTGTAAGATGTACCAACAGTTACGGAAAGGTGGTTCAGACAGCAGGAGTCTGGTATTTTACCCCTTTTTAGGAGTAGCCGTGCGCAACCTCGATGATAGGATTTATGGCACTCAGAGCAGGTGATGGACGATCCTTTGATTCGCAGGATAGCGTTACACTTTTCACAGTTTATATCGGACATTAACACTTGATATAGCAGCAGTGGTGGTGGTAGCAGAGTCCGAACGGTTCCGAGTAACAGGAAAGAAGTCCGAGAATTCACAGGCACACCGCAACGCGAATGTGAAATTGGCTGAACGCACCCGAGTAATTCCGAGAAAAGTTCTGGATCCCGCCAAAATTGCCGTAAGAAAGACAGCACATAATGAAGGCCAATAACGAGCCAAAGAAAAATTGAAAGAAATAGACTGCGTTCAAGAGAGATCAGTCACAAAGCCAACCAGCGGGCCGCCAACAACACAGGTCAGATTTCAATCACAAAAACACTATTTTAATGAATCATTATCACCACAAAAACAATGAAAGTTAAGGAGCCGAAAATTTGACGTGTAACTGTCAAGCCACCTAGCGGACTTAGGTATGGGGGAATGACATCGATAAAAACGCTGAAAAATATGTAAAATCTTGTAAAGGTTGTCGATTAGTTCAAAAGAATATGTTACTAAACCCCGTTGTACGCAATCCCTTACCTGAGGGCCCGTGGCAATGTTTGGCAATGGATTTACTTGGCCCACTGCCAAATAAAGAAAGCATATTAGTACTTGTAAACTATTATTCCCGATATTATGAGGTGGAAGTTTTAAAAAGCACAGTTACTGAAGTCATAATAAACAAGGTAGGGGTAATTTTTGCAAAATTCGGATTTCCAAAGATCCTGGTATGCGATAATGGGCCTCAGTTTCGCGAATGAAAAGCTATATGAATACGCAGAAACAAACGGGTTTAGAATATCACATACAACCCCATACTGGCCACGAGGTAACGGGGAAGTAGAGCGGCAAAATAGAAGTGTTTTAAAACGATTGAGAATCGCGCATGCTGAAGGGAAAGGTTGGAAATCCGAATTGACCAATTACTTATTAATGTACTGTTCAACACCTCATAGTGTAACAGGTAAATCACCGGCGCAAATGCTATTTGGTAGGGAAATTCGTTCCAAAATGCCCAATAATGCGATGAAAATATCGTTGACGAAGAGGTAAGAGAAAGAGATACATTTCATAAACTAAAAAGCGAAGATAGCCTAAATACAAGAGGAAATGTAGTCGAGTCAGAAATAAAGCCGGGCGATCAGGTATTAGTGAAACAGTTTAAAGATAGCAAACTTGATACCGAATTTAATTGTACCCCCTTTAAAGTTACCAATAGACAGAATAATATAGTAACGATCATTTCACCGCAAGGGGTACCGTACAAGCGCAATGCATCATTTTTAATGAAGTTTCTTTCCGATGATTTTGAGAAAAGTCCAGATACTGAAGGAAAGCGCGCGAAAAATGAAACAACCGATACAGAATCATCAACCGGGACCGATAGCGGAACCGAATATCGTAGATCAATAAGAGAACGGAAACCTCCGTCGTATTTAAAAGAGTACGTCCTAACACTCAATTGATGATAAGCGATAACAACAAATTATTAAAGGAGGGAAAAGATGTAATCCCCCTCAAAAAACACCTCTGGTGCAAAAAATCGAGACAAGTTCATGTATAAAAAGTAGTATCTCTACAAAAAGCAGATCTGATGCAAAAAAAAACCCAAAAAATTTCAAATTTACACGAAACGTCCAAAAATAAAAATTTTGAAAATCTTCAACCAAACAAAGTAGTTAAATCCGATAATAATAGACAAGTTCAAAATTTCCATTATATCCATATGAATTTTGAAAAACTTCGGCCAGATAAAGTTGTTAAATCCGATAACATTAGACAAGTTCGTTTTTTCCATTATGTCTCTACGAATTACTTTGGACCAAAAGTTCACAAAAGTACCTAGTACTCTCCACTTCATATGATTTGTCAATTTCTTCCATGTACATGTGGTAATTAAAACAAAACGGAAAGAATTTTTTCTGTTTACGTGATTAGAACCGGTACTGAACTTGTCGGGCCCGAACCCAAAGAACAAGCAATAAATATCTTAAAATTTAATTTCATTTTACCGCATTCGGGGCCCGACAAGTTCAGTACCGGTTCTAATCACGTAAACAGAAAAAATTCTTTCCGTTTTGTTTTAATTACCACATGTACATGGAAGAAATTGACAAATCATATGAAGTGGAGAGTACTAGGTACTTTTGTGAACTTTTGGTCCAAAGTAATTCGTAGAGACATAATGGAAAAAACGAACTTGTCTAATGTTATCGGATTTAACAACTTTATCTGGCCGAAGTTTTTCAAAATTCATATGGATATAATGGAAATTTTGAACTTGTCTATTATTATCGGATTTAACTACTTTGTTTGGTTGAAGATTTTCAAAATTTTTATTTTTGGACGTTTCGTGTAAATTTGAAATTTTTTGGGTTTTTTTTTGCATCAGATCTGCTTTTTGTAGAGATACTACTTTTTATACATGAACTTGTCTCGATTTTTTGCACCAGAGGTGTTTTTTGAGGGGGATTTGTCTCCTTTTTGCAAATTATTATTATCGGCTTTATATTTCCAGATAATAAAAAAAATGAAACAATACATAACGTGCGTCGGTAAAGTAAATTTTTCGTCTTTTGGATATTCCGGAAAACAAAACAGATCATATTTGAATGCCTAGGGCCTAGAGAACTTTGAAGTTAACCGATTTTCAAATGTTTTCGAATTGGCTCTTTTTATGTACTCCTGATACTTTTTCTAAAATTTTTGTCAAAATTGAATGAAATATAAATGAAATAAAATTATATAAAATTGGTTTGACACTTTTGGAAGGGCATTTTATCTAGAGTGACTTCAGTCGTCCGTAGTACGTGGGAGGCATTTTATGCAGAGCGACTTCAGTCGCCCGTAGTACGTCGGTGGCATCATTTTATGCAAAACGACTTTAGTCGTCCGGAGCAACGAAAGGTGGCATCATTTTGGGCAGAGCGACTTTAGTCGTCCGCAGCAACGAAAGGTGGCATCATTATGTGCAGAGCGACTTTAGTCGTCCGCAGCAACCAAACGTTGCATCATTTTGTGTAGAGCGACTTTAGTCGTCCGCAGCAACGAAAGGTGGCATTATTTTATGCAGAGCGACTTTAGTCGTCCGCAGCAACGAAAGATGGCATCATTTTATGCAGAGCGACTTTAGTCGTCCGCAGCAATGAAAGGAGGCATCGTTTCACGCGGAGCGAATTTAGTCGTCCGCAGCAACGAAAGGAGGCATCATTTCACGTGGAGCGACTTTAGTCGTCCGCAGCAACGAAAGGTGGCATCATTTTACGCGGAGCGACTTTAGTCGTCCGCAGCAACGAAAGGGTTAAATGTTTTCGTCTATTTTACCGCTTTTAAAGCGATCCCGCCACTTTAACCGATTTTCAATTTTTTCAAAATGGCTCTTTGGTTTCATGTACTCCTGATACTTTTTCTCAAATTTTCGTCTATTTTGCCGCTTTTATTAAAGTGATCCCGCCACTTTAACCGATTTTCAAATGTTTTCAAAATGGCTCTTTGGTTTCATGTACTCCTGATACTTTTTCTCAAATTTTCGTCTATTTTACCGGTTTTATTAAAGTGATCCCGCCACTTTAACCGATTTTCAAATGTTTTCAAAATGACTCTTTGGTTTCATGTACTCCTGATACTTTTTCTCATATTTTCGTCTATTTTACCGCTTTTATTAAAGTGATCCCGCCAGTTTAACCGATTTTCAAATGTTTTCAAAATGGCTCTTTGGTTTCATGTACTCCTGATACTTCTTCTCAGATTTACGTCAAATTTACCGATTTTGAGCTGTCACTGATGCGACAGAATGCCTTTGAGTGTATGGAGTTTGAAGCTGTGTATATACACACCATGATTTGGCTCTTTTTCATGTGCCCGCACCTAGTTGCTTCAAGAAAAGATACACGTTAGCGCTCGCGCCCAATTCATACATGAACTTGTCTCGAGACACTACCGTGTCTCTTGATGTATGTAATTCACGACCGAGTCGTTGGTGTCGCCTTGTGCGACAAGCCTATCACGCAAGCGAGCGACGAGGAGTGTTCTCCTGAGAGCGAGCGAATAAAGTTGTCATGTGCATGGTATGCGGCTAGTGTTCAATCACGATAACCTTAACACTTTACATGCACGAGCGCCAACTACAGAAACTCGCGTTACTCCATCTATCATTGTCTATCAAACTATTTGACTGATTTTATTTCATTGTTTTTCCAAAACAAAAAGAAAAGGGTTGTGATTTAGCCTTTAAAGAAATTATTTTAAATTAAATCGACTACCCCTTATAAAGGAAGTCATGGTCTTATGAGATTATTTTGTTGTTATTTAAAAACTTTTATACACATACATACATGTGTACTCAATTCAGTCTACACGTTTTTAAAATTTATTTTGGAGTAAATACGATTTTTCATCGTAAGGTAATTTCTTCCTAGTTAACGATAATTGTTTCTATAATAATTTATTTTATTGTGTAACTGGTTATACATGCGTTAACTATTTATTGTTACTGAACTGAAACTTTTTATATTTATATAAAGAAGGCGTAGATGTATTTGTTAATGTTCAGATTATTTCGTTGACACACTTGTTAATAAATTCTTTATATCTTTTTTTTAAACGTGTATTTTTATTTATTGTGTTATTCTTCACAGCATGTGTATCTCTGGAAAATTTGTTTCTTACAGTGTCCCAAATGTAACCGACTACCCTAAAAGCTAAGTTTCAAGGATTTGCCTTAAAGAATTATTAAGCTGATTCGATACTCTTGGGACACCTTGTATACACAAATTTAATAGTGGAATTATTTTGTAGTTTACATAATTTCATGAAGGAAAAGAAAACTATTCAAAAAATAATAAACAATAAAAAAAATAAATATTACATTGTTTTCATAACTAGAATCATTAAAAAGTTATTACAAAAATGTTTAAAATAAATTCTTCAATAAAAACAATGTGATTTATTTATTTCTCTATGGAATTTCTCTATTGTTAGTTGTAACACTATTTTATACCAGTTTAATTTTTATTTCAATAGACTGATGAATTTTTACGCTGAATATCAATTTTAAAGTGACATTCACTGATTAGAATGTGATTTTTTTCAAATTCAAAGAAAATCTTAATCCTTAGCTAGTCTACTGGGGTCTGAGACGCCTCAGTCTAGTTGAGTTCCAATTTATGCATCTTTGTAGTAAGAAAATTCTCCAAATTCTTTTTTCATAACATATAAACATTATTTTTTTATAAAATAACTTACTTTATCCATTAAAAATAAGAATTATAAAATTTTTTAAGTTAAAACGTAACAGATATTTTTATCGGTAGAGTCTGAAAAGCCGCAATATGTCAAATATGTTATTTAGGTGATGTGGGCCAGCTAAGGGTTAATTGTGTGAAGATTAACCCTAAAAACATTGTATCCATTTTTTTTTTATAAAAAGAAAAGAAAGGAAATCCGTGTTTTCAAAGGGCACCATAATTCTTGTGGACTTCCAGCAACCTAGTATAAAATTGCCAAATGTTATGCGTAACGCATCGTGGAAAAAGAATAAACATACTTCTGACACACGTTCTCATATACTCGCTCAACAATTCCCAGAACCTGATGATGTTGCGGATGTATCTATTGAAACAGAAGCAGAGAAAGGTATCATTTCTTTTTTTTTATTTATGGGATAAATTTAGAAAATACATAAATTTAGTAAATAAATATAAATTTACGGTATTCAATTTATAAACAATCGGAAGATGAATCTTTCGAAAAGATCCATCTTTAATTTGTATTTTTTTAATTCCAACAATTTTTTGGTTTTTATCGAAAAATATTAATAAATAATTATCAGTATCTGGATAAAATTCAATATTTCGTAATGGTCTCAAATGAAACTGTAAAAGTGTTTTAGAAAAAGAGTACTTTTATTAGGATTATCAAATATTTCAAAATATTACAGGTTTATTGCAAATTTGTGTTAAAAAATTTAAGAAATTTTGGAAAACTGTAGTTTAAGGGGTTTCGGTAGTACTTTTGAAAATGTTACCGTCAACTCGATTTTTTTTAATAAATAGCGATTATATGTATAAAACGTAGACGATTGAAATTTCAAGTTGATCCACCACGTCGTTTTTTTAAAAATAATTTTCAAAAATTCGGCTCATACACGGGAGTAAATGGAAGAAATATTTGTTTGCGCTGTCAATTCCGTTAAAATATTACCACTCGCATAAAATTTATGTCAGATCTCAATTAGATCTATGGAATGACTGTCTACGAATTTGAAGAGGTTTTTCCATCTGGTTGATTAGTTACGAGACAAAACACAAGCCTTTGCATGAAAATTAAAGCTTTCGGAATAAAGCGAGTTGAAACTTGGCAACGTCGCAAACATTCACGAGAGCGCACTATTTGAAATTCACTGAAACGAAAAGATTACACATGTTTTATTTCACATGAACATCTCCATGTGAATGCGATGGGAAGTGATTGCGCATGCGCATTTCTAGCAGCAGGTTGGCCAACAGTAAAACATTTTTCGGTGTTGTCCCGAATTGCGTCAATAAATAAATATATTATTTTTAATAAAAAACTGTTCGATTATGATAAACAACAATCATTATATTATTATAATAATAAAAAGTACACTTTACAATTTTTTTACGAAAAATTGTAAGGACTTGAGGTCGCTTTATGGAAAAAAAATTTAGCGAGCTGAAGTCGCCTCCTGCAGAAATACAATGAATTTTTCTGTAGATCTTGTGATCAGATAAGTAATATCGAAACCCTTTAAATTAATATTCACTCGAACTCAAATTATCAAAACTTTTAAATTGTTATACAAAATTTTTCTAATGGAAACTTTACATTTTTCTGAATCTTATGCAGACAAAATTAATTTAGAAAATTATCAAAGAATTTGATCTCCAAATCTCAATTATCTATTAAAATCTCCAAACATCAATTTTGCAAATTTTTCAAAACAGCAAAGAAATATTTATAATTCGAATTTCACAATTTATTTACTTCTTTTCAGACACTTAATACCACACAATAATCTTTGTTTTTTCTGTACAGTGGTAGAAAATAAAGGATCTTACTAATATTGTATATATCCGAGCACTGATCTAATGTATGTAAGGAGGAATAATGTTTTCACTCTTGTTATTCCTCCTTACATACATTGGATCAGTGCTCAGAATTATTTACACATTTCGGCCCGATTCCTGAGGCACCGCCTGTCGTAGCCCCACCACCGCTGTAAGCATGACGACCGAGAAGCATGAGTTTCATGATGGTTTCATGTATAGTCCTTTGAGTATATAGACATCTATAGTATACTCAAAGAGTCTGACTGGCAAAAGAGTCGCCTTCGGGAGAGCTCGGAACAACTTTCCCCCGCATGTCGAGTATATGCACCCTGGCAAAATCTTGCCTCCGCCACATGAAGTACATAGTCTCCTTTGTTTGAATTCTAAGTTATGACGGAAAATTCAAATTTCTTGAAAAAATTTCTTGTTTTTTAGCAATTTCCGATTTTTTTAACACACAGTTATTATTTATAATTTCAAGAATGGATTCCACTATCTGTTATTTAACGTTTTAATTGAATCATAGCTGTATGATAGAAATTATTCTTTTTCCAATTATCACTTGAATGAAAAAATTTTTCGATTGGAAAATGTAACTAACCCCTAAAAAACACCTCTGGTGCAAAAAAGTCGAGACAAGTTCATGTATGAAAAGGGATCTTTCTACAAAAGTTGTGAAATCTGATAACATTAGACAAGCTCGTTTTTTCCATTATGCCAATACGAACTAATTACAAAACGGAAAGAATTTTTTCTGTTTACCTGATTCGAACGGGTTTTGACTTGTTGGGCCCCGAACAATTCAGATATTTGAGTATGATGTATAATTATTCATATTATTATTACGTAATCTGATCTTTACTAATTCATAATCCGGTAAAAATAAATTAAATTGTAAGATATTTATTGCTTATCGTTTGGGTTCGGGGCCCGACAAGTTCAATACCGGTTCTAATCAGGTAAACAGAAAAAATTCTTTCCGTTTTGTAATTAGTTCGTATTGGCATAATGGAAAAAACGAGCTTGTCTAATGTTATAGGATTTCACAACTTTTGTAGAAAGATCCCTTTTCATACATGAACTTGTCTCGACTTTTTTGCACCACAGGTGTTTTTTAGGGGGATTTGTCTCCTTTTTGCAAATATTCGATATTCTCAAAGAAAGTGCCAATGTCAATGCAAACTTTACTAAAAATGAGAAAAGTTTCATTCATTAGCATTTGTTGTTCAAATATTTCTCTTCTTTTGCAATAATATACAGGGTGTCTCATCTTAACTTGGACAGACAGATTTCTCAAAAGTGGTTGGGTTTAGTGAAAAATGTTTCAGACAAAAGATGCTGGATTTCGAGGGGGACATATGATAGTGACCTTGACTTTGACCTTGAAGATCACTTTCAAGGTCATTTGAAGGTCAAAGCAATTTTTTTAAAATGGGAACCCCCCCTTTTGGCATCGGCAATCGATAGAGCGGGAGATTTTACGTTTGAATACGCTTTTGGGTCATAGGTTTAATTTGACCTTGAAGGGCAGCAGGGTCATCAGAAAAGTCCCGGGACGGTCCAGTAACTTGGAAAAATAAGACTCGTAGAGAAAACTGTTTTAGACAAAGGGTATACTATTTTTTCCGAGCTACCAGATGGAAGGAGGTTCCCTTTAAAAAAATGATCTTGACCTTTGAATTACCTTCAAGGTCATAATCAAGGTCAATTTTAATGTCACCATCTGGTAGTTCGGGAAAAATAGTAGAACTTTTGTCTAAAACAGTTTTCTCTACGAGTCTTATTTTTCCAAGTTATTGGACCGTCCCGGGACTTTTCTGATGACCCTGCTGCCCTTCAAGGTCAAATTAAACGTATGACCCAAAAGCGTATTCAAGCGTAAAATTTCCCATTCTATCGATTGCCGATGTCAAAAGGGGGGGGGGGGGGGTTCCCATTCAAAAAAATTACTTTGACCTTGAAATTACCTTGAAAGTGATCTTCAAGGTCAAAGTCAAGGTCACTATCATATGTCCACCTCGAAATCCAGCAACTTTTGTCTGAAACATTTTTCACTAAACCCAACCACTTTCGAGAAATCTGTCTCTCCAAGTTAAGATAAGACACCCTGTATATATATAACCTGTGTCGGTAAGTTAAATTTTTTCATCATTTGGGTATTCACAAAAATATATGTACACGGTAGAGCTCTTGTCTTATTTATTTTCGCATATTACCTAGGGCCTAGCAAGCCCCTCATTTACCGCTACTGTCTGTCGCAAATTTTTTTCATATTACCTAGGGCCTAGCAAACCCCCCATTTAGCCGCTACTGTCTGTTGCAAATTTCGTGTGAGCGTATAGAGGCATCCAGCCGTGTATGTATACAGAGAAACTCATACAACTTAGTGGACATTTTGCGTTTGAATATATGGAGGTTGAAGCTGTGTACCATATATACGTAACGTGTGCGAACTGTTTTTTATCTGCCCGCACCTAGTTCGGTCGAGAAAAGATACACGATAGCGCTCTCGCCCAATTTATACATGAACTTGTCTCGAGACACTAACGTGTCTCTTGGTAAATAAAAATACACGTTTTAAAAAATATATAAAGAATTTATGAACAAGTGTGTCAGCAAAATACTCTAAACATTAACAAATACATCTACGCCATCTTTATATAAATATAAAAAGTATCAGTTTAGTAACAATAAATAGTTAACGCATGTATAACCAGTTACACAATAAAATAAATTATTATAGAAACAATTATCGTTAACTAGGAAGAAATTACCTTGCGATGAAAAATCGTATTTACTCCAAAGTGAATAAAAAAAACGTGTAGACTGAATTGAGTACACATGTATGTATGTGTATGAAAGTTTTTAAATAACAACAAAATAATCTCATAAGACCATGACTTCCTTTATAAGAGGTAGTCCATTTAATTTAAAATAATTTCTTTAAAGGCTAAATCACAACTCTTTTCTTTTTTTTGGAAAAACAATGAAATAAAATCAGTCAAGTAGTTTGATAGACAATGGTAGATGGAGTAACGCGAGTTTCTATAGTTGGCGCTCGTGCAGGTGCCTAGAATGGAATAAAAGAATTTGTTACTGAAAAAGGAAGAGTTTACTCCAATCACAAATTTTCAGAATAATTTAATCGAAACAAGTTCATGTATGAAAAGGGATCTCTCTACAAAAGTTGTGAAATCCGATAACATTAGACAAGCTCGTTTTTTCCATTATGTCAATACGAAGTAATTACAAAATGGAAAGAATTTTTTCTGTTTACGTGATTAGAACCGGTATTGAACTTGTTGGGCCCGGAACAATTCAGATGTTTGAGTTTTGATGTATAATTATTCATGTTACTATTATGTAATCTGATCTTTACTAATTCAGAATGCGGTAAAAATAAATTAAATTGTAAGATATTTATTGCTTATCGTTTGGGTTCGGGGCCCAACAAGTTCAATACCGGTTCTAATCACGTGAACAGAAAAAATTCTTTCCATTTTGTAATTACTTCGTATTGACATAATGGAAAAAACGAGCTTGTCTAATGTTATCGGATTTCACAACTTTTGTAGAGAGATACCTTTTCATACATGAACTTGTCTCGACTTTTTGCACCAGAGGTGTTTTTTGGGGGGATTTGTCTCCTTTTTGCAAATATTATTATTATTATCGGCTTTATATCACGAGATAATATAAAACCAATACATAACGTGCGTCGGTAAGGTAAATTTTTCGTCTTTTGGAGATTCGGGAAAACAAAACACAGATGATATCTGAATGCCTAAGGTTAGCCCACCGTGGCGCCGCCACTGCGAATCACAGACAGCTTGCGAGTGTATGAGTCGTGTACATATAACAGAAAAACTCATATACCTCAGCGTGGAGCCGCCACTGCGTGTCGCAGACAGCTAATTCGTGTGCGCCGTGTATGTATACAGAGAAACCCATACAACTCAGTGGACAAATTGCGTTTGTATGGAGGTTGAAGCTATGTATATACACAACATGCTTCGACTGTTTTTCATGTGCCCGCAGCTAGTTCGTTCGAGAATAGATGCACGGTAGCGCTCTCGCCCAATTCGTACATGAACTTGTCTCGAGACACTACCGTGTCTCTTGATACACAACGTGCTTCGGCTATTTTTCATGTGCCCGCAGATAGTTCGGTCGAGAAAAGATACACGGTAGCGCTCTCGCCCAATTCATACATGAACTTGTCTCGAGACACTACCATGTCTCTTGATTAAACCACAGACGATTTATTTTAGTAAATCAAAGTTTCTGGAATTATAATTGAACCCGCGTTTGAAAATGACAAATCCTTTTTTTGCAATTATTTTGTAAACTGTGCAACTGAATAAAGAGCAATATTATAAAATAATTAATGCAAACGTCTACAATACAATCACAGTTAATTGTTAGCTTCCTATGAATGTGTATTATTTTTGAAAATTAATTCCGTTGTTTCACATCTACACCTACTCAATATAACAAACGGAAACTATAGATTGGCTTAAGTTGACATCATGGCATTTTTTTACTGAAAGAAAAACGTTCCGCAAATATAATAAAAATTGCTACAAAAATAATAAACATACGTTCGTAAAATTCACTAATAAAATAGTAAATTTTGTTAGTTAAAAACAAAATTATTACTATCTATTAATTATAGTAAATTATAAAAAATAGAAATTATAGTAAACAGTAAATTTTGTTAGTTGATAACAAATTTTATTATTTACTATAATTTGTATTTTGTTACTATACAATTTATTATGATTTACTATGACTTTTACTATAATACGTAGAGAGTTAATAATTAGCTGCAATTTTATTGTAAACGTTTGCGTTTACTATTTTGCAAACTATTTTTATATTTTAGAAACTTTCTAGTAACTTTTACTATTTTTTGACCGTTATTTATTATGAGTCAATTTTGCAAATAATTTCTTTTCTTATACTCCCGAACCGATTGCACGACTTTATCATATATTTGCATACACATATATGCAATAAACCATCTGTATTTTATGAACACAGTTTTACAGCCTCAATAATATTTTCGAAGCTGTTCTTCCTATTTTTCACTGAAGCAAACGGTATCTGAAAAACGTGTAAATAATACAATGGCTTCAGGGATCGATTTGGAGTCATTGTTATGTACCCTTTTGAATGAGAACGTACCTTGGTTCTATCGCTGATATTAAAGATTCCATAAAAGATGGAATTCATACAAGAATTCGTACAAGCAAAAATAAAAAGACCCTGTTGTATCCGTAGATCCATCTGGCTGGCTGACGGTCTATCAATCCAATACCTGTCGAAAGAAAGACATTCTTTTGTGAAAAAAATAATTTCTGCATTTTTCGCTATTCAATATCTGCCAAGAGTGAAACATTCCATAGAATCTTATTTAATCGAGAAATGGAATTTTTAAGATTCTCATATTTTTCTCAAACACAGTTAGTGCGTAGTAATAGTAATAGATTTATCACAATACTAATAATTACTCTGAACATACCATAAATTCATGACGTAATGAGGTGTCCAATATAAAAAGAAAACCGTGACGATGATTATCGTCCTCTTTAAAGTTCGGATTTTTGCTTTACCTAGGAACCCCAACGATGACCTGCGGATCCTATCTGAAAATGGAATAAGAAAAATGTACCAATTGAACGTATATAATATTGAGTTTCCAGTTACTTTGTGATTTAAAAAGAATTAATTATTAATTTTCTGGATTTCTTTTAATTACATTTATCATATTTTTTCTCCGGGGTTTTTCAGACCCCATCGATGAAGATTTGTGTTGAAAATATTGACTGTTTAACTTCACAAAAATTGTATGATGGTTTTTAAACATTATCTTAACAGATAGCGTAGGTTATTTCATGAAAATATAAGATTTAGACATTATAAAAAAATTGTCGAATTTTCTGATCACAAAAATGCATACATTGGAGTTAAGAAACGTATAAAAAATAACATTCTAAGCTTCAGAAAAAAATACTGTATTAAATATACGTGTCAATATAAATATTTAATCCATATTTTAATTACAAGTTAACATTTATTTGACAAATCAATAAATTTCTGTTGATCCTTAATTAATATTTTATATAATAAGAATCGACTGTATGTTTAAGGTAATAATTAATTACTTAATTAATATTTTCTTTTATAACTGAGCAATCAATTTAATTATTGTAATTATCCCAAAGAACCAGGACATGCAACCAATAATTTTTTGTTAAAACCTCGAGATAGTAAAACTTTCATGGCACTTACCGTGATTGGTAACTCTGGAACGTTTGTAAATTTCCAAAAGGATGCTAGTATAGGTGTAGATAATTACGGTAAGTGGTATGCAATACATCGTAATCATCACGAACAGAGAATGAATTAAAAGTAATGCATTGTTGGTACCAAGTGTATACGGGATGGGCTTCCACGTGAAATACCAGCATCTGAAAGATGTAATTGACGGTTTAATAATTTTAATTAAAACTAGTGTTGCCTTCGAGCAGTTAAATAAGTCACATGAACCCTTATGCACCCAGCAAAGAAAAATCACTGGTATGTGCTTTTATTTGAATGCAGCACCGAAATTCAAATTATTTTTTTATATGTACAGCGATTAATATAAATGGAGCAATAGTAGGAATATTATAAAGTTCAAACAATAGTTTAAACAATATAGCAAAATAATATAAAATAATACAGAATAAATGGCGAAATAGCGAAACAGAAAGAAAAAAGAAGGGTAAAAAAAGCAAATGAACGAAGTTGTGGTAAACTAGGAATAATTGATGCATCCTTTTCCTGATCAATAAGAAATTGAAATAGTTTGGATTTGAAGGATGAAAAGGAATCAGAGTTTGTAATTGAGCTGGGAAGAGACAACCAAAAGCGTATAGCTGGCAATGAGAGTTGGAAGGATTTGGAGAACGTGGCTGTTCTGGCAAAGGAAATAGGGAAGCCCTGACAAGGAAACCACCCGAACCCGAACACACCGATTTTAATCATTTTTATATATGTTGCAGAGTATGAAAAAATAATAGACACGTATATTTTTTATCTGCTAAAAAGCGCTTTTGATGGTGAAAACCACCCTCAAAGTTCACCCCAAGAAACGTTTTTCTGATATATCTCGGCTCCTAATAAATATTTTGTGATGGGACAAAATGGAAAATGTTTCTTCCGAAAAACACTAGTTAATCAGTTAACTGTGGCGACCTATAGAAAAAACGTATACTTATGACGAGTATACTCGTCAAACTCAGCTAACTGGTTAATCGATGTTCTTTGACTATTGTAGTTGCGCCACTATTTTTTATTTTGGAAATACGTTATGTTTCATTGATGTATCCATTGTAAAAAATCAATTTTAGTCTTAAAAAATTAGAAAAAAATAATTTTGTAAATAAAATAATTAAGTGGACATATTTCCGGATTTTGCAAAAAACCACCCCTACATTCCTTCACTACCCTTTAAGGCGAATATTCACTTGTAACAATGAAAAGCATATTTTTTCCATGAAATATACTTTCCATGCGAACTGAATATTATTCTGTATCAATTACGAGACTGCAACAACATTTTCGAGGAAAAAAGAATTATGGGGTAACAAAAAACTCTCTGAGGTAGCCAGGAGAACCGGTCGTTAACGAAGGATTTTTTTTTAGTATTCTAATTCTACTGGGCCAAACAAAATTTTTCAATACCCCTTGGGACTCAAACGGTTAAGCAGTATTTTTTTCGGAAGGTTGAAAATACGCTAAAAGGTGCGATTCCACATTCTGAAAGACGATTTCATGATTTTAGAGGGAATGAATTTTGTTAAGGGAATTGTTTAATTTGCCATTGGGCACATTTGATTTTGAAAATGAAATGTTTCTCGCTTTTGCAACAAGCAGCATTTTTTTCAGAAGTCTGAAAATACGTTCCCAAGTGATTGTTTCTCGATTTTTGAGGGAACGGACTTTTTAAGGGAAACTGACATTCGTTCAATGTACATTTCGGGGTAGTTTCTATTAAAAAATGAAACGTTTCTCGCTACTTTAAGCGACAGCATTTTTTTCGGAGGCTGAGAATGTACCGAGAGGTGTAATCCCATGTTCTAAAACGACTGTTCTTGGCCTTTTAAGGGAACGGATTTTTTAAAGAAACCTACATTAAGGAAATACCCCGAAATGTATATGGAAGGGATCTCAGTTTCCCTTAAGGGGTTATACGCACTTAAAAGGCTGAAAAAAAGGCGATTTTTCAAGAATTTTTCCTAGAGAGACATTTCAATTTATTAATTTCAAACTTTGTGTATATATTGTAGTTGTCCTTGACTACTTTCTCAATTTTTTTGGTACAAAAATAATTATTCTGACAGCCACTGCAGCCAATCTCCGAGAGCACCTCGAAAAAAAACACGTTTTGCGTTGAGCAAGATTTCTCAAAAACGGCTAAATTGATCGGTCTTAAATTTTTACACAAGCTTTATAGATATATTATCTAGTAATTGAACGTTGATTTTGACTCTCCGACAAATATTTTTCATTTTATGAACAATTTTGCGGGCAAAATTCTCATGAAAAATTGATATTTCCGCTTTACGAAGCCGCCATTTTGTTAAGAATTAGTATTTTTGCAAAACCCAACGATCAAACACGAGGTAATACATTATATTAACGAAAAATTTTTGATTTTTTTATTTCTGATAATCCAGTCCCGAGATATCGTGCTCACCGCAAAACGTGTTTTTTTCGAGGTGCTCCCGGAGATTGGCTGCAGCGGCTGTCAGAATGATTGTTTTTATACCAAAAAATTTGAGAAAGTAGTCAAAGACTACTACAATATATACACAAAGTTTGAAATTAAGAAATTAAAATGTCTCCAGAAAAAATTCTTGAAAAATCGCCTTTCTTCGGCCTTCTAAGTGCGTATAACCCCTTAAAAAGTCCATTCCCTCAAAAATTGAAGAACAATCGCTTGAGAACGTGGAATCACACCTTTCGGTGTATTTTCAACCTTTACAAAATGTAATTGTTTATAGGTGTTATGTTCTAAGACCACAGCTAAACGCTTTCGTTTTAGGGAAGAATGAAACGGCAGCTAGAATCTTCCCAGGGAAGAAAGCTGCATCGAGATATCGGAGGCAAATCAAAGAAATGATGATTGAGGGACTTTGGCCACTAAAAATTTAGACCTAATTTAATAATAAAACAAAAAGTTTTCCAATTAGGATTTCTAATTTATAAAGAGGTAGTTAGACTTGTTGACGAGATGCATCGAAATGCTGGCAATCCTCAAAGTCTGGGTTAGGATTCCTCGCTACAGATATGCAATAAGGTTGCTAGCGATCCGTAGACGAGGAAGAAAGGACTACTACTCAGCGAGGCAGTAAGGTTGCTAGCAAACCGAGTAGAAGTAGTATGGGATAGGATTTGCACTCAGCGATGCATCGAAATGCTGACAAACCGAGTGAGGATAGGACCCAACGATGCACCGAAGTGCTGACAATCGGGTGGAGGTTGGGAAGAACAGAGAAAAACCAAAGGCTTAATTTAATTTAAAATTACTTGGTTTATTCGACCCGAGACTATGTCTACGTTTCGAACTCTCTGCTCGTTGGAACAAGAGTAAGCGAAAATACAATATTTCGGAGCCCTTATATAGTGGAACAATGTTTACAAAAATGTTCCCTACTCCTACATTTTCCACAAGTTCGTAAGGACGGTTTACACAAGATATCTGTTCTTACATGCTCTGTAATATGTAACTGCTATGTTTGTCGGTTTCCGTATTTCTATAATATATGGCTAGTGACGTGATAGATTTCCAAAAAAAGTTATCTACCCTTCACCGATCTTCGAGAAAATTCCGTTTGTTTGAATTAAGTTTGATAAGGTGCCTCCCGTTTCTATGTAAGTCGGGATGAGAGGCTAATATTATAATATATTTTACTAAAAGTGAACTTGTCTAGGTATTGGTATATGCTTGCACTAAATGCAGTTGTCGGGCGTAACAATAGGTGCGAAAAACGTCACATTTTTTAAAAATCAACTGTACTATATAATAGATTCAATGGTATCTAAGTTCCTTTAAAAAATCCGTTCCCTGAAAAATCGAAGAACGGTTGTTTTTCAAAGTGGGATAACACCTTTCGAAGCATCTACAGCTTTGCAAAAAGATGTTGCCGCTTGCAGGTGGGAGAAACGTTTAATTTTTTTAATAGAAAGTATGTTAAAATGTACATGAAACGGATCTCATTTTCCTTTAAAAAGTCCGTTCCATTAAAAATCAAAGAATAATCGCTAGAGAACGTGGAGTCACACCCTTCGGTGTGTTTTTAGCCTTGCAAAAAAATGCTGCCGCTTGCAAGAGCGAGAAAGATTTCACTTTTAAAATCAAATGTACCCAATCGCAGATTTAAAAAATTCCCTTAATAAAATTCATTCCCTCTACAATCATACAACCGTAATTTCAGAATGTGGAATTGCACCTTTCAGTGTATTCTTAACCTTCCGAAAAAAATGCTGCTTAAAAGGGCAAAAAAAGTTTAACATTGCAGGCACTTTGAGCACATATTTCCTCACAGATCGTACGCTGTATACGATCTTTATCACTACCGGAAGGTCCATACAATGAATAAACATTTTGTGATATCGAAAAAAATACGAATGCTTTCATTAAAAATGAGGCATTTTGGAGTTAATATACAAAAATCAATAAAAAAAATGTAAAGTGATCAACAATCCAATCCATTTTTAATTATTGTACCTAGTTTCCTCAAATAATTACGAAATTACACCGAAAAAAATGTCATTGGTTCAAGAAGAAAATTATCACGAACTGCCGCAAACATATGATAGTTGCTTTATTTAATTTTATTGCCGAGCCAATGATAAAATTCCTCAATTAACTCTATCGAATACCTGACGCATCGCTATTGCAATTAAGTCAATTTAAAATGTTTTTCGTTTAGTCTCATGTAGTTGGAATGCAAAGAATTTTTTTAGTGTAGTTCATGACATGTAGCCGAATGATGTAAAAATGTAATTTAATTACCTTGATTCAAATTTTGTAGAGTAAAATAACGTATATATTATGTTATACATCTGGTACAAAATATATTAAATCGAATCCAATGGACAGTAATTGACATATTGTTGATTGAAGAAAATATTTATTTCACAACATATTGAATTCTCTCTGCTGTTGAGTGTTTCCCCTCATATATGGTTCGCTTTATTGCCTTGGATGCGTTATTGTTGTTGGAACCATACAAGTTGCAATTTATGCCAATATTGAAATTGAAAAAGTTTTACAACTAGCAGAAAAGCGAATGGTGGAATACTTTCTTAAATTATAAAATAGTCAAAATTGAATTACTCGCTACTAGCTGGAACTTTTGCAATAAAATAAAAATTGTTACTATACTAAAAAGTTAGAAACTGCATATTTTTTTGTGTTGAGAAATTTAAAAGATTTGTTTTAAATAAAATAAAAAATGTGTTTACATTCTGCAACATTGAAAGTTGGAGTTTTATTGGTCTTGATTAATGAAGAAAAAAATGTATTGCAAGATAAAATGATGTGAGATAACTGTAAATCTCATGTTTTTCAAATCTTGACTTGGACCACTTTCATAATTATGGGCACAATTACATATTTCATCAATTTCCCATAACTTTTATTGATTCATCATTTTATAGACTTTTGCGAGTGGGGGTCATTAGAGAAAATTAACTCTCAAAATAACAGTACTGACCTGGATAATATTTTAATAAGAAATGGGAGGAAATTTTTCATTAATGCGATTATTTAGACCCGAAAAAAATATTCAATTTCAACAAGTTTTGCAAATTTTGGTATCACTCTCGAGTGACAAGAAATAATAATTTAACATATTGTTATTAGTCATTAAGTATTTATGAATTATCAAATTATTACTCGCATTTCTGTAACAGTCCCTAAATTTTTCTAATATTTATTAAGTCTTATAGAAATCATTATTCAAATTGATAGACTCTCAATGAAAATTAGTCTATTACAGTAACTGTCACTACATATTTTAGCTTTGTGTCAAATGCAGGGATGGGAACCGGAACCGAAAAGAACCGGAACCGGAACCCATTAATTGCATAACATTTCAAGCGGAACCGGAACCCTTTTATTAATTTTCGAGGAACCGAATTTGAAACCGAAACCGTTTTTATATTTTACGGTTTCAGTGGTTCCATGTTCCATTTGACGTTTTTCAATGTTTAGTTACCGCAAGAATGTTGCAGGTCGTTTAACATGAGAAATACAGGCGTCCCTCGCATAACACGATGAATTCGTTCCGTGCTATTCGAAACCGCGCTATTCGAAGTCATGTTATTCGTTACTAATAATTCATACAATTTTGGAGATAACGTTATGTGCTATTCCATTTATAACAGGAGGAAGAGGAGGTGGAGATAGAGGAAGTGGTAGAGGAGCTGGAGGTGGTGGTGGTGGTGGAGGTGGAGGAGGTTGTGGTGGAGGTGGTGGTGGAGGAGGTGGTGGTGGAGGAGGAGGTGGTGGTGGTGGAGGAAGTGGAGGAGGTGGTGGTGGTGGTGGTGGAGGAAGTGGTAGAAATGGTGGAGGTGGTGGAAGTGGTGTTGGAGGAGGTGGTAGTGGTGAAGGAGGAGCAATTCGAAACTCGAGATCCATACAAATTTGTACATTTGGTTCCAAAGATTAATTGAAAATTTTCGCGACTTCGTGTATTTCGAACTCCGTGTTATTCGAGGGTTGTCGCAATTTTTAACCGTGCTATTCGAGACTTCGTGCAATTCAAGTACCGTGCTATTCGAGGAACGCCTGTATATTCCTCATTTTAACTCATTTGCGTTATGCGACTAAAATGAAAAACAGTCGCGAGTTCGCGGAATAATCCGCGCTCCTGTAAGAAAACAATTGCGGGCTCGCGTAATAATCCGCGCTCGGTGATAACAGACAGTAGCGGATTGTGGAATATTCCGCTCTACTTTCCGTTATGCTTTTGTTGCAGAATCGCCTACGACGTGGTATACACGTCGTTATGCACTTGTTTCCGAAATACTAGACGGTTCTGGTACATTCAATTGTTATACACAAAAGTGAGTTAGTTATATTTCAGTTTTGAACTAAAAGCAAGTTGGTAAAATACATTACGACAAACAGAAACTCAACAAAATACCCCTTCTACATTTTAACCGTTTCTTTTATGAAATTTTTTATCAAAAGAAAGGGATCATGCCGAAATATAAATCAACAGTAATTCGTAGTGAATTTATGTACGACAAACAAAGCGACATGTCGACTTGTAAGCATTGCCTTGCCTCGATAAAAGTAAGTATAAAATTTTTTACTTATTTTCTTATTTTTTCTATTAGTTTTATTACTTGCACTGAATAATCGTATCTTGCGTATTAACTAACTAGTGCAAAAACTTTTTGTAAGAATTACGATTTTTTTTAGGGTAATCATTTAACAAACTTAAAAAAGCATCTTTCCCGCTGTAACAAGGAAATTGCTGAAAAAATAAAAAATTCGGAGGAACAGGAAGTATTAGTACTTTCAAAACATACTCAGTAACGTCGAATCGATGACAATCATTTGATAAATGTTAAGATAACAGAAAAACATATTGCTAACGCTTGTGTTGAGCTTGTAACAGTGAATGGTCGTCCATTCTCATTGATGGACGATTCAGGTTTTAAGAAACTCCTAGAGCCTTTATCAAAGGGTATTAAAATGAAGCAAAATATCAACTCGGATTCAATTATTCAATTACTGTCTAACAAAGCTGATATGATAAGAACTGAAATCACACAAGAACTGAAAAATAGATTGTTTTGTCTTAAAATTGATGCCGTTACAAGAATGCATAGATCATTCTTGGGAATAAATCTTTGATTACCTTCTAGCTCCCATCGTATCAGTAAGAACTAGAATTTTTAATATTTTTACTTTTCTTAATCTTATAGGAATGAGATGCGCAGCACACACGTTACAACTAGTCGTACTGGACACGTTAAAAGCGGATCCTTACACAACAGCCTTATTGAATAAAATTCGACAATTAGTTAACAAATTAAGAAATCAAACCTACTTGTATTTATTCAAGAAAAGCAAATTGCGAAAACCTATTATTGATTGTGTAACTAGGTGGAATTCTTCATTGGATATGCTCACACGATTACATGAACTGAAATCTTTCGTCCAAGAAATATGTTCAGAAGATGCTCAACTCAAACAATACTCTTTATCTGCTGAGGAGTGGACGCAAGTAAATGGTATAATTCAAACACTCCAGCCAATGAAAGATTGTTCAAAATTACTACAACATGAACAACTAACTCTTAGTGATTTTTACGCTAACTGGGTCATTTGTAAAATGGAAGTCAACACCCAAAATACCACTCTATCCGATCTATTAACACGTAATATGAAAACAAGAGAAACCGCAATAATGACAAATGAAACATTTCTAAGTGCCCTGTTTTTGGATCCGAGGTTTAAGATCGTACTGAATCACATGCAAGTACAACTGGCTATTCAACACTTATCTTATCTTTGGACACAAACTTGTTCTTTAAAACCAGAAAATTCATCCAGTTTTTCGGAAACTATTAATTTATATCTAATAAATGCATCGAACGATACTGAAACTGGGAGCAAATTGGATCCTGATATAGAAGGATTTGAAAACTATTTGAAACTTTTGGAACAGGATTCGAAATCACAAAAAACGTATTCGGTAAAACAAAAGAAAATGGATACTATAGCAAATAAACTATAATGAACAAGAAAGAATTCCCATTGAGTCAAACATTTTACATTTTTGGGAAACTAAGAAATACGAGCATCCTGAAATTTATGAAATAAGTAGTGTTTAGAGTTCCTTCAAAACAAGTTAGTGTGGAAAGACTTTTTTCAGGGTTGTCCTTTCTTTTAACATCATTGCGTACTAATATAACAGGAAAAAATTTGGAAAATGAAATTTTTGTTCGAACTAATCGATTATTTGGAGAGAAACACAGCAAAACGTAAGTTTCTTAAACTTTCGACAAATTTATTTCAATATAGTATATGACTACTATTTATGAGGTCAATATGGTTGACATCAACATTGACATGTTTTAATACGGATATATTAATTTATTATCAAAGATTTAGTTTATTGCTGAAACACGAAATTGTTATTTCTCACTCTTAAATCTTTATACAATATCATTCGTAATGGTTCTTGCAATGATAGTATATCTATTTCAAATTGGAACTCAAATTGAAATTTTTCATTTCAGGTCAAATAAGGATATTGGAGCAATACTGATGAAGCGAAAACATGATATGTCAGAACCTTGTTCATCCAAATGTGATAGTATCAATAAGTGTCCTAAACATAACTGAAGTAAAGAGAAATTTATAACAAAAACGTTATATTTATGAAATATATTTAAAATATTGTATCTAAAACAAACGAGAATAGGAACACTAAGAACAATTCAAATAAAAGCCGTGATTTTAATCCTGTAGAAACCGAATTGGAACCGAAACGGAACCGGAGCAAGAACCAAAATTTATAATTCGCAGAAATCAAAACCGGAACCGCAATTTATAATCTCTAAGAACCGGAACCGAAACCGGAACCCTTTTTACACACGGTTTCCGTCCCTGGTCGTTCAACATCGCATTTGAGTCAAATGCGATGTTGAACGACAGAGCGTGGAATCCACGTGCAACAGGTTGCATTCCACAGGCGAAATTGGCTGCGAGGTTCATGAGAAAAATGGTACAATTATGTATAAAAATATTAGAATTTACAAAACAATTTCTGCGATAAAAGAAAACATTACATATTTACAAAAATAAGGTATAAAAAATTACAAACGCTAGCTCTTTAACCCATTATCGCCGAAGCGTCCCGATTTTTTAGCAAACTTTCAACACGATTATTTTTTATGTTAGTGGCATTGAAAAAATTTCGTTTTCACACATTCCGACGTAGAATTTCATGCTCCTTCAGAATCCGGGCTCAAAAATTCCGATTAGTCTTAAAGAAAAAAGAATATGGCCGATTTAAACATAAAAAACGTAAAAAATTAAAAAAAAAAATTTTGTTGGGATTTTTTTTGGCATTGTTACCGAAAAGAATTCATGCTGTAAACGTGGTCAGAGCTGATCACGATAGTTAACATATATCAGGGAATTTTTATGTAATCATTGAACCACTCCCTTTTACAATATGGCGGCAAAAACGTAACAAATTTACAATAAACTAAGCTGATTTTTGTCTCGGTAACTATTGAGTTTAGTAAAAAAGTTTATAGAATAAAAATGTCTTAGAATTAGTTAAAGAATACTCTCAAATTTTTTCAGAATTTTCGGAGACAATTTTTGATTTTCAGAAAAATTCGAAAAATCCTATTTTCCAAAAATATCTCGCAAAATTCTGAAAAAATTTGAGGATGTTCTTTGATCGATTCTAAGACATTTTTACTGAATAAACTTTTTCGCTTAAATCAATAGTTTCAGAATAAAACATTATTTGAGTTTATATCACAATTTTTTATTCTAAAACTATAGATTTAAACGAAAAAGTTTATACAGTAAAAATGTCTTAGAATCGGTCAAAGAACATTCTCAAATTTTTTCAGAATTTTTCGAGACATTTTTGGAAAATTGGATTTTCCGAATTTTTCAGAAAATCAAAAATTATCTCCGAAAATTCTGAAAAAATTTGAGAGTATTCTTTGACTAATTCTAAAACATTTTTATTCTTTAAATTTTTTCACTAAACTCAATAGTTTTCGAGAAAAAAAAATCAGCTTAGTTTATTGTAAATTTTTTACGTTTTTGCCGCCATATTGTAAAAAGGAGTGGTTCAATGATTACATAAAAATTCCCTGATATACTTTAACTATCGTGATCACCCCTGATCACGTTTATAGCATGAATTCTTTTCGGTAACATTGCAAAAAAAAACCCCAAAAAATTTTTTTTCAATAATTTTCACGTTTTTTATGTTTTAATCGACCATATTTTTTTTCGTCCAATCTAATCGGAATTTTGAGCCCGGATTCTGAAGGAGCATGAAATTTTACGTCGGAATATGTGAAAACGAAATTTTTTCAATGCCGATAACAAAAAATAATCGTGTTAAAAGATTGCTAAAAAATCGGGACGCTTCGGCGTTAATGGGTTAAATAAATTGTTAACTTTCTATGATTATTATCTATCTGATATTTTTTTGCTTTATTCTATCACTTTACCTCATTAACCCTTTGAGTGCTACTTACTCTTGCACGGAAGTATCGACATATGCGGCGATATTCACATGTCAATCGTTAAGAGCACATATATACGCCTTTCGTGTTAATATTGATAAATTCGTGAGGACGCATTTATGCGCCTTTAGTAGTTAAACCAAGGAATTAATTTCCGCATTTTTAAGTATACCAGATAACAGTTACCACTGCGTGGGGAAATGAAATTCATTAATTTTATTAGAATCGTCTTTTCTGTCTGAATTTAAAAAAATTAGAATTCCTTTTTCTTTAATTAAAATTTTTTTAAATGTATCGTTTCTTTAGATGACATAATTAAAAAAAACCTCAGCGAACTTTTACGTGTAGTATTTTATTATAATTACTGTCCCCATGATAAACAACATAATCTACTGGAAATCTTCATACTTGCAAGCCGGTCAAATTTAGAAAAATTTTACTTTCCCGTTTATTTGCATCTCAAACGTTTCTAATTATACCGAAACTTACGATCTTTGATAATCACTTCGGCTTTTATCTTCTTTCTTTTTCTTCGCGCCCGCAAGCAGGTACAATTACGTTTAGGGGGTCCAATATAGAGGCACTTCCCCTATTGTTTTGCCAATACGGATTGAGGGTTGAAGCTCCTTATCAGAAGTTCACCGCTTGCTAGGCGTAGCGCGACTAAACCATCCCGCTGCAGCATCCTATGCCAACCGAATTGCGGCGCAACTCTCGAATCGTGCGATATGGTCCTCCTACCTATTATTCTTCCTGACACTTCCTGTACAGATTTTTTTTTAACAAAACAATTTGTCATATTGTCACGTGATACCGAAATAAAAAAAAATAGATTACTTTTTCTTCCCGCCTACGTAAACAAATTAGACCTTTCCTATCGAAGAAGGGGGGGCCAAGATTTGCATAAATCCCGGGTTTGTTGATTCGAAGTTTGCAGAAAACCCGGGATAACAAATTCTGCTCCTAAGAAACCGCAAAAAAGATCCTCGTTTGCTGATTGTGGGGAAAAGAAGCGACCTCCGAGAAAAAAGTTCGCAAGTACTTCCGGTACCGAACCCATTTTTCAGAATAACAGGAAACATACTCCCTTTGATGAAACACACTACTCTTTTGGATGAACTGGACGTTATCTCGGACCAGGAAACCTTTTTTTAGAACGACAGCAGATTTGTCTCTTATTTTCGAGTACAATTAATATTTCTGGACCGTGAAACGAGGCTCTTGAAGCCCAGAATTTTATTACTAGAAGGTGTACCTAGTGCCTGTAAACTGAAATTTATTTATTTTTTTTTGGATGGCGTTAAATTGTTATAAAGTTTATTTAAATAAAGAGGAAATTAATTTTTTGAAGACCAATCATCTGATATACACTACTCGCAAACATTAAGGGATATTAAAAAAATTCCAAATTTTTGGGTGATTTTCAACAAGGGATAACTCAGAGAATAATGGCCGTATAATAAATTAAAAAAAAGGAAATTGTAGCCTTAAGTCTCTAGTTTTTTAATCGGAGCAGTAAATTTTTTTAGTATGAGCGGTTCACGAGTTATCGTAAGAAAACCAACGGAAAAAAAATTTTTCAAATTTTTTGTCATTCTCAAAACGCTCTAAGGTCTTCAAAAAATTTTTTTTGATTACGCCACCACCAAGCTTTTTAGAGAATTTAATTCTCTTTAATTTGACACCTTGTTGAGCTTCATACGATAGTTTGAAGCGGAGCTATCGTTAATCAAAGCAAAAAAGTCATTTTTGACTTTGATGATCGATAACTCCGAAAATAATGATTGTGCAAAGAATCGACAAAAAGTTTTAGAAACTGCAAAACATCCTTTCTAAGACGTCATTAATTTTGTTTGATGAAAAAATTGTTTTCGATGTGATAATGTTATCTGAAAAAAAGGTAAAAAATTAAAAGATATTTGGATATTTTAGTATAACTTTGGATATAATGGATAAACGAAGGATATTGTCCGTAATTTTTTAACCTCAAAGTACCAAAAGAAAACCCTCAGAGTTTCAAAACGCTACGATTTTTTTTCTTAGTGCCGCCAACGTTTAAATTTATCGTTTTTGCCAAAAATCACCATAACGAACAAATTTTGAATTTTTATTCATTTTTCAACTTTAAAACGATCTTTTCGGCATTAATGCATATTTTCTTTACTGAAAGACATGAATTATTGAGAAAAAATGAAAACAAAATTTTTGAACTTTTTTTTTCAAAATTAAATAAAATATTTTTTTCAAAAATTGTTTTTTTCATTTTTTCTCAGTAGTTGATGTCTTTGAAGAAAGAAAATACGCATTATTGCCGAAAAAATCGTTTTAAAGTTAAAAAAACGAATAAAAATTGAAAATTTGTTCGTTATGGTGCTTTTCGGCAAAAACGACAAATTTAAACGTTGGGGGCACTAAGAAAAAAAAATCGTAGCGCTTTGAAACTCTGAGGGTTTTGTTTTGGTACTTTGAGATTAAAAAATTATCGACAATATCCTTCATTTATCCATTATATCTAAAGTTATACTAAAATATCCAAATATCCTTTAATTTTAAATTTTTTTCCTTTTTTTCAGATAACATTATCACATCGAAAATAATTTTTTCATCAAACAAAATTAATGACGTCTTGGAAAGGATGTTTTGCAGTTTCTAAAACTTTTTGTCGATTCTTTGCACGATCATTATTTTCGGAGTTTTTGATCATCAAAGTCAAAAATGACTTTTTTGCTTTGATCAACGATAACTCCGCGGCAAAATATCGTATGAAGCTCAACAAGGTGTCAAATTAAAGAGAATTAAATTCTCTAAAAAAGCTTGGTGGTGGCGAAATCAACAACAATTTTTTTACTGTATAATGCAAAGTACAAAATATTTCGATTCACTCTAGTGAATAAAAATATTTTATATTATAGTTCAGTCTAGCAAATCAAAATTAGAGACTAAGATTTACTATTCTAAATATTTTAAGAAATAATAGAGCAAAACTCTGTTAAAGTTTAACAGAGTTTTGCTAAAATTAATCTTTACTATTAATTTCCTTTGTTAAGTTTAATAATTACATACATTTTAACCCTTTGAGGGGCAGCGTATCATATAGTATATGATACGGCAAGATTTTTTTACGTTTTGTCTCGTTACAAATACATCACGATAGCTATGAGTATGCAATCAAGTTCCTCGGACTTTCAATAGGATTGAGAATATAGTATAACATAATATTTTCCTGGGCGGATCAACAATTAATAATTAATGAACAATTAATGTGCAAAAACTTTTTATTTTTTTAAAGAAAAAATCAGCTTTGAAGCTGATATTTGTTGAATCAACTCCAAACTTAAGTATTTTATGTTTTTGAGGTCGCTGATTACGAATACGATATCAGAATTAGAAAATTCAAGATGGCAGATCCAATATGGCGACTATTTTAGGTTAGATTTGCGGTTTTTCGACCGATTGGCTCAGAAAGTGCTTCATATAGGTTTTCGAGGTCGCTGATTACGAATATGACATCAGAATTCGAAAATTCAAGATGGCGGCCGCATGTAGGCCCAATAGTAGACCTAACATGGCTGCTCCATTGGGTAAAATCCGCGAATTTTGTAATGATTGGAGTGAAACGTTATGATTTTAGGCTTTTTAGATCGCTAATTACAAATTAGATACAGTACGATCGCTCTACAAGATGCCTCAGGTTCCCCTTCGCTATCCACTACCCCCACTCCTAATGCCTCTTCGCCTTTGAATGTTGGAGTCGCTCGCTCCATACAATGTATGTATCACGGAACTAAATGACAAAAAATAGTGAGATCTACTTCTCTCCGGCGTAACAGGCCGCTGAGTGGGGGAACGGTAGTTTTCTTCTTTTTTCAGAATCATATTCCCCTTCGGTCCCTTTGGTATCTTGTAGAGCGATCGTACTGTATTATAAAAAAATACTAAAATTCAAAATAACCAACCTAGAATGGTGACCAGGCATAAGTAAGCTTGCGATATAGTGAGGGTAAAATTGTTCATTCCACCTTTCCGGATAGGCCAAATATAATGAAATTTATTTCTCCCACAAACAAAATATAATGCCACCAGACATATGTTAGTTTGATGTACACGGCATATATAATAATAAAACTTAGGTTCATTTTCTTATTATATATTATTTTCAAAGTCAATATCAATATTCTCATTTTCTATTCGAAAAATAATTCTGCTCACATTAGTGAAAAAAAACATCTCTTTTTACAATGAGTTCACTGGAAGAGTTCATAGAAGTACCTAGTGACATGGAGTCAGATACTTCTGAAAATAGTGAAGATCAGTATGATCCTATGGATTGTGCAAGAGAAGAAACATCTTACATATTTGATGACGTATTACGTACAAATCGTGATGTAGTTGACGATACATACGAAGAGGATGACACTCCACTAAGTGTTAGACTTGAAAGACTAGATGGTATCTGGGAAACACGAAAGAGACCATTGTTTGAACCTGATTTTGTTGAACACGTAGGCCCAAAGAATTTACCTGATGAAGTCAAAACGCCAGGAGACATATTTTTATGTATATTCTCAGAAAAAATGATCGACATCATAGTGAAGCAGACAAATCTTTATTGTACTAAAAAAAAATTAAAATTTGAACCTACCACCAATGAAGAGATAAAGAAGTTTTTAGGGATAAATATAATGATGGGGCTCAAAAGGTCACTGGTCTATGAATTTTCAGATGAATGACCCATACATCTCTTCAGTCATGCCTGTAAAACGATTTTCATTTCTCTTATCTAATCTACACTTGAATGATAATTCTCAGGAGCCAAAAAGGGATGATTCCAATTTCGACAAGCTTTATAAAGTCAGACCACTACTGAATAATCTTTCTGAAACATTCAAATATTTCTACAATCCTGACAGAAATCAAGCCATTGATGAAAGCATGATTAGGTTCAAAGGTAGGAACAGCATCAGACAGTACGTGCCAATGAAACCTGTCAAGCGGGGATATAAGGTTTGGGTTAGAGCTGACATGTTTGGGTATGTCTGTGAATTCCAGATTTACACGGGAAAAGCGAACAATGGGACAGAAAAACTTCTTGGTGAGAGAGTAGTCAAAGATCTGACTCGCGACCTGATAGGAAAATGTTATCAAGTTTATTTTGACAACTATTTTACCACAGTTGCATTGATGGCTGAATTGTTGTGTTTGAAAATATTAGCTTGTGGAACTGTGAGGGAAGACAGAAAACATTTACCAAAAGTACAAAAAAATGAAAAAGAAATGTCAGCCGGTGATAGCGAATTCCGCACTTCATATAAAGGAGTCAGTTGGTCGAAATGGATCGATAAGAAACCTGTCCATTTCTTATCTAACTTTCATGATGCTTCAAAAATTTCTCAAACCAATAGGAGGCAGAAAGATGAGTCATTGAAAGAAGTTACTTGCCCACAGATAGCGAAAGACTACAATGACTTCATGAATTGCGTGGATAAAGCTGATATGCTGAAAACTTATTATGAAATCAACAGGAAAAGTAAAAAGTGGTGGCATCGTATTCTTTGGCACTTCGTTGATGTTGCGTTGGTAAATTCTTTTATAATTCACTCGCAGCTTTCTTCCCAAGGGAAAAAAATGAAACTCAAAGACCTCCGACTCTCGATCGTAGATTCCTTGATTAGCATACCTAACCGTAGAAAGAGAGGTCGGCCATCTAACGAACCACCAATGAGTTATCAGAAAAAATCTAAGATCACCGATACACTCCAAGTTACAAATGTTAAACATTTACCAGCTGCACGAAAAAAACGTCTTAGATGTCGTTATTGCAGTACCAACAGGAAGCAGCAATTCACTCAGTTCTACTGTACAACTTGCAACTATGGATTATGTATAAATGCAGATAGGAATTGTTTTCTGAAATTTCATCAGCAGAAAAATGAGTCTGAATGAAGTTGTAATCTCATGGAATAAGTTGCAATGAAATGATTGTAATCCAAAAAACAAAAAAATATAGAAAAATACAAATAAAAATGAAAAATATAGAAAAAAGATTTAAAAAATATGTAAAAAATATTTTTAAAAATATTTAAAAAAATATTTTAAAAAATATAAACATATTTAAAAAAAGAGAAAATATGGAACAAGTTTTCCCTTACGTCCACGTCGTTTGTTCTGGGTCACGCTGAGAGGGGAGAACTGGAGAGGTTCTTTTTTGTAAATTCAACAATCATTTCACGTGAGTCCTTGGAAAATTTGTAAATTCAACATGGCACAGCCGCCATATTGGATCCGCCATTTTGAATTTTCAAATTCTGACGTCAGATTCGTAATCAGCGACCCTGAAAATCCTAATGAAGCACTTTCTGAGCCAACCAGTCAAGAAACCGCAAATCTAACCTGAAATAGTCGTCATATTGGATCCGCCATATTGAATTTTGAAATTCTGAGGTCAAGTTCGTAATCAGCGACCCTGAAAAACCTAATGAAGCACTTTCTGAGCCAACCAGTCAAGAAACCCCAAATCGAACCTAACATAGTCGCCATATTGGATCCGCCATCTTGAATTTTGAAATTCTGACGTCAGATTCGTAATCAGCGACCCTGAAAACCTTATTGAAGCACTTTCTGAGCCAACCAGTCAAGAAACCGCAAGTCTAACCTAAAATATTCGTCATATTGGATTCGCCATCTTGAATTTTGAAATTCTGACGTCAAATTCGTAATCAGCGACCCCAAAAACCTAAAGAGCCACCTTCATATCCAAGACGAGTCTAACACAAAAATGTGCCCCTTAAAGGGTTAAATTATTGTCAATAAAAGTGGATTAGGCCCACTGGGGATGCCACTTAAAAAAAACGCACCGCTCTATCTACCTCATGGTAGTGCGGAAATGATAGGTGTTCGTACTTTTAAATTTTTTGTTTTAGTATAAAGAATAACAATTTCATTGAAAAACATATCAACATCTAAAATACTGTTATTGATAAATATCTGTAAACCTTCCTGTTTCACTATATCTTTCATTATAATAAATCATTTGAAGAGTAATGAAAAACACTTTTTACATTTTTTCAGAGTTCATCTAGGCCTGTACTGAATAGATAGAACCAGAAGGAACTATAGGATCTCTTTTTTTTCTTGAACGGACGTCACTTTTCTATTTTTATTATATAATTATTAAAATACACAATTATAAAAATGCCCGTTCACTAAGATCGGTTTAATTGTATATATTTTTTCCCACTTACAAATATAAATAGGAATAAATAAATGTTATTTCACTAATTTTATCGGCTTATTTAAAAAAAAGTAATTGATTTAAAAAATTTGTTATAAAATACTCATGCCATTTTGAATATTTCAGCGTTTGAAAAACTAATGTTTTATTTTCGTCATCCTACGAATTTCATAAATGTTACTTTTTAAACTCCAACTCCTATTTCCTTAATAGAACTTTCATAATTTTATGTGCAACAGAGGATTAGGAACGTTAAGTCATTTATTAAAGATTCGTGAAGAGAGAAAAAACATATGAGGATTGGTCTACTGGGTAGAGCGTTGGCTTCACACTTCGTAGGTCCTGGGATGGAATCTCCGCTACTGCAACCGTTATTGCGTGAAAAGATGAATAAATTTGAGTATCTGTAGAAAAATTGGTGGACGGGAGATTATAATAAAAAGGGTGTGAATTGGATCAGAAATTTATTAAAACTTAAAAAAAATGTTAAAGATTTAAATATGTAATAGGTAATATTAAAAGAATAACTATGAGCACATAGTTATATACATATATAGTACGTAAGATATAAATTTATTTATCGTTCTCTTCTAATTTCTTTTATATATTCTCTTTTTTATTATATCTTATGTCAAATATAATACTTGACAAATAATTTGTACATAGTATTATATTTTATTTCCATATTTAAATTTTTTATTTCACTATAATACACACGTGTAACCTCAAAAGTACGTATATAACCTTCAAATCTTGCACAGTTATTAGCAAGTCTTCGCAAAACATGCTTGCAAGATCTGCGGAAGTCATCTTGTGTAAGCGTCTTACTCAAAGACTACACATGCGTGAGGAAGCAGACTACTAGTTGTCTTTTGAAAGTGACTTGCAAGACACTTGCAAAAGAATTGCATAATACTTTAAAGCTTATATAATACATCAATCAGATATCACTTTGTTTATTCATTATAATAAAGTTAAAAAATACATTCAATACATATAATTCATTAAATAATTTTCCATGTATTACAAAAGATCATATTTATAAAGAAAACATTAATTTCATCAATTTGCGCGCATGCGTGTGTGCGTATAATGCTTTATAACTACAAAAATTGCATACTATAATATAATACAAAACAACACATAACGTGCGTCGGTAATACAGTATTGTCTCGAAATAAGCAACTCTGTTTGTTTCGAAATAAGCAACTCGCTCATCCCCACCTTTTTATTTGAAGTCGTCCGCCGAGTGAGAGGTCCGACAAGAAGCGAGAGGTGTATATATACATACCGGCGTTCTCCTTTTTCTCGTCGCCCATATTCAAAACATTGGAAATACAGTACTATTGTCTCGAAATAAGCAACTCGGTCGGGACCGGCGAGTCGACAGGGGTCAGTAATTTGAGGGACATCTTTATCTTTCATTTTTATAAATTCATTTAACAGTCCAAGAAAAAATTATTTATCTTTAAAACATTATATACAATATACACTACTCGTAAAAATTAAGGGGTATTAAACAAATTCCAAATTTTTGGGTCATTTTCAACAAGGGATAACCCAGAGAATAATGGCCGTATAATAAATTTTAAAAAAGGAAATTGTAGCCTTAAGTCTCTAGTTTTTGAATCTGATCAGTAAATTTTTTTATATGAGCGGTTCATAAGTGATCGTAAGAAATCCAACGGAAAAAAATTGTCCAAATTTTTTGTCATGTTCATAACGGTCTACTGTCTTCAAAAAATTGTTTTTTTAATTTTTTTCATGTTTCGAAGTTTTTAATTTTTTTCAATTTCCTGCTCTTTTGACTACTTCCTTTCACTATTGTCGTGTTTTCACCAAAAATTTGAAAACTTCGAAACGTGAAAAGAAAAATTAAAAATTGAAAACGGACAAAATTATTGTTCTATCCTTCTCCAAATAACAACACCCTTGCTCAAGCAAACACTTTACAGTTTGCTGCTACACAGAACCCCTTGTTTTTTCTGAGTCTCCCCTAGTCTCGCTCAAGGACAAGGTCATACCGAATAGCATACCTGATTCGAAATAAGCAACTCGCCGGTCCCGACCGAGTTGCTTATTTCGAGACAATACTGTAGTATTTTTCGATACAAGAGCCCAAAGCACGTCTTTCCCGCATGGGGGAAGCTTAAGACCCCCATGCGCTGAAGACCAGCTTTGGGTCCGTGTATCGAAGTCTATTTTTCCTAAGGACGAGCGCAAAACGAGAAAATAGGGAGATGATACTCTCGACGAGTGTGATGTTTGTCGCCCGAGCGAAGCGAGGGTGACAATCACACGAGTCGAGCAAGATATGATTATTTAAATTTTTATGTTAGACGACAGTTGACAGACGTTGCCCAGGGTAACGTGCGGGAAAATAGAGAAAGCGTGCGGGAAAACAGAGAAAGCGTGCGGGAATAATGTTTTTTCCGAATGCATTAATGTATCTGGGAAAGAGGTGCTTTGCGCACGGAAATGGCGTGCGCAAAGTCGAGTTTTGCGCTCGCCGTTAGGAAAAGTAAATTTTTCGTCTTTTGGATGTTCGTGAAAACAAAACACAACTCATATCTCAATGACACGCAGTGGCAAATTTGGGTCAATTTATGGAGGCATCCCAGCCGTGTATGTATACAGAGAAACTCATGCTAATCAGAGAAGTTTTTTCGTTTGAATGTATGAAGGTTGAAGCTGTGTATATATACAGAGAATCTCATACTAATCAGAGAAGTTTTTTCGTTTGAATGTATGAAGGTTGAAGCTGTGTATATATACAGAGAAACTCATACAACTTAGTGGACATTTTGCGTTTGAATGTATGGAGGTTGAAGCTGTGTATATACACAGCGTGTGTCGACTATTTTTCATGTCCCCGCACCTAGTTCGGTCGAGAAAAGTACACGGTAGCGCTCTCGCCCAACTCATACATGAACTTGTCTCGAGACACTACCGTGTCTCTTGATGAAATGTATCATATATACCCAAAAATTGAATTTACCAAATCCATTTCTATCTATCATAAAATCGTTTCTATGGTACGTAATTGATTCCATACAATTCCATTATGTTCGTGTAATTTTTGGGCAACAAAATATTACTTTCAATTAGTTTTAATAGCAAAAATATCAGAAACTTTACTAAGATGACACTTATTTGATTAAAAAACTGTAGTTCTTATATAAATATCATCCATTTCTAATTAAAATTTATTATACAACTTACAATTCATCACAGAGTTTTTTGATATTGTTAATAACTAATTCTCTTTCTTCTTACGCTGCTCTTTTACAACTTTCTTTAGTTTCCGCTTCAATTACTGTGCCAATTATCTTTTCATAGCGTTTGTATAGATCGGTTGTAACAGTTGGAATGTCTGCACAAGCGAGAATTTTGTTTAATCCTGTGTTGCCTACGCCAGAGTGTACAGCACCTAAAGTAAAAATTGGATATATATTACATTACCGTTATAGAATTTATAACAGGATACAATATTTAAAACCCATTTTAAATTATTTTAACTATTGAAATATATTATGATATTATAAACATTTGCTTTCCGTTTAAACAGAATAAATAGGTTAAATACTAATATTCTTGTACAATTATATATAAATATCTTTGTAAGAATAAATAGTTCCAACTGGAAGTATATGTTCGTGTACGTATTTCATGTATATAGTGCCCATAATTATGAAAGTGGTCTAACAAGGAAACCACCCGAACCCGAACTCACCGATTTTGATCATTTTTATATATGTTGTAGAGCATGAAAAAATAATAGACACGTATTTTTTTTATGTGCTAAAAAACGCTTTTAAGGAGTGAAAACTACCCTCAAAGTTGACCCCAAAAAACGTTTTTCTGATATATTTCGGCCCCTAATGAATGTTTTGCGATGGGACAAAGTTTAAAATGTTTCTTCCGAAAAACGCTAGTTAATGAATGTTTTTTTGACTATTGCGGCTGCGACCCCTATTTTTTATTTCGGAAAAACTTTATATTTCATTGATATATCCACTGTAAAAAATCAAATTTAGCCCTAAAAAATTAGAAAAAAATATTTTTGGAAATAAAATAAAATAATTAAGTTGACATATTTCAGGATTTTGCGAAAAACCACTCCTACATTCCTTCACTACCCTATAAGGCGAATATCCACTTATAACAGTGAAAAACATGTTTCTCCCATGAAATATACTATCTATGCGAGCTGAATATTGTTTTCAATCCATAACGAGAGTGCAATGACATTTTCGAGCAGAAAAGAATTACCCCCTAAAAAACACCTCTGGTGCAAAAAGTCGAGACAAGTTCATGTATGAAAAGGGATCTCTCTACAAAAGTTGTGAAATCCAACAACATTAGACAAGCTCGTTTTTTACATTATGTCAATACGAAGTAATTACAAAATGGAAAGAATTTTTTCTGTTTACGTGATTAGAACTGGTATTGAACTTGTTGGGCCCCGAATTATTCAGATGTTTGAGTATGATGTATAATTATTCATATTATTATTATGTAATCTGAGCTTTACTAATTCATAATGCGGTAAATATAAATTAAATTGTAAGATATTTATTGCTTATCGTTTGGGTTCGGGGCCCCACAAGTTCAATACCGGTTCTAATCACGTAAACAGAAAAAATTCTTTCCATTTTGTAATTACTTCGTATTGACATAATGTAAAAAACGAGCTTGTCTAATGTTGTTGGATTTCACAACTTTTGTAGAGAGATCCCTTTTCATACATGAACTTGTCTCGACTTTTTGCACCAGAGGTGTTTTTTAGGGGGATTTGTCTCCTTTTTGCAAATATTATTATTATTATCGGCTTTATATCTCGAGATAACATAAAACAATGCATAACGTGCGTCGGTAAAGTAAATTTTTCGTCTTTGGGATTCGTGAAAACAAAACACAACGCCACTGCGTGTCATTGAGACCTAGCAAACCCCTCATTTACCGCTACTATCTGTCGCAAATTTTTCTCATATTACCTAGGGCCTAGCAAACCCCCCATTTATCCGCTACTTATGTTGCATTTCTCGTGTGAGCGTATAGAGGCATCCAGCCGTGTATGTATACAGAGAAACTCACACAACTTAGTGGACATTTTTGGTTTGAATGTGTGGAGGTTGAAGCTGTGTATATACACAACGTGTGGCGGCTGTTTTTCATGTGCCCGCACCTAGTTCGGTCGAGAAAAGATACACGGTAGCGCTCTCGCCCAATTCATACATGAACTTGTCTCGAGACACTACCGTGTCTCTTGATGGGCTGACAAATTTCCACGCCCCAAATAACTTTATCCAGATATATCTCGGCTCCTAATGAATATTTTGCAATGGGACAAAATGGAAAATGTTTCTTGCGAAAAACGCTAGTTAATGAATGCTTTTTTTTTACTATTTGAGTTGCGACCCTTATTTTTTATTTTAGAAAAACGTTATTTTTCAGTAATATGTTCACTGTAAAAGATCAATTTAGCCTTGAAAAATGAGAAAAAAATATTTTTATAAATAAAATAAATTTAATATGCTCCAGTTTATAGAAATAAAAATCGAGACTACATGCATTCCACAATAAATATTTTTTTAGTTCCATCGTAAAATATTCATTAGGAGCCGAAATATATCTGGATAAAGTTATTCGGGGGTGGAAATTTGTCACCCTATAATTCTTTTTTATTCGAAAATGTCGTTGCACTATCGTACTTGATAGAAAATAATATTTAGCTCACATGGAGAGTATGTTTCATGGGAGAAATGTGCTGTTACTGTGACAAGTGAATATTCGCTTTAAAAGGTAGTGAACGATTTATAGGGATGGTTTTATGCAGTATCCTGAAATATGCCAATTGAGTTATTTTATTTTATTTACAAAAATATTTTTTTCTTATTTTTCGAGGCTAAATTGATCTTTTACAGCAGTGCTCGGAATTAGTTGCACATTTCGGCCCGATTCCTGAGGCACCGCCTGCCGTACCCTCACCACCGCTGTAGTCTTGGCGACCGAGCTGCCGGTCGAGCGTTTGATGTTATTTTTCAGGGGCGCCCTTCGATAAATATGTCTGGGTCCATCCAAATTTATTGATATTATGTTTAGACCTTTAAGCACCTTTTATATACACATACACTACTCACAAAAATTAAGGGATATTAAAAAAATTCCAAATTTTTGGGTGATTTTCAACAAGGGACAACTCAGAGAATAATGGCCGTATAATAAATTTAAAAAAAGGAAATTGTAGCCTTAAGTCTCTAGTTTCTTAATATGAGCGATTCACGAGTGATCGTAAGAAAACCAACGGAAAAAAAATTTTCCGAATTTGTTTTCAGACAGCAAAACGGTCTACGGTCTTTTTAATTTAATTTTCTTTAATTTGACACCTTGTTGAGCTTTATACGATAATTTGCCGCGGAGTTATCGTTGATCAAAGCAAAAAAGTCATTTTTGACTTTGATGATCGATAACTCCGAAAATGATCATCGTGCAAAGAATAGACGTAGGGTTTTGAAAACTTTAAAATATCCTTTCTAAAACGTCATTAATTTTTTTTATGAAAAAATTGTTTTCGATGTGATAATGTTATTTGAAGAAAAAGGTAACAAATTAAAAATTAAAGGATATTTGGATATTTTAGTATAACTTTGGATATAATAGACAAACGAAGGATATTGTCGATAATTTTTTAATCTCAAAGTGCCAAAAGAAAACCATCAGTTTCAAAGCGCTACGATTTTTTTTTCCTAGTGCCCCGAAAGTTAAAATTTATCGTTTTTGCCTAAAATCACCATAACAAACAAATTTTCAATTTTTATTCAATTTTTCAACTTTAAAATGATCTTTTGGACAATAAGGCATATTTTCTCTATTCAAAGACATCAATTATCGAGCAAAAATGAAAAAGAAATTTTTTCAAATTTTTTTGTTCAAAGTTTTTTTAACGTGTTCACGATGCCCTTCTCTCGTAAAATATGTTACGTCCTAAGAGCACAGCTAAACGCTTTCGTTTTAAGGAAGAATGAAATGGTAGCTAAAATCTTCCCAGGGAAGAAAGCTGGATCGAGATATCGGAGGCAAATCAAAGAAATGATGATTAAGGGACTTTGCCCATTGAGACAAAACACGTCAAGTGAGCACCCCCAAAAACCACTAGGTCGTCGATTTTTACGAAACATGAATCAAATGAATGCTTGTACCATTACTAAACATACCCTCAAAGGATTTTGCAAAATTTCAATTTTTATTATTGATACATACGTTTAAATATTTTAATCACTTTTAATTAAAAAATTAATTACTCGGACAATTTTTAACGAAACATTATGGAAATTTTATGAGAGGTTCATTAAAGTTCATATTTTTAAATAAAATAAACAGTATTTATAAATTTATTTATTTACCTATTTATTTATAACAAGTTAATAAACAATTGAATTTTTAATAATGTTCTCATGCTTTGATTTTTTTGATTTTGGGCGCAAAATATTGCTGCGACCTTCAGTTTTAAGAAACCGCAAAAAAATTTGACTCCCTCCATGCTCCCTGATATATTCTGTAACTCAGCATCAATTTTCTTTGATTCAAGTTTACTCTACGCTCGAACGCTTGAGCGTAACTTCTTCTTTGAGGCATTTTTAGTCATTTGGGCAATTGCAACTGAACAGTCACAATTACCCAAATGACTAAAAATGCCCCAAAGAAGAAGTTATAAATAAAATAGGTAAATAAATAAAATTATAAATACTGTTTATTTTATTTAAAAATATGAACTTTAATGAACCTGTCATAAAATTTCCATAACGTTTCGTTAAAAATTGTCCGAGTAATTAATTTTTTAATTAAAAGTGATTAAAATATTTAAACGTACGTATCAATAATGAAAATTGAAATTTTGCAAAATCCTTTGAGGGTATGTTTAGTAATGGTATAAGCATTCATTTGATTCATGTTTCGTAAAAATCGACGACCTAGTGGTTTTTGGGGGTGCTCACTTGACGTGTTTTGTCTCATTATAAATGATTTGTTAAAAAGAAGATTATTAAACGAACTTTGAACATCTAGGAGAGAAAATTCTCCACAGAGATGCGCATGAAGCGCTAACAATCTGTGGAAGAGGAGCAAGGGAGCATCCTTAATACAGAGATGCACATGAAGTGCTAGCAATCCGTAGGGATTCCTCTACCAAGATGCATCAGAGATGCTAACTATTGATAGAAAAGGAAAGGACCCCTTTTTCCAGCGATGCACATGAAGCGCTAGCAACCGGATGAAGGATAGAAATAATCCAGTGTTGCGCATGAAACGTTAGCAACTGGGTGAGGTTAGGACCCAACAATCCACCGAAGTGCTGACAATCGGGTGGAGGTTAGGAAGAACAGAGAAAAACCAAGGGCTTACTTTAATTTCAAATTACTTGGTTTATTCGACTCGAGACTGTCTACGTTCGAACTCTCTGCTCGTTGGAACAAGAGTAAGCGAAAATACAATGTTCCGGAGCCCTTATGTAGTGGAACAATGTTTATAAAAATGTTTTCCCTATTCCTACATTTTCCACAAGTTCGTAAGGGCGGTTTACACAAGATATCTGTTCTTACATGCTATGTAATAAGTAACTGCTATATTTCTATAATATATGGCTAGTGACGTGATACAATTCCTAAAAAACACAAAAAGTTATCTACCCTTAACCGATCTTCGAGAAAATTCCGTTTGTTTGAATTGTATTTCTTTAGAGGATATTTTAGAAGACAGCCGCCTATGCACTGTCATATGAAGACTAAAGGATATTCGGAGGTACCTGAGTTTGTTTTTGGTTTATGATAAGGTGCCTCCCGTTTCTATGTAAGTCGGGATGAGAGGCTAATATTATAATATATTTTACTAAAAGTGAACTTGTTAGGTATTGGTATATAATTGCACTGAATGCAGTTGTCGGACGTAACAAATAATTCGATTGATTTTTTTTACCAGTACAACCACCTTTACTTTCAATTTTGAAAAAAAATTTTTGTCATTTTTTCCTGATAATTCATGTCTTTGAATAAATAAAATATGCATTATTGCCCAAAAGATCATTTCAAAGTTGAAAAATTGAATAAAAATTGAAAATTTGTTCGTTATGGTGATTTTAGGCAAAAACGATAAATTTTAACTTTCGGGGCACTAGGAAAAACAATCGTAGCGCTTTGAAACTTTGAGGGTTTTCTTTGGCACTTTGAGATTAAAGAATTATCGACAATATCCTTCGTTTGCCTATTATATCGAAAGTTATACTACGATATCCAAATATCCTTTAATTTTTAATTTGTTACCTTTTTTTCAAATAACATTATCACATCAAAACAATTTTATCATAAAAAAAATTAATGACGTCTTAGAAAGGATTTTTCACAGTTTTCAAAACCCTACGTCTATTCTTTGCACGATTATCATTTTCGGAGTTATCGATCATCAAAGTCAAAAAATGACTATTTTGCTTTGATCAACGATAACTACGCGGCAAATTATCGTATAAAGCTGAACAAGGTGTCAAATTAAAGAAAATTAAATTAAGAAGACCGTAGACCATTTTGCTGTCTGAAAACAAATTCGGAAAATTTTTTTTCCGTTGATTTTCTTATGATCACTCGTGAACCGCTCATATTAAAAAATTGTACTGCTCAGATTAAAAACTAGAAACTTAAAGCTACAATTTCCTTTTTTTAAATTTATTATACGGCCATTATTCTCTGAGTTATCCCTTGTTGAAAATCACCCAAAAATTTTGAATTTTTTTAATATCCCTTAATTTTTGTGTGTAGTGTATGTGTATATAAAAGGTGTTTAAAGGTCTAAACATAATATTAATAAATTTGGATGGACCCAGACATATTTATCGTAGGGCGCCCCTGAAAAACGTCAAGCGCTCGACCGGCAGCTCGGTCGTCAAGACTACAGAGGTGGTGGAGGTACGGCAGGCGGTGCCTCAGGAATCGGACCGAAATGTGCAACTAATTCCGAGCACTGTTTTACAGTGAACATAATACTGAAAAATAACGTTTTTCTAAAATAAAAAATAGGGGCCGCAACCCCAATAGTAAAAAAAAAACATTCATTAACTAGCGTTTTTCGCATGAAACATTTTCCATTTTGTCCCATCGCAAAATATTCACTAGGAGCCGAGATATATCTGAATAAAGTTATTTGGGGCGTGGAAATTTCTCACCCCATAATTCTTTTCTGCTCGAAAATGTCATTGCACTTTCGTTATTGATTGAAAACAATATTCAGCTTGTATAGATATAGTATATTTCATGGGAGAAATGTGCTTTTCACTGTTATAAGTGGATATTCGCTTTAAAGGGTAGTGAAGGAATGTAGGAGTGGTTTTTCGCAAAATCGTGAAATATGTCAACTTAATTATTTTATTTTCTTTCCAAAAATATTTTTTTCTAATTTTTTAAGGCTAAATTTGATTTTTTACAGTGGATATATCAATGAAAAGTAACGTTTTTCCTAAATAAAAAATAGGGGTCGCAACCCCAATAGTTAAAAAAACAATCATTATCTAGCGTTTTTTGGAAGAAACATTTTTCATTTTGTCCCATCGCAAAATATTTATTTGGGCCCGAAATATATCAGAAAAACGTTTTTTGGGATCAACTTTCTATTTTCTATTTTCTATTTATTAAAGTATATGCCCTTGTTACCATGGGGCAAGAGATGATAATATGTTGAAAGGGACATAATTATTATGATGTACATAATGAAAATACATACAAATGGTAATACTAATAGTACTAAAAGCATGATGAAGTAAAAACTAATGATTATAATACAAGTATACAATGGACAAAAGAGAAAAATAGAACGCATGATAGGAAAAGAAGAAAAAGAAACAGAAAGGCCAAAATTAGCGTGCTATAACTTGTATAAGCATTATAACAGAAAGTAAAAATGAAAATAAAGCTCCACTACATTAGGGATTGAAAATAAGAACTCTCTGCCAGCTCCTTATTAATTAGATAGCAGTGGAATTTAGCTCGAAAAACTTCGATGGAAGTGGCAGAGCGCACCTCGACCGGAAGAGAATTCCAAAGATAGGCTCCGGTTATGAGAAAAGAGTTGCGGTAAGATTCCGTCCGACAATGAGGGATCACCAGATTAATACCTTCAGGAGTCAACCTCTGTGAATGCCTGATCCGATCATCAAAGGTGGAGAAACGGTTTGCCAAGTAAGGCGGATTGCCTGTTTGAAGGAGCTGGAAACGGAAGCATCCCAGGAAATAGGTTCTTCTATTTGCAATAGAGAGCCAACCGAGTCGATGTAGCCGGTAAGGAGTGATGTGCTCGTCCCTACGAAGGTCGAACACAAACCTGACGCAGGAGTTGATCACCCTTTGCAACTTGAGGTCCAGGATGTCGGGAATACTGCTGTAGACTAAGCAGCAGTAGTCAAGAAGCGGGAATACTAGGGTCCTGACAAGTTTAGCTCGGAGTGCACAGGACAGGATGTTGCATCGGTGCTTAAGCATATATATATAACTTTGCATAACTTTGAGGGTAGTTTTTACCCCTTAAAAGCGTTTTTTAACAGATAAGAAGAAACGTGTCTATTATTTTACCATACTCTACAACATATACAAAAATTATCAAAATCGGTGAGTTCGGGTTCCGGTAGTTTCCTTGTAAGTCAAAATTTGAAAAATATGAGATTTTCAGTTATCTCGCATCATTTTATTTTTCAATTCATTTTTTTCTATATTAATCAAGACCAATAAAACTCCAACTTTCAAGGTTGCAGAATGTAAAATCATTTTTTATTTTATTTAAAACAAATCCTTTAAATTTATCAACACAAAAAAAATATGACTTACAACTTGATAGACCACTTTCATAATTATGGGCATATATAGTATACAAACGGTATCCAAATAATGAAAAAAAATACTTACCAAGTATAACTGCTTTATTAATTTGTGACGTGTTCTCTATCATTTCTCCTGTATGAACTTCAGTCGTTATATCACATTTATTACATAAAATTGTCAAGACTGAGTGTAAACCAATGTGTCTTTCATTAATCATATTTTCAATACTTAAAACTTCTTTACATTGGCGACATTTTAGGTTTTGCAATCCGAAGAGATGCTTTTTTTTCTAATAAATCGACCATTTTTCATACGATAATTATTCGGCATCGTGTTTGTTGATTTCTATTCACACTCAATGAGATATGAGGTTATGTATTTTGTGAGAGAGGAGCTCACAGTGATGCCAAATTCATTAAAGCGGCGCAGAAGGCGCATTTTGAACGAACCTCCTGCGCATGCAGTGACTCTCAATTATTTTTCTTGCCAACATAGGACGAATACTACTATGATTATTTGCTTTGAGTTGACCACGACTGGACCCCGACAACGTCCTTAAGGGGGGAAATACATGTAGACGGTGAGAAAATAGTCAATTATTATCATTTTTTTTTAGAAACAAAATGTTTTAAATTTTTGAAACTTTAGGTACACTTTATTACATAATTAAACTTGTAACAGGGAATATCGATTCCCTGATACAAAGATCTCGAACCTCCCACGCACTTTCCCCACGACTATTCGCGCCGCGAAATTCAATCGATACGATCGATCGGCATGGATCCATCGCATATACGTCCACCGTGAAAGTCAACAAACACTTAGGTTAAGTTATTCCGCGGTGTAAGAGCGACATAATATATTGTTAGAATTAAGGCGGCCGAAATGTAGATTAGATTCGCATTAGAGATCGTAGCGTCGATAAGAGTAGATTCGAAACGGGTCGAGGCGAATCGCGATAACCGTGTGGCGCAGCTACGTCTGCGCACATGAGTTGCCAAGTGAGTTTCCCCTCTAGAGACATAGCCCTAGAGAGAGATATACGCGTGCAATCGTTAGCGGTTGAATTCGAGCTCTTGAAGCGGGTAGAGACCACAACGTAGTGGCGTCGCAACGCAAGTGCCTTTCTGACGAAATAAATGTAAATAGTGTACATAGCAAATCGCCGTGTCATATTCATTTCGTCCCGCCTAGCCAGCCGACCTGCATAGAAAAGCTGGGACCCAATCCCACAAATTGGTGACCCCGACGTGATCAGGTTGTGCATCAAAAAGTGCATCACGTATAGCGTCAGTGGAGGCGATGTCAAAAAACGACGAGTCCGCCGTAACTCGTTCACAGAGCAAGAAGAACGAGGAAGACAAAATGGCAAGTTCAAGCAAGAAGGAAGATACGCAGCAAGGGTCTGCGCATGCGTTCGGAACAATGGCCGTGATAGACTTGCCTAATTTCTGGAAGAAAACCCCGGAAGCGTGGTTTGTGAAAGTGGAAGCCGCCTTTTTCGTGTATCAGATTGTGACGGACGATGCACGTTTTAATTATATTTTGCTCAAATTAGACTCCGATACTTTACCTTTAGTGTCAGACATTGTCAGTGCGCCCCCTGAAAACGAGAAATACGACGCCATTAAGAAAAGACTTTTGGAAATTTTCGGCGAGAGCACAGAATCAAAGTTAAGGAAACTAGTGCAAGGGCAAGTGTGCGGTGACGAGAAACCGACGGTGTTGTTACAGAAATTGCGTCATTTGGCGAGCGGACATTGTAACGAAAAAGTGTTGAGGACATTGTTCATGGAGCAATTGCCGGAAAGCGTTCGCGCCATTCTCGCGATCACTGAGGTGGAAGATATTAATAAATTGGCAGCGCAAGCCGATAAAATACTGGAAGTGTCAAGACCGCAGGTGTCAGTAGTGTCAAATGCCGAGCAGATGACAGACGGCGTGAAAGACGAACTGAGTAAACTGACATTGCGTATAGAAAAAATCGAGGCCCGGAACTCAAGAAAAGCGTCACGAAATCCACCACCGTGGAGGAGAAGCCGAAGCAAAAGCCGGGACAGCAAGAAATATCCTTATTGTTTCAAGCACTGGAAGTACGGTGCTCAAGCGTACAGTTGCCAACCGCCTTGCAGATGGAATCAAGAACATCATCAGGAAGAACAGGGAAACTCTCGCCCGGGGAGCCAGCGGCGACAAGCATCTCCGGGACGAGACAACGTCGCCTCATAGTACGAGACATCCAGAGTGGATTCAGTTTTCTGGTCGACACAGGAGCGGACGTGTCTATCGTTCCAGCCACACCTTTAGATCGTAAAAATAAAGCCGATTTAGTATTGTATGCAGCAAACGGTTCGAAAATAGCGACTTTTGGCGAGCGTAAGTTAAAGCTGGATTTCGGTTTCCGTAGAGACATTAGTTGGCCATTCGTAATCGCAGATGTGTCGCGAGCGATAATTGGTACGGACATTTTAGCTAAGTTTCATTTAATAGTTGATATACATCGGCGGGTGTTGATCGATGGTGTAACAAATTTTGAGATCAACGGCGACGCAGTGTATTCGGATTTGCAAGCGTTGTCACGCATTTCACAAAGTGAGCCGTATCACGATCTATTGCTTAAGTTTCCAGAACTACAGAGAGCATCATTGACACCAACTGAAACGAAACACAACGTGGAGCATCACATAGAGACCACAGGACCACCTTTAACTGTCAGAGCCAGACGTTTAGCTCCAGAGAAGTTAAAGGCAGCTAAGGAGGAATTTAAAGAGTTGATGAAGCATGGAATTTGTAGACCATCGAACAGTCCATGGGCCAGTCCATTACATTTAGTTGCGAAGAAGAATGGTGATTGGAGGCCCTGTGGGGATTATCGCAGGCTAAACAAGGTAACCGTTCCAGACAGGTACCCTATACCGTTTTTACAGGACGCCGTTTCGTTACTACACGGAACGAAGGTGTATTCTACCATCGATTTGACAAGAGCTTACCATCAGATACCAGTAAGGAAGGAGGATGTACCCAAAACAGCTATAACTACTCCGTTTGGGTTATTTGAGTTTACGCACATGACATTTGGATTGAGGAATGCTGCTCAAACTTTCCAAAGGTTCATGGATGAAGTTACGTCTGGATTGCCTTTCTGTCAAGTGTACATCGACGATATCTTAGTAGCTTCCGCATCGGAGGAGGAACATCGCAAGCATTTAGAGACATTATTCGAAAGATTACAGCGGTTCGGTTTGGTATTGAACGTGGCAAAGTGTGTATTTGGTAAATCCGCAGTCGATTTCCTCGGTCATCGAATTAGCGCAGCCGGTGTAGCACCGTTGCCCAGTAAAGTACAAGTAATTAGAGATTTTCCGAAACCAAAAAATGTTGGCGAATTACGCCGATTTCTCGGGATGATTAACTTTTATAATAGATTTTTAAGACGCGCCGCTATTGTTCAAGCCCCTCTTCAAGAGGCTATCTCTGGTAATAAGCAAAAAAAGAGTGATGCGATTGAGTGGACGAATGAGAGAGAACATGCGTTCCAAGAATTAAAAAATGAGTTAGCCAGAGCAACTTTGTTGGCTTTCCCTGCAGATTTCGCGGAGCTAGCCATACAAACGGACGCGTCGGATGTTGCATTGGGAGCGGTATTACAGCAGAAAATAGAAGGAAATTGGCAACCACTAAGTTTTTATTCGAAAAAGTTGTCTCCTGCTGAGAGAAAATATAGCAAATATGATAGAGAATTGTTAGCTATATTTAGAGCAATACGTCACTTTCGTGATATTTTAGAAGGACGTAAATTTCATATAATAACCGACCACAAACCGCTGATTTTCGCATTGGATCGACCGCGCTTGCAAGCGTCATCGAGACAGGCGAATCAGTTAGCATTTATATCAGAATTTACCAGCGACATCCGACACGTTTCTGGCGAAAATAATGCAGTAGCAGATGCGTTGTCACGAATAGAACAGATAGAGATGCCTTTAGCATTATCTACGGAGGAGATAGCACGCGAACAAGCGACAGATTTCGAATTGCAGGAACTGTTGAGATCGAACACATCGTCTTTAAAGTTACGTAAACATACCTTGATCGGAACGAACGATGTGATTTATTGCGACGTTTCAGAGGATAAAGGAATCAGAACGTATATCCCTGAATCTTTGCGTAGGCGTGTTTTTGATATAGCGCACGGGATGTCGCACCCTGGCGTGAGCGCAACACGTCGTTACGTAGTCGATAAATTTATTTGGCCTAACATGAACAAAGACATTGCGGAATGGGTTCGAGCGTGTCTCGCGTGTCAACGTTCTAAAATTTCGAGATATAACCGTTTTGAGTCAGAAAAGATTACAGTACCTGATCGTAGATTTGAGCATATCCATGTTGACATAGTCGGACCTCTTCCAGTGTCACGTGGATGTAAATATATTTTAACTATCATTGATAGATTTTCAAGATGGCCAGAGGCCATACCGTTAGAAAATATGAGATCCGAGACTGTTGCGCAAGCTTTATTTGTAAATTGGGTGTCTAGATTCGGAGCACCGAGACTGATTACGACTGATCGTGGAGCCAATTTTGAGGCAGCTTTGTTCGCAGCCTTAGTTAAAATAACGGGCGGACATCGATGTCGAACGACGGCGTACCACCCTCAGTCAAACGGAATGGTTGAGAGGTGGCACAGGTCGTTAAAAGTGGCAATTTCGTGCCACGCTGCAAGAGAATGGATGGATGTGTTACCTGTTGTGTTATTAGGATTAAGAACAGCGTATAAAGATGATATAAAAAGTTCACCCGCAGAAATGGTTTACGGAACAACCCTTAAGGTTCCAGCAGAATTTTTTGATACAGAAGAGAGAGAAAGCGATTCGAGCGAATTCGTGCGAGAGTTAAGACGTATCATGCGAGAATTGCGACCAAGTCCAACTGCTCATCACTGCAGAAAGAAAGTTTTTCAGTTTAAAGAGATACAAACCTGTACTCATGTTTTTGTCAGAGAGTTAACTAGTAGATCCCTTGAGCATCCTTACTCTGGACCTCATCGAGTGTTGGAGAGAATATCGGACAGAGTGTTCAAGGTCGATTATAACGGACGCGAGGAGGACATAACAGTCGATCGGTTAAAACCAGCATTTGGAGTAATTAGCGAGGAAGCTGGGATTACAAATAATTCTGCAGAGGATGTGCCAGTTGATATACCCGAAAATGAAAATAGTGGCCAAGATGATATTATTGACGATATTCCTACTTTTAACAGGCCAAGTGGAGTTCTAAAAACTTATGCGAGAAATAATAGAGTTAAGATCGTAAATTTCAGATAGCATGTAAGCGTTAGAAAGTAAGTTGTATATACTGTTGTAAATATGTTAGGATGTAAAGCACATATTCCTTTTTAAAAAAGCGGGGGAATGATGTGGCGCAGCTACGTCTGCGCACATGAGTTGCCAAGTGAGTTTCCCCTCTAGAGACATAGCCCTAGAGAGAGATATACGCGTGCAATCGTTAGCGGTTGAATTCGAGCTCTTGAAGCGGGTAGAGACCACAACGTAGTGGCGTCGCAACGCAAGTGCCTTTCTGACGAAATAAATGTAAATAGTGTACATAGCAAATCGCCGTGTCATATTCATTTCGTCCCGCCTAGCCAGCCGACCTGCATAGAAAAGCTGGGACCCAATCCCACAACCGAACACGAGGCGCCATCTGTCAAAGACGACGGGGACCAGACTTTCGCCCTCGTGGAGATTCATTGCGAAAACGAACCGGCACTGACGTCACCAGGACCACGTCAGTCGAAGTAGCCGTTGGTGGAAGAAGGGAAATCGACTCCGGAACACTCCAGGAAGGGTTTTCGACGCCGTCCCAGCGGGGAAAAATCGAGAGACGTTTTTCCGGAAGCAATGGGAATCGTCTCTACCTCGAAGTCGAGGCCATCACCGATTTCCATCCACCAGAAGGCTCGCTGGATGACTCGAGGGGTACGAGTCGTCACTCACAGCCAATGGGGAGACTCGTAGCTCCGAGATCGAGAAGAAGACGCCGGAAGTGAAGCCGACTTCTTCACATCTACGTTGGACGTAAGCGAGGATAAACGTACGCCACGAGAGCCTCAATAGAGAACGAGAGAGAGAAAGAAAGAAAGAGAGAACGCGAAAGAGGAAGGCGACCCGGTCAAGGGACAAATATCCCATTTTTCGATATCCTCGACGGAGAGTAAAGATCGCCATCCGGGACCCAGAACGGAGGAAGCGTGAGTCCCGAATTCGTATTTCTGTTGGAAAGAATCGAGCGAGCTCAGGAGGTCGAGCCACCTGAGTTGATAGGTGGCCATCTTGAGCGAGCTCGTCGCTTCGTTCGCGCTACATCGCCCCGTTTCTTTGTTTTTCTGTTATTTCTTAGTATTCATTTTGTAAGATTTTCTTTTGTTTTATTTCGACTATTTTGTTATCGGCAAATATATTTATTTTCATTTTATTTTGTTTGTCGAACGTGTCGTTTATGCGAACCCTCCCCTCTACCATTTTCGTTTCCTGAGTTAGATCGCGGTATATAGCACCTGGCGCCCACGATCGAGCCCTTTTCCCGTTATTTCGATTCCAGGATTTCAGGGCGATTGTGACGTGTGGGGTGTGTCGACACCCCCCAACGAAGGGATTGTGAGATCCACGTCACAAACTGTTTAAATAGATTTTTCCATTAACGAATATTGTCAAATGGCGTTGTTCTGCCGTGATCTTCCAGGAAGGTTTTGGCGGCAGTTACCCGTTTGTGGGAATCCCAATGACTTTAATATTTATCTTAAGAGTATGAACCAGAAATTTTTAGTATTTTAACACCCAGATGCTGAACTTATACCTAAGAAACATTAAAAAAATTGTAAATTACAAAAGTGGAATACAGAAAGAAACTGCAATTTTACGTAAAATTTTTTTTCTTTTTGGCAATAAAAAAGCAGTTTTAAAAAGCGATTTTCATAAACAAGTAGGTATAAGTTCAAGGTAATATTGTTTGAGTTGTGTACAATTTTAGCACGATCGGTGGATTCGTTTTAATGTTATGTTTCCCACAATCTTAAAGAATGTATTTTTCCGCAAAACGTTTTTAAAGTTCCGAACTACGAAAACTCAATCACTTTAGTAACTCAACGGCTAATTAGCAATTCCAGGGCCACACCGAATTTCAGTTCAAAACTTTACCACCTTGTTCTTGAGGTGTTCAACTAACATTTTATAGAAAAAAAATTGATTTTTTAAAGCTGCTACATGTATTTCCCCCCTGAAAGTGTCAAAAACCGGTGTTTCTACCCCACTGCCTTTCTTTTCTGTAATTTATGTTTGATTAGTAAGATCTCCAGAGAAGTGTTAAGATTAATACATCCCGAAAGATAATAATTTTCATCTTTCTCTAACAATAACAAAAATCTAAAAACGTTTTTCATCTAACTTTCTTTTACTGTTAGTATATTTTTAACGATCTTAAAGAACTCTGTTATTGTTCTAATATTTCTTGTATTGCATATTTTAGTTGCAATTATTTAAGAGCACTTAATAGTTGCCTCATACAATGGCTCAATAAGAAATTTGTATGCTTATATCTATGTCGAATATATTACATCCAATTCCAAAAGTCAACTTTAAAACCTCAAAGTGGCATTAAATCCACTATTTATAATTCACACTGAATATTGATTGAATAATTATATTACTGAGAAATAGTATGTCCCAAATGTTACACCGAAACATATAGAAATCTTGAAAATCCTAATTATTAATTTATGAAAATAACTGTGGTGAGAATGTCGAATAGATTACGCAACAATAGCGCGAAACGGGAAGATTCCCGTACGAGTCGAATTTGTCGCCTGACCGTAGCGAGGCGAGAACGGAAGTCGTTTAAGGGGTTAGTCGCAGTCAGTAACTTTGAAATTTTCGATTTAGAAAAAATTAATATTTTCGAAACGTCCATTTCAGCAGAAGGTGATTTTTATGGCCCTGGAATAGACGCCCCAGTGTAAGTTATGAAAAAAAATTTTTATCTCAATATAATTTGAACTCTAAACTTTAAAAGAGTTTTTCTCAAAACAAAGTTTTTCAAGTCGGTGAGCAAGATTGTAAAAAAACAGCTCAGCAGAATGTTTTCATATTTTAAAGACTTCTTCCATACATAATTGCGGGATTCCTGATCGAAGGAATTTTTATTTTCTTATATATATTTTTTTATTCCTTACGTAATCGCTTAATTTTATAGTGGACGTTGAACTTTAACTTCAAATGTACGCCATTTTGTTTTTAATTAATTTTTTCCAAAATCCGTCGATCAGGGACCTGTTAGTCTAATACATTTTCTAAATCTACATTCATTTTTGTTTTCAGGTAAACCAGTTTCGAGAAATCTTGCTCACCGCAAACCAATTTTTTCAAATGGCCGCCCACGCCATCGGCTGTTATGACGAAATAAATTAACTTTTTTTAAAACGAAAATTTGTTTATAGTTCTTTATGATATACTTCATAATATATTTAAATTTCATTGATAAAAATTATTACTTAATACCTAAAAAAAGAACACAAAAAATGTCCTTTTTCATCTTCCTGACACTGCGACTAACCCCTTAAGTCCAGGATGAAAATTTTTCTTATTTATAAGAATGGAAAATCGAAAGCAATATTGAAAATCACTATAGATGTGGGTAATAAACGATGAGTAACGAATATTTGACTTTATTTTTTTACCACTTGAAAAAAAAAAATGACACCCCTTCTCATTACTTGAAGCATCAAAACTTTGGTAATAATACAACCCCACTGCGCGTCAAAGAAACTTGATTCTATATATTTAAATAATTGAAACCTAACTACAAAAGTACAACATAGCAAATGTGAAAAAAGCTTATCGAGTGAGAATTAACATTCGTTTCAATATTTTCTTGGGTTCTCTATTGAAATCTTCGCTGCGGCTTGCGGAAATGATAACAAAAGTCTTATCTTTTATGACAATAAGCACAACCTTGAAGTTACTCTTTAGTTTTTACAATCTACCAACTGAGATACGAAACAATGTATTTTAATAAATATAATAATGAAAAGAAAAGTGTAATTCCAATTGTTTTTCCAATTTTTTTTATCTTATTTTTTTCGTACTAAATTTTTGTCGGATGAAAACAAAAATAAGCATTGTATTTAGTAATTTTATAATATATTATAATATCTATTATAATATAATATAATTTTATAAATAAATTATAATTTTCATAAGCCTTGTATTCAATTGGCTTCAAAAGCTCTCAGCTGCAAAATCAAAAAAGAAACATTGAAAAATATTAAATCTGGAAGCGTTATTTCCAAACTAGATAGAGGAAAAATTGGCACACCCTGTACGTTAACAAGTTTTACTCTTTATCTGATTCGAAATAATTCCACATTTAAGTTAAAAACATTATTTTTGTTTAACTTTGAACAGTAATTTTGAAAGTAAATAATTTTCTTCACTGATATTTTGAATTATGAAATGGCATTATAGAAACAAATAACAAAACGAGTGGTCCACATTATAAGTACCACAACATTTATGTCGCAGGTTGCTATGATTAACAGATAGAAAACCCGTACATGGCTATTAACGAACATAATTTCAGTTGCACACTCGTGCTCTTACCCCGAATGAATTGTCACTTGTATGTTAATTTCACAAGACAATCAGTTAATGTCATTACAACGGATACTTACTTCGAAATGAATAGAAAATTGTTAACTTCTAGAACAAGAGAAAGTATTTGACTTTTAACTCATGTACTTCAATTCTAGATCTTATGCATGGTGATGTAACTTACATTCATAATGATAAAATTGCAAATAATTTTTACGCAAATTAATTCTCTTTGAAAAGATCTGTTGTGTTTCTCATAAAACGTATTCATTTATAACACATAATCAAGTTCATATCTGATATACTGATTTTTGGGATCATTCATAATCCTGGGATAACCAGCTACAAGTGCGTCCTGTCCTCCAATGTAGAGGGAGTTGTAAATCTTCCAATAAACATCGCGAACTTTTCTCGCTGGATGAAAAAGTCCCTGTAATAATACAAAGGTACCATATAAGTCAAAAGAGTTTGGAATGATTCCACCAATGAGTAGAGTGTGTTTTTGTTATGCCTGAGACTGTATGTTTCGATTAAGGGGTACAACCACTTTAGAGGCAGAAAAAATACCTAAATTTGACAATTTATTTTGGGAGTATGACAAACTGAATAATATTTATTTTCAGAGGGTTTATTTAGCACATATTGAATTCGGAAAAACAATTTTTGTATTGTCATTTTCGTTTACAATGGCAGCGACAGAGCCCGTCGTCGAAAACAGCTTTTTTGAAAACACCGCCACGGGAGAACGGATTTCTCGACATATATAAGTCATGGAACAAAAAATAAGAAAAATTTATAATCTATATACAATTGGCTCTGGAAGTACGTAGGGTTTCTTTTTAATGAAATTTTGTGGAAGTGGTGCACTTCTTAAGAAATGAATCGATTTTTTGCCCTAAAAATGAGCATTAAATTGTTTATAAAAAAAAAGTTTACATTCAATCAAAAAACGGCTACGTACTTCCAAAGAGAATATTGTTGTGAAGCTACTGTAAAAATTTCAAATCGGTCCATGCAATAGTCTCCGAGAAATTCGTCCTCCCAGTTTGGAACAAGTGGTTTCGAGAAAAACGCGTTTAAAGTTTTATGAACACTTTAATCCTTGAAATTTTTGTTTACCTTAACCTTTTAAAATTTGTTTTCCACTATAAATCAAATGGCATATTGTTTTTATGACCCTAAAGTATGATTTAAGCGAAAAAAAACATCGATTTTTTGAAAATCCTACAGTGGTTTTACCCCTTAGGAAATCAATAACTATTTTTTACAAAGAGTCAAGTTTTCTGAAGTGGGCCGCCAAAAAAGAAAATCAAATTTTCTATTTTTTTTTGAGACGAAAATTATTTATACATATGTTAAATGTAATCTCCTAAAATTTTTTTAAACAATTTTTATTTTTACAAAAGTTATAAACAAATTAGTTTTTAGACTACTTTTTTTAAATGGCGATTATTTAGCGAGTTTCGAATAAAACTTTACCAAAATTTAATGGTAAGTACAACATTAGTAAAAGAATATAATAGTGTAATCGAGCGGTTAAAAAAATGTAATTTATTTATAAAAAATTAATTTTGCAATAAACTATAAAATAATGGCTATTTTAAAAAAAAGTAGCCTAAAAACTAATTTGTTTATAACTTTTGTAAAAATATTTTTTAAAAAACATTTTAGGAGATTACATTTAACATACATATGTATAAATAATTATCGCCAAAAAAAAATAGAAAATTCGATATGCTGATTTTTGGTGGCCCACTTCAGAAAACTTGACTCAAAGTGAATAGAAATAGAATAGAATTACCAAAGAATATAATTGAAAATTTCAATTGGAAATTGTCCATACCTGTAAGGTATACTGCAGAATTTTAATAGGTCCTAATGCAACACGTAAACCATCCACGGCATCCATAAAAGCTTGAACTAAATGGGGAGAAGTTTCGAAAACATTCGGCCAAACGTGATTGAGTAAATGTATCAGAGCATCTTCGCATCCAAATCCATAAACTCCGAGTGCCATATGCTTGATCGCTGCACATGCCGTTTGTCTGTGTACAAGGTCCCTGTCCATGAGAGCATCCTCCAACAAGGGACTAACTGCGTAGATGTAATCTTTGCCCATTTCACCGATGTATTCGAATAAAAATGAAAGTGATTTTAAAACTCCATTTTGCACATTCAATTCAGGAACGCGATATTCATTCATAAGCGCTGGTAAAACTGTGAATGGGCTGCACGTTTCAGCCACAATGGCAATTGCAACCGTTGTACAAACTCGATTTTGACGCTCCTGAACTTTCAAATTGTTGAGTAGCGTGGCTAATACGTCATGTGGCCTGAAAGGTGAGGTAAAAGAAAAAATATAAAAAACAATTCCTTAAGCTGAAATCGATTCAACGAATTTCAAATGGAACGTTTTTTTTAAATATTAGTACTGAAATTTCAAAGTTTTTAAAATAGAATATATCATGCAAAGACACTCGACTTCTAAATTTTCTTTTTTTCTTTTTCAGTTAATATAATTAAGTAATTTCATTTCCTAAAAAATTAAAATATGAAATTATAACAATAATACAATTCAGTAACATGTAAAAACAATGTTGTTCATTCGAAATCGTTTTCATTTATATAAAACGGTGCAGCCATTTTCGAAATATTTATAATACACCTTTTGAAAATATTTTTTAGCAAAACGCGTTTAACATTTGACATTGGGTTAAAACGTTGATGTTGGACCGATTAAGTTTATTATTTTGCTACAGATTGTAACAACGTTCTTTAAAGTAGAGAAAACTTAGAGTAATTACATACATTGGATTTAACACAAAATTGAGAAAAGGCTTATTTCTTACAATTTCGAATTTGATTTTCTATTTGGTAGCTATTTTACAGTTAGTAATTTTTTTGTAACTGGAATAATCGTTAATTTGATATTTATCTTTGGATCATCTGCAATAAACACTTTTGCAGTCAAATTACTTGCATATGTCGTTCATATTTAAGCTAATAAATAGCAACTTTTTCATACATGTATGGGACATTCCACGCCAAATCGGACGGTTTAAAAAATTTTTGTTTTTGATTTTCTTAATTTTTTGGTATTTTTTAGTACCCCTCAAAAGGGGCTTTCTGGTAAATTTTGAGATTTTTTTGATCACCGGTCCAAAAAATATCGAATTTAAAAAAAAAACCGCTCTTTTTTTGGTTTTTTGCTCATAACTTTCTTAATAATGGTCGAAATTCAATTTTTTGTTTCATAATTTTCGTTTTTAGATGGCTTTTGCAGAAAAAAATACAAAAAACATATAAACCCTAACAAACGTTTTTATTTATTTTCGTGTTCTTTTAAAAATTGTTTCAAAATTCAAAAACAAAAATTGTTTCAAAATTATATTATAAATTTGTAATATAATTTTGAAACAATTTTTAAAAGAACACGATAATAAATAAAAACGTTTGTTACAATTGCTCATAAACACAATTAACTTTTACTTACTGCTTTTAAATCCCTACTCTGAACAAAATATATCAAAATCAATTTATAAGTAAAAAAAAAGTATACAGTGTCAAAAATCGGTACTGATAATAATTTACAGCGAAAACAAATTTTTTAATTTTTAAAAATAAAAAAAAATAGTAACTATGGAAGGCCCACTACCGGGCCGGGCTTAAAAATTGCATGATGGATAGAAGTTTAAAATAGGAAATATTCAAGAAAATCGAAGGATACACACAGTTTTAAAAACACGATTGAAAACTTAAAATTCAAAAATCTCGATTCAAAACCCTTTAAATATTTTTTGGTATTTTTTTCTGTAAAGGTCATCTAAAAACAAAAATTAAAAAAAATTGGATTTCGACCATTATTAAGAAAGTTATGAGCAAAAAACTAAAAAAGAGCGGTTTTTTTAAAAATTCGATATTTTTTGAACCAGTGATCAAAAAAATCTCAAAATTTACCAGGAAGCCTCTTTTGCGGGGTACTAAAAAATACCAAAAAATTAAGAAAATCACAAACAACAATTTTTTAAACCGTCCAATTTGGCGTGTAATGCCTTGTATATATCTTGGTTTAGTAAAGTAAAACTATAAAAACTGCATATCTCAACAATTGATATAAGTTACTAAGCAATCTACACAATATTTCATAATTAAAATCAGTAATCTTACCCAATCGCTTTGGCGATATAACCAAAGGTATTTACGGTAGCTCTTCTGATGGCTTTCTTATGTGCTTTTAACAATTCCAAAAGTTCGAAACATATTCTCATCCACTCTCTTGCAGACACGTACTCTGGTCCACGATCTGCTATTCTACCTACGAGATCTATACAATTCTCTTGTACCTATGGATAAAAGGAAACAACCATTAGTTTCGCTATTAACATCAAGTGGTAGTTGTAGCTACAAACAGAAATTCATACCTTTTCATGTCTGTTTTTAAGAATAGGCGTTAAACGTGGTAGCAAATCTTTAATAGGTGGCGTCATTTTTGTCATACCAATAACGTTAACAATTGCTTTGAGAGCTCCTAAAATGCTACCCAATACCTCTGGGTACTCTTCACCCAAGTATTCATACAGCACAACTCCTAAATGACCCATAAGCTTTTCCTGCAAAAAAAATCAAAAGCAATCACGTTATTTACGATTCAAAACGTATACTGGAAAAAATGAATTTAATATCACAATATAACAAATACGTATAAATTATAGAGGCTCACTGCCACTGTCGCATAATTTTACGTGTAACTTAACATTTATGTTTATCACGATTTATTTTGTTACTAAACTCTAATTTTAGTTTTGGTACTATTATTATATATTTACCAAATGGATTAACACGTTGAGGACGGCGCACTTTTCAAGCCATTCACAAACCATTGGCGTGTGTGCCACCGATGGTACATCCCATCCTCAACGTGTTTATTTATTCCAATACTTCGTTGGTCAGATTAGATTTAGAATTTTAATAAATCTTCTTCGTTTTCTTTTGATTGACCGCTGTAAAGCAAATTGATACATATGTATCAATTATTACAACAGTCAACATTTTACAACGGTCAATCAAAAACCCAAGAAAATTTGTCAAAATTCTAAATGGATTAATTGAAAAATCGAAGTACACAATTTTTGTTCCATCCGAGAATTATTACCTACATTACCGTTCCAAAATTTGGAAGGAGTCGTATTTTGATATGAAATAAAAAATCTTTTGTTAATATTATAAAAGCAATCGATTTTAATACATTTTTATTAACACTAGTAACTAACTTAGGCAAGAACATCTACAATTCACGTCTGTGTCTAAGAAATTCTTGCTATTATTTTGTTGCATGTGCAAACCTATTTTTTTTTATCCAAATTTATTGGAATTATAATCACCTGAGATTTTTTGTTACATTAGTTTCGGTATTTACTTTGTTTTTATTACAATATTTGACGAGCTTTACATTATGATAAATAAATGTAATACGTGAATTTTTGTGCTTTTAATTGTAATTCCTTGCTTCTTCCAAACTTTTAAACCATAGTGTATATTGTGAACTTCGACAGAATTATCCATACTTTTGACAAAAATAAAACGAGACATTATTTTAAATAATATCACAACACGATGGGGAATAGCGAAAAAGTATTTCTACTTACTTCTTGACAGGTTTTCATAACAACTGCGATTCGTGATATCAAGTCAGCCGCCTGTTGACGTACTTTTGCTGATTTGTTGTTTAGCCTCCATAAAATTGTACCACAAATTTGAGGCAGGTACGCTTTTACACGTTTTCCCAAGGTGTTTACGATTGTTCCAAAGCCATTTAACATTACCACATCCTAAAACATTTTTATACAAATTAAAGAAAAATTAATTCCTAGAACATCACCTTGATACTTTAATCTGAGCAATTCATACACGAACTTGCTATAACGTGCTTTTGAATATGTAAAATATACTAGACGAACAATTTCAGATAATAATAAAGGGATTTTCAAGGGGGCTTCCCAGCGTATCGGTAAAAGAATCAAGCGAAATTCAAAAATTTTCTTTAAAAACAAACTATAGAGTGTATCAAATAGAAACTTTAAACATTTTATGATACTTTGGGCAACATTGTTAAATCTTTTTATGTAAAAAAATTGCAAATATTGAAGTTATAACAATTTGTTGAAAGAATTTTCAGAAAACGTTAGGTCATATTTCACACCTAAATATCATGCATTATATTCTAAAATTGAAAAAAATCATTCTAACATCATATCGTTCTTATTGACAAATCTTCTAGTACGTAAATGGCACGGTACCTCGGTAGTTTGTTCCTGGAAAGCATAAAGAATTCCGTCGATAAGTTGTTCTTCAAGTCGTGAATCAACGTCTGCTGCTCCCAAGTTGCCCATAATTTTTTCAATAGTCTCCATAACCATTTTTCTGTACTGTTCATTTTCATCTTTTAGATCATCTACAACTCGATTAATTATTTCAGATGCGCCAACTTTATTAGCGATTTCTACGGTAGTGTCTACAAGCTGCAAAAAAAGCGAAAAACAATATGTTAGGAAAAAAATGTTTAATTGGTTTTGACGTGATTTCGAACAATGCGATTTATAAATTCGAGAAATTTCTTCCTTTCTGTACCTGTCTATAGTTTCGTCGATCTAAAGCCATTCGGTGATTCCAAAAGTGTTTGAAGAAATGTGGTAAAATTTCATCTTTGATATATTGCGCTTCCACACCATCAGTTCCACAGCACTGTTTTACAACCTGTTTTCGAAAAAAAAAAAAAAATTCGTGAGAATTCATTGATTGAAAAGTATACTGTTGGACATGAACAATAAGTATCTGTATTGCAAGTTTTAAGTTAACTGCAATAACATGTGTACAGATACATTAGAGCGCACTTATTTTCATGCAAGTAAATTAAGGGGTAGCGCCACTCTAGGATTTTGAAAAACTCGAATTTATTTTGCTTAAAGTATACTTTAATGTCACAAAAACAATGTACAATTGATCGTATATATGGTGCAGGAATCGCAGATTGAAGGTAAAATAAAATTTTCAAAGACTAAAGTACTTTCAAAACTTTAAACGCGATTATCTGGAAGTATGTTTTTCGAATTGGAAGGACGGATTAATCGGAAACTATTGCATCGACCGGTTTGAAATTTTGACAATAGCTTGACAATTACATTCACTACAAAAGTACGTAGCCGTTTTTTGATTCGTTGTAAATTTTTTTTTATAAACAATTTACTGCTCATTTTTTTGCCGAAAATCGAATTTTTTTTTCATAAATATGCCATTTTTACAAAAATTAACCCTTTGCGGACGGAGCCGCTCGACGGGCGAGCGTCGCTGTGGACGGCAGGTAGTGGAGAGCGCGTGAGATTCGGGCGCATATATCCGACACTCGTTCGCAACGGTAAAATGCTTGGGCTGCTGTCCGCAGACAGCCGTCCGCAAAGGGTTAATTTAAAAAAATCCCCACGTACTTTTATGGGCAATGTGATATAGATTAAGAAATTTTGTTGTTTTTTGTTCCTGGTCTTCAACTTTCGGAGAAATCCGTCCTCCTGTGGAGGCCCTTAAAAAAAGGCGATTTCGAAGAACGACTGTGGCACTACAATTTGCAACAAAACGTCAATATAAAAATTTGGCCTTTTTCGGACCTCTAGAGTGGTGTTACCCCTTAAGAACTTTGTTGTATCTGGGACATATTGCAGGTAGTTTTTTCAGTAACAAAGCGCACAAACATTTAACCCGTAACGTTCATTCTGAGGTCAGATTGATCCCAGATAATTTCGATATCAGTTTACTCTAATTCAAAATGTGAAAAATGAGCTTCTAGTGCCGTTTAGTGTTAGTTTAGGGTACTCTCATAAAGCATGATGCATCGCTAGCCAAGTATCAGTGATTTTCTTGGCATTTACGTAAAAAAACGCTAAGATTGCGGCGATCAGATTGACCCCAATGTGAATGTTGTGTTATTCGGGAATATTTTATTTTTAATTTCTTTTGAATGTGCTTTGAATGTCCTTAAGTGCTATTTCTTGAAAGTATCTGGTTAGATTTTTTGTTAAATATGTTGTAATTTTCATAAATTTTATAAATAAAGCTATTCATTTGTTACATATTTTTGTGTTTAGACATTTTTTTTCATTATCAAAATTATGTTTCACCATCATAAACAATTTTGTTGCATAAAATCATGATTTACTGTTATTCCGTAAACATTTAAAGTAAAAATTTCCAACATCTCTATTACGTCAAGTATTTTTGTCGTTGGGGCCAGATTGACCACAGTACGAACGTTATATGATTCTGGTAAAGCGCGGACGTTAAGGGTTAAAAGATTCACTAGGTCAAAAGTGCTCACCTTCAACACAATTTTTTTCATTTCTTCATCAGGAGACTGAAATTCACGGATCAGGATCAACATTACTTCTCTGGTATAATAATTAGCGTATTCGGCATCCATAAGTGGAATGAGGTAACCAATGGCTTTCAAAAAAGCAGCTAAACCTTTTCCACGGTGGGTACGAATACCTTTCCAAAGTGGCTTGAGAACTGAATCGAAACTTTCTATACCATAGGGTGTCGCAGCTTCAGCTAAAGCAGCAATCGCTAAAGCGGTGATGGTACGGACCTTCTGTTGTTCATCGACCAAACCTGCAATTGAATTAGAAATGTAATAATACTTTTTTCCTAATAGCGTGAGTAAAATTAAATTTTTCACACTCCTTTGCGTGCATAAAATCAAATTTACCCACTCGTTAGGAAAAGTAAAATACGTAGCTCGAGCGTATACGATTCAAAGTAATGAAGTAATTAATGACCCTTTCTGAAACTTACCATGTTCAATAATTTCAACCAAACTCTTCAAATGTGGCAGAATAGCGCAACCCATCAAAATAGCTATTTGTTGAACAATTTTGATACCGGTATGTCTGGCTTGCCATGACTTTTTACTGCGGCAAACAGCTTTTAAGAAAGGCAACAATGAGGGAATACCCAAAGCTGACGCAACCACTGCAAAAGCTCTTGCTGTCGTGTTTCTCACGTATTCATCGATGTTGTCGATATCAGGCCTCATTGTAGAAATCATTGTAGCAAGACCCGCAGCCTTTGCTAAATTGGAAATGATTTCTCTGCCTTCGACGCGAGCGTAGTAATCTTCATCAATCAGCAATGGTTCAATGACCACGAGAATCTAAATTTTGTAAACATAAAGTAATTAGAAGAAACGAGAAAATTTAACTTAAAAAATTTTACTTTGAACGGTAGTGTATGTGGTTTTACTTAATTCTCAAATTAAAACCTTACCTTGTGGACGTACGGTCTGACCAAATCGTCGAGTTTATATAAGATACGATCTATGACTTTAACGAGAAGATGTCGTTCTTGGTCTTCCAAAGTAGGTGACATCAAGAGTGGAAGAATTTGGTTGAAGAGCGGTCCAGCTCCAAATTCTCTTGCTTTATCGGTAATTTGACGAAGAGCTGCTTTTCGCATTGGCGGTGTACCATTTTTAATTTTCAGAAGCAGTTTCATAATTTTCCTCTCTTTCTGCTCCTCAGGAGTGAGAGTCTCTTCGTCAACGTCTACCAGCAATTTATCAAAATACTGTGCATCTTCAGGCTTCATGAAAGGCAAATTGCCCTTTGGTTGATTGTCCACGAACTTTGCGCTCTTATCTTCCGTTTGGATGAAGAATCCTTGAGGTGTACCAGCGATAGGTGTTGGTGTTGCCATTAACTTCCTCGCTGGAGTGCGAATGGGAACGTAACCTGGTTTACAAAATCGAAGAAAAATTAATTACTTGCGATAATATTTAACACGTTTGGCAATTATGTAGCCACGATTTGATGTATAATTTCAGTGATATTTGAAAAACAAATATTCGTCAAAATAAGAAAAAAAGCACTTGTATTACCATCAGTGGCAAATCGAGCGCATAAAATTCGCCACGTTAGTAGATCTGGCGTTTGTGAAAATCAATTTTGAGCAAAGCTATCAATGAACATTTAATGAGTGTTGTGCCATTTGTGGATTCTGAAGAATGTTGGTAGTTGTGAATATATCAGGCGGTCACCAATGCATGCATCTGCATAGCGTGCATTTTCTCTTTTGATATTTATTAGATTAGGTTCAAGTCTCGCGTGAAAAAAGTTTTAACCCTTAAAGGCCTGAGTATCAATTTCATCAAGTGTGCAGTTCCATATAAAAGTCCGGTATCAAAATTGATACTCTAGGCCTTTAAGGGTTAACATACAAAAATCTTGAGTTCAGTATAATTTTTTCTAGATTTTAATCACTTTAGAATACTTTTCTTTCTGATTAACTTGTGCGAGAATCTTCCACGATCACAAATAGGCGCATTTACCTTGGGGTAGTTCTCCCGCGAAAGCATTTTCTTAAGATTGTTCTGAAATCCTTATGAGATGTTTAATACATTTTTTTCTATAGATTAGTAAAATATTGAGCTCGATCGTCCGTTAAAAAATAAAGGGAGATATACATATGCAATTAAAAAATAGCAATTTTTACACTTAGTTATACTAATTAATTTTTCTCATGAGAATGGATTTGAGAATGATACTAAAAAATTAATGGGTAGTACATTAGGCTGCAGTAAATATTATAAAGAAGTAAAGATTTATACCGGCGCCAAACGAAAAAATCCCGATTAGACGTGCAGATGGCAAAGTGTTAAAACATTTATAACGCTGGTAATTGGTTAACCATAATCATATTAAAATAATGAGGCCATTTTATATAGCACAAAGTCAATACTTTTGTAGTTGATTGTAACAGGAGAACTACCTTAGAGTATAGCATAAAAAAGCTTAAATATAAGCTTTAATTATAATGTTAATGAAATACCTGCAGGTGGTTGTAGAACTTTGTACCCTGGTGGGAACAAAGCATCCAATTCGTCATCCGAAAGTGGTCGATTTCTTTCATCGATCTCTCTTTCCCAACGATAAGCTTGCAACTGCTCTGGTGTCATGGACATTAAATGACCCGGTGTAGGTGTAGCTAGTCCCATAGCTTTAGGTCCAGTTGGCGTTACTCCGCTAGGTGTCAATATCGAGGACTGATGAGGAGTTGCGAGAGGAGTAGCAGGGGTTTGTGGTGTCATGGAACCAGGCGTTTGATTCGAGGGAGTTTCGTCCCATCTACTACGACGTTTACTAGCTGACGGAGTTGGTGTCTCCTGAATCAAGTCACCAGCAACACGGTCAGCGCGTGGTGTTTCGGCCCAACCACTGCTATGCCCAGGCGTTTCTGCAAACAAACGAATTAATAGCATCAACTTCTGAATCTTCTGCGTCATTGAACTTGTATATTTACCTCTCTCTGTTTTCGGTGTTTCGTCCCATCGATTACGTCGACTCGAAGTGACTTTTTCGTGAGAAGGCGTATCCCTGCTTGGAGTAGCTGCTCCAGGTGTGGCATGACCCGGAGTAGCATCCCACATTCGTGTGCTGATACCAGGTGTTGCACCCGGAGTTTCTCCACCTTTTCCATGTCCTGGAGTTTCATCCCATCGGATCGTAGCTGGTGTGGCCTAGTCAAGTCACATGGAAAAGAAAATTTCAGTGATAAAGTAGTAAGAAAATCGTAAGAGAATATATCTACAAGGATTAACATACAGGGGAAAGAGCAGAAGGTTGGTATAATGGAAGAATTAGCAAAACCCTAGCAAACTTACAGAAGTGGCATAAAGTAAAGTAGAATAAAAGCTATCCAATTTACAAGCTGTTCAAATTGCTTGCGTTGACTTATATCACTTACATCTGCATTATCCCAAGAAGTTGGCGTTGCGGCAGTACCACTTGCCGCTATAGTTGGCTTTTTAGGTGTGGGAGTATCGTCAGTTTGATCCCATCGGCCCCTTTTCTTTGGAGCTGGTTTAGCTGGTTCACCATTGGCTTTTAATGTTCCATCTTTTGCTTTTTCCACCAATTTTTTCCTTAACTGCAATAATATTTAATAGCATGAATAAATGACATGAAACATACTAAGAAAATGAAATGCACGCATGTGAGTACATAAAATTCGATTTTACGCAGTCATTTGCGTCCGTTAAGTACCGGATTATTGCACTCATTTAATTAGAAAGCGTAAAATCAAATTCACGCACTCGTTAGGAGAAGTAAAATATGCAACTCCAGCGTAATGCGACCATCGTTCTCGTTTCATTAGTCGCTCGGGCGAGGGCGACTAACCCAACTCATGCGATAATCGCCTATTTTACGCCCCCGTTACGTAATGTACTATATTATACATGAACGACTAACCAGTGACTATACATTTTTTATTAACACTATTTTTACCGCGCTAATTGAACGTAATCAACAATTTCTTAATTAATACCAAATTTTTTACAGGAGCATAATTGCTCTACTAACAAGGAAGGGTTTCCAACCCGACCTCACCGGTTTCATTAATTTTTGGATATCTTGTAGTACTCGAAAAACTAATAGATAAGTATTTGTTTTATGTGCGGTAATCCACTTTAAAAGGGTGAAAACTACCCCTAAAGCTTTATCAGAAAATCGTTTTTTTATCATATCCCGGCTTCTAATTAATATTGTTTTATAAAACAAAGTGGAAAATATTTGTCGTAAGAAGTAGAAGCTATTAGATGTGTTTATGACCCAAGGGATTGCAACCCTTATTTTATCTTTGAAGAAATCTAGATTTTTTATGCTTTTTTTCTTCATAAAAACTAGGGTATGAACTGAAAAAAATAAAGAAAAGCATTTCCGTTTACTCTATCGAATATTTCAGTTGTTGTGTTTTAGAATTTTTTACGCAATCGCCCCTAAATACCGTAAACTACCCCTTAAAGTAATACATCGCATGTAAATGATGAAACAATTTTTTTTTCTTGAGATTAGTACACGTAGAAACAGAATGTAATTTATATAAAAAACAATCATTTTATAAATTTTTTGCAATATAATAGTATAAAAGGGGTGATAAAAGTCACCCCCAGAAGTGAATTATTCAATATAACTCGATATTTGTTAATATTTTTTAATGGAACTGATCAAAAATTATTTTTTAAGGGAAGATTTATCGTTTTTTACGAAGGGATTTTTTACGCAACCGCCCCCAAATACCGTAAACTACCCCTTAAAGTAATATAGCGCATATGAATCATGAACAAAATTTTTTTCCCTAAAATTACTTATATTTAATAAGTTAGTAAAATATAATATTGTTTTAACATTATATTAGAGTTACTTTTTTACAACTATTATTATACCTGCTAATTATTATTATTATTATTATCATTATTATTGTAATTGTTATTGTTATTGTTGTTGTTATTATTATTATTATTATTATTATTACTATCACTTTTCACTACTACATATACAAAAATGATTGAAATCGGTGAGGTCGGGTTGGAAACCCTTCCTTGTAAGCACTTCCCGTTTGTAAAAAAACGTGTCTTTTGACACCTTTGGTAGAAATAGTGTTAAATAGCATATCTTAAAATGAACCCGTACCTCTGTTTCTTCACCTTTGAGCAATTGCTCTCGCATAATCTCCGTGTATGTACGTGATCCAATATCGGGCGTCTTTCCACCTGTAATCACGAATCAAACGTCACGCAAAGCGTAACCGTTAGTTATGGTTATTTGATCGAAAATCTTTGATAATGTTAAGGAATTTGTTAAGACTTCGAACCTCGGCGTGACGGCTAATACTTTCCATATTTAATCGCTCGATTTGAATACCGGTGGAATATAAGTCTCTTTATATCCCAAGTTAAGTTAAGCTACTATATTCACTCTCGCATTTTTCCTATCTCATAAAAGTAAGAGTAGAAAAGCTGAATTTGGCATTGAACGGAAGAAAGTGTGTTGGAAAATATTGACGGAGAGCTGCAACAGTAGCTTTAACCGGCAAATCATCATACGTACGTGAAGGTTTGGTGCCAGTGGGAGCACAGTCGCGCTCAAGTCTTCCACACGGAAAAATACTTTAGCCATCTAAAAATCAACTCATTTCCGTTATTAATTAAAATGTCAAAATTTACACTCGGACCATTCATTCTAGCATCGCTGAGGTAGTCAACGTATACCATACTTTCGCCACATTAAATAAACTTTCAAGCATACATTGAAATCTCATAACTTTCGAACGTTTGTACTTTGTTTTCATTGTATCAAAAGCTCGTGAAATGTTTAGTAATGGTAAATACGCGAGGCTACAACAGCGATGGTAACGACTCAACGCATCGTTTAACCTTCAACATCGTTCCCGTGAAAGAAGTGGATGATTCCAAAAGTGCAGACCGCGTCACTAAGATTGGAAAAAAATGTCTCCATTAGTAAAGATCACGATGGACCATACGGAGGCAACAAACATTCTTTCTCCTTCATTCAAAACAGTCATACCTTAGACCGAGATTTACCAACTTTTGCATTAAACTCTTTTTTACAATTGTAATCCTGTGTACAAAGTCTCTATGAAAAGAAGTCAAAATGCTAGGTGATACTGATAGACGTATATCTTTGTGAAAAATGTCGAGTGTCCCAGCTAACGCGTTCTTTCAATCTAAACACGTGTTTACCTGCTGTCTTAGATTTATGGCATCTGGTGCACTTAACGATTCTTATGCTGTCTGTAACAAATCATTTCAAACAAAGATACCAACCTTCGGCGAAAGGATCAACGCGTTCAGGAGAAATAATCATGCGTCGCCTTTTTTGTCTGTATTCGTCTTCCCTGTCGGCTATGGTGGGTCGTCGTCTGTCCGCAAACGGATCGTAATCTTTCTCGCTCTGAAAAATAATTTAATGATTTATAAACTACTAACCAATTTCATTTCCATCTTCACGATACATGCAAAATTCATTTGTATTTCTTTAATTGAAGTATATCGACCGGTTAACGTCAGGGTTGCACCCTCTCGCATTTATAACTTAAAGGATATCTCACTTGGTAAACGCTATAGAAATTTTTTTGAAAAATGTTTTACAATGTGACATAAACAAGTTCGAAAAGTTTGATTTTTAACAAAATTTGTAAGGGTCATCTCAGAAAAACAAGAATTTTGAAACTACCTTTTTTTACAAATACATAATTTTTTTAATGTTTCACTTTTGATAAACATGTGAAACATGCAAAGGTTACTGTAATAAATATCGAAACATAAAATTTGTGCACTAGAAAAAATTTTGTTTTATATACCAAATACCGGGGGGAACCATTTTAATAAATAAATGGTGATATTTCGGGAACTACGTGGAATTGAAAAATTCGCTTTTGGGAGATTACAGGAGGTCGACGGGAGACACTGGTATTTTTATTATGGTATTTTCAAAATTTTTCAGTATTACGCCCGCCATTTTTAATTTGCTATGTAGATTTCTTTTTCTAGTGTACAAATTTTTAGACATTTATAACAGGATCCTAAAAGGCTGTATATGTGTAGAAAACATGAATAATTTATAAAATGAGCAATTTGCATTAAAAGACACTTGAAAAATTTGCTTTTATTACTGAAAGAATTTTAAAAATTGTATGAAAAGACCAGTTTTTTAATTTTCTTAATACCAGATTCTGAAAGAGCCATACTACAAAGTATTAGAAGTTTTTCAGCTGGTGAATATTCTATACGAAATTGTCATTATTGTGGTCCTAGACCAAAGTGATTTTGTAACTCTTTATTTTGGATTTGAATCGACAAAGTCGATTCATATTTCCTTTTGTAATACGAATTTTTCGAAATATTTAATTATGGGAAAAACTTGAAAGGAATTGGCGATAATTTATGACATACATTCCAGGATATAGCTTTTATTATAGAAAGAACTTTGTCGTTCGAAGTAGAATTTAGTCAATTTTAAAACTCGAATTGATTTAATTAATATTAAATTTTAACGATTTATTGATAAATGTCTAATAAAATAATTTAGTAAAATAATATATGTAATGATAAATATTTACAATGAAGTGAATAACTAATTAATAGTTTACCTGTGCGACATCGTTAAGAAGGGCAGCTGGTGCGTTATAACCAGGCCTTTTGCTAGAGCTGAATGTACTTGGCTCGTAATCTTCATCCTGAAAATCAAATAAAAAAAATAATCAAATGACACGAATGGAGTGAAAATATCAATTATTTTGAATCAAGGCTCATTTGAAAGTTCCCACCTTTCTCTTTCAGTTTATAGTAAGGCACTATTTCTTATTCTTTTTTCTTTTTCATTTTCCTACAAATTTTATTCTTTATCTCTAGGTGCCGATTTAAAAAACTATTTACTTGATCTCAATGAAATTTTGTACACTTCCACAAATATGCGTAGCTTTATAATGAATATCTTAAAAAATTAGTATAATAACAAAAAAATAAGCTGGTAAAATAAAAAGATATTTACGAAAAGGGTAATTTTTTAACCTTCTAGATGCGAAATGTTGCAAGAATACGAAAAAAAACGAGAAAGGACTAACAAAAGTTGGTAATACGTAATTCGTTCATTAATATCTCCTGTGAAAAAAAAAATTCTCAAATCCAGGGAAATATCGGTACCCCTATAAGGAAGGAACTATACTAACTTACTACATTTTTCAAAATCATGCGAAAAGCGAAGTCGATACAAACATTAGTGTTTACAAAAATCGCGTTTTAAACAAAAGTCTACGTTTCAGTCAATTTGAGGCCACCCATGTCCAAGTCCCTTTAACTCTTGGCGGCACAGGAATTCAAAATAGACACGTGTTGCACAGAAATTTTATTGCGTTTTAAATTAAACAAAATTGTTATATTTTCTTATCAATAAAGGTATCGCATAATGTACAAAAATAAAAAAATAATTACTATTTAAGGTAGATCGCACGCGAATCCCTAGTTAATAGAGAGCTTTGCACAGAACGATTATTAATCGATACTATACTTATGCAGCATAGAGTAAAAAAAATAAACAATAATAATTGAAGTATTATGCGGCTAATCAAATTAATATTTATAACTATTTTATAAATTATCGAATTGTTAGGATGCGTACGTGACTAGCGTATTGCTGAATCCATAGACTTGGCAACGTCGCACCAGCTGTTTTCGTTGGAGGTTATTGTGCGCTCTCTCGCGTATCTCTCAACATTCTCGACACGCTACATAACCTTTTCTTACAGTTGTATGTGATTGTTTGTTCTGTGGGTTTTGTGGAACAAATTATACTTATACATACCATCGCTACCTTGATTTATCATTTCGAGCTTTATTACTAATGCCTTTGGGTCGATTCAATTTGAAAGAGCGCGCGGATTTTATCTTTTGCGACGTTGCCACATTTTCAACATGGCGAGGTATACCGGAGTGAAACCTATATTTTTATTTCTTTGCAATTGAATTGTTCCGATATTTTATCGGCAACCAACGAATTTTAGGCGATAAACTAACAGAATGGAAGTTTAACTTTTAGGTTCTGGTTTTTTGTTACCGAATGCAATTGTGGCATGATAAGAAATCGATCATTTCCGGTGACCATTCATAACCTTCCATAAGAAGTAATGTTAAAACATCCAACTTTAAACATTTTTTACTCGTATTTTTGGTCGGCAACATGACCTAAAATTTTACAAGAACATGTATGAACACCTAAATAATCGATTCTCGGAGAGATAAGTATCCCTGCAGTCCTTCGATTTTCGGACGATCTACCTTAATCGAATTTGTTGTTAGAGGATGGGTGAAATTTCTTTTTATGCTAAAATGAAATTAAACTGAATTGTCAAACACTGGAAAACTCACCTCTATTTCATCGTTAGCGGCGATAGAAGTGACATAGACGTCGTATTTGTTGTTGGCACCGTCATAAATGTCTTGATCATAAAATCCACTTTTTCCTAAGCCTACTTGGTCCTTCTCAGCAACTGCAGCTGCATTTTGAATGTCCTTCTTTTTGGATTGGATTTCCCGAATCTGGGCTTCGATTTCTGTAAAGCAAAATAAAGAAAATTAAAAATAAAGAAATCTTGAACACTTTCATTTTCCATAAATTATGTAAAAAAAATATACCCTTTCTTCAGTCTATCGGTCTCAAATTTATTGATTTCAATTATTGTGTTGACATTTCGACAACTAATAGGTTGTCATCGTCACAACACTAAATTGAATTATTACTTTGATTTCATATTTTAATTTTTTTAAATTGAATTAATTTAGTGTTCTAAAGATGTCAATGTATTGGGTGTGAAAATGTCAACACAATAATTGAGTCGTTCATTTTGAAAGTGGCCTAAGTCCATTTTTTAGTTTCTTATTGTTAACGGTACTAACATGTGCCACTTGATGTTAGTTTTTATAAAAAAACATTTTGGCAAATTAAAAAAAAAACTGGATTTAGGCCACTCTCAAAATAAACGGCTCAATTGAAATAAATAAATTTAAGACCCATAGACTGAAAGAAGGATATATATTTATTTACAACCTACGGTCAAAAAAGGAAAAATTAAAAAAAAATATCCTACATTAGGAAAGAACGTATCAAAGGACATTTGTTATCACAGAAAAAGAACTAGATCACGTTCATTTCAAATATTTATTTTATAATTTTATTAAGGGGGGCAATACATGTAGCAGCTTCAAAAAATCTAATTTTTGTTTTCTTCATAAAATGTTAGTTAAACATCTCAAGAATAAGGTGGTAAAGTTTTAAACTGAAATTCGGTGTGTCCCTGGAATCGCTAATTAGCCGGTAAGTTACTAAAGTGATTGAGTTTTCGTTGTTTCGAACTTCAAAAACGTTTTGCGGATAAATACATTCTTTAAGATTGTGGGAAACACAACTTTAAAACGAATCCACCGATCGTGCTAAAATTGTACACACAACTCAATAACAATATTACCTTGAACTTATACCTACTTGTTTATGAATATCGCTTTTCGAAATTGATTTTTTTATTGCCAAAAAGAAAAAAAAATTTTACGTAAAATTGCAGTTTTTTTCCTGAAGTATTCCACTTTTGTAATTTTCAGTTTTTTAAATGTTTCTTAAGTATAAGTTCAGCATCTGGATGTTAAAATACTAAAAATTTTTGATTCATATTTTTAAGATGAATATTAAAGTCGTTAGGACTCCCACAAACGGGTAACTGCCGCCAAAACCTTCCTGGAAGATCACAACAGAACATTTGACAATATTCCTTAATGGAAAAATTTATTTAAACAGTTTAATTATGTAGTAAAGTGTACCTAAAGTTTCAAAAATTTAAAACGTTTTGTTCCTTAAGAAAAAAAATGATAAAAATTGACTATTTTCTTACCGTCTACATGTATTGCCCCCCTTAAATCATCCCAAGAAAACTAACAAGGAAACCACCCAAACCCGAACACACCGATTATAATAATTTTTATATACGTTGTAGAGCATGAAAAAATAATAGACACGTATTTTTTTTATCTGCTAAAAAACGCTTTTAAGGGGTGAAAACCACCCTCGAAGTTGACCCAAAAAAACGTTTTTCTGAAATATTTCGGTCCCTAATGAGTATTTTGCGATGGGACAAAATGGAAAATGTTTCTTGCGAAAAAAGCTAGTTAGTGGATGTTTTTTTCACTATTGGGGTTGCGACCTCTATTTTTTATTTTGGAAAAACATTATTTTTCATTGGTATATCCACAGTAAAAAATCAATTTTAGCCTTAAAAAATTAAAAAAAAATATTTTTGTAAATAAAATAAAACAATTAAGTTGACATATTTCAGGATTTTGCGAAAAACCACCCCTACATTTCTTCACTACTCTTTAAAACGAATATCCACTTATAATAATGAAAAGCATATTTCTCCCATGAAACATACTTTCTATGCGAGCTGAATATTATTCTGTATCAATTACAAGAGTGCAATGACATTTTCGAGTAAAAAAAGAATTATGGGGTGACAAATTTGCACCCCCAAATAACTTTATCCAGATATATCCCGGCTCCTAATGAATATTTTGCAATGGGACCAAATGCAAAATGTTTCTTATGAAAAACGCTAGTTAGTGGATGTTTTTTTCACTATTGGGGTTGCGACCCCTATTTTTTTATTTTGGAAAAACGTTTTTTTTTACTATTATATTCACTGTGAGAGATCAATTTAGCCTCGAAAAATAAGAAAAAAATATTTTTATAAATAAAATAAAATAATTCAATTGACATATTTCGGGATTTTGCATAAAACCACCCCTACAAATCGTTCATTGCTCCTTAAAGCAAATATTCACTTGTAACAATAACAGCACATTTTTCTCATGAAATATACTCTCCATGTGAGCTAAATATTATTTTCTATCAAGTACGATAGTGCAACGATATTTTCGAACAAAAAAGAATTATGGGGTGACAAATTTCCACCTCCAAATAACTTTTTTTTATATATCTCGGCTCGTAATGAATATTTTGAGATGGGACGAAATGGAAATTATTTATTGTGGAATGCATGTAGCCTTGGTTTTTATTTCTATAAACTGAAGCATATAGAATCTTATGGAGTTTGTGGAGTACGGTGTAGTGGTAGGGTAATCCCTTATGTTTGTATAATTTACACTGTTAGATTTATTTGTAAGGTGGGTGACTAATTAAGTGATTAATTTAAAATTTTTTTTTATTATCAAACTGTAAATATGAAATAACAGAACTAACTTTTATATAAATTATATGTTCTACATTTTCAGTTTGAAATATATTAGTCTACAAGGTTTTGACAATAATAGTAATCTTCATAGAAATGTTTGAAACGTAATGATTTCTTGCACCATCCGCATCGTACAATAGCTGGAATCGCACATTTTGTTGGTATTTCATTTTGAAGGTTTTGAATAATTTTTCAAAAAATAATGTCAAAAAAATTTTTTTATACAGAAGTTGCAGGGTCTAATGGGGAGTATAAACCGTTTTGTTCGAAAATATCGTTGCACTATCGTACTTGATAGAAAATAATATTTAGCTCACATGGAGAATATGTTTCATGGAAGAAATGTGCTCTTATTGTTACAAATGAGTATTCGCTTTAAAAGGTAGCAAACGATTTGTAAGGGTGGTTTTGTGAAAAATCCTGAGGTATGTCAATTGAATTGTTTTATTTTATTTACAAAAATATTTTTTTCTTATTTTTCGAGGCTAAATTGATCTTTTACAGTGAACACATTAGTGAAAAATAACGCTTTTCCAAATTAAAAAATAGGGGTTGCAATCCCAATAGTCTGAAAAACATCTATTAACTAGCGTTCTTCATAAGAAACATTTTCTATTTGGTCCTATCGCAAAATATTCATTAGGAGCCGAAATATATCAGAAAAACGTTTTTTGAGGTCAACTATGGGGGCGGTTTTCACCACTTAAAAGTCTTTGACCGCCGAAAAGAAAAAATACGTGTCGATTGTTTTTTCACAAACTATAACATACTAAAATTTTATAAAAATCGGTGAGCTACACCTCAGGTAGTTTCCTTGTAAGTGAAATTATTAATATTTAATTTTATTAACAGTAAATACTTAAATAGTTTGTTATACTATAGCGAAATTCATACAACTGATTGTTATTTTCCTAAACCAAATATTAAACAAAATCTATTTTATTTATAATTTAAAATTTATTTATTTTGACTCAAAATTAATTGCTTGTAATAAATAAATTAACACGAAAAATTAACTTTGACCACCCATCGCAATCGCTGACGTAAACTTCGAGTCAACAAAAGTTGAGTTTAAGCTTTAAAAATTTAGAAATGGCTCAATGTTCTTCGTCATTTTATATTTGAATAATGCATGCTTTGCATCTTTGCATGATTATTTTCATATAACTTCTTTACATCAGGTATAATCAATTAACTGAATAATGGGGGATTTATATAAAGATATAAAAATAAATTTTTTATGGGGATTTTTCCAGGTATCCCTTTTTTCACTTAATTAATTGCTTGGTCTCGACGTCTTCTAGAATGCAATTTGGAAAAAAAGGAAAAAACGTAGTTGGTTTAGATTAAATTTCCTGAGTACATCTCGTCTCTGATTACATTCCATGAGGATAGTCTTTGCATTTACTTCAAGTAAATATTTACTCTAAGTCGGTGGATAAAATAAAATAACATCCTTTAAATCTATGATAGTACAAAAATAAGTACAAAAGAAAAATAGAAATATAATTTCACTGTCGAACTTGTAGATTAATTTTTTATAATGAAATATTGTTTTTTTATTCACAAAAAAACAACTCTACGAAGTTGAGTCTTTTTACAATTGTCAGGATCAATGCCAATGATTTTTTAAGATTTTGAGAAAACATTAGTTCGATGTATTTCATTATCGAAGCAACTACACTCTCTGTGCGATTGCATAATAAATTTTTAGTTTATATAATTTTCTATACTTCGTTTCAAATAATATAAAATTATTAAAATTGTATTGTTTTAAAAATGTTTACTTATATAATTCAAAATTATAAAATAAATTTATTCAAATTAAAATAATATCATTAATTAAAAAAGAAATTTTTAATTTTATAAAATTTAATTTTAAATTATCTATTAATTGTAATTTATTATAACTTAGTTATTTATACATTAAAGGAATTTCATTAGAAACATGTTCTGATGGAGGATATTTTCTTAATCATTCTAAAGATCTTCCTTCTATTAAATTATCAAAAGTTGACGATACTGTAAATCTTTAATTTTTCACTTTTATATTAACCTTTCGTTTGCAGTTCATTGGCTATAACCGGATCTAATTGAACTACGAAAAAACTACTGTTTTCTTTAAAGTTATTTAATTGTAAAATAAAAGAGGATCGAGCAATCTTTAAATCTTCACTTATCAAGCTCAATTTTTTAGGATAGCTTTCTTTTAAAAAAAATTATTGTTTTAATCGGCGAGCGACTGAAAAAAATATATAAAATTTTTTTAAGCACCCTAATACCCAGAATTAATTCATGAAAGGAGCGATTTATCCATATTCGGGTCTGCAATAATGTAGTGTCTACGATATATAGGTTTAAGGAATGAACTTTGGTCGTTACGATAAGAACCATACAAGTTTTAGGCAGAATTAACACAGTAGAAGGAAAAAAATACTGCTACCAAAAAATTTGCTATTAAAATTAGCAAGTGTTATCCGTAACAGAATTCCTGTGAATTACCTGTAAATCAGAAATTCAAAAAGGAAATTACACCGAAATAATCCTCAATATCTCAACGTGAGGTAAAATGGGACATTTTCCTAAGGTTTTTAGAAAATGGTTTATAAAATTGATAAAATATAATATTAATTCACCAAACCACTTTGTAAAGTTTTCTGAGCCACTGAACTTGAATGTGGTGTTAAAATGAAGATTGAAGAGTTAACATCTGTCAATATTACTATCAATATTGATTATACATACGTTTGTTGCAGTAATCTGGCTGAAATATGAATCGAAATTCTGTTTCATGTACATTTGACACCTGTCAAAGTCGCTACCAATTTTGATAAAATACTAGCGGTCAAGAAAAGGAAACATCAATTTGATGTCGAACTAGAAGAATCTACCGTTTTCTTTGATAAATCAATTTGATACAGTTAATTGGATATAAAAAAAATATTTTACAGGTTGTTACCGAGTCAACAGCTACATAAATATTACGTTAATTTTACAAAATTGAAAATCACACGTGACATAATATGGTAGTCACAAAAAACTCACATGTTACTTACAATTTCTCATTCATTTATGTAACAATGTGAGGTAACATAGTCACGTTCTTACTACGTTATGAGATATATATTTTTCCGTTGTATTTATGCGATACCAATGTAACGAAACCTAAAAGAAATAGTCCGGTTGCCAGAGCACCAAAATGTACACTTCAACCAACCCGCAATTTTTTTTCATAAATCCTTAGTTAATAGCGCCCTGAAAGTAACCTGAAAGTCTTATCTAAAAAAAAGGTTGGCTTCTGTCTTTTTTATTGCAAAATAAGTTGAAAAAAGCGTTTCTTTTTAGTTTTTCCAAAATATCTCTGTTGTTATTGATCTTACGCAAAAAAGTATAGAGAGGAAAGTTGTTTAGAATTAAATTTCCTACCAGATAGGATCGGTAGTATATGTTGAATTTGGTTTTTTATACTGCAAAATTGTTATAGAAATAAAAAAATGTGAAAAAGTTTGTAACTAGGAAACAGTTGCAAAAAATAGTTAAATGTCACTGTAATTACTCTGAAAGATGTATTTCAGTTAGTAGAACATGTAGCCCGAACCCCAATTCCGTCCTTCAAAATGGCGGCTTGTTGCACAAATATGAAGTTTGAACTTCGAGTAGCTATAAAAATTGGGTAACTATAGTTATACGGATGAAATCAATTGCAATCGGTAGCTTATAACGTACTTAATAAATGCTCCGAAGGGATTTTTGAAAATCTGAATCTAACAACATTTTTAAAAATAATAACACGTTGCTAGGATCGGATTTTAGCGAATTATTAAGTTTTAAGGAAGGAGACAAAATGCATTTTAATGTAGGTAGAAAAACATGAATTTTTAAAAAAATCATTACGATCGGCCCTATAGGAGCTGAGATCCGCAACTTTTGGTTGACGAACGATTGCCTCGAAAGTATTTAATATTTTTACTTGAAATTTGGCACAGTTATTGCTGACATAATACTTTAATATGTCCATTTTTCCCGATAGTTGTAGATAGCTTAGTTCGTCTGCAATGAGCAATAAACGAACGTAAAAAATACGCGTACCGCGCCGCGGCTCCCCGCACCGCTCGACGCGCTGGTGAGGGAACCGATCGGCGACGGAGAGCCTGGCGGAGCAACATTTCCGAATCTTAGTTAAAAATTGATTTACTCGGCTATGGAATGTGCTACGGTAATAATTTTTTTTTCATTTAACTTGTTTTTTTTCCCATCTTTTCAAACGTTTCAATATAAATTGCATGAGTACACTACAAACGTTAGAAATATTCATTTTTCATAGCATTTTTCGTCTAAATTTTTTTTATAAATGAAGTATATTACCCTGCAAGGAAGTAAAATGTTCTATTCTTTTAGTTTCTTACTGATTGTGAGTAAGGGATAAGGTAATAGATATGATTTACTTATGATAATGATTTACTTTAAATTGTTCGTATTTTTTTTTAAACTTTTCCAATTTTCGAATAAGAATTGTATTTTTAAATACAAGTATTAATACACGAAGAATTTTGAAAATAAGTAATAATTTGAAGAAATGCTAGCAAATGAAAGCAAGCGTAAAAGAAATATTCGATAAATATTTTAGACGTACATCTTTTACTCAGCAAGAAATTAAAAGAATAGAACATTTTACATCCTTATAGGGTAATATACTTCAATTGTAAAAAAAAGTTTATTAAGATGAAAAATGCTATGAAAAATGAACATTTCTAACATTTGTAGTGTAGTCATGCAATTTTTATTGAAACGGTTGAAAAGATGGGAAAAAACAAGTTGAATGAAAAAAAAAATTATTTCCGTAGCACATTCCATAGCCGAGTAAACCAATTTTTAACTAAGATTCGGAAATATTACTCCACCAGGCTCTCTCCGTTGCCGATCGGTTCCCCCACCAGCGCGTCGAGCGGTGCGGGGAGCCGCGGCGCCGTACGCGTATTTTTTATGTTCGTTTATTGCTCATTGCAGACGAACTAAGCTCTCTACAACTATCGGGAAAAATGGACATATTAAAGTATTTTTCAGCAATAACTGTGCCAAATTTCAAGTAAAAATATTAAATACTTTCGACGCAATCATTCGTAAACCAAAAGTTGCGGATCTCAGCTCCTACAGGGCCGATCATAATGATTTTTTTTTAAAATTCATGTTTTTCTATCTACATTAAAATGCATTTTGTCTCCTTCCTTAAAACTTAATAATTCGCTAAAATCCGATTCTAGCAACGTGTTTTTATTCTTAAAAATATTGTTACATTCAGATTTTCAAAAATCCCTTCGGAGCATTTATTAAGTACGTTATAAGCTACCGATTGCAATTGATTTCATCCGTATAACTATAGTTGCCCAATTTTTATAGCTACTCAAAGTTCAAACTTCTTATTTTTGCAACAAGCCGCCATTTTGAAACGGCATTGGGGTTCGGGCTACATGTTCTACTAACTGAAATACATCTTTCAGAGTAATTACAGCGACATTTAACTATTTTTTGCAACTGTTTCCTAGTTACAAACTTTTTCACATTATTTTATTTCTATAACAATGTTGCAGTATAAAAAACCAAATTCAACATATACTACCGATCCTATCTTGTAGGAAATTTAATTCTGAGCAACTTTCCTGTCTATACTTTTTTGCGTAAAATCAATAACAACAGAGATATTTTTGAAAAACTAAAACGAAACGCTTTTTTCAACTTATTTTGCAATAAAAAAGACAGAAGCCGAACTTTTTTTTAGATAAGACTTTCAGGTTACTTTCAGGGCGCTATTAACTAACGAATTATGAAAAAAAATTGCGGGTTGGTTGAAGTGTACATTTTGGTGCTCTGGCAACCGGACTAAAACGTATTTGTTGCAACTTTCATGGCGGAAAAATTTCTTCAAAAAATATTCTATCCCATACTTACAATGATCCACGTCAAAGTATGAAATATTACAACCTTTAAAACGTTCTAAAAAGTGGTGTTTTTTAGTAGAAACTTTCTACATCTTGCTACAACATTCGACCACTCCAAGTTTAACAGAAATAGTAAGTTGTAGTTTTTCATAAGAATAACAATTTTTAATAATTAATTACAACTTTTCACCAGCCCCTTTTACGTCACAAATTGTAAGAATAATAAAGCGAAATAGTTAGTCGTAATTTCTTGTAAAAAAAACTCCAACTTTTAGAAGATTTTATGAATATTTATGAGTTTCCAGACGTTATTTCTAGTGCCCATGATTAGAAAGTAGTCCAAGTCATATTTTTTTGTGTTGATAAATTTAAAGAATTTATTTTAAATAAAATAAAAAATGTTTTTACATTCTGCAACATTGAAAGTTGAAATTTTAGTGGTCTTGATTAATGAAGAAAAAAATGTATTGCAAGATATTGGGTTAACAAATAAGTTTGTTCGGTTTTTTAGAGCTTACACTGGAACAAAAACCGAACGAACTTACTTGTCAACCCAATAAAACGACGCGAGATAACTGAAAATCTCATCTTTTTTAAATCTTAACTTAGACCACTTTCATAATTATGGGCACATATGTAAAATTTGTAATGCTTGAAAATTACAATTTTCAACAATATACAGGCAGCCCTCGACTTTTGCACATTCTACTTTCCCACAATTCTCTATTTCGCACATTTAAAAAATTTCAACTTTGTAAGCCTTTGCGGTCGAATGTTCCCTCTGTGAGCTGACATAAAAGAGTCGACAATAAAAGGTTCCTGGAAATAATTATGCCCACAAATGCTGAATGATTTTACAAATTTCGAAGAAACACCGGAAACTATCACCGATGAAAGAGTTAGTCTCATGAATGAATTTAACTTGGACGTCAACAACGAGGATGTTGATGATTTCATTGAATCTCACTCAACACCACTGTCAAATCAATATCTAATTGAGCAACAATTGATTAACACGTTAACTGTCACGTCGGTCACCGGTGACCGACACTAAACTTTCCGTTCAGGCCACGCTCGTTGTGACAAATGCAATAGCCTGTACCATTACGACTCACACGAGGTGGATAGGGAATCACATAAACTGTTCATGGCAGTCAACGTGTTAACAATAAAATACATAACGACAGTGAGGAAGAAGAAGCCAATAAAAACGTAAAGACTTTGATAATTAACCCTTTCATTACGGGTGCCGACTATAGTCGGCGGCCGCGCGACGAACTGTGTGTACAGGTGCCGACTATAGTCGGCGCTCGCGCGATGGTTATTTTGGAATTTATCTTTCTGAAGTAAATTACTAGGAATTATAATTTGATGTCTAACTATCCCAAATTGTATTTTTTTAAATAGCAAAATTGCTAAATATGTAAATAACTGAGTATTCATTACCGACGTGCAAAATGCACTCTTCGCAGGGCGATGCCCCGCGTTCAGTAGCGTCACTCCAGTGGAGCGGACTGCCGTAAGGAAAGGGTTAAAAATATGAATGAAGTCTTTATCCGTCTAGACAAATTTTTAACTATTATGGAGGAATGCGATCCCAATAGAGAACGTATATCTCAAGTACGTAGGGCAATACAAAAAGACAATGCGTGTTATAGAAATCTTTTTTATGAAAAGAAAAAAAAAGGAGCTACTCAACTAAATCTTGACAAGAAAATACCCGAAAGCTAAATAGATAAATAAATAGTTTAAAACACCGTTTTTGGTGCATACTTTATTAGATCCCTCTACTTTCGAACATTCAACATTCGCACACACTTTCAGGAACCAATTGTGTGTGAAAGTCGAGGGCCCACTGTAAAAAAATAGGAAAGTTACTATAACACACAATTGTAATATTGTGGGCCAAGTATAATGTATAAAATATAGGACATAGTTTATGCGTATGATTACTATATGAACCTCGCACTCTGACTCAAAAAAATTCAATTCAAATTTGACAATTGTCAACTTCTGATTGACTCTTAAATCGTCATCAGCAACCCCAACAATCTTTCTGAAATCAATTTTGAGTTCATTTCACGTAACATATCACAATAGAGTCATGGCAATCCCCTAGATCCTCTTCTTGGCCTTCCACATGAAAAAAATCAGGGTTGCTTGGAAAAGGTTAAACAAAATACCCCATCCGATGTCGGAATCAAAAATTTGTATCAAAGAAAAGTAACTGAAAGAATAATAAAGTTACTATACCGCACAAGCGCTGTGGGATTGATCACGGCCGTATGACCGAGAAATAGAGCCACGGATAATCGTAATATAGTGGGCAAAGTTTAATGTATAAAATATAGGACGTAGTTTATGCGTATAATTATTATACGTGAAATTGACGTTTGTCTTATGAAATAATGCACGACTCGAAAAAGCTCTAAAAAGTAAAACAATACCTTCGTGGGTTCGCGGGATAGAATCCATGATGAACGTATTGTATGTACTAACAGTGATTCCACGACGTGACTACTCTTCACTTACGCGGCTTCCACAGACAAACGTGACAATCCCGATTCGGCTCCTATAATAAATACGATCGAGGAATTAATTGACCCGTAATAACGGGCGAAACGTTAATGAACACGTTTTTGCAAATCTCAAGCGTGTATCAACACTATAAACGGAACAGAACTGAGATACGATCTATTAGCGATGCCCACTTTATTATTTACGCACCGCCATATTGTATCAGAATGTTAAAGGCGTCTTTACATTGCCATGAAGCGCGTATGCCTCTCTCCTCACACATAGAAACTTCGCTCGGGCAATTACGCGTCAGAATCAGTTGCGAGAAGGTATATAGATGGTGCTACTGTACAGTTCCGATTCTGGACAATTTTCAGGATGAGCGTTAGGTCATGAGAACATACAAAGATGGCGCTGCAAGAAAGTAATGATTTTGGACAAACTAATGGATACTTTTGAAGGTAGGATAACGGTCTCTATTTGTGCGTTTGTCCCAATTAATGTGCTTCTGTATTTAAATAAAGTCATAGAGAGAAAGGAGTAAAAATAATAAACAGAATACTTTTCTTATTATGATAAACTACTAATATATAGATCTGCATAAACGTGCGCAAGGGGGTTGCCAAAAAAAACCCCAAATAATTTTAATCAATGTCAAATTTTTACTTAATTGATCAAAATTTTATAATGGTTTCAAATACCCTAGGGGCTATCCATAAATTACGTCACAGATTAAGGGGGAGGCAGGGGGTCAATAAAGTGTGACACCGTGTGACAAGGGGGGGTATGGGTCATGAGCTTCGTGACGTCACATATATTAGGTGTACCGAAAAGTAATCAAAATTTCTTCAATGAGCTCACCACAGTTAGTTTGTGAAGAAATTTTGATTACTTTTCGGTACCCCTAATATAAACCTAAAGTATTAAAACTCTAAATTTCAACTCTAACGAAAAATTTTAAACTATTATCAACTGTATCAATATACTATTATAAGATTTAGGGGTTATACGCACTTAGAAGGTCGAAAAAAATGCGATTTTTCAAGAATTTTTCCTAGAGAGACATTTTAATTCATTAATTTCTAACTTTGTGTATATCTTGTAGTAGTCTTTGACTACTTTCTCAATTTTTTGGTATAAAAATAATCATTCTGACAGCTACTGCAGCTAATCTCCGGGAGTACCTCGAAAGAAACACGTTTTGCGGTGAGCACGATATCTCGGGACTGGGTTATCTGAAATAAAAAAACCAAAATTTTTTCGTTAATATAACGTATTATCTCGTGTTTGATCGTTGGGTTTTGCAAAATACTAATTTTTTACAAAATGACGGCTTCGTAAAGCAGAAATATGAATTTTTCATGAGAATTTTGCCCGTAAATTGTTCGTAAAATGAAAAATATTTGTCGTAGAGTCAAAATCAACGATCAATTACTAAATAATATATCTATAAAGCTTGTGCAATAATTTAAGACCGATCGGTTTAGCTGTTTTTGAAAAATCTTGCTCACCGCAAAACGTGTTTTTTTCGAGGTGCTCCCGGAGATTGGCTGCAGCGGCTGTCAGAATGATTATTTTTATACCAAAAAAATTGAGAAAGTAGTCAAAGATTACTATAATATATACACAAAGTTTGAAATTAATAAATTAAAATATCTCTCCAGGAAAAATTCTTGAAAAATCGCCTTTTTTTCGGCCTTCTAAGTCCGTACAACCCCTTAAATCTGTTTGTATCACTTTTTGGCGGAGAACGAAGTGACTGCTATGCCAATCATAAATAATATAAAAGAGTGGATGCAAAGTCCATGGACACATGATGTTTAAATTTTTTATCGCTTATTTGATTTGTTATATTTTGTAAAATTTCTAAAATGTTTGATTTATTCTTGATTTTATGAAAAAAAATTTTAAATAGAAATATACATATAAGTAATTTTGGAAGTGCTCTTTTATTTTGATAATTTCTAAATTTAACATTGCAAAATATGTGACGGTCCCATCAGGAATGGGGGGGGGTCGCACAAATGTAAGCACCTATGCCAAGGACGGGGAGGGGGGGGGGCTCCAAATATCATGACGTAATTTATGGATGGCCCCTATAAGAAAACAAGTTCGATTGTTACAAACTTTTTATACATTATAAAAATGTGTAAACTTCCTTTTTTTACAATTATTTATAAATATTCGAAATTCGTAATAACTTGATAATAATTGATAAATTTTCGTCAAACCTGTCGAAATTTGTAAGATAATTTATATTATTTATCAGAAATTTTTAAAAATCCAATTCGTTTTTTTAGAGTGAATTCAAGCGCTACGTGGTTGCCTTGTCCCTTGGTAACCCTAAATGATTTTGAATGTTCATGAAAAATAAAATTTCACTAAATTCGTTGGAATTATGGTTTAGGGTTGCTACTTTGTGATAAATCCGCTGCATTGTTATTTTAAATAACTTTTACAAAAATTTAAATGAGTATCAAGTCTTGAAATTTATCAAAGGGTATAGCCGAATAAGCATGATAAATGTGCTCCTAAACCAAATTGAACTTACGTTACGTCAATCGAAAGAGCTTTCTACGAAATCCATTTCCACGAAGTTTTAACCACCTACCCCTCTTACTAGGGTAGTTATTAAGCGAAACATGATTTACAGTTTAACCTTAATTTCTTCTTTCCTATTCTAGCAAAAATGATGAAAAAATCTGCATTACTGTAATTAGTGTGTTATATATCATGAAATTTTTTCAGAATTTTTGGCTGAAAAATCTATTTTTAAAAAATTACAAAAGTTTTAATATTCAATTTTTTAATTGAAATTATCAAGTGACAACCTTGATATTTTTACGGTAAAAGCTTTTTATAATGCCTACTAATTCCTAATTTTTTCAGATTTTTGAGAATGGTGCAACAATATGAAAAAAATTAAAAATTACTTTTTTCTTATTTTACTGTGTATGGAAGTAATCATTAGTCAAGATTGTAAATCTTGGCAATTCTCTTTGATATGTGCAAGAAGCTAATTGGTAATGATGAATCGAATTATTTACTGCATAACAATATCTTCAAATGCAAAAACAAGACGAATCCGTTCGAAGTAACATATATTTCTGGTATTATGATTATACTGTAAGAAATATACATATTTTATATTACTTAAGGGGGAACAACAGTGTGACAGTAGTAGAAATAGGCGATATTTTTGATATTTTTTTTTATTCACTCATGTACTCCACAAATGTCACTGTTAAAGGGTTAAAGAATACGTACTTTGAACTTCGTTTAAAAATTTTTTTTATGAAGAAATATATATTTTGTAGTTGGTCGCTGTAAATACGCTGCACGGTAGAGGCGCCTTACTGGTTGTCATCATAACTCGCCTATTGATGATCCGAAAATCAAAAAGAAAATACTGTTTTAGTCTATATTAGTATGGCTTCAGTTAAGCGTACGGATTTTTTTATATATTCATATTTACTATTTTTTTTTCTCTCTGAAAGGAAGAATTTTTTGGTTCTCTTTTTCGGGAATTTTCTTTGGAGAATTGCAATTTTAACAATAATTGGTTTTTCAAAAATCGGGTACGCTTAACTGAAGCCATACTAATGTAGATTAAAACAGTGTTTTCCTTTTGATTTTCAGATCATCGATAAGCGAATTATGATGACAACCAGTAACGCGCCTCTTCCGTGCAGCGTATTACAGCGACCACTATAAATGTACAACAAAATATATATTTCTTTATAAAAAATTTTTTAAACGAAGTTCAAAGTACGTATTCTTTAACCCTTTAACACTGACATTCGTGGAGTACATGAGTGAATAAAAATAAAATCATAAATATCGCCTATTTCTACTACTGTCACACTGTTGTTCCCCCTTAACGGTTTTAGTGCCAGAGGTCTTTTTTTCGAAATAAAAAATTGCAAAGCGGCGCAATAGCGGTCTTTTCATTCCTTATTTAAAAAATACTGGCATTTTTGGACATGGAACAGAAGAAGCGCGATCGCACCGTTTGGCACTAAAACGGTTAAATAAGTATTTCAATTCTACCAACTATTACGAGTAGTTTTTTATTTTTTAAATGCCATGTGTTTAATAAAATAAATATTTCAATTCTACCAATTGTTACAAATACTTTTTTATATTTAAATTATTATAAATGCCATGTGTTTGTTGTAATAAACATTTCAAATCTACCAATTGTTATGAGCAGTTTTTTGTTTTTTAAAAAACTAAAAAATGCTTCTAGTAGTTGGTATTGGGTTGGCAAATAAGATCGTTCGGTTCTTTAAAGGGGAATAAACACAAAAACCGAACAAACTTATTTGCCAACCCAATAGGATTGAATTACTTATTTTATGTAACATATATATTGGATTGGCAACTAAGCAATTGCCAATTTTTTAAAGCAGATAAATGAAAAAATCCGCAATTACTTAGTTGCCAAACCCAGTAATTAAAATTAAAAAAGTATTTGTAACAGTTGGTAGAATTGAAATATTTATTTTATCAAATACATGGATTCAAAAAATAAAAAAACTGCCTGTAATAGTTGGTAGGATTGAAATACTTATTTAACCACTTGCGCTATCGGACGTGAACACCACGTCCAACAGTCATTTAACCGCATATTATACAGGGTTATTCAGAGCACCCTTACCAGGCCCCATTTGAAAAACAGTGTATAGGAGCTAAATCCTGGTATAGGTGCTCTGAATAACTCTGTATCGTAGAGCACAGCACAGCAACCGAAAGTTAAATCGTAGCGCAAGTGGTTAAGTATAATATAAAATATGTATATTTTTTACAGTACAATCATAATACCAGAAATATACGTTACTTTGAACGGATTCATCTTGTTTTTATATTTGACGATATTGTTGTGCAGTAAATAATTCGATCCATCATTACCAATTAGCTTCTCACTTATATCAAAGAGAATTGCCAAGATTTACAGCTTTGACTAATGGTTACTTCTATACACAGGAAAATGAGAAAAAAATAATTTTTAATTTTTTCATATTGTTGCACCATTCCCAAAAATCTGAAAAAATTAGGAATTAGTAGGCATTATAAAAAGCTTCCACCGTAAAAATATCAAGGTTGTCACTTGATAATTTCAATTAAAAAATTGAATATTAAAACTTGTAATTTTTGTAATTTTTTAAAAATAGATTTTTCAGCTAAATATTCTGAAAAAATTTCATGATACAGTACGATCGCTCTACAAGATACCTTCGATCTCGGTCTACAAGATACCTCGGGTTCCCCTTCGCTATCCACTACCCCCACTCGTAATGCCCCTTCTCCTTTGAATGTGGAGTCGCTCGCTCCACACAATGTATGTACCACGGAAATTAATGGCAAACAATAGTGAGATCTATTTCTCTCCGGCGTAACAGGCCGCTGAGTGGGGGAACGGTAGTTTTCTTCTGTTTTCAGAATCATATTCCCCTTCGGTCCCTTTGGTATCTTGTAGAGCGAGCGTACTGTATATAACACACTAATTACAGTATTGCAGATTTTTTTCATAATTTTTGCTAGAATAGAAAAGAAGAAATTAAGTTTAAACTGTAAATCATGTTTCGCTTAATAATTACCCTAGTAATAGGGGTAGGTGGTTAAAACTTTGTGGAAATGGATTTCTTAGAAAGCTCTTTCGATTGACGTAACGTAAGTTCAATTTGGTTTAGGGGCACTTTTATCATGCTTATTCGGCTATACCCTTTATTATAGTTTTGAATCGAAACGTTTCAAAACAAATCGACAATTTTCATTTTTCTAATCGTGCGCAGCGGGATTACCATAGTAGCCTTCATGACGTGAATTAATTTTTATCAAATTCATAATGAATTGCTTCAAATTATTATGGTTTTCAATTTAAGGGGGTAGGTGTTGTTACGAACCAAAATGGCTCATTATTAAAATACTTCCTTTTGTTATAATTTATCATAAGATCTATCATTAAGATATAAGCAATCTCGAAGCAAGCATGAAACAGTCAAGAACACATCTTTTGCAAACGCAGCACATGTCTCATACACCTCTGTCATTCACCTCCAGCATAGTCAGCTGCTTATCTACAAAGAATATAGGAACACACATGTACACTCCATGTACATGTGCCCCCCAGAATCAATTATTAACTTTTCGACCCCCACTCAATTTGACTGTATAAATATCAGGCAAATCACTACTTTTCAGAGAGTCTGGTCTCAGGCAAGCTCGGTGTAAGGGGCTCGTCCACTAACCGTTTGTCTTTGTACGACTATCCTCTGCCGATAGCTTATAGACGTAGCGCACCCATAGGGTAGGCACGCCTGGCACACATAAGAAGGTCACGCGTGTTGAGTATTATCTATTGTCAGTCTTCCTGTTGGATCCGTACAAGGAAGAACCTATTAGGCCGCTGACCGCTTAGTAAACCCAAGCTCCTGAGGAAGACCCACTCTCTCACCCAAGTTACATTCTTTTCTATTAAATTCCAAAAGTCGATCATAAAGCAAGTAAAAGGGACTTATATTCTTTGTACACGTAGGAAACAATATAAGCCGTTAGAGTCAAATCATCGAAATTACGATCTATTTGTATTATTCACAGTTGTAAGTTTTCAAGAATAATAAATACTAATAAGATATTTAATCTGGATTAAACCCCTTATTTTCCGAATCATTCTTTCAATGTTCTAATCACTTTCAGCAAGGTGTACTTTAGTACTTTAAGGTGCAAGCATCCCGCCACCCGTATTCCTTAGCCGCTCAAGTAATACGTGCATGGTCAGTCCTACTATACTCGGAGATATCTCATACGGAAGAGTATCGCTTACGCGATATCAGAGTAGAGGTTGTAGAGGTAGTAGAGGTTGAGCATATACGCACCCACTCATATAGAGTCAGTACGTAACAGTGTCACAGATATAGGAAAAAAAAAAGAATCTTCAAAATTTTTTTTGAAGAGCGGTTGTACTTTTATTGAAAAAACTTCTTTTACGTTAAAATATTACTGAAAAACTACAAGAAAAAAATTTTTTTTAGCCATGGCGAGGTTGAGTTGTCCGGGAGAGGGCGCCACATTTTATCAGCAAAAATTTGTACGTCATGCGGTGCCCAGCATCCGAGCCCAACATGATGTTTTGAAAAAAAAAATTCTTTGTGAAGGATAGGCGTATCCCCGTTCCTCCAACCCAGTCCGCCCCATCAGAAGTCAATAGGAAGTTCATGGGCCGATTTTAAGTAGCGGTTCTAATCATGTAAGCAGAAATAAATTGTTTCCAATTTGTTTTAATTACCAGTGATATTCTCGAATGGGCGGCAGATTGGTGGTATGGAACGAATTGATAATGCATGTGAAGTAATCACAACTAGTTACCTTTTAGTTGCTTTAAAGTTGCTCCATAAAGTCGAGGACTCCAGGGAACCGGGGGAAAATGTCTACTTTTTTCCTCCATCACTCTTATTCTTGCCTTTGTCTCTCTTCTGGGGATTTTCCAGGTACACCTTCAAACCGTACCTTAGCCGTCGTAATGCTTTCATGATTGTCAGAAACTAAGAAGGTACCCGATCATAAACTTTTATATCTAAAGTGGAAGTTCAGCTTCGTGAAGTAGGAGAAGAAGTGGAAGGTGAATATGGGGAAGCAGGAAAGAAAGGAATTGTTGAGCAACGACTGCTCATACGTCTTGTAGACTTTTTTAAGACCTTTTTCACCTATTTTCCAGAGAACCTGTAAAACAACTTATCAATTAGACTTCGAAGGCAGACCTATTCATAACAAATTAACAACTAACTCTAAATTCACAATTTAGTTGCACCTTTTATTTTTTTATACGATTGTCCTGTTTTTCATCCTAAGTGCATCTTCGGTATATTCTTAGCGAATCTCGTAATTATATTTATGCTTATCTCCGTGCATTGTTACTACCCATCAAAGTCTTCAATTTTCCCTTGTCCATCGCGTCAAAGAAAAAAACTTCACCGACAGTTGATAGTTCTCAGGAAAAAGGAAAAGCACTTGTCATACTGAGAATGCGGGAAACACTGAACGAACGTCGACCTAAGAAAATTTCCAACCACATGCATTTCCACCTCAGCCTTCGCTAGCATTAATAATTTACGCGCGGTAAAACAAACCGGTAGACTATGATATTGTCCCAGGTAATTATTAGAATTGATTTAATTTCACAGCGATGAGGTATAGAGTACGTTTAATTTATGCCAGAGGCTATGTTGGCTATAGTTCTCCATTTGCAACCCTTTCCCACATTTTCTGCAATATGCATACGACAAATGTCGGTTTCTATACCGGCAGTGTCTTATTGATATGTACATGATATACTGTATATGGTCAAAGGAGTATCTTTATCCTACTGCAAGTAGCAGAATCGCATTATTAATTAACCTGTAATTTTGCAAACATGCAATATTCCCCTGCTCACTAAGGAAGTGAAGAGAAAAGACTTAGGTTGCGCCCAGTTCGAACTCACTCCGGGACAAATCTGAAATATCAATGATGGATGTCATACCAGTGGCTATGATGTCCCAGAAACTGTGCAAAGCGTGGATAGATCGAAACGAAGCAAAAGTCTATTCGAAACCGATACACATCCTGCGTTCAATTTACCGGGTTATCGCGGTATCATCTTTCTTTGGCCTGACTTGTCTCATGGGGTTCAGTGTCTACAACTCAAAAGACAACCTCGAAGAAGTAACCGAAATTGTGTTCTTTCTATTTAGCTGTGTTACGGTTTTCTGCAAATTGTTGAACTACTACTACGGTCGAGACGCAGTACTAAGTGTCTTGGACACTTTCCGCGACGAGATTTGTATCCCCGTGAATGACGCAGAAAAATTTGCAGCCAAGCGTGTGAAGCTTTATGATCGTCTGAACCTTATATTCGTCTTCGGTGTCTTTGGGACGACTCTTTTTAGTAGCATTTGCCCTATATTTAGCTCAGTGTCCGGTTCTCAGGTCTACCCGATGTACCTGAAGATCCCCTACAACATCTCCAACGATTATGTTTACGCTATGGTGTACTGTTCTATTTGTTTTGCATGGTTCCAAGCTGCGAGCTTCGGGGCATTTGTTGACTCGCTCGTGTATCAGCTTTTAATCCATCTGATCGCGCAATTGCAATTATTGTCGCACCGCTACACCGCGGTTATTAATTGCTACAAATACTCCCAGTTCGTAAAATGCATCCGACACCACGTTCTCTTGCAAGTAACCGTCAGGAACTTAGAGGCTCTTTTTATGGGTGTAGTCGTGTTGTTTCTAGTCATGAGTCTCATTGGTGTCTGTACTTCCATATTTCAAATTACCAAGGTAAGTCACCCTCATCAGCAACCTCACCTTGCTGATGCGTTTGAATAAAATGCAAGAGCATAGCTCGACAAATTAACTCACTTTTGGTGAATTATAACATATTTGCACAGGCTCGGGATGTGACGATGCAGGTATGTTACAGTGCCACATATTGCGTGGCACTGTTTTTCGAAATTTTCCTTTATTGCCACTTGGGACATGAACTGCAGGAGAAGGTATGTAAGTGAAATTCGTAGAAACGCGTAAAACTGTTGCATTATCTTTCTATTATCACTTTAAATCTAATTTTAATCTATATTTACTTACTTTTTTAAATTTATTTGTATCTTTAAACTGTTAAGTCTATTTTTATTAATTATACTGTTATTGATTGTAAATTTTATATCTGCGTTTTAGGGGACTTGTCCCAAAGCCTTAAATAAATAACTCTATGTATACAAAACTCTCATATGCACTTACAAAAGCATGTAGGTAGCAGATATTTAAATATAAATAAATAAATGGATATTAAATAAATTAATATTGAAATAAGTTAAATGCCTGATTGGTAGAAATGTATTATGCACTGTTTATTTCACGCAATCGACAAAAGTTAAAAAAAAAGTAAAATTAAAAAACTTGTATCAAATAATTTCGAACAAATTTTCTTTTGCACTGGAGTTTTGCAATTGAGTACTGCCAACCTCAATTGCCTAAAATATTAATTGTTTAAAATTATCGTAAATATAAATAAATAATATAAGTAGGTAATAAAATATTTAAAATCGATTTTTTTATTAAATGTAATTTTTTGGGATTACGAATTTGCTAATAATATTCATATTCAAGTATTATAGTTCGGCTCAGTTTTACTGCCAACATAACTACAGAGCACAATAGAGTATATCTTAACGTCAAAATGTCGGCTGAATCACAAAATTTACAAGTGAGGTTGAAAGGAAAATTCTTGTGGAAGAAGCAATTAAAACGTTTTCGGCAATGCTCAGAAATGGGGAAAAAGAATAAAAAGATGGAATCTATAAACAAGAAACAGGATAACACATTCCCTATATTTTTGTTACATATTCTGTTTCACACAGCAGTTCAAACTTACCGCGTAATTGAAAAGCGATGTTGCCAAGTCTAACGTTCAGCTGATGTAAAATCTGTATATTACGATTTAATCAATTAATTTAGACTAAAAATAAACGGTAAATCTCGTCTATTTTTCTCTGAAATAATTAACAAGCTTTGATTTATCCGATAAGAAATTTTATTTCGTTTTTGAACATTCTAAAAGTAATTATTTTTCATATCAAACCTTACTCGCCATAAGAGCACATGTTAAATTACCTTTATTTTTATTCGATTTTGTCAATAACAAAACGGTAAAAAATTCTGAAAAAATTCATAGAATATTTTTTTTATATTAAGAAAAAGATACCATTTTTTCAGAATTTTTTGACATATTAAAACTTTTTGGCAAACGTCCTTAAATAAAAAGTGAGGCAAAAAAATGCATTTTGCTTATTACAATACTGGTTTATTTATTTATATTTACAAATGTGTCATATTATTTGTTATTCAGCTTTTGTCCGCAAGTTTCGTATGTCTATAGTAATATTCTTTTCTTTAGAGGTAACGAATTCTGGGTTATATTAAATTTTTGATCCTTTTATATATAAATCCAGAGCATCTGCTTCAAAGATGCCATATACCATGGAGATTGGCTATTATTAAATGTGAAGGAACGTCGACATATGAAATTCATAATGCAAGCTGGCCAACAGGGTTTCGTCGTTTCATATCATGGCATTTGCCAACTGAATCATACGACTCTAATGTGGGTAAGTTTCAATTACATATAATATCTAAAACAATCGACTTTTAAATAATACTCACTAATTCTGAGCTAATTTGTATTGTACGTTCTTTAGTGGAACTTAGGTTTTTACAACTTTGCAGATTCTCAAAATGTCATACAGTTCTTATAATCTTCTCGCACAAGCACAACGGTCACTCTTCCCGGATGACAGTTGAAAAATGTCGAAGATAACACATGTATGCATATTTATATTCGAATGTAAGACTGTTTAATTGTAAGATTTTTTTAAGGTAGAAAGATATTAAATGAAAAGTTAGAAACAGGTTAGGGAGATATAAATCCCTCTACAAAAACATCTCTGGTGAAAAAAGAGACAAGTTCAACGTGTGAAAAACTGAACTTGTCGGGCTCATAATTCAAACTTTGAGTATTCCTCAAAACACATTGTTCGGGGCCAGACAAGTTCCAGTAGTGGTTCTAATCATGTAAGCAGAATTAAATTATTCTCAATTTGTTTTAGTTACCAGTGATATTATCAAATGGGCGACAGATAGATGGTATGGAACGAATGGATAATGTATGTGAAGTAACCACAACAGTTACCTTTTTGAACGTCTTGTCTAATGTCCTAATAAAACGTTGCTAGTACTTATCGATTCTTAACCCTTTCGCTACGGCGGTCCTCGCCACGGAGTGCCTTTTAAACGCGCGCAATTTTCAGCATTCGGGGCCAAGACTTTTGTCTCAAAAACGATTTTGTAACATTACTTTTAAAACCAAAATTATTAAAAAAAAACAATTCAACAAGGCTTGCAATTGTTTGCGAACAGAGAAAAGCTAGTCGATAGCATTTGGCTTGATTTTAGGCTCCATTTCTGTAATAGATTGTCGTGTCCAGGCAGCGTTTTGTGGCGGGTGACTATAGTCACCGTTAGTAGCGAAAGGGTTAACTGATAAAGTCGACATTGTAAAGAATACTTGAACTTGCCTAATATTACTAGATTTCATTGCTTTTTCGGGCAGATTATTCTCAAAGTATGCTACAAATTTTTTTTTCCATATTAATACTATGGACATTACGCACTTGTTTTACATCATAATTCTTATTGAAAATTTTTTGTATTTATAGAGAAGAACTCGTTTTCGTGACATTTTGCATCATAGATTCCTTTTTTTAGAAATATCAATTTTCACACATTGAACTTGTCTCTCTTTTTTTTCACCAGAGGTGTTTTTGTAGAGGGATCTGTCTAATTTTTGCAATGTAACCTTTCGTCAATATAATCTTGTAATATCTGTTATTTATACTTTTGGGCCTTATGTTCTATTTCGGGCCTTATATTGTATGTTTGCAGTTAAATTACTATATTACAACGTTAAATATCAAATTCTATCATGTGAAACTTAATGTTCAATTTTTCGGGCCCTACCTTTTATTTTGGGACTTGCGTTGTGTATTGAATATCTAATTACCATGTTACGGCGATGATTTTGAAATATGATCTTGTAATATCTATTATTTATACTTTTGGGCCTTATACAGGAGCCTACGGGCACGGATTAGTATAGGCCGCATGGTAAGCGAGTCTTGATAGACACGCGTCCTTGAAGAGGCGGGTTCCCAGTAGTCAAGGGGGAACCAGGCGGAGATACGCGCTTTGTACGCGAATCTGGCGATGTAGAGTAGAGATCATTTCTGAATCCTCGGAAAATGCAGAATGCACCTTCCTAATAGGAGCTGAGAATTAGGAGACGTCTCAAATTGTAGCGCCTTAAGAATTGGGAAGGTGGCCGTGAGGTAAATGATGCAACTGCATTTTCCGTGGAATAATGCACCGTAGGTCATAGAAGGATTAGTAAAATAATCTCCTGTTCGCTAGAACACATTAGGCGTAGAAGAAAAAGTAGAGCTTTCTGGAAGGTTCACGTGCGTGGCCCGCGTCGTTAAATAGAGGCTCAGGCAAGTTTCTCGCCTCTTTGCTCTGCTTCTCGGTTAACGTCAAGATCGTCGACTTCATAGAATTCGCGAGAGCCGAATATTTGTGTGAAGATCTGGAAGAAGGATCTATTTTGAGTTTCTGTAAAGAACAAACTCAATTATTGTGTGTTGATTCTCTCGCGGGAATCCTGAATAGACTTGTGCGCAACTTCGTGTGGCAGTCAGTAGACCATTGTGAATGGTCCTTGTGGATTCTCTCCCCGTAATTGTTGAGGGAAAAAAGGCGAAAAAGCCAGCCAAGTTGGTGCATCATCTCCAGGAGGAGATCACTTTCCGGCTTTGTATAATATCCAATTCAAAAGTCCGGAAAGAGGGGTAAAAAGGCCCAGTTGGATTGCCTGTAGGGTAGATGCGCGCAATGCATCTCACCACATCGTCTTACCCAATCATCTTGGATGCTGGAAGTTGGGGAAGGAACCCCAATTGCATCCTGAGTCAGCACAACAATAAGGGAGAAAGGAAGGGGAAGCCGACGTAGCAGCGTGTGATGTCAGCCCACTGGACGGAGGAAGAGAGACGACACGAGTACGGCAGAGAGCCGTGCGAACAACTAACAAGGAAACCACCCGAACCCGAACACACCGATTTTGATAATTTTTATATATGTTGTAGAGCACAAAAAAATAAGAGATACGTGTTTTTTATTATCTGCTAATAAACGTTTTTAAGGGGTGAAAACCACCCTCAAAGTTGACCCCAAAAATCGTTTTTTTTATATATCTCGGCTCCTAATGAATATTTTGCGATGGGACAAAATGGAAAATGTTCCTTGCAGAAAACACTAGTTAATAGATTTTTTTTAGACTATAGGGGTTGCAACCCCTATTTTTTATTTTAGAAAAACCTTATTTTTCATTGATATATCGACTGTAAAAAATCAATTTTATCCTTAAAAAAATAGAAAAAAATATTTTTTGTAATAAAATGAAATAATTTAGTTGACATATTTCAGGATTTTGCGAAAAACCACCCCTACATTCCTTCACTACCCTTTAAGGCGAATATCCACTTATAGCAATGAAAAGCATATTTCTCCCGAGAAATGTACTCTCCATGTCAGCTGAATATTATTCTGTGTCAATTAGGAGGGTGCAATGACATTTTTGAGCCAAAAAGAATTATGGGGTGACAAATTTCCACCCCCAAATAACTTTATCCAGATATATCACGGCCCCTAATGAACATTTTGCAATGGGGCTAAATGGAAAATGTTTCTTATGAAAAACGCTATTTAATGGATGTTTTTCAGACAATAGGGGTTGCAACCCCTATATTTTATTTCAGAAAATCGTCATTTTTCGCTAATATGTTTACTTTAACAGATCAATTTAGCCTCGAAAAATAAAAAAAAAACATTTTTGGAAATAAAATCAAATAATTAAGTTGACATATTTCAGGATTTTGCGAGAAACCACCCCTACATTCCTTCACTACCCTTTAAGGCAAATATCCACTTATAGCAATGAAAAGCATATTTCTCCCATGAAATGTACTCTCCATGTGAGCTGAATATTATTCTGTGTCAATTAGGAGGGTGCAATGACATTTTTGAGCCAAAAAGAATTATGGGGTGACAAATTTCCACCCCCAAATAACTTTATCCAGATATATCTCGGCCCCTAATGAACATTTTGCAATGGGACAAATGGAAAATATTTCTTATGAAAAACGCAGAATAATGGATGTTTTTTATACTATTGAGGTCGCAACCCCTATTTTTATTTTCAAAAAACTTTATTTTTCACTAATATTTTCACTGTAAATGATCAATTTAACCTCGAAAAATCAGAAAAATATTTCTTTAAATAAAATGAAATTATTCAATCGATATATTTCAGGATTTTGCATACACCACCCCTACAAATCGTTCACTATCTTTTAAAGCGAATATTCACTTGTAACAATGTAAAGCACATTTCTCCCATCAACTCTCCATACGAGCTGAATATTATTTTGTATCAATTTTGAAAGTGCAATAAATTTTCGAGCCAAAGAATGCCTGGTTTTCTCATATATTTTTGCTCTTAATGAATAAAATGTTTTTTATGGATCTTAATCCCTATTTCTATATTGTTGCAAGAAGACATAATACAGAAGCTAAATTTAAATAATATTCAAATAGGTAGCTCACAAATCTTTGGAATAATGCTCAATTTCTTTAATTAATATTAATAATAATAACTTTCATAATTACTATTATCATCACTTTCGTTATCTTATAATTGTGCCACTTTCGTATCTTATAATATTGCCACTGTAAAGTAATCAGTAAGTGAATGACCTTTTATACGACGTTCCAATAAAGCCTGACGAGTGTAACTTATAAATAGCCACATTGCACATATAAAATGAATTCATTTTCGCGAATAAAAGCAGTCTTTGAAAAGCAGTGAGTTCTTTCGTTTGTTCATCTGTGTTTAAAAATGAAAATCAATCCTCTAAATGTTATAAATTTATTATTAGTGTATTTTCAAAATTTACAAATACGCGATAGTGCCACAAACTATAAAGAAATCCAGTTAGCAGAATCAATTAAAAAAATATTGACAGATACAACAAATGATTTCAACGATATCGACTTGATTGTTGAAGAGACATTAGATTTTCAAGAAGAATACAAAGATATTGACGCAAAAATAATTGAAGATGAAATACAGCACCACTTTCCTGATCCTGTCGAAGCACCAACAAATTTCTGTACAGAAGATAATGAAGATTTAAGTTTTGATTATAAACAAAGAGCAGTGGAATTTTGGAGAAGTGGCAAGAAGAAAAACTTGAACCTAGAAACTGTAAAAAACAGATTTAGAAAAGTAACATCAGTTCATCAATTGCAACGTTGGGCTCACACGATAAATAAAGGTGGTACATACAGAGAAAAAATTGGGAAAATTTGTCAGTACGTACTAGATAATTTTAATTCTGCTATTGAAGGTGGTTTTATCATTCATGATCGTGATATACGTCGATGGGCTTTGCAAGCTCAAAAAGAAATTGGCTTTGAAGATTTTAGATTCAAAGCTTCTAACAATTGGCTATTAAAGTTCAAAAAGGCTCACCGAATAGTATCTAGAAAAGTGAATAAATTTATTACAAGGAAAACTTTGGAGAGTGCGTCAGAACTAGAATATAAAGCGACAGAATTTGTAGCTGATATTAAAAAATGTATACCTGCAATTGGAGCTCAAAATTTATACAATTCCGATCAAAGTGGATTTCAACTAGAAATGCACTCTGGAAGAACACTGGCTATTGAAGGAGAAAAGCAAGTGCAGTGTTTGGTTCAATCAGTTTCATCGACAACACACAGTTATACAATACAACCACTTATATCAGCTACGGGGCAACTCTTATCACCCCTTTTTTTAGTGTTGAAGGAGCCAACTGGTCAATTTGGCCCTATTGTAGGAGCAACTTTATTTATAGCAAATAACGTACACGTGGAAGCATCTAAATCTGGAAAATTAACCACAAGTAAATATTTTCAAACTTTTTCAGGTAATATTTAACAATCATTATCAAAATAAGTCACTAATAATATCTTGTAATTACAGATCTTTTTAAAATTTGGCTATAACAAGTATTTTATCCAAATGTGGGCCATCACTCTGTACTATTACTTGATTCTTGGAGCGGACACTGTGACAGAGTAATAGAAGAAACGATGCCTACAAATAAAATAATAGACATGAAAAAAATACCAACAGGAACCACAGGCAAAATTCAACCGCTTGATGTATATGGGTTTCGCATCTGGAAAAATTACGTTCGACATTTTTCAGATAACGTAATTTTAATGAATCATGATTTGAATCTTCATTTAAGAAATAACATCATCAAACTTCAATCACTAGTTCACAACCAACTATCTTCTCCTAGATATACAAATCTTTTTAAATACTCTTGGTTTAAAAGTGGTTACATCGATGAAAAACCAGAGACATTTGATAATCCTGTAGAATTTGGTTTTGGAGATTCTTGTAATACACATTGTGAAGTGGAAGGATGTGAAAATATTGCTATTGTACGATGCGGGTGGTGTAAAAAATCATTGTGTTTCAAACATTTCTATATAGATTACCATTATTGTCAAAACTTTGTTGACTAATATATTTCAAACCGAAAATGTGAAACATATAAATTACAATAAAATTTGTTCTGTTATTTCATATTTACATTTTGATAATAAAAAAATGAAATGTAAATCTCTCAATTAGTCACCCACCTCAAATATAAATCCAACAGTGTAAACATTTGAAATATTCGTTACGAGCCGAGATATATTTAAAAAAAGGTTTTGGGGTGGAAATTTGTCACGCCATAATTTTTTCTGCTCCAAAATGTCCATCCATTATTTGATTTCATTTCCAAAAATGTTTTTTTTTATTTTTCGAGGCTAAATTGATCTGTTAAAGTAAACATATTAGCGAAAAATGACGATTTTCTGAAATAAAATATAGGGGTTGCAACCCCTATTGTCTGAAAAACATCCATTAACTAGCGTTTTTCATAAGAAACATTTTCCATTTAGCCCCATTGCAAAATGTTCATTAGGGGCCGAGATATATCTGGATAAAGTTATTTGGGGGTGGAAATTTGTCACCCCATAATTCTTTTTGGCTCAAAAATGTCATTGCACCCTCCTAATTGACACAGAATAATATTCAGCTGACATGGAGAGTACATTTCTCGGGAGAAATATGCTTTTCATTGCTATAAGTGGATATTCGCCTTAAAGGGTAGTGAAGGAATGTAGGGGTGGTTTTTCGCAAAATCCTGAAATATGTCAACTAAATTATTTCATTTTATTACAAAAAATATTTTTTTCTAATTTTTTAAGGATAAAATTGATTTTTTACAGTCGATATATCAATGAAAAATAAGGTTTTTCTAAAATAAAAAATAGGGGTTGCAACCCCTATAGTCTAAAAAAATCTATTAACTAGTGTTTTCCGCAAGGAACAGTTTCCATTTTGTCCCATCGCAAAATATTCATTAGGAGCCGAGATATATAAAAAAAACGATTTTTGGGGTCAACTTTGAGGGTGGTTTTCACCCCTTAAAAACGTTTATTAGCAGATAATAAAAAACACGTATCTCTTATTTTTTTGTGCTCTACAACATATATAAAAATTATCAAAATCGGTGTGTTCGGGTTCGGGTGGTTTAAGACGCCACGACAATCGCGAGAGCGACAAGGAACCTTCGTTTGGAGAGCGATAGTGATAAGTAGACGCAATTCTTAATGAGATCTCGATGCGTTACGTCACCTTCCGTGATTTATGAATTTAAATGCTGAACTGGTGTAATTGTTATGAGATTACCCCGTATGATAGAGCGATTGGACTGAGGGAGTCCGTAATATTGTATTGTAGAGTTTTCTGTAGTGTGTATGTTTGCGGGTCCCGTGCGGATGAATGATGATGCGGTTTCGTCTTAGTTGTCGCAAAGAAGATTCATTTTGTTGCACCTCAATTTTCTTATAGTAAAATATATAGTCTTTTCTCTTTATTTTGTCTTAGCACTTTCACATCACTATTTCATTAGACTACCCAGAGAGCCCACGAAAAGATCCCCTCTAACTGAGCTAGCGGAGGCGTTTCGGTAGGATATATAGTGTCGCGAGTATAAGGGTAGTTTTCACGGCCGCAGTTTTTGGGCACCGTTCAGAGACGAGTCTTGGAGTGGGGAGTGAGGTTCTGTGGCGATTGGTTCTCCTCCTATTGCACTTGAATTATTTCAAAGATTGGAAGGAAACCAATTTTGGGCTCACTCCGATTCCACGACTCGACGGCCGGTAAGACCGCGCCAATCAGGACTCGCGTTGCCAAGTGGATTCGCCGAACGGGTGCAACGCATTATAAAATTCTATCGTGTAAAACTTGATAACTAAACTATTATAGTTTAATGAACTTGTCTCGGTCTTTTTTGCACCAGAGGTGCTGTTTTGGTAGGGTTAGGATATCTCCTCAGCAAATCGTTTGAACAAAAAATGTTTGAAACAAAAGTTGTAGTGTTCAGAGAGGGACCTGAAATCGTCATCATGACTTTGAAATCGTCTTTCAAGGTAAACTTATTTTTTTTTAATGGCAACTCCTACTTTTTGTCACGGGAATCGGCAGAGGAGAAAATTCTACATTCGTGTATGTAAATACGTTATGAAGTTCAATTTACTCCTGAGGATATTTTTGTGGTTAATTAAGTTATTTAAGGTCGGAGACGCATCGGGCTAGCTAAGGCAAAATCGGGCATGGATTCGACCAATTAAGGCAAGGCAGGCCACGGTTCCGGTCACCTTGGGCAAGATCTGGCATGGCTCTGGCCAGGATAGACAAGGTCAGACATGGATCCAGCCAACTATCGCATGATCCAGGACAGATCCGACCAGCTAAGACAAGGTTGTGCAGTAATATTTGAAAACATGATGGACGGAATTCGAAAGGCGTGCAACAACATCCCTCGCTATGTCCTCTAACACACTGTCTATAAAAGGTGGATTTGGTATTGCCAACAAATCAATCGAGCCGCACCTTTGATAATCTCATGAATTGAACATCTTCTTGCACAATCTTGCCTTAGCTGACCGAATCTATACCTGTTCTTGCTTTAGTTGGCTGGATTCATGACTAATCTTGCGTCAAGTGTCCAGATCCCTGTCTGTTTTTGCCTCAGCTGCCCGAATCCATGCTGGATTTGCCTTAGCTAACAGGATGTATCTCCGACGTTAAAGAACTTAATTAACCCCAAAAATACTCTCAGGGGTAAATTTAACACCATAAAGTATTTACATATTCGAATGTAGTATTTGAATTTATTTCTGCTCTATCGATTCTCGTGATAAAAATTAGGGGATTCCATTAAAAAAAAAGTTTACCTTGAAAGACGATTTCAAGGTCATGCTGTCTATCTCATCGGATGTCCCCCTCTGATAGAAATGGGAGATTCTTTATCATAAACCGAAGCAAGCTTGCGTACCTCTGAATATCCTTTTTACACAAGAGTTTGGTCTTCATATACCAGTGCATGGGCGGCTGACCTGTGTACTCTCTCTTAAGGGGTTCCATACGTCCAGAATTTTCAAAAAATCGTTTTTTTTACAGTTTGTTGTTCTTTATAGTTTTAAGCTTATTTATGTGAAAGTTGATTGCGAAAATTCCCCATAGATCCAAAGTTATGGTAGAAAATGTGACTGCCCGATGAGAATTTGTTGCGCGTCGGCGCCTGGCGCGCGATTTGTCTACTGCATAGTAGACGAAAGCTCGCCAGCAAGGCGCGAGCGCGCGCGACGCGCCTGCAGTGCCTCCGCGATAATGTTCGAAAATTCATAACTTTGTTTCTTATGAATATTACCAAAATTTTTTTGCAGATATCAGTAGCTTAATGTTAAAGCTTTTAAATAAAAAAAATATTGTTTTATCTCATCCAGAAGTTGCTTAAATATCAAATTGTTTATTGCAAAATGAATTTTTTATAAATAAATTAAATTTTTTTAATCGATCGTTTGCACTATTATGTTCTTTTGCTAATGTTGTACTTACCATTAAATTTTGGTAAACTTTTATTCAAAACTCGCTGAATAATCGCAATTTAAAAAAAAAGTAGCCTAAAAACTAATTTGTTTATAACTTTTGTAAAAATAAAAATTTTTTAAAAAAATTTTAGGAGATTACATTTAGCATATGTATAAATAATTATCATAAAAAAAAATAGAAAATTCGATATGCTGATTTTTGGTGACCCACTTCAGAAAACTTGACTCACAATAAGAAGCCGGAATGGGAGATTGAACGTAAGTTTACAAAACAAATAAAAAAATTCATAAAGTTCTTGCTTTAGCTGCGCGCGAGTTCGAGCAAAACGCACTTAAAACTTTAAACGCGTTTTTCTCGAAACTACTTGATGAAAAGGCCGTGTGTTGTTGAGAATACAACTTGGATGTATTAATAAAGAGTTGATTTTATTAATGAAACAGGTTTAACAAAGAGCATGTGTTTACTGCTAGGTTCTAATACAGAGAGTAACCGGAAGTTAGAAGTTATAGTAAGTAAAGGTTAGGAAAGTCAGTACTGCAACTCAAAACAAATAAATATAAGAATGACGCATTTAAAAGTTGGCACCACCTTAGCACCTATAGTCTTGTATGTTAATAAACCTACCATGAATTACAACACTCCCCTGTTTATTAACATACGACAAGTCTTTAGAAAAAAGAACTGATTTTTTTTTTAATTATCACATATGTTGCCACGATACTGGTAAAATGCAGGACGTGCCAGTGGTTTCGTCAGGATATCCGCAAGCTGCTCCTTAGTGTTTATATATTCAAGTTAAAATATTCCTTCTTCATATCTCTCGTTTACATATTTATAACTTGTGTCTATATGTTTGGACCTTTTGTGAAAGACAGGGTTTTTAACACGTTCGGCCCCAAGCGTGATATGGTTGAGTTTCTCACGGGCCCAAACTTTACTGTCGGCGCACCATAATGTAAAGCGTCAGCCATATATGGGCGACGTGGTCCCCACGGAAGCACACCCGTCACCCAAGTACGGGTGACGCGGGGCCGAACGTGTTAATCAGCTGTATTGCACTTTGATTGTCAACATACATCCATGTTATGACTTTATCCAAGTCGTACAATTCTGCTATGATTTGACGTAACCACATTATTTCCTTAGATGTTGCACATGCTGCCATGTACTCGGCTTCGGTTGTTGACAGTGCAACAAAGTCTTGACGTTGAGAATTCTAGGATATCACACTTGAACCCATTTAATTAAATAGCCTGTTGTTGATCTTCTTGTTTCTGTTTCTCCAGCAAAATCAGCATCGCTATATGCTGTCAAGCGATTGAGCTCGCCCCTTTTAAACATTAATCCATAGTTTTGTGTTCCATTCAGGTATTTTAATATTGTTTTAACAGCATTCCACTGTATTTTCGTGGGCTCATTTAAATATCTACTTGCTTTATTCACATCTCATGATTTGAATCTGCTGGTATACGTACTGCATTTGCCTTTTCAATTTTAAATCTTTCAATAATTTTCTGAGTATATGCTGCCTGATGAATGAAAATTGATCTGTTTTGTTTTTGTTCGATCTGAATTCCTAGAAATGTTCCAACCGGTGAAGGCGTAACTTCAAATTCTTGTTGTAAATCTTCTAACAAATCTGTAATATCTTGTAAATTTTTCGCTGCGATTAAGGAGGTTGGTCGGGTACGTCCAAAGTCAAAAAAGAGTTTTCGTAGTCTCTCTACTGACTAAGGTAGTGAGAGGTTAGATTTGGCAACACAGTATCTCCCATAGACAACAGCTGATCGCGCGCGCTCGGACTGCTAGGTCTGCTTCAGCCTTCAGTTTATTTACTTATATTGACAAAATGTGCGATCAGTCAGCCAGAAAGTTTTTTTGGAAAGGAAAACGTGTCACCGAGAAGACGTTCAATCTAAGGACACGACAAGCGGCTGCTGCAAAAACATTACGAAGTGTTTATGGCTGTAAGCAAACCAGGAATTCAGAGCAATCTGACGCACAATCTAACCTCAAAGATATAGTGAGAGAGCCAAACGTAGAAGGCCGAAGAATAGTACATATTAAAACGCTTGATAAACAAATGTTTTGTTGAATTATTTTGGAATATCCCTTCTTTGACCGTAGGTATTAAATGAATATGTAATTTCTTCAGTCTTTTGGTCATAAAATTTCTTATTGATAAATTTGTTGTGTTGACGTTTCGACAACTAATACGTTGTCATCTTCAGAACACTGATTCTATTTATATTTTTAATTTCATAATATAATTTCTTAGATTTAAATTAATTTAATAATTCGAAAGTAAGTTATTATAGGTGTTTTCGACTACATCATTGAATTCGTAGTGTTCTGAAAATGTTTTGTTGTAAATGTCGTCAGACCTTATCGTTTCGTAATATAGTCGATGAAAAGCAAATTGGGCTAGCTTGTATATGGACTATACAGTGTGAACACTGTTCATCTACGACGAGAGCAGCTACTGACCAAAAGCACGCAAAAACAGTTATAACTAAGCAAGGAAAAGAAGTATTTCGGTATGATGTAAATGTCGCAGGAGCAATGGGTAAAATAAGAATTTAACATATACTGGTACAAGTAATAACACCAGTAACAACTAATTGCGAATAAATTTATTTCAGCTACTCTCAATAGTGGTTCAGGACGCACTCATCTTAATAAGACGCTGTCTTCATTTGATACCCCAATATATCACAACAATTCATATAATCTACACGAGAAACAAGTGGGTCTGGCAGCCGAGGAAATGGCTCGAGAAGAGTGCATGCAAGCTACTCTATTAGAAAGAGAATTAACAATTAAAAATGTTACAGAAATTCAGAAGCTTTTGTAAGTTCTTGAAGTTTAGTGCTAGATTTTTATAAATATGTTTCAGGAAATTACTAACTATTTACTATAACTGAGTTTTCGAATAGTTATAAATAATTTTGAGTATGTCTATAACTTTTTTTAACAATCATGTTCTTTAGATTTTTTTTATCTGTATATAGCTTCTTTTTTAAACCATCATGATCTTTAGATTTTATTGTCTGTGTATACATACTTTTTTAAATAATCATGTTCCTCAGATTTTTTTCTTATTTATTTATAATTGAATTGATTGAGAAGAGTGATTTTTTTATGAAACATATGTATTATATTGCAGTGAATTGATTTGTAGTTATTTGTATAAATTTATTTATAACTACAATTTTGAAAATATAATTATAATTTTAAATAAAAGTACTTGTAAAACTTTTTTCCCGACATGTCTTACATATAATATACCTTTATAGGCCTGAAAACTTGAAAAACAGTTTTATATTTCCGACTTAAACCGACGTTGATCATGCTAATGTTACTAGCGTATCAGAAGAGATTATTGTTCGAATCGCTGTAACATACGACATGGGATGGCCGACGAGAGGAACTGGTCGCGACTATAACAGCCAGTCTGGAACAGCTGCTATGATAGGATTTTTTTCAAAAAAAATTCTATCGTACACATCAAAAAATCGAAAATGCCGTTTATGCGACTTAGGCCATGATCCTAAAGATCATGACTGCAGGCAAAATTTTGATGATTCTGCAAAAGCGATGGAATCTCCAGCAGCTGCTGTGCTAGCAAACCAAAATCCAATTTTTGAAGCTTGTAAAGTCGAGCTTGGAATCATGATTGGAGATAATGATAGTAGTTCTATCTCAGCTCTTCGTGCAGGCAGTAGTCATGAAATTATTAAACATTCAGATAAGAATCATACAAGTAAAGGCGTTACAAATGAATTATATAAACTAAAAAAAAGCCACAAGGAACTGACTTCAAATTCTATAAAATACCTGCAACGATGCTTCAACTATTGCGTGTCTCAGAATGCTGGTAATTCAATGGAAATGGCTGCCGCGATAAAAAATATACCGCACCATTGTTTTAATAACAATTCCAACTGCAGTAGTTGGTGTGGCTACCACGACAATCCCGAAAGTTATCAGCATTCCGTAATAGGAAATGGCTTCAAAAATCAAGCATTAGTTGATGCAATTGAGTGCTTATTCAACTGTTTAGCCAGTAAAACTGATAGATTTGCAGCTGGAGTATCGTCCAATGCTAACGAAAGCTTAAATATAATGATAGCAAGTAAAGCTCCCAAAACACGTTTTTACGGAGGATCAACATCTTACGAGTCGCGATTAGCATTCGCCGTAAATAAAAAGAACCAAGGCGAAAAGTTTGCAAGTACTTTAGCTGCAAAGCTTTCGCTAAGTACGGCAAATTATACTTCTAAGTATTACGATGCCTTAGATCGTCAAGCTAAAAATAGATATTTAAAATCAACAACCAAAGATTTTTAAAAAAAATCGCCTGTTTTTGAAGAAAAAAAAATCTGAATTGCGACACAAAAAAGAGATCATTGAAGGTCCAGGAGTGGAATCACGACATCCAAGAATTGAAATTCTTGAATAGAGATGGGTTGCCGATCTCGTACTCATATAATTTACGTCGCGTTGCCAAGGTTTTGATTGGATGCGACAACCGGGTAATATATGACAGTTTAAATTGAATTTTTGCCGCGATCATCGTGTAACAGGTTAATTAAGTAAAATTAATTGGTATTTTAATAAAAATGTTACCGGTAAACATATTGCAAGCTTTGATTTACGACGAAGAAGATATTAATTGGCGAATTAACGCATATAAGCAGAAAAGAAAATATTTAAGAAATATTAGCGATCCTTTTACGCTGAATGAAAAAGAATTTATTCGCTTATTCCGACTGAAAAAAGACACTGCAAGATATTTAATCAACCGGATAACTCCTTTTATGCACGGTCTCGGAAATCAAAATTCTATTGGGGGTGAACTGAAAATTTTAGCTGCGCTTTCATTTTCTGCAACAGGCACTTATCAGAGGCCAATTGGTCAAAATTTTTTATTTCCAATGGCCCAATCAACTGTGTCTACGTGTATTAGACAAATAACACGGTTGATTTGCACACACTTGGCACCGGAATTTATAAAGTTTCCCCGAGATAATGCAACTTTGCAATTGAACAAAGATCGATTCTTTCAAGCGACAGGATTTCCAGGAGCAATCGCTGCTGTTGACGGAACACATGTAGCTATAATAGCTCCCAAACAAGAGGAACACAATAGAAAAGGATTTTTAATAGAAAAGGATTCCACTCTAGAAATGTCCAAATTGTAAGTTCTATAATCAATCTTGCCAATTTTGTAATCGACGTTTTTTCTATTACAGATTTGTGATTATGATATGCGAATTTTGAATATTAATGTTCGATATGGGGGTGCCTCGCATGACTCATATATATGGAATAATTCAAATATTCGAACAGAAATGGAACGCCGTTACAATGAAGGTATAGATATACTTTGGGACCTCCATTTAGCCCTTTTTATCTTATTCGGTTATATATTGTGATGGGGTTTTACGAACCCCATCCACAGTAGTCACGTACCGTCCTATCTCGTAAGGGCGTCGAACGCGGGAATCGGGGAATCCGAATCCCGGACGACCGGTAAGGCACCGCCGTATCCCCTGGGCAACCAAACCTAACCTAAAACTGTCACTTCTGCCGCTCCATCTCGTTTCATGAGCCCACCGGAAGATCGATCCGAAATCGACCGTCGAGCAACGGGGGAATCGAGGCTGGAATTCCAACGACCATCTTGTCACGCGGGAACCAGGAGACGATTCGAGTCCCGGCCGTCCCAAGGAAGGAGAAACTCGCCCCACCCTCGCCAGGACCGGGGAAAATCCACCGGCGCTGTCCCGGCTCCACCGAGGAATCGTCCACGTGAGGACCCAGACCGCCCGGGAGATATCACGATCGGGAACAGGAAGCCCGGGAGACGAGGACTTTGAACCTTCCCGCCGAACCCAACCGGACGCCGGTAGTTCGGAGGGCAGCACCGGACGGGTCGACGAGGGATCAAGGCAGCCGGCGATCGACTTCCCCCTCTCGAACGCCGGACGACGGAGCTCATTCTCGTTTTCGACGCCTGGAGAGACGGACGGATTCACAGCGACCAAAAAGCCGCCATATTCTACACGCCGGGAGAGACGCGGATGGAGCCGTAACTCCAATTTTGAGTTACACGGAGGTGCGTGAGCGAGGCTTAAGGCTTTTCGCTTGTTTCTTTTCTTTTACTTCTTGTTATTTTCTTTTTTTTGTTATTCTCATTATTTCCGTTTTCTCGGCACGCGGCCGGGAAAGTTCCGGGGGAGAAAAAGGAAGCGTCCTTTTTCCCCTTTTTCGTCATATTTCCGTTTTTCTTTTTTTGATATTATTCCCCGGTTCCGGACGCCCGGACCGGGAGTGTTGCCCAGGGGAGCTGTCCGGCCTCTCCGGGAGCCCCCAGAATAGATTTAAGTGTGTGTGAGAGAGAGAGAGAGAGAGAGAGAGAGAGAGAACGAGTGAGTGTGTGCGAGAGAGGAACGGGCGAGCCGGTCGCGTCTCGGCCGCCATTTCGCGTACACCGGGTGAACTCCGATCGCCGGATTTTCTCCCGGTGCGAATGTAGATTATTGTCGCGTTAGGAATATTATTCTTATTTTCGATTTCTTTCTTTTTTTTTGATGTTATTTCTTTTTATGGGATTCGGCCGGGAATAAAGATCCGGTGTTGTAATATTATAGTAGATTCCGGGAGTTCTTATTCATTTTCCCGGTCCCCAAATCTTATTTTCCGTAGTTTTTCAGCACCCAGCACGGCCAGGTCGACCCTGGCTGGCGCCCAACGGAAGATTAGAAGTGCACGTGGGGGAGGTTGCCCGACCCTCCCGAATTCCACGTCACAATATTAACTTTCGCATTGTTTTCTTCCTAAATCGAAAAAAGGTTTTCAAGACATATGGCTACTTGGTGATTCTGGTTATCCACAAGAGCCGTGGCTAATGACACCAATTACCAATGCCTTACCAAACACGCCAGAATTCAACTATACGAATACGCACTGTCAAGCGCGATGTTGCATCGAAAGATGCATTGGAATTCTAAAAGGCAGATTCCGATGCATATGCAGCGAACGCAAATTGCATTATGACCCACAAACTGCAGGACGCATCATTGTTGCTTGTGCCACCCTGCATAATATGAGTCTTCAAGATAGATTACCATTATTTGGTGATATATTATTAAATCGAGAACAGGACCTTAACAGAATTGAAGAATACGTTCCGATATATAATGCTAATGATATACGTGAAAATGGTCAAGTGGCTAGAAGGCAAATAATTGAAAATTATTTTCAATAAAACATTTATTATATCTGGTCCATGTTGAAATTCGCTCTTACACAGCGATTTTCCTGAAAATTATTGGCAATGATTTGCATATGTGGGTGCTTGCAAATATTATGCAGTTGCATTTAATAAAAATATGTTAACGTTTAACAATTTTGCAGTTATATGTTTATATGGTTAAATAACGTTTAAAATGTAATGTAAATGAGCAAAATTGATTTGGATGGTGGGAGAGAAATTGTAATTATATTGTATACATAAAACATTATATTAAGACCCAATAAATTTCGCTGCAATAAAAATGCTTTAGTTCTAATCTCTACAAAGTTTTTAAGTATTATAACGTACGTGTACTAAAAGTAAAGAATAAAAACTACTTGAAAAAGGTATAAAAAGTTCCTCGAAGTTGACAAAATCGGGGAAGGAATAATGTTTTAAAAACTGATAGTGTAAAAAAAGAAGTGACATCTATTAAAATGTTATCACAATGGTATAAGCATATATTTTCCTAACAGTTTTCATAAAGAATAACATGTTAATAAAAAACTAATAAAAACTAACATCGCAACACTTATTTAACATAACATTTATTTATTTTCAAAATGGTCAGCCAATCTTTTCAACTGTAACGCTATTTCAGTTACATTGTCATTAATACTTTCTAAAATTTCTAATGTTGTGGTATTCATTTCTTCAATACGATTTGAAGTATCACTTTTATTCCGTGAGCGATGACTACGATCAGTAGGTACAGGACCCGAGTTTACTCGCGCTTCGTCAACCTCATGAGTTGTCCCTACTTCCTGAAATGAATGGGTGCTCATTTTTTGACGTTTTGCGGTAGGAGGACCACAATTAATTTAAGTAGTCTGTAACAATAATTCGTTTTTATTTAGAATATAACAACAAATATCCTTGTAGACATATATATGCATTTCTTGTATAATGTGAAAACATTAGAATATCCGTAACGAAAAGATTCACCTCTGGTAATCCATATTCTTGAAGGCTTGAATCTCCGTCTAGCGCGATGGAACCCATTATTTCAAGGAGTCGTTCCTCTTGCAGAGTTAAAATGATTCCGCAATGTGGTCCACCTCCTGTCCCTCTCAATTCTTTTTGTAATTTAGCATATTTTGATTGAGTATTTGATTTCCATTCTGTTAGGGACTATAACGAAACCAATAAATCAAGAGAAAAGGTAAAGGATTCTCACGAGCTTTTTTTAAGACACCTTATTTATTAGCATAATTCAAATCCGAAGAGCAACATTTCAATTAAAAAAATTAAGAGTAATGCTACAAACCTTCTTCCACTGTTCCGACGATTTTTCCACTCCGTCGATTTCATTTAATAAAACTGTCAAATCTTGCCATAACTTTTTCAACGACTCCTTTCCCCTCAATTTATCATTTGATTTATTAGTTATAATTTCGGGATATATGTCCGCGAAATTTAAAAGTACCTCTCAGTGAGCCGAATTTGCCCTCGCTGCCATTGTATTTATTTTTATATTGTATTTATCGTATTACTTGTTAGTTTATTGATATATATTTTTCAATTTATTGACATATACAATATTGACATATATAATTCAATTTAAACTGTCATATATTACCCGGTTGTCGCATCCAATCAAAACAAGGCAACGCGACGTAGATTATATGAATATGAGATGGGCAACCCATTACTATCCAAGAATTTCAATTCTTGGATGTCGTGATTCCACTCCAGAGACTTATCAATCAGATCTCGGTCTTTTAAATACCAATGCCCCCCGAATATTGAACGTAGTTAATACCGCTAGGGATAAAAAAATTGTCTTTTTTGATTTAGAAACCGGCGGATTTTCGAAAACCGATGATATTTTGCAAGTCGCAGCAAAATGTAACGACAAATCCTTTTCAATTTATATCAAGCCAACTCAACGTATTAACGAGAAAGCGAGCGATATTACTGGATTGCGTGTAGTGCAAGGAAAATAGCAATGCCACGGAAATGTTGTTTCTACCGTTAGTTTGTCGCAAGCATTACAAGAATTTTACAATTTTCTGTGTGATCTGCAAGGGAGGTGTATTCTAGTCGCGCTTAATTGCAATTTTGATCGTCCCAGATTATTAACCGCGATCGAAAAAACCTTTCTATTAAATCATTTTAAAACTGTAGTGCAAGGATTTGTTGATACGTTGCCCCTTACAAAAGAAATTAGCTAACTAAAAAGGGAGACAATAAGTTGGAAAATTTAGCTAATATTTATAATATACCGACTATGAATGCGCACAACGCAATAAATAATTATATAATGCTCGAGCAAGTGATAATTAAACTCGGCATTTCGTCACAAAAACTAATGCAAAATATATTATCGTGGGAAAAAGCGATCGAATTAAAAAATTATGCGATCAATTTGCCAAACAATTTGAAAAACTTGGAAGCTTTAAAGTCATGTACTTCACTAGCAACTCCTAAAAAGATTATTGCTGCTCATATTTCTTATGAAACAATAATTCATACTTTTAACAAAAATAAACTAGCTGGCCTAGTTAGTCTCTTCGGCGAAGACCAAAATGGAGTCATTGCAGTTACAAAAAATAGATCAGTTATAAAAAAAATTTCAGAGTTTTTACAAAAAGCCCCATAGTTCTACAATCTAATTTTGTTATTTGCATGTTTTCTGGCTTTCGATTATTTATAGATATAGGTATCTGCATTGCAATATAGTTTTAATTATTAAATATTCCAAACATATCCAAAAATACTGTTTAAAGAAAAGTATTATAAATGTTATATTTCAAGAATAATATAAAATGTTCATTATATATTTTGTAACGTGGTAACTTTTACCCGTTACAAATTTTGAGCTAAATTGAGTCGCGAGAAAATACAGGATGGTAAGTCTTGGGAGAGGAGTGTAACTCCCAATAATTTCACGATATTATCTTGTATTAGAGTTAAGATTTTACTATTGCGATCATTATTATTGCGATTTGAGATTGTTGCGGCTACTTTGGTAGCGAATTCGTTGAGATTATTGCGTTTGCTGTTTGAGTGAGTGTGTGAATGTTGCGACTGATTTTCCGTTCAAAGATTGCGAAGGGAGAACCCTATCACTCACCATTACCACCTTGGCGTAAATCGCGAAATCTCCAAGAGAATTGCGAGACCATCAAGGGAACGGTGACTTTGGAGTGGATGAGATTCCCGCTCAGAAAAGTCCCGTAACAAGAGTTTTTCGTGATAAAGGATAGAGCCATCTGCGAAGGATAATGAAGCCAAAGTAGAGCACTTTAATTATCGCTCTACTTGACCATCCTGGCGATTACCGATCCTGGCGACTTATCTAGCGAAATATCGAGTGATCTAGAGCCAGGTTCGATGGCGTTATCGGTCATGTCGCTGGTGTGACGTCAGCTAGAGATTTGAGGGATCGAGGACCGTTGCGAAGGAGCGGATCTTCACTTACGATCCTGTATTGGCATCGCGAACACCTTACCGATTATATTTGGCTATTTTTTGCGATATTCTTTTTTTTTGTGGTGGTTTTATTTTCTTGCGTTGGTGAGTGGAGGTTTCCTCCCATTTCGTAGTTTTTTTTGTGTGTAGAATCTTATTCTTTATTTTTCGGAGTCGCGAGTGAGAGAGAGAGAGTGAAAGAGTTTTATTTATTTATTTATTTATTTATTGAATAAAGACGGTTTTTCTTTTTTTTATTTCTCTTGCGATCTATTTTTTGTGATTTCTTTTTCTCTCTCGCGCCATTTTTTTGTGTTTTTGTGTCGTTGTGTCCATTTTTGAGTTTCAGGGAAAAGTTGGGCGAACACGCCCCTCTACCAGAGCTAGGGCTAGAGTAAGTTCTTTTTTTTTTGTGTTGAGTCGTTTTGTCGGTTTCGGGAAAAACCGACTGGCGCCCAAATTAGAGTTATTTCTTCTTTTTTTTTGGTGATTCTTCTTTTTTTTTGAGTCGAGAAACTTGAGTTTTCCAACGATATTCGTATCGTTGCAAAACTCAAAAGAGACGGTTGTTCACTGCAGGCAACTCGTTTCAATTTAATAAATTATTGTTCCAGTTTTAGTTTTGGTTTTATTGCTAAATAACCAGCAACTCAAATTTCGTTTCGTATAATCAGGGTGGATGAATGTTTTTCAAACTGCGCGCACTACGCTGGGGATTGCGAGGTTGCCACTATCTCACGTAGTTGAGGTTAACGTCGTCAAAATCAGTAGTTTCACGAAGAAAACTTATTATTTATCAATCTTACAGTTACCTAATCGATATATTTCAATCATTCTCATACTCCTTAGATATTTATTAACTTTTTTTAACAGTTTCCCTGGTCTCTGTTCGTCAATCGTTGCGTATTTCAAGTATGAAGACAGAAAAAATTCGCCTGCCTATAAAATTGCATGTTAAATTGCGAAAAATTATTTCATTTATATCTCATTGTATAGGTATCCAAACGATCTGAAAATTTGTATAGTGACTTTGCCAATGCTATTAACCTTATACAATTTTTTTTATTAACATCTGTTCGTTAATCCTATACCAGACCAACCTCCTTAAACCGTCATCTATGTGAATAGCCATGATTAATCTTTTATTTTTATCCGTACTGTAAAATATGCATGGATCTGCACTCGTAGCTTTTAATTTGTGTTTCTTTAATAACTTTATAACCATTTTATTCCAGCATCTGGAAGCTTGTTTTAGTCCATACAAACTTCTTTTTAATTTACAGACTTTACCATCATTATTCGAAAAACCTTCTGGCTGCTTCATATATATTACTTCTTCCAAATCTCCATTTAGAAAAGCTGTCTTAACATCAAACAGCCTTAATAAAAGATCTTCACTGGCTGCTATGGCTAATACTAATCTAATTGAACTCATTCTTACTACTGGACTAAAAGTTTCTTCATAATCAATTCTTTGTTGTTGCTTGAAACCTTTAGCAACTAATCTTGCTTTGTGTCTTAGTGTTTTTCCATTTGAATCTCTTTTGATTTTATAAACCCAACGATTTTCAATTACGTTCTGTTTCTCTGGTTTTTCTACTAGTTTCCATACCTCATTTTTGTTTAAAGTTTCCATTTCTTCTTGCATGGCCTCTTTCCATTTTTCAGCATCATTACCTTGTACAGCTTCTGTGTAGTCGAGTGGTTCCCCGCTCTCAGTGATAAATGCATCTTCTATATCCACATAATCGTTGTACCAATTTGGTCTTTTTAATGAACTTCTATCTCTTAGATTTCTTCAAGGTTGGTTATTTTCTTCTTCTTGTACATTTCTTCCAATTTCTTGTTGTCGCGAAGGCTCTTCAGGTATGTCTTCTTCCAATATATTTCGATCTGAATCTGAATCTTCTCCTTCGATTGAGATTTCTCCAGTTTCTCTTGCATTTTCTTCATTTCCTTCTTGTTCGTGATCTTGAGACAACTCCATTAAAGTAGAATCTTCAGGTTTTAATATATTTATAGGTTCAATTTATCCACTAAACAACACATTCCGTACAATTTGGACAGTGTTTTCAGCTGGAAACCAAGCTCTATAACCTTTGGCATTCTCGTCATATCCTAGGAAAATAGCTTTATTAGACGTATCATCTAATTCTTGTCTCATCTGCTTTGGTATATGCGTGAAAATCTTCTCTCCGAAAATATGCAGGTCTTTAATATTAGGTTTTTTATTATGCCACAGTTTGTATGGACTTATACCTTTTACACTGCTAGTTGCTGTGTGATTCAGTACATATACTACTGTGTTTACGGCTTCCGCCCAAAAGTGTTTTTCAGAACCGGCCGCATGCAGAACTGCTCTTGCTGCTTCGATGACTGTTCTATTTTTACGTTCAGCTGATCCATTCTGCTCTGGACAGTAAGCTACGGTCCTTTGATACTGAATCCCATATTTTTTAGTTATTTCTTCAACTTGTTTATTAACTATTTCTAGCCCATTGTCTGTCCTCAAAATTTTTATTCCTTTTGGACAGTGTTTTTCAGCCTTTCTAACATTGTAACGAAACTTCGTCTTTTTAATCTCAAAGTCGAGAGTGGTTTTATTACCACAGGTCCTTCGTAGTCTGAATCCTTCGACGAAGCACAGCGAGCCTCCGTATTCTTCCGTAGAATAATTCCCTCGGGAGGTCTTACTAGCCACTCTGCTCAGTAAGGTAGTTGGCCAGGGATAATTGAGGGAAATAATCGCCGTAAACAAGTTTAAAATATCCAATAAAATATAAGTCTCTTTATTCTCAATTTAATCTTTTATACATTTGCCACGTCCAGTGTCCAAATCATGCTATGGTGTTTGAATTTGGCGCGTTAAAGGGCGTGGTATATCTATATACAGGGTGTTTCATTTTAATCCGACCACGAGGATAACTCTGTGAAAACGAATGTTATCGACAAATGACCTCCACAAAAGTTTGAGGGGGCGGAGGGGGAAATCCAATGGTATAGACAACTCTGACCTTGAGCTCTGTTTTCAAGGTCAATGGAAGTTTAAAGTATGTTTTTGATATGGAACACCTATTTTTGACCCCGGAATTGGATAGATCGGGAAAAATTACGTCCAGAATGGTATTTCAAGTTTGTTTTTATGACCTTCTGAAGGTCATAAAAACAAACTTGAAATACCATTCTGGACGTAATTTTTCCCGATCTATCCAATTCCGGGGTCAAAAATAGGTGTTCCATATCAAAAACATACTTTAAACGTCCATTGACCTTGAAAACAGAGCTCAAGGTCAGAGTTGTGTATACCATTGGATTTCCCCCTCCGCCCCCTCAAACTTTTCTGGAGGTAATTTTTCGATAACATTCGTTTTCACAGAGTTATCCTCGTGGTCGGATTAAAATGAAACACTCTGTATATATATATATCTATATATGGGCGCCTTAGAAATATCTTGAAAGCGCGGGAATTTAAAAGAATATTTAAATATTTAAAGGTATCTCCCTAGAGATCCCTAAGCGCGGGAATTTCAAATATAATTTAAATTCTTATTAGATACTTTACATATGATAAGTATCTCCTTAGTGTTTTATAAAGCGCGGGAGTTTGAAATATTTCAACCGCTTTGAATTATCTCCCTAGAGACTTCTCAAGCGCGGTAAATTCAAACTACTTCAGTGACCAGACGGGTCTAAAATCAAGCGGAAAATTCAAAACTCCAAGCGGGAAATTTAAATTACTCCTGGTGGACCTGATCCTCTCTAAAGGAGGAGAGTCAGCAAACTCTTCCCCGATGGGGAGGAACAGTCTCCACCCGGGATGACTCTTACCAGGGGTCTATAAGGGCCGCCGGTTTACCCAGCAGGAAACGGCAAGCGAGCGAATTTCCTAACTTTTCTATGTACGACGAGACTGTCGGTAATGCCCAACAGAGGTTCCTCTAGGTGTTACGGTTTCCCGGCACCTTCCCTCCGTGACCGTTGGTTGAGCCAACGGTGCCGGTAGTATCCAGCAGGAGGTTCCTAATAAACGAATCTATACTGTCGGTTTACCCAACAGCGGGGTGATCTCTAGGTCGGTTTACCCAACCAAGGGATCTCTAAGCTCGTCCCTGAGGATGGTCGGTGGTACCCAACCTACCCTGAGGGATTCTTATTCCTGCGGACCGTCGGTTTACCCAACGGGGTGGCCTGAAGGGTCGGTCTACCCAACCTCTTCTACCGGGAGTCTGAACAACGCTTTGGATTACTCCGAGGTCGGTTTACCCAACCAAGAAGTTCTAATCGAGATGTGGTCGGAGTTACCCAAACACAATGCCGTTTTTTCCCTTACCTGGTGTTTCTCTTGGCTTAGCGTATTGCTTGAGCTTCGAGACGAGAGTGGCTTCGAGAGGAGAGTGACTTCTCGGAGCTCGGGGAGCTCCTCTTATCTTCTCGGGGTATGTGCTTCCCTCGTGGAGACGCCGGAGTCGCGAGCGACCCTCTAGTGGCGTCTCTATTAACCCCACGTCTTTAAGGAGTCTTCGGGGGGAGAGGAAAGAGTCGCGCAGGACTCTGCCCCTGCCGAATACTTCCGCGCTTCCCTTCATACATTATTTTTATGAGGGGAAAAATGACTTTGTCACAACATAATCACTTATACAGTCTGCTACATTAGACTTTCCTGCTATAAAATATATATGACGATAATGGGTGTAATCATCTTTAAGCAATAGAAAATACTTCGATCCTCGCATGGATTTTTCTTGCAATGGACCGCATACATCTGCATGAACTACTTCTCTAATGCGTTCTGTTTGTGATTGACTATTTGGAAAAGGTAATCTATGAATTTTTCCAATAGCACAGGCTTCGCAAAAAGGTTCGTTTCCTTTCTTGACTCTGATATTGTTTGCCTTAAAAATTTCCTTGGTCCTAGTAAAATTTTGGTAAGCAAACTTTTGATGCCAGTTATCCAATGTACCGGATTCCGCTGATACAGCTATTGGATTAGGCTGCTCATTATTTTCCTTTTTCTTTGGCATGTCTATTTTGAACTTCATAGTGTATAGTACGCCTGTACTTTCTCGTTCTCCCACTGCAACAATGTCTTCGTTTTTGTAAAACATGCAGTACCTTTTATTCGAAATGGACTTCAAACCTTTATCTAGAGTGATTCCTGAAGAAAATAAATTATATTTGAGTTTTGGTACATTCAAAACATTCGACAAATAGTTTTTCTTCCATTCTTCTCCATTGTATGCGAATATGTTGATGTCACCTCGACCATATGCTTTTAAGTACGTACCGTCTCCGATACGAACCCATACTGTTTCTTTTAATGGTTGATAAGTTACATACCAACTCCTGTTATGCGTCATATGTTCCGTTGCGCCTGAATCAAGGTACCATGCCTCTACAACTTGGCTATTTTGTTGCATCGAAACTAAGGCTTCGCATATCAGACCACCACCTCGCGTAGTATCAGTTGCTCGGTTATCATTGTCATCTGCACTTCTACACTCTCTTGCCCAATGTCCAAGTTTGTTGCATTTATGGCATCTACCCGGTTTCCATGAATTTTGATCACAGTTTTGATTCTTGCCTCTGTAAGATCCTCTGCTTCTGTAAGATCCTCTGCCTCGATGAGATCCTCTTGTGTTATTATAACTATTATTGTTGCTGTGTAGCGTTCTTGAGGTGAGAGCATTGCCATTTCCTCCCTCCGTCTGTTTTATTCGAAATTCTTCTACGTTCAGCCTAGCAATCAGATTCACCTTTGTGCGCTCTGCCTCGGGCGTCGACTCCCAAGCCGTTGCAAAATGTTTGAAGGTAATCGGAAGTGTTAAAATGATTTTGGTCATTATCATCTTGTCCGATATTTCCTCACCTGCGGTTTGTAATCTGTATGCAAGTTTTCAACCTTAGCTATGTGGGTGGCTAAATCGACGGATGTGTCCTTGCTCATTGTGAACCATTTTTGTTGGAGAGCGTGTATTTGATGGTTCTGATTTTATCTCAAAAATACCTTCTAGTTTTGTCCACATTTCCTTTGCATTATTGCAATTGATTATGTGTAACATGCATTGCTCCGATATAGTTATAACTATTATCTTTTGGGTTGCTGCGTCCAACTTTTGCCACTCTGCCACTTCCTTTATGTATTCCTTTTTAAGTGTATCTGATGCATCTGCAGCTGGTGCCTCTAGTAGGGTTTTTGTTCCCTTCACAATTTCCCATGCTCGTTGAGCCTTCAGCAGAACAGTTACTTCAAACTTCCATATATTCCAATTTTCCACACCTTGGAGTTTCTTAACTGATAATAGTTCTTTATCTCCTGTTTCCATCGTAATAACGTGTCTGTTTTGGCGGCGAGAATTTTTAATTACTTTTGCACACAGGCGGAACAAAAACACTCTTTGCATTGTACACGCACGCATTATTCTAACCTCTCTTTTAGTAAACAATTTTTACTTCTCAACACTTTCTTCAAAAATATAATTCACACTCACTACCTGGGCCCATAACCTGATGAAAAGGCCGTGTGTTGTTGAGAATACAACTTGGATGTATTAATAAAGAGTTGATTTTATTAATGAAACAGGTTTAACAAAGAGCATGTGTTTACTGCTAGGTTCTAACCCCCTAAAAAACACCTCTGGTGCAAAAAAGTCGAGACAAGTTCATTTATGAAAAAGGATCTCTCTACAAAAGTTGTGAAATCCTATAACATTAGACAAGCTCGTTTTTTCCATTATGTCAATACGAAGTAATTACAAAATGGAAAGAATTTTTTCTGTTTACGTGATTAGAACCGGTATTGAACTTGTCGGGCCCCGAACCCAAACGATAAGCAATAAATATCTTACAATTTAATTTATTTTTACCGCATTATGAATTAGTAAAGATCAGATTACATAATAATAATATGAATAAATTATACATCATACTCAAACATCTGAATTGTTCGGCGGCCAACAAGTTCAATACCGGTTCTAATCACGTAAACAGAAAAAATTCTTTCCATTTTGTAATTACTTCGTATTGACATAATGGAAAAAACGAGCTTGTCTAATGTTATAGGATTTCACAACTTTTGTAGAGAGATCCCTTTTCATAAATGAACTTGTCACGACTTTTTTGTACCAGAGGTGTTTTTTAGGGGGATTTGTCTCCTTTTTGCAAATATTATTATTATTATTATCGGCTTTATATCTCGAGAAAATATGAATAAAATAATACATAACGTGCGTCGGTAAGGTAAATTTTCGTCTTTTGGATATTCGGAAAAACAAAACACAGATCACTGAATGCCTAGGGCCTAGCCCACCGTTGAGCTGTACTACTGATGTTACAGACCATATATGTAATACTCCTATATTGCTAGTAGGGGTCTAGAGCTGGGCTTCTTCCCTACGGTGCAGACGTATATGCATTTATCCTTCTCGCGGATTGTCGAGTCTTGTGCGCAAGCTTGAGAATGGAGCATGCGCACAAGTGGGCGCGAGTGTTTTTAATTTTTTAAAACTAATACTTACTTCAAATGTTGAATATTATTAAAAACAAATGATAAGAACAAATGATAATTTAGTATACGCTTAGGTGAACTGCGTTTGCTGAAAGATTATTTTGATTGATTTTGATATTACAAACTGATTTAAAATATTTGTTTATATCAAATACTTGTTTATTTTACTTGTTACTTGTTTTATTATTTAAACAATAAGTGTCCGCGAGTGTAGTGTTGTGCAATTATATTAGCAAAATGGGTAGGATATGCTATATATGCCAACGAAAGGCATCAAAGATTGATCGAATTTCATTATTCATGTAAGTTTAATGTATTTTTTTGGTCTTCAATTTTATGCAATTCATATTTAAGATGTTAAGGACGGCGTGTACCGCCGGTGGTTCACACGCCAATGGTTTACGAATGGGTTTAAAAGTGTGCCGCCCTTAGCGTGTTAATTCAATTTTCAATATTATTTAAAAACAGGATTCCTAAAGATCCAATTGCAAGGCATAAGTGGATGAAAGTTTGCAATTTATTGCCTTCTGATAATCTCAAGTGCATTTACATTTGCTCAATGCACTTTAGTGACAACCACATAGATCGAGGAAATAAATTTCAAACTAGATGTACTTTAAAACTTGGTGCAGTCCCATCGATTGGTGTACCAAACCAAATGAGTTTTAACGATGAAAATATGAATATTCCAAATGACGAAATTGAAAATGATGTGGAAACAAATATAGTAGAATCGGCTGAAACATCTAATAGTATCTATGAGTTAGATGATATGGTGCAACATGTTAATACATTGGACCATGTAATTGACAATATGTCTGCCCAAGATTTACGATCGCCTATACATCCATCTGCAAAAGGTAATAAATTTAAAGATTGATATTGATATTATAACTTTTTCCACATTTGTCCTCAATATTTTTTTATAAATAATAATTTCATTATATTTTTCAGTTCCGTTTGAACAGTCTAACGGTAATAATAGTATAAAACGACGTCAATTGGATAATACAGATATTACTATGGACGTTGAAGTAAATGAAAATTTTGGAAAATGTAAGTATAATATATAAAAAATAAGAACTATATAGTTCACTTTTCTTCATTTTGTTTTTATTTATTTGGAAACAAATTTCTTTTCACAGCTAATGAAAGTTACTGCAGTACGCCCAAGAGGAGAGTTTTAGAACCTCGTTATATTTCGGAAATCAGAACATCAGATTTTAAAACACCTGGAAGAACGAGAAGAATTTTGAATCTTATCAGAGAAACGGATAAAAGAAAAACAAAATTAATAAAATCACTACGAGCTCGTAATCGAAAGTTGCAGAAGCGAATATCTAATATTCAACAAATAGTTGCACATTTAAAGAAGAAAAACATGTTATCCAATGACAGTGGAAATATTCTAATGGTACAGTATCATTTGAAATTATTAGTGTATTCTATATACATAAGTACAAAATAATGCAATGTTTGTATTATAGGGCATTTCTAATCAATTTGATCATTCATATGCAACAAAAATGCATTAAAAGAATGATACAAATTACACAACTACCAATCAACAGACAAACGTAACTATGGCGAACAGTACATTTTTATCTTATAATTGCATGTAAAACTTATATATGATTTATATATTTTTGATAAAAATGTGTGTTTTACAGTCTATTATCACAGACAAAGATATAACTTCATCCAAAGCCAAAGTCAATGGAGAATACGCACCAGAAATCCGGAGTTTTGCTATGACGCTACATTTTTATTCAACAAAGGCTTACAATTACATACGCAATAAGTTTAATAATAAATTACCCCATCCATCTACTGTAAGAGCTTGGTATCGTGTAGTTGAAGGATCACCTGGTTTTACACTTGAAGCATTGCAAGCCATCAAATTACGAACAGTAAAAAAAAATGTTATAATTAATTTAGTGCTTGATGAAATGTCAATTCGCGAGCAATTAATTTATAATAATGATCGTTTTTATGGCTGTGTTGACTTTGGGGATGGCCATGATAAATATAAGGATAATGCAACTCCCGCAACCAATGCATTGGTTTTTATGGCTGTCTCCTTGAATGAAAGCTGGAAGGTTCCCATTGGTTACTTTTTAATTCGCTCATTAGACAGCCAAGAGAGAGCTAATTTAATAAAATTAGCCCTCAAAGAATTAAATGAAATAAACTGCAAAGTTTATTCCATCACATTTGATGGAGCTGCATCAAACATAAGCATGTGCAATTATTTAGGTGCTAATTTAGTATATGGTCCTAATTTTCAACCTTACTTCACAAATCCAATTACAAATGAAACATGTTATGTATTTTACGATTTATGCCACATGATGAAATTAGTCCGTAACGCATTAGGAGATTTGAAAGTTCTACGCACTTCTGAGGGAGAGGAAATAGCCTGGAATTTTATTGAAAAATTATTTGAGTTACAGAAAAAAGAAGGCTTGAGATTGGCAAATAAATTAACAAAAAAACATATCTATTATCAAAATTCAAAAATGAATGTAAAACTAGCGATGCAAACATTAAGCAACAGTGTGCATTGCTCTTTACTTTTTTTACAAAAAATTAATGATGTTGAAGTCCAACAAAGTTTCGAAAAATCTCAGGCTACTGCTATTTTCTGTAAAAACTTTAACGATATGAGTGACATATTAAATTGTAAAAATAGATTCGCGAAAGGTACTTTTAATATCCCTATAAATGATGAAAATGTGGACAAGCTAAAGGGCGCGGCGGAAAATTTTGAAAAATATATAAATTGTTTGTATAATATTGATGGGAAAAAAATTGTAGAAAGTAACCGAAAAATAGGGTTTATTGGGATAATTGTATGCCTTAGAAATATATTTCCGTTATTCGAGCAGCTGAAGAAAATAGGAATGACGTACTTGTTAACGTACAAATGATCCCAGGATTATATTGAAACATTTTTCAGTGCCATACGTAGTCGTGGAGGTTTTAACAATAATCCAAACGCCCTTCAATTTAAGAGTGCGTACAAGCGACTCCTAGTACGCCACGAATTAAAAGAATTTGAAAATGGTAATTGTTTGTTTGACATTTTACATGTTACAAGTAGGCAAAGTAATATACAAAATCCCATAGGCAATTACAGTGATCTAAATTTTAATATCGAAGCTGATCATGACTATAATTTTCCATTTTGGGAGCTATCAGCTTTTGTGGAAAATGTAGTTTTATATACAGGGTGTGCGACATTCGATGTCGAAGCCGAAAGGTGGTGGTAAAGGGTGAAAATTGGAGAGGAAAAGTCAAGTACCATTTTTCGAAATTCGGAATAATTACCGAGTTATTAAGTAATACTTCTGACCAATCAGAATGCCCCTTTAGATTCTGGTGTGCATGACAGAAGTTTAGACTCGAACCTACTCGTAATCGGTAACAAAGCAGTAGTAGTAATAATAACAAAAGAAGTAAGACGGTGACACCAACACATTAAAGATCTCTCTTCTGATGTTACCACTAACACACTACTACGACCGTGATATGATATCGTCGGAAACAAAGTATGCACAGGGTGTAATAGTAGTAGTAATAACATAAAAAAATTTAATGACAAAAATCAACTTTCAAATTCTTAATTGTGTTATTAATTCCACAACTTCCACGACCAATGCTGTTATCATTATTATCACTATTATTTTTATTATTATTGTTGTTATTAATATTACTACCACTACATCAATAACAACAACCACAATAATAATAATAATAATAATAATAATAATAATAAAGATAATAATGATAGCAGTATTGGTCGTGGGAATAGTAGATTTAATAACACAATAATTAAGAATTTGAAAGTTGATTTTCGTCATTTATTTTCTTATGTTATTACTACTACTATTACGCCCTGTACATACACTGGGCGCAAAAATTAAGGGATGGAAAAAAATCTAAAGTAGGTGATTTTCAAAGTGCTGTAACTTAAAGAATAACAATGGGAAAGCAATTAAAAAAAAGCAAATTGAAGCTCCAAGTTTCTAGACTTCAGATCTTGCACTCAAAATGTTTTGCCATCAACAGTTTTTGAGTAATCATAATAAAACAAACGGGAAAAAAATTCCGAATTTACTCTTGTTTTTCGAAGAGTCATGGACTTCAATAAATTTTTTTCACTGATTTCATCACAAAGCTCTTTCTGATAATTTAATTCTCTTTAATTTGAGCGGTCGGAAAATCTTGTACGCTGATTTTTGGCTGACATGAGTTCTCAAAGCAAAAAAATCAGTTTTAACTTTGGTAATTATGTACTCGGTAACAAATTATTAAATTAAAAAATAATTTAAAAAAAATGTGGCTTCTTACAATAATTAACATTTTTCTTTTTTTAATCAAAAAATGATAACTATTGTAAGAAGTAACATTTGTTAAAATTAATTTGAATTTACAAATTTTTTACACAATTGCCAAAGTTAAAACTGATTTTTTTGCTTTGATCGACGATAACGCAACGAAAAATCATCGTACAAAGCATTCCGATCTCTCAAATTAAAGAGTATTAAATTATGTGAAAGAGCTTTATGATGAAATCAGTGAAAAAAATTTATTGAAGCCCATGGACCTTTTGAAAAACAAGCGAAAATTTGGACATTTTTTCCCGATAGTTTTCTTACGATTAATTAAAAACTGTTGATGTTAAAACACTTTGAGTTCAAGATCTCAAAACTAGGAACCTGGATCTTAAATTTGCTTTTTTTTTTAAATTGCTCTTCCACTATTGTTCCTTAACCCATTCGAGACGGCGACTGTTTTCGAACACGGTCCCCAGGAGGGGATGTTTTCCTTTCTATTTTTGCACACACGGTGTGCAACCGGTCTTATAGCCTCGGAAATTAATTGCACACACGGTGCGGAGTCGGTCTCGAATGGGTTAAGTTACAGGACTTTAAAAACCACTTAAAAATTTAGGATTTTTTTCTATCCCTTAATTTTGGCGCCTAGAGTATGTATAGGGTGTAATAGCAGTAGTAATAACATAAGAAATTAAATGACGAAAATCAAACTTTCAAATTCTTAATCGTGTTATTAATTCTACTATTTCCACGACCAATACTGCTACCATTATTACCATTATTATTAGTATTATTGATCAAGTTTTTTCGCAATGCGAAGAATAAGGCACCATCACATCCGCGACGATATATTGTGATTTTGATCCCAAAATTAACTATTGAAATAAAATTGGCATTACGTTATTCTCCCTTTTCTCCACAATACGCTTCATTTTGAATTTTATAAATATCATTGTTAGTTTGGTTTTAATGAGCTTTTTTCCCCAAACCTTACAAGGAAGGGTTCCTAGCCCGACCTTACCGATTTCAATAATTTTCTAATGTGTTGTAGTACTCGAAAAAATTAGAGACACGTATTATTTTTATGTGTCGACATCCACTCTAAAGGGGTGAAAACTACCCCTAAAGTTTTATCCGAAAATTATTGTTTTATTATATCTCGGCTTCTAATTAATATTTCTTAATGACACAAAGTGGAAAATATTTGTCATAAGAAGAAGAAGATATTAGGTGTGTTTATGACCCAAAGGGTTGCGACCCTCATTTTATATTTGAAGAAAACTAGATTTTTCGTTTCTTTTCTTCACAAAAACCAGGGTATGAACTCAAAGAAAGAAAAAAAGCATTTCCGTTTACTCTATCGAATATTTCAGTTGTTGTGTTTCATGATTTTTTAAGCAACCACCCCCAAATATCGTATACTACTCCTTAAACTGATACTCCGCATGTAAATGATAAAAAATTTGTTTGTTCTTTGGGTCGAAAGAATAGGATCGGCATGGTCGGCCGGTCGAATCGACCCCTACCCCGCGGGGGTAGCCGAAAAACGATTTTTTCGGGGTTTATTTTTTTTAAACCACCTGGTGGATAAAAAATGCAGAAAGAATTCAGAAGTATAACTAGTAATAAGGGTTTTTAGGGAAACTTTGTCCATCACCCACACCATCACCCGCCATAAAAAAAGAAATAAAACTAAAAACAACGAAAGTGCCCGAAAAACAACCCCGAAAGTGTCCAGGCAGCTGAACTTTTTTTCACGAAATATTGTAGCTCGTGATGAACTCTACACCCCAGTATTTTCTTCCGATTTTCCGAACGTGGCTTCACTTCCAAAAATCGATTTTTCGCCAAATTTCATGGATTTTCCGGCTTTTATGCTGCGCGCAAAAATTTTCAAGGTCAAACGCACCCCAGAATCGGAATTTACCGAAAATTTTACATAAGTATGGACATCTGAACAATCGTGGTTTGCCCATTTTTCCGCGTTTTTCCAGCTCAAAAACCGTTTTGCCCGAAAGAAAGTCTTATTTCGGCTGTGTTTCAAGATTACCTCGGTCTAAAATGCAATTTTTATTGTAAATTTTTTTTATTTATAGTTTAATTATACCTTTAGTTTCAATTTCCATCGCTATCTTCGTCGAAGACAGCATTATAATTATTTATATCAAACATTTTTGTTAAAAATTCTGTTGGTCTGAAGAGCTTAGACAAATAGCTGCCGTGGGATAAGTGGATTGGATTTGATCAATAGTTGATAATTGTTGTGAGCTTATTCTTTCAAGCTGTGCTTGTTTGCATAATTTTTCAGACTCGGGTGGCCTGAGTGCCGAAAAGCATTATTTACATTGGACATCACCTTCCTGTACATGTATCACAAACAAGGACAGCTTGAAAGAATAAACTCGCAACAATCATCAATTATTGGCCAAACCCAAGCCACTTATCCTACGGCCGATATTTATCTAAACTCTTCAGACCAGCAGAATTTTTAACAAAACTGTTTGATATAAATAATTGTAATGCTGTCATCAACGAAGATAGCCATGAAGATTAAATGCATTAATAAAAACTGCATTTCGGATCGAGGTAATCTTGAAACACCGCCGAAATAAGACTTTTTTTGGACAAAAGCGGTTTTTGAGCTGGAAAAACTTGAAAAAACGCTGAGAATCATGATTGGTTAGATGTTGATATTTATGTAAAATTTTCCGCAGAATCCGAGTCCGGGGTCTAATGACTTTGAAAGTGCTTTCTATTAATGTAACAGTCGAAAAATTGTTGAAAAATGTCGAAAAATGGCATTTTTGGGTTAAAAACAATTCTTAGCTGGAAAAACGCGGAAAAATGGGCAAATCGTGATTGTTCTAATGTCCATACTTATGTAAAATTTTCGGTAGAACCCAATTCTGGGGTGCATTTGACCTTGAAAACTTTTCTCGACTGAATAAAAGTCGGAAAAACCATGAAATATGGCGAAAAAAAGCGAAAAATTGAGTTTTGGAGGTGAAGCCACGCTCGGAAAAATCGGAAAAAAAATAATGAGGGGTAGAATTCATGACGGACTACAATATTCCTTAAATAAAAGTTCAGTTGCCTGGGCACTTTCGGGGTTGTTTTTCGATTTTTAGTTTTATTTATTTTTTGTAGGGCGGGTGATGGTGTGGGTGGTTGAAAAAATTTCCCTAAAAACCCTTATTACTAGCTATACTTCTGAATTCTTTCTGAATTTTTTATCTACCAGGTGGTTTAAAAAAAATAAACCCCGAAAAAATCGTTTTTTGGCCACCTCCGCGGGGGTGGGGGTCGATCGGACCGGCCGACCGTGCCGATCTTATTCTTTTGGCCCGAAGAACCCATCCAATCCTGCCGTCAAAGAATTCGAGGTGGGGGGCATTTTGCCTATTTTAATGGAGAGTACCCTTTACATTTAAGAAATAACATCATAAAATTGCAATCTTCAGTTCATAATCAGCTTTCTTCGCCGAGATATAAGAATATGTTTAAATATTCCTGGTACAAAAGTGGTAACATTAATGAAATCCAGATAAATTTGAAAATCGTGTTGAGTTTTCTTTTGGAGATTCTTGCAATGTACAGTGCGAAATAGAAGGATGTAACAATATTGCTATTATACGATGTGGTTGGTGTAAGAAGTCTTTATGTTTTAAGCACTTTCTTGAAGATAATCATTATTGTTAACACTTTGAAGAATAAGATACTGTAACTTAATTATAAAAAAAGGGATAAATCTTCTTTTAAAGAATTATTATTTTTAATCAGTTCCATTAAAAAATATTAATAAATATCGAGTTATATTGAATAATTCATTTCTGAGGTTGACTTTTAGCACCCCTTTTATGTTACTATATTGCAAAAAATGTATAACATCATTGTTTCTTATATCAATTACATTCTGTTTCCACGTGTAATAAATCTCCAAAAAAAAATTTTTCTTATCATTTACATGCGGTGTATTACTTTAATGGGTAGTTTACGGTATTTGGGGGTGGTTGCTTAAAAAATCCTGAAACACGGGAACTGAAATATTCGATAGAGTAAACGGAAATGCTTTTCTTTATTTCTTTGAGTTCATACCCTGGTTTTTATGAAGAAAAGAAACGAAAAATCTAGTTTTCTTCAAATATAAAATGAGGGTCGCAACCCTTTGGGTCTTAAACACACCTAATAGCTTCGATTTATTATAACAAATATTTTCCACTTTGTTGCATTAAGAAATATTAATTAGAAGCCGGAATAAAATAAAATAATAATTTTCGGATAAAAATTTAGGGGTGGTTTTCACTCCTTTAAAATGGGTGCCGGCACATAAAAAAATATGTGTCTCTTATTTTTTTCGAGTATATCAGAATTTATTGAAATCGGTGAAGTCGGGTTGGAAACCCTTCCTTTTTAGTAAAATCGTTAAATTCGTCCGGTTATTCTCGCATAGGCACGCGTTTGGAGCTCGGCACTAAAAGGTTTAATAATAATAACAACAACAACAACAATAATAATACTAATAATAATGGTAATAATGGTAGCAGTATTGGTCGTGGAAATAGTAGAATTAATAACACAATTAAGAATTTGAAAGTTTGATTTTCGTCCTTTAATTTCTTACGTTATTACTACCCCTGTTACACCCTGTACATATTTTTTTCCGACGAATCATATCATAATCGTAATAGTGAGTTAGTGGTAACACAGAAGCAAGATCTTCAATGTGTTGGTGTCACCGTTTTACTTCTTTTGTTTTTCTTACTACTACTGCTTTGTTACCGACTACGAGTAGGTTCGAGTTTAAACTTCTGTCATGCACACAAGAATCTAAAGGGGCATTCTGATTGGCCAGAAGTATTACTTAATAACTCGGTAATTATTCCGAATTTCGAAAAATGGTATTTGACTTTTCGTCTCCAATTTTCACCCTCTACCACCACCTTTCGGCTTCGACATCGAATGTCGCACACCCTGTATATCAGGTTTCATAGCATATAAATTATCCAAAACCATTGTTAAATGTGAGGTCTGTCTTCCTCAATTAAAAGACAATATGACTAAAAGCACAATGCCTTTACTATCCCAAATTAAAAATCGAGGTCCTTACATAACACCATCCCCCGACGTAATAGGTATTTGCAAAGTTTGCGAGCAGATTATCCGAAAATATCAAACAAAATTAACGCAATCGTCTATTAAGAAATTTCTAATAAATAAAATTTTCAATCACATAGGTCTGAGATTCGATAATAAACGTATGAATGATCATATTCTGACCCAAGATATCTTGGATAATCATCGCACGCAGCTTTGCAAATATATTATCGAGTTATATTTAAATACGCGATTACATTACGAAGCCCAAAAGATGTCCGAAAAGGATGTCTCCGTGAGGCAAAAATATACAAAATTAATATTATTTAAAAACCAATAATGTGTAATCTTCGATTATGTAACATGTAAATAATAAATTGTTTTTTGTTAGAAATTACATTTTATGCGTTGCTCTGTTATTGCTTAATATCCTCTAATCAATTTCCCTGTTCTTTTGTTGTTTTTATTTGAGCTATATTATTTGTTATTAAGGGAAGACTAAACTGAAAAATGAAAATTCGCTGCTGTTGTCTTCAAACCTTTTTTTATGTTTCCCTAGGAGTAAAATGAGGTTTTTAAGAGATTCTACAACCTAAATTTTATACGTAAAACAGGTGTCAGAGTGAATAAGCCCATGCGCAAAGTGAGAAGGTATTTATGACTGCTGGACATCTAAAATAATTAAAAAAGCCCTAAAAAATAATAACTCCAGATTAGAATTTCAATTTATACCTTATTTCAAGAAAAAAAAATTTATTATGAATGCAATACTGGAGAATTATATTGTTAATTTTTTTCATATATAAGTGTTCTGGTTAAACAATACCGTAGAAACTCATGAAAAAAAGTGTATGAAAAACTATCCGAAAATTACATACAATATTACAAAATTTATTTTTTGAATTGTTGCTCTTCTGAAAAACAATTAAGTAAGATTAAGTAAATTGTTAACGAAGGATAATAATTAAGGGGGTCAACCCGTGTGGTGGCCGTTTTTTTGGAGATTTTTTCGGGATTTTCCGTGATGAAATAAAAAGACATAATTTTCAAATTTTTATTATATATTTATTCATTCTTCAATTATGTCTCTGAATTTTGTTATATGAAAATATACTTATGATCGTGAGTTATACCGCTTGATTGGCACCCATGTGAAAAAAAAGTGGGCAAACGATGTCTATGATTCCGGCAGATTGGCTTATCTGAAATAAAAAAATTAAATTGCAAGTCGATCTATAAGTAGATGGCTATCGCTGGAAATAGGATTTTTTGAAAATATTGAAAATTAAATTTTTACTTGCTTTTAAACATTAAGACCGAAAATTTAATGATTTTTTTGGACTATTTTTTCTGTAAAGAGAAGGCGGTTCAATGTTTTTCAAAAATCCTAGTTCTAGTGCTAGCCATCCACTTATACAGATCAACTTTGCCTACTTTTTTTCACATGGGTGCCATTTGAGCGGTATAACTCAGGATCAGAAGTATATTTTCATATAACAAAATTCAGAGACATAATTGAAGAATGAATAAATATGTAGTAAAAATTGCTCTGTATCTTTTCATTTCAACATGAAAACCCCGAAAAAATCTCCCAAAAAAACGTCTGCCACACGGGTTGACCCCCTTAATTGTATTAGGTATAATGGAAAGCAATATATTATAATGATCTTTCAAATATAATTATTATACAGTCACTATGCCTTGTAATATTATTGCTACTAATTCCATCAGTTATGTTAAAAGTAATCAGTGAGTAATTTAAATAACATAATTCAATTTTTTATTGTAATTTAGATAAAAAATAGTTACATATTTACATATATAAATAATATAGAAAAGAAAACTAAAAAAAATTCGAAATGGGATTCGAACTTATAACCCTACAAAAATAAGTTTAAAGGTTTCCCGCTACGCTTGATAATTCCCCCACGACAGCCGTAACGCTTGCGCACATGAATTCAAGTTCCGCGATAGAGATAGAAACAGTCATTTGCTGTCTCACTTGCGCTGCTATACTTCCACTTTCGGGCGCTAGCAATATAGAAGTATTACATATATGTTACAGACAGCGTGTGAGTGTGTAAAGGCTTTCCAGCCGTGTATGTACACAGAACGCTTCGGCTATTTGTTATGTGTGCGGACCTAGTTCGGTCGAGAAAAGAGACACGGTAGCGCTCTCGCCCAATTCATAAATGAACTTGTCTCGAGACACCATGGTCTTACATACAGGTCTGGCAACTCGAGTGGTGGGGGTGGTTCGCTTAATGCGTCTAGTTCTCGTTTACCTCGCTGCCGCGGACGGCGCTGCGATCGGGTTTCAATATTTTTATCTCTCTCACACGCTTTTTCGAATTTTCGTTCGTCTTTCATATTTTGAATGCTTCTAATTACTTATAATCATTATAGCGGAATTACTTATAATATAGCTTATAATTACTTATTATAATCATTATAAGCATTATAGCGGAAGATAGTAAGGGTTTAAACGTTTCGGGAATAATAAATTCTTTATTGGTTTGTCAATTTGGACAATTTCTTTTTGATAACAAACTGTTTTTTCAACTTCAGATTTTCCTGATGAGCGAATTGTCTCATTCTCATTCTAATATAATATACTATTGCGTAGGATAGGATTTCGGATGCATGTTCTTTGCAAGGAAATGTAAAAATATAATTATCAAGCACTTCATCAAGAGTTAGATCGAAAACGTCTACGCGAGAACAATATTTTGCGAACGACGTTTCTACCTGACGAATTAGATTATAAAAATGTAAATTTGCGTGAATCAGACGCCCGCGAGAAGATGTACACCCGGACTTCAATCTCACAGCTTCTTCACATGCAGTGCAGAATTTGTATTTTTTCAAAACTTGTTTGCACAGGTAGCCTGGAAGCAATATAATTGGTTTCGTGCATGAACTCAAATAAAACAATTTCCAACTCCTACTGCAGAAGGGAACGCCGGAAACATTAGATTAAAGCATTGCAATGTTAATAATGCCAGAAAAATATTACATTTCATAGATATTCCCAACCGACAGTGAAATTCATTCAGGATTTTGATGCATTTTTGATGGAATACGAATCTGGAAAAATCTACCAAAGTGTAGAAGATGTTGATAGAAAATTTATATGAATTCTGGAAAATCATAAAATGAATTACAATCGAGAACAAAACATTTCTTTGAACAATCAGTTTTGGAGATAATTTGATATTAATTTTTAGGTACTTTTTTTAAAGCGCCTTCTACAGATTTTTCACACATTACGAATATTTGAGAGTTTCATCAAAGAAAAGCTTTGGTTGGGAATTTATGTACAATAAACATCACAAGCAAGAATAAGAAGCAAAGCATGTTGTGAGCATAGTATAGTAAGCGGTGTTAGTTCATTAGAAAGATAAGGATGAAATGATAAAGGAGAACCTGTCGCATAATAAATTATGCAATCCAAAACCGGGGAACGGGCATAATCATGATCGAAATTGGAAGTGATGATATCATCCGCTTCCCAATTATCATGCTCTAATGTTTCATCTAATCTTTGCTTAATCTTCTCCAAATAAAGAGCGATTTTGCTCTGGTTTTTTTCGCCGTAAATTGCTTTGATTTCGCGGAGTGAGATTATCGTCAGTGGCGATTCATCTTGGGACACCGTACAGTTGCCATATTTTGGAGGTTTTATGACACTGTATACGGACAGGACTTTATACAACTGAAGGAATGTAGGGCAATTTGGGTGATCATTGCAACCTGCTGTTACGTTTAAAATTGCGGTATTGGATGTTAATCCAAGTACAATTCTAAACTTAATTTCCATTTTTGAATTAGTGAAATACTAATTCAGGGATAGGAAATTATTGGAATCAAAGCAGACAAAGAAATATAGTCGAGTATTTATATGTTTATTTATTGTGTAAATCAAATTACATCTCGATATGATCTAATATGCACAAATTTGATTCGGACCCTAAACAATCTCTAAAATATGCGATACTATAATATCGTGAACAATCATTCCCTAATTTAAATCTGATTTGATCCAAATACGAGGTTTTGTTAAATAACTTAAACAATGCTGGGGTTATTTTTGAATTAGTTTTCAACACCACTTCCCAGTACCGGGTTTCCTTGAAGTCATAATCGTTGGATTCGGATCTTCCGGGAGTGGGAGGAGGTCCCGGACGAATTTTATATTTGTTTGTTTCTGGGAAACAGGGAAATTCAAGAGGGTTTCGGGTGGATTGATGAATGGGAACAACAGGAGGAGGAGGAGGAGGAGGAGTAGTAGAAGTTGATTGTGAAGGGGAAGAGTTACTAATAATTCGAGGAATCAAAGGATACGGGATAGGAGATGGGACTCTCCCCACTATCCCAATTTCCTGAATAAAATCCTCTTCTTCTTCTCGTGGTTTGGGAGGTGACGGTGTTTCGCCAATTTCCCGAAACTCTACGTTAATTCCTCCAATAATATTGGGTCTTGGGAGGGGTCCGTGAAATCCGCGTTTTTGTAAAAAGGCGATCAAACGCCGTCGGTCACGGGCTGCTCTCCCAATAGATTTAGGCTTCACTATTAGTAAAGGGAAAGAAAATGATTAAATTATAACTGAAAATCCAGCTTCAAATTAATTTGAAAGAGAAGGATGGGTTTTAATTGATATCCATTTTCGGATAAGGATTGGATAAATAAATTTTTAACTGGAAACCCAGCTTCAAATTAATTTGAAAGAGAAGGATGGGTGGAACTTAATGATAAACAGTTTTAAATCCACATTTGAAAATTAGGAAGGGACAGTTGTTGTTAATAAAATCAGTTTTGGAATATTTATATGACAACGCGAATCAATCAAAAGGAGAAAAACGAATAGTATTGAAATTTCTTACTTTTGTTCCCAAGAAAATGAGATTCGTCAATTGAGGTGGTGGAACGGCAGGTCGATCTCTCTGGAAGGGTTGATTAGTCAGAACCCTTGATCCGGTTTTTGGATGGTGAAATGGTTTTCTCTTTACTCTTAATCAACACTACACATTTATTTATGTATAATTTTCAAAAAAACTTTATTCAAACTGTTCTCTTTATCTTTGTTACAAACTGTTAATTTTAAACGCACGACACTTAATGATTTTGAATTTGTAGAACATGGAAATTGTAGAAGATAGTTCGGTTTGGTTTTGAATAAATTTAGTACTTGACAATCAGTCCTTGATTAAATGATATTTAGTCAAAGGTAGGCGACCCAGAAAATGCTGCTCGGAGTCGCTCCGCATGGGGTTTTAAAGATAGAAAATTTGCTTCCCTTCCTTGGAAGGTTCGCAAGTACATGATTTTTCTTAACACTATTGGTTAATAATTAATAAAGTGGGAGCTTCTAATTGCTCATTTGTCTTTAATTAAAAATTAATTTTCTTATTGGCCCTCCTAGTCTTTGGAGGGGCCTTCGCGATGTCGTGGTATCCCTTCTTAGGCTCCTTTCGGAAGAACCTTCTCAATTTTCAATTATACAGATCAAAGTCCAATGAATTTGTCATTAGATCCTTACGGTATGACAATTGTTATTATTCGCATTGATTCTCACGAACTTTTGCGTTGGTGTCACCTGAGTTTAATTCTTATCGGCTCCCATAGGCCCCTCCAATATTGTCTTCGATCAATACGTCTTCGATATTCATTTCAATTTTGTATCAAATGTCCTATCTAAATGAAATATGAATTGTGGATTCATATACATATATATATATATATATATATATATATATATATATATATATATATATATATATATATATATATATATATATGTATATATATATATACATGAATTATAGCTTGGAAATTGCTCGGACATTACACTGCACATTGGCGAATCGTGCCGAAGAATTTCTAAAACGGATGAATTGCAGGTAAGTCTAAAATCAATAAGTTATGAATAAATTACAATACGTGAACAAACATTGAAAATTTCGTCACGCGAAGAAAAAATAAGATACTGCGATTTGACTAGAAAATACCTCCAATTTATCCTGGTTTATTTTGCCAGTTAATAAGTATTCGAAATCATACTTATGTATCATATACTGGCAAATGTCCATCGTCGAGTGAAGCGATAATCGCAGTCCTTGCGAAGTTTCGTTCGTAAGAAATTCCTCTGCGTCAATCTTTTCTTACCAATAATAATTCCCATCGATTCAACCAATTCAATGAATCTTGAAGAACCTGAAGAATTAAAATAATTGACTTAGTGTACGAATTTTTTTTCTTTTTTGTTTTTTTGTACTTTGAAGTCGTTGGAATGCAGTGTCAGTCCTTGATTCGGCGTTTTTCTGTTCATTGCGTCGAAGAGGTCGTTAATTACTTTGCAAAAGGCAATCGTTTGTTCGCACCCTTGGAATTCCGGTAATTCGTGAGACGAATAGAAACGGAGACCGTCGGCAACGGAGTTGCTGAATATCTAACGAATAAAATGAAAACTAAAATAGCAAACGTAACATATAAAGCTTGTTAATATCCCCAGCAAACAAACCTGAGTCGCTAGTCTAACCCTCATTTTCGATGTGTTATCCAAAAAAATGTGCCGATTTGTTATTTTTGGACATGCTCGTGCGTTTGCCGGATGATTTTTGTCGCGATTGTACAATGCCTCAAAGTAATCCCAGCGAATGTAGTTCTCTGTCGATGACAACTGAAAAATTTCACTATTCAATATTGCATCCAGTAGACACGACCACGTAAGGGTTGTATGAAAAAGTCAATCATTGAATAAATCTTTAATCACACCGTTTGAAAAAGTTCAAGTTCTGAAAATTTCTTTTTCACAACTTACTCGCAGTTTCTTCTTGTTTTCCAGTCTGTTCCGGATATTCTTGATGACATGACAAATGTCAGAAAATACAAAAACTTTCCTTTCGTCGTCCAACGGGTGAGCAAACCACGATTTGGTATCATTCAGCGTTCCTCTAATACCCAACAAAGATCGCATTTTTGTGTTTGTAGCTACACCATCGGCAACAATCCCGTGAATCATTGTTCCGCACTCCTCCAAGTAGCAGATAGCTCTCACAGTTATTTTCACAAGTTCGTCCCCTTTGACTGGATTTTTTGACGCAAACACGGCAATGGGCTGTGTATATGTATCAGCTAGAGGCTGAAACATTAGCACAAGGCCGTGCGTTGCCTGCTCACTTATATCGGTGGATTTATGTCCCTCATCGGCAAAATCAATCAAGCCAACATACGTGAGGTTCTTTGAGCAAACTCCTACGGCTTTTCTCAGATTAATTTCATCAAGAAGCAGTACACCGTGCCGTTGTTGAGCAGTTTTTAAGGCGAAATGTTTTTTGAGAAGCTCTGCGAAATTTTCATCAAAACCGCACTTTGTATCGATAAGTGAGAAGTAGCTGCCGATCGTCTTCTTACACGGAAGAGGCAGGACATTATTCTCGCGCAGAAATTTATAATATCCTGGTGACCGTATGTTCATAAGCATACATAACATTATCCACTCCTGGGTGTAACGTCGTCCCTTCGTGTTTTTTTTCTTCGCAGCTGCGATAATTTCTTTGAGCAATACTTTTTGGGATGCCGACAGTTTCATTTTATCACAGTTCAAGTCTAAAGTTGAATCTTGCATGCTTGCTAATTGCGTTTCTTGATCTTTCAAACACGACATCAGATCTTTTACGCGTTCCCGAGTTCGAAGTTTCTGACGTCTTTCACGTCGATTCCTCATTCGCAACACTGTTAATTTTCGTTGATCAATAGGGTTTGAAACGTCTCGGATTCGCTGAATCGCAAATCGATTCATTGACCGTGCCGCCCGTTGCAGAATACATTTCCGCAATTTTCTGCAAGAATCGCAGTGTCTCTTTTTGAAGACTAAAGAGCAGTCTTTACTTCTCCATTTATTAACGTAGTCTTGGAATGCTCCTGCATCTCGTGCCAAAGGGGCATGTACGTCACCTAAGCCACTGCAAATATTCATTTCTTTGAACTTTGTCAATACATCCCGAAGTTTTCCCTTTTCTTTTAAAATTCGATCTAGTGACGTTTCTTGCTGATTAACGGAACGTCCATAAACATAATAGCTCAATCCACCATCCACGTCGAGCACAACGGATTTTTGCACTATCGGACAACGAATCCCGCTTTCGAGTTTTAATATCGTGTATGAAAACACGTATTGATGGTTGTTACTAGACAATTTGCCGACACTCCACAAGTCTGGTATAACATTAAGAAAGTCACTCCAAGTACTTTCATTTCCACCTGTGGCAATAATTTTGGATGATATTTTCAGTACATTATGAGTTTAAAACGAAATAAAAATTTGGAGAATAATTGTCTTTAAGGAGTTATACGCACTTAGAAGCCCGAAAGAAAGGCGATTGTTCAAGAATTTTTCTTGGAGAGACATTTCAATTTATTAATTTCAAACTGTGTATATATTGTAGTAGTCTTTGACTACTTTCTCAATTTTTTTGGTATAAAAATAATCATTCTGACAGCTGCTGCAGTCAATCTCCGGGAGCACCTCGAAAAAAACACGTCTTGCGGTGAGCAAGATTTCTCGAAAACGGCTAAACCGATCGGTATTAAATTTTCGCACAAGCTTTATAGATGTATTATCTAGTAATCGATCGTTGATTTTGACTCTACGACAAATATTTTTCATTTTATGAACAATTTGCGGGCAAAATTCTCATGAAAAATTCGTATTTCTTCTTTACGAAGCCGCCATTTTGTTAAAAATTAGTATTTTGCAAAACCCAACGATCAAACATGAGATGATACAATATATTAACGAACAAATTTTGGTTTTTTTATTTCGGATAACCCAGTCCCGAGATATCGTGCTCACCGCAAAACATGTTTTTTTTCAAGGTGCCCCCGGAGATTGGCTGCAGCGGTTGTCAGAATGATTATTTTTATACCAAAAAAATTGAGAAAGTAGTCGAGGACTACTACAATATATACGGGGCATTCCACGCCAAATCGGACGGTTCGTAAAATTTTGATTTTTGATTTCCTCAATTTTCTGATATTTTTTAGTACCTACCGAAAAACCCTTCCTGGTAAATTTTGAGATTTTTTTGATTACCCGTTTAAAAGATATCAAATTTTCAAAAAAATCGCTTTTTTTTTGTTTTTTGCTGATAACTTCTTCAATAATGGTCCAAATTTAAACTTTTTTTTTTCAAAATTATTGTTTTTTCATGTACTCTTTAGAAAAAAATATTAAACAAATTGTTGAAGCATTTTTGAATGAGATTTTTGAGTTAAAAATTTTAAAACTCATTTTCCAAAGTGATTGCATATTTTGATTTTCGTCAAAATTTTTTATAGCAAACTACTACTCATTCCACAACTTTTCAGGCCGGTCCGATCGTGGGACCTCCAAAGCTATTATTTTTTTTCGATTTTTGAAAAAAATTTTCTTTCTATTAATCATTATGAATATCAATTTCCGTTACTGTATAATATTTTTCTAATTATTTTTTAATAATTTTCACAATTTATAATGGTAAAAAGGTGTTTAAAATCAATCAATAGTCGTTAAATCAATTTATATTCAATAAAAAAAATATCTATTTATTTTCGGTAATTTTTTGAAAAATCTGATTGGGGTTGAATTTTCAATGTTACTTTTTGTTATAAAGTATTTGTTATAAATTTGCCAAATATTGCCGTAATATTTCACCTGAACAGAATTATTTAAATGCAACGGAAAAAATTAGATTTGAGATATAAAACAACTAACAATAAGATAATTGCAGGAACGCACAAAATTCATTCAGTTGTTCCAATGGATAGCGGAAATGTACGAGTTAAACATTATTCTGGTTCAAATGATGACCGCATATGTAAAATTTTCAAAAAATTACGAAAATAAATAAATATTTTTGTTTTATTGATTATAAATTGATTTAACGACTATTAATTGATTTTAATCACCTTTTTACCATTATAAACTGTAGAAATTATTAAAAAATAATTAGAAAAACAATATACAGTAACGGAAATTGATATTCATAATGATTAATAGAAAGAAAAAATTTTTCAAAAATCGAAAAAAAATAATAGCTTTGGAGGTCCCACGATCGGACCAGTCTGAAAAGTTGTGGAATGAGTAGTAGTTTGCTATAAAAAATTTTGACGAAAATCAAAATATGCAATCACTTTGGAAAATGAGATTTAAAATTTTAAACTAAAAAATTTCATTCAAAAATGGTTCAACAATTTTTTTTATATTTTTTCTAAAGAGTACATTAAAAAACAAAAATTTTGAAAAAAAAAAGTTTAAATTTGGACCATTATTGAAGAAGTTATCAGCAAAAAACTAAAAAAAAGCGATTTTTTTTTAAAATTTGATATCTTTTAAACGGGTAATCAAAAAAATCTCAAAATTTACCAGGAAGGGTTTTTCGGTAGGTACTAAAAAATATCAGAAAATTGAGGATATCAAAAATCAAAATTTTACGAACCGTCCGATTTGGCGTGGAATGCCCCATACACAAAGTTTGAAATTAATAAATTGAAATGTCCCTCTAGGAAAAATTCTTGAAAAATCGCCTTTTTTCGGCCTTCTAAGTGCGCATAGCCCCTTAATAATAGCATATTATGGTTCTCACGTTCGTTTTCAATCGATGGGGTTTTCCCAAACTCCTCGTGATCCAATAAATCTGATGCCAGAGGATCACAGATTACTTCCATTGGGTTAAGCATTGGTACTTCGCCCGCAACCGGAGAAGCAACACAAGAAGTGTCTATTTTACAAGCAAAGTTAAATGGTTTTTATGTGCTCTTATTAAATATAGGTTGGAAACTAATATGAAACGGGCATTTTTGTTTAGTATTGTTTAGTATTCAGCGCTCGTTTCATAGTTTTCAACCTATATATTGTATTTCATCGGTATGTGAACTATAACCCTTTCGGTACGAGCGCTTTGTCCGTCGTGACACTCCCGTTCACGGATAGACCGTGCTCCCGTTGTACGAGGTGCCGCGCCGCAAAATGCGCATGTAATTATTACGTGTGCCAATTAATTGTTAAGGACTTTTGTGTAGATTTTCACACAAAAATCCTTTAAAATTAATTAGCACACCTAATATATAAGTAACACATATAATGTTATTAGATGGATGCCGGATATATCCGGCGCTCGTCCACACAGAGCATCAGATGGATGGCGGATATATCCGGCGTCCCGTACCGAAAGGGTTAATAATTACTTTGTATTTCAGGAGATTCCGAAATAAGAGTTCTGGCAAGTGTAATTGATGGCTCCGTCAAACTAAGAGACTCAGCACAAATATCGGGTTGATGACTATCGCTCAAAGACAAGACCGCGCTCAAAGGCTTGTAAGATTTTTTTCCAAGATCGCTATTGATTGTGGAAGGGCAACTACATGGAGTAGATTTTGAATAATTATGGAAAGGGTCATCATTTTCTTTTTCGGTCGAAACATCATTGAATTTTGTGGGTATAGCATCTTTTTGGAGTTGTGGATACTTGTACGGCACCTACGATGCAAATAAATTATTTTCTATTCTATTGGGTTGTTCGGAAAGTAATTCCGTTTTTTTCTGTGAAATCTTAAGGAAAACAACGAAATTACTTTCCGAATGACCTAATAGAAATGAATATTCTTATTAATTTTACTTTTGCAATTAATTGGCCGTTTGCATCACGTTTTACCCATTCACGAGCTATATCTTTTTCGTCGAAATGCTTCTCGCAAATCACATCAATTGGACGCAACTCCTTGATGTCCGGAATTGCCTCTTCCCACATTTTCCGCCGAGATGAATTCTGTGGGACGCGAAACACAGAACATTTTCTTTCGTCGGCTCTGCTACGGCTCCGACAATTCGGCACCGCACATCGCCGTGGCATTTCTACCAAATATATTAAGTTTTGTCGTGATGTTCAATGAACTCGGTTCAGATGGCTTTTCTAACTTCAAATATTTGAAAACAGGCCGCCTTTTTAGGCTATGTTCATCCGCGGAACCCGATCACAGCGCCAACTAGCGACTATGTTAAATACCAAAAGTTCGCTCAATAAGCGACCCATCTAGCCATTATCGAATTCACGTGAGTTGCCAGACCTGTATATAAGACCGTGCGAGACACTACCGTGTCTCTTGATCTTTGAGTATATAGACATGGAGGAGGAATTGCTATGTTCTGTAGAGACCAAAAGTGTGTCCAAAGTCTGTGCGAGAGAGAAAGGTATAAAGTGATATTCGTCCTCTCTGCGCACGCGTCACATCGTAACCTGCACTCTTTGTATACATATATTATGGAGGGTAGATGAAGCCTGCATGTTGTAAATGGGTCTCAAGCCCCTTGATTGGGTAGACATACCGGCAGAGCGCGCATCTAGCGACTCAAAGCAGACGAGTTTGCGTCTCTTTGAAAATGCCTATTCCTAGGTATATCTCTGCTTTCCGGCTTGCGCGCGCATCTCGTTCTTCTTCGCTCACGCTGCCGTACAGCTCCGTTCATTTATATTATTATCAATAAATCCGTTGTTTAAATATCCTTAATCCACTGTAATCGTTATTCTTACACCCAAAAACCAACACTGCACTTCAGTTGTATGAATTTTGTAAAATTTTTTATATTTTTTTCTAAAGAGTACATGAAAGAACAAAAATTTTGAAATAGTTTAAATTTGGACCATTATTGAAAAAGTTATTAGCAAAAAACAAGAAAAAAAGCGATTTTTTTTGAAAATTTGATCTTTTGAACGGGTAATCAAAAAAATCTCAAAAGGGTATAGCCGAATAAGGGGGTCAAAAGTGCCCCTAAACCAAATTGCATGTACAATAGGTCATTCGATAGCTTTTCGAAAAAGATTAATTTGTGCCAAATTTCAGCTCTGTATCTCAACTTGGGGGCCAGTAACGGCCAAAATTCGAAAATCTTGTTTTTGCTCAATTTAGCCCATGCTATGGTGAGAAAAAATCTGGAAAAAATCAGAGACATTTCGGTTACACAGACACATATTACAGAATTTTTACAGATTTATTAACCCAAAATTGAAGTCGTAAAAAATCAAAAACCTAAAAAAATTTCGAAAAATGCCCATTTCGAATTGAAGGAGTCGCGGAACTATAATCATATTTTAATAGGAAATGCATATTCATATTACTATTGTTCATGAATTTTTTCAGATTTTTTTGGTTTGGTGCGCCATAGTTAAAAAAAATAAAAACCAATATTTACGTCGAATTTCACTTTTTAAAATTAAATATTTACATGAAACCTTTCATTTAAAATCTTTTCTCAATGAAATAAGTGATTTATGATATTTTTGATGTATCAACATTTAATGAACAATTGTACTTGGGTTGTAGTAGCAACTATTTATTCTTTTCTTGTTGTCTTTTCCTTGAGATACGAATTCTACATGTTTTATCCACCCAAGGAAGATTGCTTTCTAGCCATTAATTACCATCGAATGATTGTATTGACCAAAATACATGTAACTTCAATGCCTGTTCTTTATATTAAGGCCTTTATCTTTTTTGTTTTTGTTCCGCATTCAAAAAACTGGAAAACTCAGACTCTGCTATTATATTTGCAAAGTTTCAATAATTTATTACACTTATTTATGTCTGATGCGTTTCCGTTGTATATTGGATAAAGTCGTTACTAATCTATCAAATAAAAACCTTACCCCGGCGCCGATCTCACACCTGGACTATAAGCATTTTTATAGAGAAGTAATAAAACATACAATAATTTCTTTAATCAATTACAATTCATACTTGAGACATTGAAGACATCAATAGACATTGACGTTACATGTATTTTGGTCAATACAATCATTCGATGGTAATTAATGGCTAGAAAGCAATCTTCCTTGGGTGGATAAAACATGTAGAATTCGTATCGTAAGGAAAAGGCAACAAGAAAAGAATAAATAGTAGCTATTACAACCCAAGTACAATTGTTCAAGAGACCAATTTTTATAAAAATACTTTAGGGCAAACTGAAATATGGTTAAGCATTTGCAAATAATTATTGGTTAAATATATTTGTATAATTGACAATTGAGAGAAATATACAATTTATGAAAAAAAAAACTATGATGGATCGAGGGTTCGAACCCACGCCAAAAAAATTCATGAACAATAGTAATATGAGTATGCATTTCCTATTAAAATATGATTATAGTTCCGCGATTCCTTCAATTCGAAATGGGCATTTTTCGAAATGTTTTTAGGTTTTTGATTTTTTACGACTTCAATTTTGGGTTAAAAAATCTGTAAAAATTCTGTAATATGTGTCTCTGTAACCGAAATTTCTCTGATTTTTTTCAGATTGTTTTCTCACCATAGTAGGGGCCAAATTGGGCAAAAACAAGATTTTCGAATTTTGGCCATTACTGGCCCCCAGGTTCAGATACAGAGCTGAAATTTGGCACAAATTAATCTTTTTCGAAAAGCTATCGAATGACCTATTGTACATGTAATTTTTTTTAGGGGCATTTTTGACCCCCTTATTCGGCTATACCCTTTACCAGGAAGGGTTTTTCGGTAGGTACTAAAAAATATCAAAAAATTGAGGAAATCAAAAATCAAAATTTTTCAAACTGTCCGATTTGACGTAGAATGCCCCATATACTCTTTACGGAACGCAGCCCGCCAATGCAACTTATAGCATTCATAATGCATTTGACGCATGCCCAGAGAGGACGAATATCACTTTATACCTTTCTCTCTCGCACAGACTTTGGACACACTTTCGGTGCTCGCATTCCTCCTGCATGTCTGTATACTCAAAGCTCTTGATACAGAGAGTAACCGGAAGTTAGAAGTTATAGTAAGTAAAGGTCAGGAAAGTCAGTACTGCAACTCAAAGCAAATAAATATAAGAATGACGCATTTAAAAGTTGGTACAGTACGATCGCTCTACAAGATACCAAAGGGACCGAAGGGGAATATGATTCTGAAAACAGAAGAAAACTACCGTTCCCCCACTCAGCGGCCTGTTACGCCGGAGAGAAATAGATCTCACTATTGTTTGTCATTTATTTCCGTGGTACATACATTGTATGGAGCGAGCGACTCCACATTCAAAGGCGAAGAGGCATTAGGAGTGGGGGTAGTGGATAGCGAAGGGGAACCCGAGGTATCTTGTAAACCGAGATCGAAAGTATCTTGTACAGCGATCGTACTGTACCACCTTAGCACCTATAGTTTTGTATGTTAATAAACCTACCATGAATTACAACACTACTTTTTCCGCCACGATCAGCATGATAACTCATACAGTTTTTAATATTTTTTAATGCGATTTTTAAAAAAAATATTCGAAATCCTTTTCTCTATAGTCTGTCGGGCCAGATTTTTGATATTTTGATTTAAAAAATTTATAGAAATAATTAAAGTGTAAAATTTTTTTACGTAAAACGCATACTTTTTTTGAAACGGCCATAAATTGCTAAATTTTTCGAAATTCAAAATTCCGGCCCGACAGACTATAATTACAACTTTATTTAACAAGAAATTTTTTAAATTGTGCAGATCGATCAACATTTACTGGAGAAATGATGCCGACCGTGGAGCAACTATTTTTTTTATTATAGTGTTGTGGATCAAGTGATTTTTTTTGTAGTAATTTTTGAAAAAATGAATTGAAAAATTTTTTTATAAAGTTTAAGTACCAATAAACCATGTACACTATTTATTTTTATCAATTTCTATTTTTATCCCTACTACAAACATTTTTTCTTTTAGAGCATTTTTGGCGCTGCTAGACGTATGTAGTTAAGAAACATACAATTCAAACAAACGGAATTTTTTTAAAGATCGGTAAAGGGTAGATAATTTTTGTGTTTGTTGGGAATTGCAACTCATCACTAGAGTCATAGATATTATAGAAACATATGTGTTTTAGAAAAAGATGCCAAATGCGGAAACCGGCAAACGTACCAATTATTACATAGTACGTAAGAACACATATCTTGTGTAAACCGCCCTTACGAACTTTAAAGGAAAATGTAGGAGTAGGGAATATTTTTGTAAACATTGTTCCACTATATAAGGGCTCCGAAAAATCGTATTTTCGTTTACTCTTGTTCCGACAAGAAGAGAGTTCGAAAGGTAGACAAAGTTTCGAGTCGAATAAGCCAAGTTATTTAAAAGTAAAGTAAGCCCTTGGTTTTTCTCTGTTCTCCCTGAACCTCCACTCAGCTTGTTAACATCTCGGTGCATCTCTGTAGAGAGGAATCTAACCCAGACTCTGGAGTTGTCAGCACCTAGATGCATCTTCTCCACGAAGTCTTTTGATCATCGTTATTTTTTTTAATTTCTTTAAATTTGTTTATTAATTAAAATTAAATTGTTCCTTCTCTTATAATTAAATCGCACCCCTTTCTTTCTCTTAAGAATCCAGTTTACCGCGAAAGTTTTAAAATTACCTTTAGATAGCCATCACCGGTTGTCATTTTTTTGTTTGTTTGTTTATTAGACCCTGGAATCCATGGGGCAATTTAAGAGGATATTGACTGTTTCAGCAGCAGCCGTGACCAAAAACGGCTGAGTTCCTTCTCACCGTAATTTATAAAAAATATTAAATAAAAACCTAAGGTTTTTTAAAATTAAAAAAATTTTAAAAATTAAACCCGTGCTAACCTTCGAAAGATGGCAGAAAAAAATCGGTGTTTTCCTGCACAAAAAGTTCCTTTTCTCAGATAATATTGCAGATATCATTTTGATTCTTTTTTCATTAATTAAAGGCACTATCCTCGAACATATTGAGCGGAACAGAATTTGTCTGAAGTTAAAAATTATGGAGATACAAATTTTTATAACCACTAAAACATAGTCCGATTTTGATCTTTCTCTATTTTTAACACTACATTTTAACAAAATAATTTTCTAATCATTTTCCGCGCTCAGATTGTTTGTTTAACATTAGTGAATAATGTCCAAAAGAGAAATTAAAGATCGGAGCAGTAGAATATAAAAAAAGGAACATTTTGTGCACGAAAATACCGATTTTTCAACTTTTGTTCCGTCATCTTTCGAAGGTCAGCACAGGCTTAATTTGTAAAATTTTTAAACCAATCTTGGGTTAAATTAAAGTTTGGAATATAAGCTTTAATATGAGCACAAAAAAACCTTAAGTTTTTGTTTAATATTTTTTATAAATTACGGTGAAAAGGAATTCAGCCGTTTTAGGTCGCGCCTGCCGCCGAAACGGTCAATGTCCCCTTAAGATACAATTAAGGTACAAAAGTACAAAATAAAGAATTTTGTGTGGACAAGTAAGTGCCACTGAAGTAGAGTAGGTAAAGATGATGAGAGTAATTACACAATGAGTATGGGATATGAACAAAAGAAAATGAACATGAAAAGCACGAAAGAATGTCGAAATGAGGCACGAAAGAACGATACGCTGACATAAATTTTTAGAGTAAAAGGTAGTGGAGGAAAGTCAAAAATGATGAAGAAGCAAGATTGCAGTTGTCAAAAATACAAAAATACAAAAATATAAGATGCGCCAAACGTTGACTTCATTTAAATTTAAGGAATTTCAGGAATTCTGGACAACAATAAAAGTAAAATATCATTTTTTTAAACTCGCAACAATTACCGAGTTTTTAATTAAAACATTCTGACCAATCGGAAAGTCGAAACGACTTGGTGAGCGTTAAAAAAATTGTTGACTCGTCTCTACTCGTCGGTGAGTCGTGGAACAACGAAGTAGTAGTATTAATAATACATAAGAAATTGATGACGATGATGATGATGAAAAAGTCTCTCCTCGTTTACTTCAATGTAAATATTTAGTAAAAAGTCGATATGCCAAAAATAAAATAACATCGAAAAATTTCAAAATTATATACATTATTTTCGTTTTGTATTTTCCAGAGACAAACATGAAAAAAAAAAATATACAGATTAAGTAACATTTTATTTTAATTTAAAAAACAGCATTACAAACTAAAGAACTTATAAATGTCCCCACTGTCATTGATACAAACACAAATACGAAGTTCGGTTTTGATATTTTGAAACAACAGGGTTACATTTTCGCTGGCCAACTTTCGAGAAAAAACGACGATACATTTTTCCATAACGTAATAATAATAATTGTTATATATCTTATTTTTTTCGTACACAAAATAACTTTTATTAATTAACATGTCAAAACTAAACTCTAAATATTTGAAATAAAATTATAATAGTTAAGAAATGTAATTTTAGACGATTTCGAGGCAATATCAAACGAAACAATAGTTTATAGTAAATATGTAACTTAAATAGAAAATTAAGTTCTTTGAATTGTTCAAAAATTTCTATTAGCGAAAGTTTTGCAACATAAGATTGACGTCTTTTCAAGATGAATAAATCACACAATTGGCTAACGTAACTTTTTCTCCAAAAATATTTAACCTTTTGCGGAAGGAAGAATCTATTTGTAAGAGTATTCGGGCGGTTATTTGTCGACAATCGTCCGCAAAGGGATATGTACTAGAATATATATCACTTTTTCTTTTCTCGTTTCTTTTAATGAGGATACGACCTAGTAGTATTCAGAAATAACCATTTTAGAATAATAAGTAATTCGATTTTGATAATGCTAAAAAAGTCTTGTTTGATAACGAAAATTGGAGATGTAATGAGTTGCATGTAAGTAAATAGTATAACACAACTGCTGACAAACTTGCACCCTCTTGGGATTAAAATACTAACACAAGCTGACCATTCTATAGAAACGACAAATATTTTTGCATGAAAACTTTGCTCAACTGTACATTTCTGGGCCCTTCTGTTTGATGTCTTTATTACTTTAGCTCCAGAAGCATAGACTTTGTAATAAAATCAACACATCATCAAAAAGTTAAATGTTAAACATATTAGAGGTACCCATAAATCTTATAAAAATCTTTTTTAGTTAGCAAAGTCGTTAACTAATATGTGCTTTTAACTTTTAAATAATTGATTATCCGTTGACACCCGTACTAGCATAAGAAGTACAGTTCACGAAATTGCGCAAATTCATATAAATTCTTCACATGTTTTTACCAAAAATGAAGCAGTTTTTAAACCCATTCATGATAAAAATAACACATTTGTTTAATTGAAACGGGTTCAAAGGGTAATTCTTCGCAGTATAAATTTATGGAAACAGGTTAAAGAACTTCTTTTCGGGGAAAACAATTTTTGCAGATCAATAACTGCTACGGAATTCAAGGACATATTTAAAGATCATTAAGCGAAGCCAATATCTTCCAAAAGCTTATCGAAATCGTATTTGGGTGTCGCGCTTTCCGTACTTGTATTAAAAGTACGTTTTCTTGGATCATTTTTCGGTTTCAGATTCCGATGGAAATCCGTTTTAAGTTTACTTACATCTAAATTAATACGGATTACGTTACTTTTTTGTGTCATGAGCTTCATGTCCGTACTGGGAACTTGGAGATATTTATCGACTTTCTCAAATGAAAGTTGCCGTGACTGCGTCTATAAAAAAAACAATTAAAGGTTTATTATGTAAAAGTATTATGCACTTTCACTTTAAAATGCTCCAATTCTCTGATTCAATCATTCTGAAATAAGATTTTTCAAAAGACGTAGAGAAAATATAAGTAATGGCAAGCAAACGAATTTTACGCCATTGCCATTGGTTTAAGTAAATGAAAAAAATTTAGTAAAAGCAAAAAATTGATATCAATATATTTATAAAGCTTTTATGGTTTTGATTAGCTATATACTATAAGCATATATGTATAATCAGGCAGGTATGATTACAGGCGGCCCTCGACTTTCGCACATTCTACTTTCGCACAATTCGCTATTTCGCAGATTTTAAAAAATTCAACTTTGTAAGCCTTTGCGGTGAAATGTTCTCTCTGTGGGCTGACATAAAAGAGTCGACAATAAAAGGTTCCTGGAAATAATAATGCCCACAAATGATGAATGATTTTACAATTTCGAAGAAACACCGGAAGCTATCACCGATGAAATAGTTAGTCTCATGAATGAATTTAACTTGGACATCAACAACGACCATGTTAATGAATTAATTGAATCTCACTCAGCACCGCTGTCAAATGAATATCTAATTGAGCAACAATTGATTAACACGTTGTCTGCCATGTCGGTTACCGGTGACCGACACTAAACTTTCCGTTCAGGCCGCGCTGGTTGTGACAAATGCAATAGCCTGTACCATTACGACCCACGCGGCGCGAATAGGGAATCACGTAAACTGTTCGTGGCAGTCAACGTGTTAACAATAAAGTACATAACGAAAGTGAAGCAGAAGAAGCCGATAAAAAGGTAAAGACTTCAACAATTAAAAATATGAATGAAGTTTTTATGCATCTAGACAAATTTTTCACTATTATGGAAAAATGCGATCCCAATGGAGAGTGTATATCTCAAGTACGTATTGCAATACAAAAAGACACTGCGTGATATAGAAATATTTTTTACGAAAAGAAAAAAAAGGAGCTACTCAACTAACTCTTGACAAGTTTACCCCCTAAAAAAACACCTCTGGTGCAAAAAATCGAGACAAGTTCATGTATAAAAAGTAGTATCTCTACAAAAAGCAGATCTGATGCAAAAAAAACCCAAAGAATTTCAAATTTACACGAAACGTCCAAAAATAAAAATTTTGAAAATCTTCAACCAAGCAAAGTAGTTAAATCCGATAATAATACACAAGTTCAAATTTTCCCTTGTATCCATATGAATTTTGAAAAACTTCGGCCAGATAAAGTTGTTAAATCCGATAACATTAGACAAGTTCGCTTTTTCATTATGTCTCTACGAATTACTTTGGACCAAAAGTTCACAAAAGTGCTTAGTACTCTCCACTTCATATGATTTGTCAATTTCTTCCACGTACATGTGGTAATTAAAACAAACCGGAAAGAATTTTTTCTGTTTACGTGATTAGAACCGGTACTGAACTTGTCGGCCCGAACCCAAAGAACAAGCAATAAATATACTTAAAATTTAATTAAATTTTACCGCATTCGGGGTCCGACAAATTCAGTACCGGTTCTAATCACGTAAACAAAAAAAATTCTTTCCGTTTTGTTTTAATTACCACATGTACATGGAAGAAATTGACAAATCATATGAAGTGGAGAGTACTAAGCACTTTTGTGAACTTTTGGTCCAAAGTAATTCGTAGAGACATAATGGAAAAAACGAACTTGTCTAATGTTATCGGATTTAACAACTTTATCTGGCCGAAGTTTTTCAAAATTCATATGGATACAAGGGAAAATTTGAACTTGTGTATTATTATCGGATTTAACTACTTTGCTTGGTTGAAGATTTTCAAAATTTTTATTTTTGGACGTTTCGTGTAAATTTGAAATTTTTTGGGTTTTTTTGCATCAGATCTGTTTTTTGTAGAGATACTACTTTCTATACATGAACTTGTCTTGATTTTTTGCACCAGAGGTGTTTTTTGAGGGGGATTTGTCTCCTTTTTGCAAATTATTATTACCGGCTTTATATTTCGAGATAATAAGAAAAATGAAACAATACATAACGTGCGTCGGTAAGGTAAATTTTTCGTCTTTTGGATATTCCGGAAAACAAAACAGATCATATTTGAATGCCTAGGGCCTAGCGAACTTTGAAGTTAACCGATTTTCAAATGTTTTCGAAATGGCTCTTCGATTTTATGTACTCCTGATAATTTTTCTAAAATTTTTGTCAAATTTGAATGAAATAAAAATGAAATAAAATTGGTTTGACATTTTTTGAAGGGCGACTGTAGTCGCCTATCGTACGTCAGTGGCATTTTATGTAGAGCGACTTCAGTCGTCCATAGTACGTCGGGGGCATTTTATGCAGAGCGACTTCAGTCGCCCGTAGTACGTCGGTGGCACCATTTTGTGCAGAGCGACTTTAGTCGTCCGCAGCAACGAAAGGTGGCATCATTTTGTGCAGTGCGACTTTAGTCGTCCGCAGCAACGAAAGGTGGCATCATTTTGTGTAGAGCGACTTTAGTCGTCCGCAGCAACGAAAGGTGGCAACATTTTGGGCAGAGCGACTTTAGTCGTCCGCAGCAACGAAAGGTGGCATCATTTTGGGCAGAGCGACTTTAGTCGTCCGCAGCAACGAAAGGAGGCATCATTTCACGCGGAGCGACTTTAGTCGTCCGCAGCAACGAAAGGTGGCATCATTTCACGCGGAGCGACTTTAGTCGTCCGCAGCAACGAAAGGAGGCATCATTTCACGCGGAGCGACTTTAGTCGTCCGCAGCAACGAAAGGTGGCATCATTTCACGCGGAGCGACTTTAGTCGTCCGCAGCAACGAATGGGTTTAATGTTTTCGTCTATAATACCGCTTTTAAAGCGATCCCGCCACTTTAACCGATTTTCAAATGTTTTCAAAATGGCTCTTTGGTTTCATGTACTCCTGATACTTTTTCTCAAATTTTCGTCTATTTTACCGCTTTTATTAAAATGATCCCGCCACTTTAACCGATTTTCAAATGTTTTCAAAATGGCTCTTTGGTTTCATGTACTCCTGATACTACTTCTCAAATTTTCGTCAAATTTACCGATTTTGAGCTGTCACTGATGCGACAGAATGCCTTTGAGTGTATGGAGTTTGAAGCTGTGTATATACACACCATGATTTGACTCTTTTTCATGTGCCCGCACCTAGCTGCTTCGAGAAAAGATACACGTTAGCGCTCGCGCCCAATTCATACATGAACTTGTCTCGAGACACTGCCGTGTCTCTTGATAAAGAAAACACTCGAAAGCTAAATAAATAAATAAATACTTTAAAATACCGTTTTTGGTGCATACTTTTTTACATTCCCCTACTTTTGAATATTCAACATTCGCACACACTTTCAGGAACCAATTGTGTCCGAAAGTCGAGGGCCCACTGTATTATGATGATTGGGAATGGTGTGTTTTATTGATTCGATTTGTATATATTTATCTACAGCATAAAATTAATCCCAATTTGATATCAAATATAACCACACATAATTTATAATTCTATATGATGGTGAAAATTGATATTTCCCATGCCTACTTATATAGGGTCTTCCATTAAGAGGTTTCGTTTTAAATGATTAACCTTCCGGCACCGGTGCCGGGTCACTTTTCTGACAATTATTTTGAAGTCCCTTTCCGCTCTATCCATCGAGAGTGTCAATCCGTGTGCTTACATTGTAACTCGATCCGTAGCTCTCCTCACTATTTCAACTTTTTGCTGTGATCTTGGATTTCGATGCCTGAATAGTGGCTCCGAATAGTGACTCCCTAACCCAGCTCCGTTCGTCCGAGCGCCTGGTGTCCGAGGGTTAAAAAACACCTTATTTTAAAGAAAAATTCTGACATCTTTATTCCAACTTAAAGCACAAACCCTACGATTAAATGTGGAACATGATATCTGGTAAATTGCAACCTCGGGATTTCTGAGAAATAGTCATACTTTTTAGGAAGTTTCGCATCACGTTTTTACACAAATGATTTTCTCGTAAAAATCAGGGTTACCTGCCTGCATTTCTAACACTTACTTAATCAACAAACATACGGCGTTATGAGTCAAGTTTTCTGAAGTGGGCCACCAAAAATCAGCATATCGAATTTTACTATTTTTTTGGGGCGATAATTATTTATACATATGTTAAATGTAATCTCCTAAAATTTAAAAAAAAAATTTTATTTTTACAAAAGTTATAAACAAATTAGTTTTTAGGCTCCTTTTTGTTTAAATAGCGATTATTCAGCGAGTTTTTAATAAAACTTTACCAAAATTTAATGGTAAGTACAACATTAGCAAAAGCATATAATAGTGTGATCGAGCGATTAAAAAAATTTAATTTATTTATAAAAAATTAATTTTGCAATAAACAATTTGATATTTAAGCAACTTCTGCATGAGATAAAACAATATTTTTTTTATTTAAAAGCTTTAACATTAAGCTACTGATATCTGCAAAAAAATTTTGGTAATATCCATAAGAAACAAAGTTATGAATTTTCGAACATTGTCGCGTAGGCACTGCAGGCGCGTGGCGCACGCTCGGGCCTCGCTGGCGAGCTTTCGTCTACTATGTAGTAGACGAATCGCGCGCGCGACGCGCCTGCAATGCCCACGCGACAATGTTCGAAAATTCATAACTTTGTTTCTTATGAATGTTACCAAAATTTTTTTTACATTTAACAGATTACATTTAACATATGTACTGTCACACGACCTGGGGCTACAAGGGCAGCACGAGCCTGGAGGGGCTCGTGGTCTTACCGGCCCTACGAATCCCGAGGCAGAAAACCCCTCTTCGACCTTTGCCCCAACTGCACCGACAGTTGGAACAAATATCTGCAGCTGGGTTTTCCCCCTCTTAGGATTCCTCCCAAGTGGCGCACAAAAAGACGCGGCTCCTTTTTAGCTACCGAAATATTTCTACTCTATTTATTCCCTAACTGCAATCCGACCTGCTCAGTTCAGGGCTAAATCGTGGGCTCTCAGGTAGCTACCAACTGGAATAAATAGTACGTATTTATGGTAAGACTATAAGCGAACTATAAATATATTTCCACAATAAAGAATTCTATAACTAATACAAAATGGGTACTTCGAATCTCTTTCAGACTTGCAGGCTGCATTCATACCAATCGCAATAAATCGCACCATCACAAAATTATGACTCATACGTCATTCTAACAAAGCGCGGATCCTCTCGTACTTAAATCTACAGTTATTCGTCGCTTACAACGCTCAACAGCTGATAACCGAAACTGACGTCATAATCATAATCCTCGCATTATAGCGTCTCTAAGAAAGTCTATTTGGCTACTTATCAACAGCTGGGCTCCAGGTACGCGCTATCCCCGCCCGAAGTACAGTTGTCTCCCTTCGGCACACGCAGCGTAGATCGGCTTCGCACCGTCCTTCTCAATCTCCTGGGCTGGCTCGTTGATGACGTCACGTCTCGCAGTCGGACTCGTTCCCTTGTCGCTTCGGCCGACCTCGGGTCCCGTCGGTGTCTCGTGCATCCGTCGGATGCACGGCGAAGAGAAGGGGGCGACGGAAGCCCCGCGTGTTCCGTCCCCCGATTGCACTCGAACTCGGCCTATTGCACTCAAACCCCTAATCAGGATGGATGCCCTGATTAGGGTTTGAGAATTCCTACTGGAATTCTTCGGCCTTTGAGTTCGTTCCCTCTTGTCCCGGTCCCGAGTCTCCGAGGGAATACTGCTACCTCGTTACGACTGGTGGAGGGCTTACTTATTGGCCTCCGCTCTATTGTCCGGAACTCCGTGAACTCCGCTGTTGATGCTTCGGACTCGCCTACGCTCGTCCCGACCGAACTAACTGTCCCAATGTTTTACGTCCTCCTGGTTCTTTCGGATAGGCGGCTCCTCACCCTCTTCTACACGTCACTCACTTCACGGGTAAGTCCCAATCTACTATATCGAATCGTCTCCGAATCGCGGAGGATTATTGTCGATCCCGGGGGAGTTTTGTAACACGCAAAACTCCTAATACGCGGCGACTCTTTTCTAAGCGATCTTAAATCGCGAACCAAAAACCCCGAAACGCACACTTTGCCGAGGGTAACTTTTGAAAGAGTCCCGATACGTGACTTTACAGAGGGTAACTTTCGCGAGAGTCTCGACACGCACAACGTCGTCGAGAGTCAGGTTGAGAGAGAGCGAGCTCCTGTGGGCTCGCTTATTTAAAGCCGCGGCTCCCTAGAACATTCGAGTGAGCCGCGGTTTTTCTGTTCCCCTAAGTCGAGCTCGGGTGAATAGCCCCTGGTTTTTCTCACCGAAGTTTCTATAAGCTTCTATGCTTATCAACTTCGGTGCAATTGCAAGTGCATCTTTGTACTCGCGGCCACTCTTCTAATTCGCGAGGAGCTACCGTTTGATATCATACTCAATCTCCTCGTGCAATTAGAAGAGTGCATTTTGCACCTTGCCGATTTCGGCTATTGTTTCCCACCCGGGCTCGTGCGATCACCTTACAATGGCCTTTGCTCCACCTGATCCCCTACTTGACGCGAGGTACCTCCTGTGCCGAGGACATTGAACCTTATTGTTAACGCGACACGTGGTATTTCTTCTGCCGATTTTCTTAGCCGGCGGCTAAGAAAATTCTCGTCGCTTCTAATCGATGATTTTCCAGGGGCAAGGCAGCCTTTGCAAAACTGCCTCGTCACAGTACGTATAAATAATTATTGACAAAAAAAAATAGAAAATTCGATATGCTGATTTTTGGTGGGCCACTTCAGAAAACTTGACTCTGTGCAAGGTCTGTAGGCTTGAATTTTTGCGTCAGCTGCACTTTGTACGCATGCAAACCAAGATCTTTATGCAAAATGCGATGTAGGCTGGTAGGTTTGGGAGTTCTTCAATTGTTGCGAACATCTTGCAATGGATAAACCGGGGTTTTCTGCGACACTTTCAGCTACAGCAGCAATGTTCTCGATTTACCTGGCACGACGAGTACGAGCTGCGGTCTTTACATCAGTAACTTGGCCATTTTTCTCAAATTTCTTAATTAGGTTCACAATTACTGTGCAAGAAGGTGCTTCATAGCAACAAAAACACCACGAACTCTACGAATTGTCTCCACGAAATTTTCACCATATTTATAGTGAATTTTCACTATTTCTATTCATTTCCTTAAATCGTATACTTTTTACTTTACAGTTGTCCGATAACAGCGCTGTATATTTGCCGATTTACAAATACCGCGAATTTTAAAATGATACCTTTTAATGGAAGACCCTATACATGATACAAAATATTAGAGTTAGGAAGCATTTAAATACATTTAATTTGTAAACACATTGTTGAAAATCATATATTTTATTGCGCTACCTAACCATAACAGCTTAACATTAAACTTACCATGAGGGATCAAATGACCATTTTTTACAAGTACTTTAAATGGCTGGGTTATGTTGTGTTACGTTTAGTGTTAAGGACATTGTCTAGGACTGTCCGAAAAAGGTTAGTATTTATGAATATTTTTGGGACAAAACGAAATGTGATGAAATAAGAAATAGCGTTTGGACATGAGTATTTCGCGGTCACTGCTCTACTTCAGAGCTGGGTTAAGTGAAAAAATAAGCTTCCTTTAAGAGCTAAAAATTGTAGATGTAAATTTGGATTGATGTTAATTTGCGCAAAATTTATTTTGAAAAATACGGCTCGCTACAACTTGGACAATTTAATATATTATTTAAAAATGCTTAATTTTTTACTTTCAATAGTCACTTCGAAATAATCATATAAAAAACGCCCCTGAATATTAAAACCATGTTAGTTTAAGATATTTTTGGATAAAAGAATTGCAATATGTGCACTAACAAGGAAGGGTTTCAGTTCACCGTTGACTGTCGCAGAGAACGGACCGTTTACTGGTTGCTCGCTGCTCCAGTATAATATTGGTTACGTGTACTTAAGTTAAAACAAAGAAAAATTACGAGTATTAAGTGAACATTGTTATTGGTTACTTTCTGGTGTTCTGTACTGAACTTGCCCCCCACAGGGCACAAACTTAAGGATGGCTGCCACTGACAACAGAGGAACCCACTACAAAACACCCTCAAACTACAGGAACCCAACAACATCGGTTGCAGCAAATATGAGTTATGCCCACATAGTACAAAAAGACATTTTTCCAACAAAAGATCAAGCTATAATAATTGAAGCTAAGGAAGGAATAAAAATCAAGGATTATATGACAGCAATTGGTTCGTTACTCGCCCCATCAGATATTCGATTCGTCTCCAAAATTTCTAATGGTAGAATATGTATGTTCTTATCTTCGAAACAAAAGGTAGAAGAGCTAACAAGTAAACACTCACATGTTTCTATTAACGATTTAACCTTGGATATCAGACCACTGATAAGTAAAAACAAACGAATTGTGCTATCTAATGTATACCCTAGTATCCCACACTATATGATTGAAGAATCTATCAGAAAACTGAAAAAAATGAAGATTCTTACAATACCACCGTAAACGAAATGGAATCAAACACATCTGATATGATTCGTCCAATAAATGAAGGAAATTTAAGTATGACTACATCCAACACAGAATCAGTTCCAAACATGGATGTCGAAGATATTGAAACCAGCATTAGTAATAAGAAGAGACCACGCTCGCAAGTGAGCACTACTGAAACAATAAATAGTTGCGAACGTGACATATATGATAAAACCTTTATGAATACTAATGAATCGGCAGGTCATGCACTAGACACATCCAAAAAATTAACTGAGAAACTAAAAAGACAAACCGATATCTTTAAATCGAAAGTCAACACAGAAGTAGCTTTAGCCCCAGTTGCCGACGTACTAACTAACACTTCTACGAAATATGTGCTAAATTACCTACAATTTAAAAGTTTCATAGAAAACTCCATGGGGAATCCCAATATTTTGGAACTGTCCTTCCAATATACCAAAGACACCAAAGGACTCATAGAAATGATAAGAGCAATATATCAGGGGAAGAAGAAAACTCCACCACAGATGATCCATGAACTTTCTTTAATGGCAAAAAAAATATTGCAGTGGAACATCAATGGATTTTACCCTAGAAGAGAATTTTTTCAACTACTTTTGAACGAGCTTACTCCCGATATTATATGCCTCCAAGAAACTAACTTCAAGGATACCTTTTGCTCTAAAATAAGAAACTTTACTCCTTACTTTAGAAATAGAAACAGTTGTAACATTGCTCGTGGAGGAGTCGCAACATATGTTAAGGCAAACATTCGTAGTAAAGAAATCCAACTACATACTAAACTAGAGGCAGTTGCAGTTCTTGTAACGTCCTACTTTAACCTTTGTATTTATAACGTATATTTGCCAAATTCATACAACCTACAGCCAAATGAATTGACACTTCTCGTAAAACAACTCCCAAAACCTTTCATTCTGGTAGGTGATTTTAATAGCCATCACACCTTATGGGGAAGTAATCATTGTGATCCAAGAGGTAAACTAATTATGAATTTTCTGGAAAATTCAGAAATATCCCTGCTAAACAACAATAAGGCCACTCATTTTAATATATCTTCCGGCTCCTTCTCAGCTATTGACCTATCTATGTGTAGTTCAGGTATTTCTCATCGTTTTAACTGGGATGTCAATCCGAATCTTTACGACAGCGATCATTTCCCAATCCTGATAGAAATACCTGAATGCACTAACGAACATTACATCCAATCTCCAAGATGGAAATATGGAAAAGCTGACTGGATACTTTTTAAAATGAAAACAGACGCACATATTGAAGAATTACCTGATCCAAAATCTTGCAATATCAAGAGAGGGAGTAGAGCAATTAAATACTCTTATCATTGATGTTGCCAACGAAACAATCCCGAAATCCAATCCTAATAAAAAATATAAGAAAGAAGTTCCGTGGTGGAATGATACTTGTAAAGAAACTCTAAAACAGTATAAAAATGCCTTTAATACCTACAAAAGACATCCCACTTTTGAAAATAAATTTGAATTTAAAAGACTTCGTGCAATTCCACGTAAAACTGTAAAAAATGCCAAAAGACAATCTTGGGTTGATTTTATTTCCTCATTAACGATAGGTTGTAGCACAAAAGAAGCTTTCGATAAAATTAGATTAATTGAAGGAAACAAGCGAAGTGAAAAAATTACAGCTATTGAAAGTCCTAACAATTCAATTCTTACTGATCCAAAAATAATCTCAAACGCTTTTGTGAAATTCTTCACTCAAAATTCTAGTAATGGAAATTATGATAACTCCTTCTTAGCAAAGAAAATTGAATTTGAAAACATACCACTAAAAGCGAAAGAAAATGCTGACTGTCCCACTTTAACTGCGCTGAATACACCTTTTCAACCCTCTGAAGTAATATCTGTCTTACAACAAACTAAAAATTCCAGTCCTGGTCCAGATACTATAGGGAACATCCTACTAAAAAACCTGCCAATCTCAGGGATAACTTACATGACAAATCTTTTCAACAACACGTGATCAAATGGTACTTTCCCTACAATTTGGAGAGACGCAATAATTATTCCTGTTCCTAAACCAGGAAAAGACAAAAGCAAAATTAGTAGTTACAGACCTATCGCCTTAACTTGTAATATGTGTAAAGTTATAGAAAAATTAGTCAACGAAAGACTGATGTGGTACTTAACAAATATACAATACCTAAACCCGATACAAAGTGGTTTTAGAAAGGGTCGATCTACCTTAGATTGTCTTGTGAAATTGGAGGCTGATACCTGTGACAGTTTCGCAAACGGTCAACATCTTATGGCTATTGCATTGGACATAGAAAAAGCTTTTGATATGATTTGGAAACGCAGAATCTTAGAGATTTTAATAGACCAAAAGATACAAGGTAACATACTAGAATTTATTAAAAACTTTCTACAACAAAGACATATCAAAGTTAGAGTAAATGGAAATTTGTCTGAAAAAATTGAAATTGAAAACAGTGTGCCGCAAGGATCCGTACTTAGCGTTACATTGTTTCTGATCGCTATAAATGAAGTAACAAACTTGATAAGTCCACCCGTTAAAGCAGTTATGTATGCTGACGATTTAACAATTTATACCAGTAACAAAAACATTGAAACATCTGAAGAAATCTTACAAGATTGCCTTAATAAATTACAAAAATGGTCACAGGATTCTGGGTTCAGGTTCTTCAAGTCAAAAATCAGTTTGTATTCTATTCTCCAAAGCACACGACAATTACAATCACCTCAACCTTTTCTTGAACAATCTTAACACTGTCAATGCAGTAAAAATCTTGGGACTCATATTTGACAAAAAACTTAAATGGGAGACTCATATTAAAAACTTAATTGATGAGTGCAACCAGAAGCTCAATATAATTAAATGTATTTCTTCTAAAACCCGGGGAGCTGACTGGAAAATATTAAAAAACTCGTATAAAGCACTGATTCAAAGTAGAATAGACTATGGATCCATTGTTTACGAATCGGCTTCAAAAACTTTACTACAAAAGATCACCAAATTTCAAAATCATGGATTAAGATTAACACTAGGTGCTTTCTGCACCACCCCCATAAACAGTATTATCTGCGAAGCTGAGGAAATTCCTATAATGGATAGAAGAATACAACAGTGTTTCAATTACGCGATAAATATTTCTGCCTTAAAAGAAAATCCCGTTTATAATAGCTTATTCGAAGACAGATTTATTAATGCATATCAACTACGATCGAGAACCCCAAAACCATTATATAAAAGAATAAATGAATATTCAGATAGCATTAACTACCAGGTTCCTACCACTGCGCAAAGAAAACAAGTCTCGACTCCTACATGGACATTACCTGCACCAAAAACTATAACAAATCTTTGGGATTGCCTTAAAAAAGAATCAAACCCCCTTATATCCAGATCCATTTACCTTGAATTCTGTGCAAATTACCCCAACTATATCCAAATATTCACAGATGGGTCCAAGACAAATTCAGGTTGCGGATGCGCAGTTATTAGTCCTAATGAAGAATTCTCATTTTCACTTCCAAAAGAATACTCAATATTTTCCTGTGAAGCTTATGCCATTCAAAAGGCCATTGAATATGTTGATCGTTCTGAAGGAAGATATTTTGTTATTCTTACAGACTCAAAGAGTGCAATTACCGCAATCGAGAATAAAAATATCTCACACCATATAATCCAACAAATATTAGAATCCTTATTAGAACTAGCTAAAGCACAGAAAGAAATCCTCCTTGTCTGGATCCCTTCACACCAAGGAATAACTGGTAACGAGCGAGCCGATAAAATAGCAAAAATTGCATCAAGCAAATCACTAGTAACAACAACGATACCGACTGAAGCCAATGAAATTAAACATCACGTTAAACATCTGGTTACAAATAAATGGAACGACAATTGGCAAACAAATTGTAACAGCAAGCTTCATCTAGTAAGAGTTTACACGAAACCGTCAATGTCAGAGTGGAATCTGAACCGCAATGATCAAGTTGTCCTAACACGACTTAGATGTGGGCACACTCGACTGACTCATGAACACTTCTTAACAAAAACAGCACCAGAAATCTGTTTAAACTGTAATGTCCCAATTACTGTGCAACATTTTCTGTTGGACTGTAAAAAATACAGCCAAGCTAGAATACGACATAGTATAAAACCAAATTTGAAACAATGTCTTGAGCCACCAAACTACATACAAACAGTAGCGTATTTAAAAGATATAGGACTGTATAAAAAAATTTAATGAATTTGAACATCAATAATAGTTTAAAACCGTATTCTTATATGTCAATCATAATGTAAACATTCTTTAAACTTGTGGTCTTTAATAACTCCTTATGTATGTTGATGAGACCTTAAATAAAACCTATATAAAAAAAAAGGAAGGGTTTCCAACCCAACCCCACCGATTTCAATCATTTTTGGATATGTTGTAATACTCGAATAAAATAAGAGGCACGTATTTGTTTTATGTGCGGTCATCCACTTTAAAGGAGTGAGAACCACCCCCAAAGTTTTATCCGAAAATCGTTTTTTTATCATATCTCGGCTTCTAATTAATACTTTTTAATAAAACAAAGTGGAAAATATTTGTCGTAAGAAGTCGAAGATATTAGGTGTATTTATAACCCAAGGGGTTGCAATCCTTATTTTACATTTGAAGACAACTAGATTTTTTATGCTTTTTTTCTTTATAAAACCAGGATATGAACTGAAGAAAAATAAAGAAAAGCATTTCCGTTTACTCTATCGAATATTTCAGTTGTCGTGTTTCAGGATTTTTTACGCAACCGCCCCCAAATACCGTAAACTACCCCTTAAAGTAATATATCGTATGTAAATGATGAAAAAATTTTTTTTCTTGAGATTTATTACACGTGGAAACAGAATATAATTTATATAAGAAACAATCATTTTATAAATTTTTGCAATATAGTAGTATAAAAGGGGTGATAAAAGTCAACCCTAGAAGGGCATTATTCAATATAACTCGATATTTATTAATATTGTTTAATGGAACTGAATAAAAATTATTTTTTAAGGGAAAATTTATCCTTTTTTACGAAGGGATTTTTTACGCAACTGCCCCCATATATCGTAAACTACCCCTTAAAGTAATACAGCGGATGTAAATGATGAAAAAAATTTTTTTCTTTAAAATTACTTATATTTAATAAGTTAGTAAAATATAATATTGTTTTAATATTAATTATATTAGAGATACTTTTTTATAACTATTATTATAGCTGCTCATTATTATCATTATTATTATTATTTTGTGAATTGTAATATTGAAAATAAAATTTAAATATTTATAGCTTTGTCGATAGAAAGTCGTACTAATAATAATAATAATAATAATAATAATAACAATAACAATAATAATGAGCAGCTATAATAATAGTTGAATTTGTTTTCACACATTTATATTTATTTTAATCAAATCAGAAACGCAAAATACGTTTGCTTGCCGTTCCCACAATGAATTTGAAATAAAAATATTAAAAATTCAGAAAATCACATAAATGAACAGTTCAATGCAAGCTCACCAGCCAGTTCTAAGACATTCTAATTATTATTATTTCGGTTGCTTACCTCATCTGCAAACTTAAAAGAAGTAACTTCGTTCTCTATTACTAAGCTGTATCTGTAGTTTTTGTTGTTGCAGAGATCCTTGATACACGTCAAAGGAGCCTTTAAATTACCAAGTTCATCGACTTCAATTTTCAGGAGAAATGCTCCCATTTTTTTAACATGCAGAACATAAGTGACAGACATTGGTACTGTATAGCCTATTGGCCACATGTATTTGCACAGCATGCAATTTTTCGCAATTTCTGCAGTTGCCTGAAAAATATTAAAAATTATTAGCACCTAATAATGATATGCAAAATGTTGGAATATCTCTCAAGCAATTTCGTAAAATTCGATTTTACGTACTCGCTTGCGTGCATAAAATATCAGATCATAGCGCTTCCTTACTTAACGTGCGTAAATTACATTTTGTGTTAGAGTTATTTATTTAACGCTTTGGGACAAGTCGCCTAGAGCGCGAAAGTAGAATATACAATACAGAAAATATTTATAACGTGGTAAAATAAATGGTAAAATAAATATGTAACGAATAAATAAATATATACTTAATAAAAATTAAGTGAGTGCAAAATATATATTTTGCATGTGTAAAATTGGATTCAAGCGCTCGTTAGAAAATGCAGAATACACAACTCCAACGTAACGCGATTCTCGCTCTTGTTTGCAAAATTTATAATCCATAATTATTGTAAATATGGCATAAGTTATTGATAAATCAAATCAAATGAGGGTTAAAATTGTTTTATCGTTTTAGCATTTTAAGACACCATAACAATTCATATCATTAATTGTTGAAAATGTGTCGAAGGTTATAATTATGTAATTAATTGACGTTCAATAAAATGAAGAGTTAATATGACTTATCTGAAACATTATTCGACGAATGAAAATGGCTTGGCAATAGTGCAGCCCTGTTTATGCTCTATTGTACAATCTGTATATCTGTATATGCAGGTAAGCGATACAGTTGTTGGCTATGAGACAGTGATTGGCCGTACTTTTTTAATTAGGAAATTGTAAAAACATGATATATTCTGCTTTTTTTATAAGCTTATTAAAAATTCATGGACTTTTTGCTTCATAATTGAAATTATGAAGAAAGGGTTGGCACCCTGGCTCACAAGAGCCCAAAGGGGGTTTTTGGTCGCCAGTCAGGATCCTTTTTGGGGATCCTGATGCGATATCGCAAGAGAACCAAAACAAAAAAATCTTAAAAACAACAAAAAAAGAAAACGCAACAACACAAAAAAAAACGACACAATGCTCGCAAGAGGGAGAAAAAAAGGGGGGGGAGGTGCTCGGTAACTTGGGGAGAGCAGGGGTTCCAGAGGAGATCCTGACTCCTTCTTTACAAAAAAAAGGAGACTCACGCGGTAAGTATAGTTTTTTTAACAAAAAAAATTGCGCAACAACGCGATTTATTGGTAACAAAAAAGAAAATATACAAGAAAAAGCTCTAATATCGTAGCGCGAGATAAAAAAAAAGAAGAAAAAGATGCGATTGCAAAAAACTTAAAGTCGTACAATGAAAGAAAAAAACAACTAATACAATTCGCAATCTGAGAGGAAAGGCGGGAACGTGACAGAGAAAATTTAGATATTTAGCGCAAAGAAAAAGAACAACAAAAAGGAAAGAAAAGAAATCGCAAAAGAACCGGCGAAACCGTGTTACAACACGGGCGCAAGGGGACACAGTAAAACTGTAAAGAAAAAGAGAAGGGGAAATAATCTCGAAGGGAAGGGAAAAGAAAAGACGCGATAAGAACTCAACAAAACCGAAAGGGGACGGAAGATAGGTAAAATTTGAAAGGAAGTAACAAGGGAATAACAAAGGGGGTAAAGAAGAGAGAGAGGGTTTGTTACCCCTCCCGCTACCTCTATCGCCGGATGGTTCATCGATGGCCTCGCAGGTCCGGGCACTCTGCCTCCTCTCCTCCAGGGCTCGATCTCCTCGACGACAGCACACCAAAAAAAATGGCCAAGAGAGAATTCCTGGGCAGGTTTTCCTTTCTCTCTCTTTCCTTCTTTGTTCCCTTTTTTGTTATAAGGCACAGCACGACACAGCACGGCACCACTTGGCGGTCCAGAAACCTCTGGAGGTCCTCACGAATTTGCGGGATCTTCTTGCTCTAATTTCCCCTTCCAGAAGGGTCCGGTACGCAAGTAGGCCACGAGGTGCTGACCTCTCGATCCTTGGATCGAATCTCTAATCAATTTTCGCCTTCCTTATCTAAAGAATCGTCGCAAGTGATTCTTCATTATCGGCAGAGACCCTGGGTTCTTCGTTATCCGGCGATTAGAGGTACGCGAGCGAGGGTACCAAAATGGGAATAGCTCTTTAGGGTTCGCAAAAGGATGAAATTCGCGAGGGGGAAAAAATAGAGTTTCACAATGAGGGAAGAGGGAGCTGTCCCCTTACCTAATCTTACAGTAAGCTAAAATCAGACGCTCACGGTTTCGCAAAAAAATTAACGTAAATAAATTCCTGAAAAGAATCTTAAATAACAGAGATAGCGCAAAAGAGAGAAACCAAAAAAAAACAATACAATCATCTTTGATACGGTTCGCAACAAGACAAATAACATCATAATAAAATGATTCGCAAAAAAAAGACGCAAAAAAAGGACATCAAAAAAGAGCTCAACTAAAAATTTAGCGTTCCCCTCCTCTGAGGGAGATCCCTGGACTTAGCCACGGCCGCCAACAAGTCATATATAATATCAAAAACAAAAAGATAGATAAATGATTAAAAAAAAAGAAATAATAAAATAAAAGAAAAAGAAAAGAATGTCCCCACCTGGAAAGGTGGCAAAATGCGACGTCACAATATTAATGACGTTAGAAGTTACTTCGGTTAACGAAATTTGGTCCAAAAATAAATTTAAAAACTTATAAACGATCCGTCAAAGAAAATTTTCTTTTGTACTTGGTTGGTTAATGATAAATAATCTTTTACTATCCTTTGTTCGATGCTCAACCGATATTTGTTATTTATAATTTTTATGCATTTCGATCTTATACCGCAGAACCTCCTTAATTAATTTTTTCATGAAAAATATAAATCAATAAATAGAAATAGTTGCGAATAATTGTGATAACAATGATTATGTAATAATAAATATAAATCCATATTTTAATTTTTTATGATAAAAACGGATCAGCTATTTAATTTTAAGACTTTAAATCCTTTTTTATGTGTTATTACGTTATTGTATTCTAGATGATTTATATTTGTATTTATTTTTACAATCCTGAGCCAATAGAATGGTGAAAACAAATACAAACATTAAATTCTAAATAACAAATATCGGTTGAGCATCAAACGAAGGATAATAGAAGATAATCCGTCAAGATTTAAAGAATGGAAGTTAGAAAATAAGAAACTATACCATTATTGTCCGAATCAATTAACCCTCAAGCGACCAGGTAAAATGTAGAAACATATGTGACCAGGTGGGGTCCGCGCGGACCCCACACATTTTTTGACAAAAATCGGTCAGTTTGATGTCAAGAATTCCATTTTTCGACGAATTTTAGGGAAAGTAAAGTGTTTCTTATTGAAAAAGAGAGATTTGTCGGTTTTTGGAAACATTTATTTGAAAATTATTTCATGAAAACATATTTTGCAATTAATCAAAAAATCGCATTAAACGAGCTCTGGGGTCCGGCTGGACCTCACCTGGTCGCTTTAGAGTTAAAGACTAAGACACTTGGGGACACAATCCAGTGTTTCTTTCCAACTCTAAATTTTGTAACGCGTAAGATTTACCACGTTACAGCTCTCCTTCTTAGAACGAACGCGCGGCGTTGAAGGCTACCAAAGTCATGAAATAAAGCGGGCAAGGAACATGCAAAAATGCTGAAACACCCAAATTGCAACCTCAAAATAAAAAAATACTTTATTCAAATATTTTATTATTTTTCTTGTTTTTGTGGCAGTTAGGGCATTCAGTGCTGCGCACTCCTGGCTTCCCGCAAATTCTACAAAAGAGTCGCAAGGGTCCTTTGCATTGAGGGTATTTATGCCCCCATTGGCCGCAATTGTAGCAACGCAAATTTGGCACCGTCACTTCCGTTTCGGGAATCTCTCCAAACTTGCACCCACAACATTCCAGATCTTCGCAAGAGTGGACCTGCTGGTCCCGCTCCAAATAGTACCTCCAAGTTTCCACGGAATCAAGGTCCAACTCCAAGAACTTAATGGGGTCGTTAATTCCCCAGCTCGCTACCCACTGAGCTAAGCTCACCAAGTCCTCCTCAGGCACAACTGTTGCCATGCTAGATTCTTCGCAACGCTATAATTTAATATAAAACTCGAAATTAGACATGCAATCTACAAAATCAATTTAATTACATGCACAGGAGTTTTAATTACATGCAATTATTACTTGCTTCGGAATCCTTAATAGGATACTTTCCGATAAATTCCCTATCTAAAGCCTCTACTTCGCAAACGGTCGGAGAAAATTTTTTTCGCAATTGCAAAAGCCACCTGTAAACTTAATAGATACTTTGGCTGCAATATTCTCGATTTTATTCGGAAGAATTCTGTTCTCAAGCCGAATTATTACCTACGCTATAAGCTTGACACAATTTTTCCTTTACAACATTCTTCTCCCATGCGATGTCGTACGGTCCATTCACGACGATTTGGGTTCAGAATCTGGACCTTATTTTCCTCTGCTCCATCCAAAAATTTAGCTGGTCGCGATTTTCTACCGAAATTGAAAAATACTGGTGAGGTACCAGTGGAACCGTGACTGGAAGAACGCAATCACTTTCGCTACTCATTTTGCGCGTGTATCAAAACAACACCGAAATTTGTATCGTAGAGTGAACATATACCTTAATTTTGGATAAGCCAAATTGAAACTGAAGTAAAAAAACTTTTGATTATCTCAAACGCTGTCTGTTGATCCTGTGACCAGTTCCATTTTACACTCTCTTTCAAGAGCCTGGTCAATGGGTCTGCAATAGTGGACCAATCTCCAATATATTTCTTATACCAAGATGCCATTCCCAAGAATCGCCACAATTGTCGCCAATTCTTTGGAGCGGAGTGGTTCACTCAAACCTGTTTTTGTGCGGTCTCTTTTTGTGCGGTCTCTTTTTGTGCGATTTTTTATTTATGCGATTTTTTTTATGCGCTTTCTTTTATGCGGGCCCTATCCACTGCACAAAAACAGGTTTGAGTGTACTTTGCTATAGCCACCACCAGTTTCGCCTCATCTGCTTGCTTACCTTTCTGGTTTCACCTAATCTTAAACACTGGATTTTCTGACAACCGAATTTTCCACCAAGTAATCGAGAAACAATATTTGATAAACAAAAAATATCAAATTATAGAGCAAAATTGCATAAAAAGTTATATAAATTGATTCGTTTGGTCGCCACATTGAATCCGTCATTTTTTAATCTATGTATATGAGTGTTTCATATTTATGCTAGAGAACCGTATATAAAATTCTGAATAAGAAAAAAAATAGTAAGATACAGGCATTATGTCTCATAGAAGCAGAAAATCTGTAATTTGGGCCTTTTTTCACACTTTGACCGCCATTTTAAATTGGCCATGTTGAATTTTGAAAGTTTAAATATAGTACCTTATAGTTCAACTATTTTGCCCACCGATGACATAGTTTTTGGACAGTCCCGGAAGCGCTTTCATTATGAAATTCTGCTTTGAAAAAAAAATTCATGAGTTTTCGCGATTTTTTTTCATTCAAGGCGCCATATTGAATTTCTTGAACCAAAAAATGAAATTCCAACAACGCCATCGTAAAGAATGATCCCGAAAACCCGTAATTGGCGTAGGTTCATCCAAATTTTTCACCTCCAAATGTTTGAAATCTCATTTCGAAATCATGAGAGAAATTTAGTGCGTCTGGGTGTTAATGGGTGAATCACAAAATCTATTTTTCTAATATACTCGAAAATCTCAGTTAGTGTATGTAACCTTCGAATATTTCGATCGCAATAATTATATCATCAAGAAACGCAAAAACTGGATCCATACCTCTGATTAACTTCCCTAATGCTTCTTGAGAGCTTGCAGGTGTATTGCATAAGCTAAAAGGCACCGGCACATATTGGAATAAATCCATACTCGGTACAGTAAAAACTGTTACCTCTTTGCTTTATTCCGTTAATGGAATTTTATGGAAAGCTTCCTTTAACACTAAATCTATCGACATTTTATGTAAACCTACTTCTACCGATGGCGGTTAAATGACCGCTTTTCAAATAAACGTTACATTCTTTTCTTGTTGATTATAAATAATACAGAATTTGACATAGGCAATAAAACACAAAATAAATATCATGTAATAATTAAAAAATATTTGCTTTTCGGGCTTTAGGAATATTGATTTTTAGAAAGAAGACTTGAAACTGAAAAATTATATGTTACTTCAGTAATTTACATAGATATCGTTATTCAAATTGAAGTAAAATTTATTCGTCGTCGCACTTTTTACAAATGGAAGGTCTCTACCGCAAACATTTTTCACAAACAAATTTTTTACATGTAGAACAAAGGTTTCTGGTTTTATTTATTAGTAAGTTTGAGATTTCAATACAGACAATTTTATACAATTTCATATATTCTTCGGCCGTCAAAAGACCGCTCACGGTAGATAACGGTAGAGTATTTATAATTATCAGGAAAAACGAAAGAGAGATGGATATTGAAAAATTAAGTAGCTATATATTATAGAAAAAGTCGTGCAGTGAGTTCAAGAAAAATGAAAAGCTGGAATTTAACAAATTTAACTAAAATTTTAAAAGCGGTTATTTGACAGTTCTGTAGGTTTAGTGTTAAATCTATACATGAAATAAATATAGCCTTACGCAAACGGTCCAAAATGGATGACATGTATGACAGTATGATGAAATGCATCATGCAATAACAGCGGTCACACAAATTAAGAATCTCTTCTGATCTTCTATTTCAGATATCCAGGAGAGCCGGAATCACCTACGCCATCGGATCGAATTTTTTTTTTGATCGGTGTAATATTATCTTTATAAATAAATAAATATTTTTCAAAGAAAAATTGTTATCTACTATCCTAAATGATACCTTTTCAGGAAAAACAGTATCCAGAATTATGCGCAATATTTTATCACAAAAAAAATATTAAAAATTTGCTTTTTTTTAGACGTTAATATTAGAATACCCCTTTAAATCATCACACTTCTTTTTGAGGCAAGATGTACTTCATGAAATAAAGGCTGACTGTAGTCCTTATAGTACGGGATTCGCGAATGTAGAGGAATGCGGAGAGTTTTGTGGCGTAAACGGACTCGAAATGTGTCTGCCACCATTGAAATGAATCATCGGGGCTACCGAAGCTACCGGCAGTATTGTTGCCTTCGAAACCGCACTGAAAGTCGATGGTTACATTACCGGTGCTTCTCGTCAATGCTTCAATATCTTATGGACATTGAAGTTGTCACGCTCATGGAAGTACTGATGGTTATACTAATAATAACCGCAATACTCGGATTTTCACGCAAATATCCAATAGTTCTTTTTTGGCTAATGTCGATTGGTTGTCGCTACTTGGTTGTATTCATCGCCAATTCGTCCAGAGGGCTCTAATGGGCACTATGGCAAATATCACCTTGTTTAACCCTTTGAGTGCTGCTTACCCTTGCACGAAACTATCAATATGTACATGCGGCGATGTTCACATGTCAGTCATTAAAGGCGCATATATACGCCTTTCGCATATATTGACAACTTCGTAAGGACGCAATTATGCGCCTTTAGCACTTAAAGGGTTAAAGAAGATCCTGATTAACTTATCTCTAACAAGGAAGGGTCGCCAAGCCAACCTCACCGATTTCAATAATTTTTGGATATGTTGTAGTACTCGAAAAAATAAGAAACATTTTTTTATGTGCTGACATCCACTTTAAAGGGGTAAAAACCACCCCTAAAATTTTATCCGAAAATCGTTTTTTTTATCATATCTCGGCTTTTAATTAATATTTTTTAATAAAACAACGTGAAAAGTATTTGTCATAAGAAGTCGAAGATATTATGTGTGTTTATGACCCAAGGGGTTGCAACCCTTATTTTATATTTGATGAAAAGTAAATTTTGTATGCTTTTTTTTCCAAAAAACCAGGGTATAAACTGAAAAAAAATAAAGAGAAGCATTTCCGTTTACTTTATCGAATATTTCAGTTGTCGTGTTTCAGGATTTTTTACGTAACCGCCCCCAAATACCGTAAACTACCCCTTCAAGTAATACATCGCATGTGAATGATGAAAAATATTTTTTTTTCTTGAGATTTGTTACACGTGGACACAGAATCTAATTTATACCAGAAACATTCATTTTATAAATTGTTTACCATATAGTAGTATAAAAGGGGTGATAAAAGTCACCCCCAGAAGTTTAGTTAGTAAAATATAATGTTTTATTGTTACATTAGAGTTACTTTTTTATAACTATTATTATAGCTGCTCATTATTATTATTATATAAATATAATGAGCAGCTATAATGATAGTTATAAAAATTAACCCTAATATAATATTAAAACAATATTATAGTTTACTAACTTATTAAATATAAGTAATTTTAAAGAAAAAATTTGTGTTCATCATTTACATCCGCTGTATTGCTTTAAGGGGTAGTTACGGTATTTAGGGGCGGTTGCGTAAAAAATCCCATCGTAAAAAAGGATAGATCTTCCCTTAAAATAATTTTTAATCAGTTCCATTAAAAAATATTAATAAATATCGAGTCATATTGAATAATTCACTTCTGGGGGTGACTCTTATCACCCCTTTTATACTACTATATTGCAAAAAATTTACAAAATTATTGTTTTTGATATAAATTACATTCTGTTTCCACGTGTAATAAATCTCAAGAAAAAAAAATTTTTTTATCATCATGTACATGCGATGTATTACTTTGAGGAGGTTGGAAACGTCTTTGAGGGGTATGAGACGGAGGGGCAAGTCCCTATCTTAATACATAGAGCTGGTAGAGGTTCTCAATCGTGTAGAAAATTATACAAATATTTTATACTCTGTTATTGCGTAACAAAAACTTGTGAAATTCTTTGATTCGTCTTATGAATAATAATTGTTATGATTTAAAATTATTTAATTATGATCTAAATCATCAAACAAAAAGTTTAATATCTGAAGAAATTGGGAATTATATGCGGCAACACCGTATGATATTTTCGCGCATGCGCGTAATCTACCTCCTCGTCGTGAGGAGATGGCGCAGGATGCTATAGTTTTTGGGACAATTTTTGTGGTACATAACCTATAGAAAATATCAAACATGTTAAAATATCGTTGAAAAGGTCGACTTATAACCAAAAAACAGTACGAACGAAGGTTAAAATAAGTGCAAGGGGGCAAAGATCGAAAAAAAAATAAAGATAATGCGGATGCAGATCATTCGTAATGCAGCATCGATGGATCTCATATTATAGACATAAAGGTTATGTCAAAGTATGAATGAAGTACGAACGAGAACTGTTTCGTCCGCGTTATGTATACTCTTTCCTCGCATGGCGCGACGTTGCCAGTTCTTCAGATTATTCTACGGTGTTAATTGACTTTGACTCACATTTTAATTAATTTTTCAAAAACTAAACAGGCAATACCCTCCAAACTGAACATAATTGTTTAGAAACGTTTCCTGAATAATATAAATAGTTTTTTTGTAAAGATGTAACCTTTTTGTCAGGGCTTATAACGGATAAAACAAGCCTATTAACCTAACTTCATAAGACCCATGTATAAAAATGTCAAACTTTGAAAATTAATTGCATAAAAACTAAATAGACAAAACCATTCTAATTTGAAGAGTGAGCGCAAATCAAATTGTTTGATATTGTGTAAAAATTTCAACTTAATCTAACCATTTCCATTTTCGTTTCCAACGTCCTTAAGGGGTAGTTTACGGTATACTCAAAATTCTTTGAGCTCTCCTAAAAAAGGGGTACCATCCCATGCATAGCCCTTTTCCTTACGGGAAGGGACAAGGGGTAGAGAATATGTGATCCTCCGTTTTTGCCGCGATAGGAGAAACGGAGCAGCCTTTTTTTCATTGCATAAGAAATGTCAAACTCTCTTTTACTATAGCCATTTCAATCATGAATAAGATAAACCTTTTTTGTATCATGAAACCATAGTTGTTACCAATTTCTTTAAGAAAAGATGATTTCTGTTTAGTTTAAAACCGTTGATTAGTTAAAATGAAAATTCTTAGTTAGTCGTCTTGGAAACATTTCCATAGAATTTTTTCTTTTCTGTTGGTTATTAACCCTTTCGCTATGGCGGTCCTCGCCGCGGAGTGTCTTGCGTGGAACGGAGCACCGTGCCGAAAATGCGAGCATTAAGCGCGCGCAGTTTTCAGCATTCGGGCCCCAAGACTTTTGTCTCAAAAACGATTTTGTAACATTACTTTCAAAAGCGAAATGATTTCTCTTCATAGTATTTCATTGAACATATTTTCAATTCACCAATACAATCAATATTTTTACTTTACATGACAAAATAATAATAATAATTATAACATAATATTGACCAATAACCTGGAATTGTTTGAGAACAGACAAAACACGAGTCGATAGTATTTGGCTTGATTTTTTGCTCCATTTCTGTAATAGATGGGACGTGTCCAGGCGGAGTTTTATGGCGGGTGACGATAGTCACCCGTGGTAGAGAAAGGGTTAAGAAAATGAAGAAAATTGAACTTAAAAAAAAGAAATCGTATATAACCAACATAAAAAAAATAAATGATATGGAATTATAAAATATAAATTGAACTTACGTAATACATGTTAAGTTTGTGGCATTTTTCAATGTGTTGTAACATTTTATCATGTGTAGTAACAGTCGTACATTCTTCAAAGTAACAAGAACAAGGCGTTTGTTCAATTTCTGGAGTTTTCGCGTTATTTTTTGAAGCAGATCCCCATTTTGGTCCGGTTTTTGTGAACGGTTCCGTTTGTGTTCCAATTGTAGCTTTTTCATAATTCTTAAACTTATTGATGGGATGCCGCGGATTGATGAGGGATATCTACAAGTAGTAAAAATATATTATTTCTATTGCGTTATTTGATTTTCATCTCTTTCAACAGGAAAATAAACCTGTAAAAACGGTGTTTCGTAATATTTTGAAATCAGACATGTTGAGTTAACAACCCACTAACACTATTTAGTTTGTACCTACTCAAACTTCTATCAAACTTATTGTTAGATTATGACGTTTCCTTTTACTGCTGTTGATTGACACAGTTTCTTTATTTATAAAGGTACTATTTATAAATTTTTATTTTTATTTATAAAGATACTATTATTTCACCGATGAAACAAATATTCAATCCGCTGGCGTAGGTGATTCTAGCTCTCCTGGGTATCTGAAATAGAAGATCAGAAGAGGTTCTTAATTTGTGAGACCGCTGTTATTGCATGAACCTCAATTATATTAAAATTTTGATTCTAACTTATCATTTTACCTTATGTATGGCGCAAGAATCGGTTTTTTAATACTTTTGTAAAAAACGCCATCATTTTGTTAATTTTCAAGGAATTTAGAAAACTGCGATTCATGCAATAACAGCGATCATGCAGATTAAGAATCTCTTCTGATTTTCTGTTTTAGATATCCAGAAGAGCCGGAATCACCTACACCAGCGGATCGAATATTTTTTTAATCGATGTAACAGTAAATTTATAAATAAATAAATAAATAAATAAATATTTTTCAAAGAAAAAATTCTATCTACTATCCTAAATCATACCTTTTCAGGAAAAAAAGAGTTTTCCCAATAATATGCAATAGTTTTTAACGAAAAAAATTTTGAAAATTTGCTTTTTTTTTAGACGTCAACATCATTACTTATTTAGAATAAAGTAGTCGAAAACGTAGTCTTTGCGTCGAATCGTTAGTAAAATTAAGTTACGTCATTCCGCTTTTAATTAAAATATGAAATTATAATAATAACAATGTAATTCAGTGTTCTGAAGACGACAACGTATTAATTGTCCAAACGTCAACACAATATTGAAATAAATAATTCGAGGACCGAGAATTTGAAGAAAGAATGTGTAATGTATTTATAATTTGTGTAAATTGAACTTTAATTATAACAGGGTATGGAACGCATTAGTTCTTGAATACTTTTCTTAAATGAATAGTCTCCGTATCGGTAGATCTAATTTCTATTCATATTTTATCAATATATAATTCGATAGCCGTTGTTTTCCTGTAAATTTGTTTCGTAATTCTTATTCCGATTGAATTATCATATTATTACTTTTTTTGTTTGTGATAGAAATATACAAATACATTTTATTATGACACTTAAAACTTAAAACCGATTTATGCTATTTCAGCTAGAACATACCATTAACCCTTGGAGCACATATAGAGGCTGTCAGATTCTGTGTTAACCCTCCGGCACCGGTGCCGGGTCACTTTTCTGACATTTATTTTTGAGGTCCCATTCCGCTCTGTCATCGAAAGTGTCGAGCCGTGTGTTTACATTGTACCTCGATCTATAGCTCTCGACTCTCCCCATCACTTCAACTTTTTGCTGTGATCTTGGATTTCGATGCCTGAATAATGACCCGGCTCCGTCGTTCGTGCGAGCGCCCGGTGTCCGAGGGTTAAGAGGTTAGTCGCAGTCAGGAAGATTAAACGGAAACTTTTTGGTTTTTTTTGGTATTAAACAATAATTTTGATCAATGAAATTTAAATATATTATGAAGTATATCTTAAAGAACTATAAACAAATTTTTGTTTTAAAAAAAGTTAATTTATTTCATTATAACAGCCGATGGCGTGGGCGGCCATTTGAAAATATTGGTTTGCGGTGAGCAAGATTTCTCGAAACTGGTTTAGCTCAAAACAAACATGAAGGTAGATTTAGAAAATGTATTAGACTAACGGGTCCCTGATCGAAGGATTTTGGAAAAAATTAATTAAAAACAAAATGGCGTATATTTGAAGTTAAAGTTCAATTTTCACTATAAAATTAAGCGATCATAATTATAAGGAATAAAAAGAAAAGTATATAAGAAAATAAAAAATCCTTCGATTAGGGACCCCGCAATTACGTATGGAAGAAGTCTTTAAAATATGAAAAAATTCTGCTGAGCTGTTTTTTTACAATCTTACTCACCGACTTGTTTTGAAAAAAATGCTTTTAAAGTTTAGAGTTCAAAATATATTGAGTTAAAAATTTTTTTCATAATTTACACTGAGTCGTCTATTCCAGGGCCATAAAAATCACCTTCTCGAAATGTATTACATTTAGAAAATGGCAAAATTAAAAAATTGAAAATTTCAAAGTTACTGACTGCGACTAACCCCTTTAAAAAAATTACAACTTTTCTACAAGACTTCTTTTTTTTAAATTGTTTTTCAGAAATTTTTCTGGATGGTTCAATATTTCTAATAATAAAAGTTTTAACGTTTAAAGAAAGCTTTAACGTAGAGAAGGAAAGGAATGACATATTTTTTACATCGCTAGGTGTATGTAGCCCCTTAATTAATATATTCCCACAGTCATATATTCACTTGCCTTTTTTTACATTATATTTTGCTCATTTAAAAAACAAATTCAGATTTTCCTAATAATTCGTAACACTAATCCAGATTCGAAAGAGAATAATGACTATTTTTCAAACTTTATAGCCAACTGCTATTTACCACATTGTTTTCCTTCTAATTAATATTATTAGAACACATCAGTAGTCATATTCAAATTATTATTATTGTTATTATTATCATTAGAATACATTTCTCAAATCGCAAAGCCACGGAAACCGCAATCTCCCTAAATAGTGCATGAAAATTTTTGAGGTCGCTATTCAAAATTATTATTATGTTCAAAAATATTAATTATTATTATATTCAAAAATATTAATTATGAATCTGCTATTCAATTTATACTCAACGACCAGAAAACTTCTAAGTACGAATGTTGGAAGAATTTGAAAATGTTATTTGAAAATTTTGATACGTTATATTGGATCCGTCATGATGAATTTTGAAAATCTGATAGCAAATTCGTATTGAACGACTAAAAAAAACCCTGAACACCATTTCTAATGAAAAGTAAAGAACCGTTGTCATGAGTTGATTGTAAAAAAAATAAGATTTCCTAAATTGATCTATTAGTAAAAATATTTATTTAAAGAACTTTCCAATAATGATTATTTTTTCTATCAAGTAGGGTCCTGAAAAATTATAAAAGAGGAATTGTCGATCGTCTACTGTTTGTTTATTTTAAGATTTAAAAAATAACATTAAAATTGTTTTTATGAAAAATAATTATTCTAATAAATTTAATAATTAGAGTATAATTAATGGATTAGATTTGATTAACTTTTAAATGCATAACTAACTTTTATGAAAAATGATTATTCTAGAAATCTTAATTAAAAAAATTTTTAATATTATTTACATTTATACATTAGAACAATTATTTTCATTTAAATTTAATTTAATATGATAAGAAATTCTATTCAAATGAAAAAAATTTATAGTACATTATGAAATATAATTTAACTAAAAAATAAAATTATGTGTCTTATGTGAACACGATGAAAGTAAAAATCGCTTTATAATAATGCGTTCCAACGGTAATAATAGGAATTAACTGTGAAAATAATAAGCAATAGGTAAAATCCTTAATCTTTTTTGTAAATACCTTAATCTCATCCAACTTATTTACCAAAAACTCCGCCAAGTAGTTTCTGACATTAGAAAAAGGTGCTTTACATACTGAGCATTGACACAATAAATTTCTGCAAGAATAGCAAATATGATGGCCCGTATTGCACATCTGAACGGGCCCTACTGGCCTCTCGAAACACACAGGACATTGAATCAGGTCCTCCAGATCTTCGCACCACTAAACAAAAAAATAATGAATTAAAATTCAATCACCTAGAAAAATGTTATTTTATTCATAGTAAGTTAACATATATATTTTATTTAGAGTGATATAGGTTTCAATTTTCTCTTTTTGCAACAAAAGCAGGGTAAGGCTCTTCTTGTGAATGCATATTCCAAAAATATGCATTTTAATGCCAAACCTACTGTGATGTCACCTAGCCATTTAAAATATAGGTAAAAAAGGTTCATTTTACCGCTCATGGTAGGTTTAGTGTTAACCCTTAGAGGTCACACGTTCTAAAAATAATGTGCCAGTCACACGGGGTCAGAATGACCCCAGCCATGTTTAAGCAATTGTTGCCAGCCGTGTTGCCAATATCATTCCGAACGACTCATAAAAATTCAGGATATTAGTTTGAACCTTTTAGAAGAAGAATATCATAGAAAAAAATTTTTATCAAATTTTCAAAATGGCGAAAAAACAATCAGCAAGGAGGTAATGCGTAAAAATCATTTTTTACTAAAGAAATCATAACTCTGGCAATTTTTAACATATTTTCATAAAATTTCAAGGTGATACTCTTGAGACACCATAGTGTATGGAAAAATATAGCTCCATAGCGAACTTTTCAAAAAAGGTATTTATTTTGACCCCCAGCTCGCGCACGGTCTTCTAAAAATCGACTACCGCGAAGGAACCGCTGCCACGATTCAGTCGACCCTAGTCTCATCTTACAAATGGAACCCCAAAGCACCATTAGACGGGAGGCCAGACCAATCCGGCGCCAATAACTTATACACTTATAGTAATTCTAGCTTCAAGTGGCGTTTGGGGTCATTTTGACCCCTAATGACCTCTAAGGGTTAATAAATTTTAATAAATTTATTGTAATATAGTAAGAACCTTATATTTGACATTTTTAAAAAATTAGACAGTCATATAGATATAATACTTTAGAGAACATATTACCCAATAATATTATCAAATGTTTGGAGGATTACATTTGAATCAAAATTATAGGTGAAAGACACAGATAACGTGATCATTAAATGACAATCGAAATAATACTCCATTTTGTTAAACCGAATTATCGTCACATCAGTGCCATTGAAAATAAATTTCTATTTAAATATAGTAAAACCTGGTTAAGCTTGTTAATACAGCTCATATTGGGTTGGTAAATAAGTTCGTTCGGTTTTTTATAGTTTACACTGGAACAAAAATCGAACGAACTTATTCGTCAACCCAATACTATATAGGGTACATGTATAATATCAAGCTTAGAATATACCGTTTTAGTTTTCGAGAAAAATGTTTCCTATTAAAGTTTTAGAATCTTGAGAAGGTTATCCAATTGTGTCCTTGAGTTTGATTCGGACCTTCACCTTCAAGGTCATTTGGAGATCAACTGATTTTTTTTTAAATATAGACTATTATTGACTCTATTTTAGATTCTAATTCCGCATGAAAAAAAAAAACAAGGAATATTTGCCTCCAACTTTTTTTTTAGACACATAGAATTAAGAAATTTTTCAACCAAAAGGAGTACATGCCTAAAGTGTATATACAACTGATATCGAAACACAGACGCATATATTATTAGATCCAAGTATTATAATCGAAAGTTTCATGCATCTACATAAATCTATATTTTTTACCTTTCGTCGTAGATCATCTACCATATTTTCTGTTTACTTGTGCAAATATCCAGTATTTTTGTAGTATTTAGATAGTATATGCGAATTATATTTGAACTAAACGAATCACGTCTTGCACGTTACCAAAATGATCGACAATGTCTCTTGAACTCACACTTAGCTACCGTTTCGCTTAATGACGATGTATGGTATGGTGTATACCAAACAATAAAATTCTGGGAAGTACATAACACACCTACAAGATACATTTCCATAGAACTTATATATGTATAAAGTTCTAAACAGTAACAAAGTACCATCACAAAAAATCATCGGGCATATAAGTTATATATAGGCGTGTTTGAAAGGAGATTGCGGCCTTATCGGTTTACATACATATAGTCGTATGTGGTCGTATGCCGATAGTCGGATTTTCCTTGCTAGTGTTATATCCTCACGCGAAATGCAATGACTATACAGCTTTTGCGCGGCAAAATATGATTTTGCTCACACGTTTTCAGTAACTCAACATTTTCTCTATTTTCGAAATTATATGAATACGAAGCCATTAAGAGTCAAGCTAAACAAATCTTTTAATTAACCCAAGATTGGTTTAAAAATTTTTTAAATTAAGCCCGTGCTGACCTTCGAAAGATGACTTCGAAGATGATCAAATTATTTTGTTAAAATGTAGTGTTAAAAATAGAGAAAGATCAAAATCGGACTATGTTTTAGTGGTTGTAAAAATTTGTATCTCCATAATTTTCAACTTCAGACAATATCTGTTCCGCTCAATATGTTCTAGGATAGTGCCTTTAATTAATGAAAAAGAATCAAAATGATATCTGCAATATTAGCTGAGAAAAGGAACATTTTGTGCAAGAAAACACCGATTTTTTTCCGTCATCTTTCGAAGGTCAGCGCGGGTTTAATTTTTTAAATTTTTAAACCAATCTTGGGTTAAATTAAAGCTTGGAATATAAGCTTTAATATGAGCACAAAAAACCTCAGGTTTTTATCTAATATTGTTTATAAATTACGGTGTGAAGGAACTCAGCCGTTTTTGGTCGCGGCTGCCGCCGAAACGGTTAATGTCCCCTTAAAGATGTTCTTCATTTGCAAAAATCAAAGATTAAATTCTGAAAAAATTTTGGCTAATAAATCTAAAATTATAGACTTCAAATTATTTTTTTGAAAATTTTTCACCGTTTAGTTTGTGAGTAATCGATTTTCGAAAAATAGCAATTTTACGTGTTAAGTATAGGGAAAATAGAAGTCCATATGTTCTACTCCAGAATTCTAATTTACTAAAAAAGATTTTTCAACCAAACAAACTTTAAAAATTGCATTATATTATTCTGTACTTAACAAAAAAAAATGAAAATGATGTACCGTTTAGTTAATTGTTTATTTAGATTTGAATGTGATAAAAACGATGAAGTTATAAACAGGTGTAAGCAGCGTGGCAACATCGTATCGATAAGAGCGACATCTTGCGGTATAAATTTAAACTTTTTCACCGGGAAGTTTGAAATTTGCGTACTTGCATAAAGTATGTACGATAAGATTTGCACCACAACTCTTTGGCAATTTGGCTGATATTCACTATTCTTCGTCCTTCCACTACACATTCATTTTCCAAAAGACATTTTTTTTCTTCCTTTATGCATCAACACTCACGTTATTTCACCATTCAGTTTTCTTTTTTCTTTCGAAACGACCTTTGTGACGATGTTGATCCATCTTTGCAGGTTATGTACGAATACGAAAAATATAGGTAACAGCCTTGCCAACTCGTAAGAAATGAAAATTTTATGGACAACGTTGCCAAATGTAAAACGATTGAAATAATAAAAACAAATAATTTATATAAAGATAATTTAGAGGACTATAACACGACGGTGCTCTTCTCAAATATATTTTTAATAACTAAAAACATGTGTTGCATTATATTTACGATTGAACGTTAAAATGTTTTCGATTATAAGATTTACTTTTAGAAGATGGTACTTTAGTCAAATCAGTGACTGTAGCTTATTTTATTTTACTTATATTGCATATATTAACTGTAAAATTAATTGTTATTGATAAATTACGTTGTTTAATTGTATTATCTTATAGATATGCTCCTTAATTTTTCTTAATTTCCTATAAAAGAGAACCATTGTACGGATATTCATTTGACAAGATTGTCCCGCAAGAACATCCTTAAGATAATTATAAATCAACGTACGTCTCCGAATATATATATGAGTATTTTAAGAGATTCATATAATTTAAAAATAAGCATTAAAAATATATGAAAGGTCATTGAATAAACAAATATAAAACTATTCAAAATTGTATATGTAACAGAATTGCTCTCTAAGAAATTTATAAGCCCAGTGTTTAAAAAGAGACTATATCCATACAGCTCTCAGCCAACTCAAAAGGGTCGTAAAATATGTGCGTCTTGAAAATGTCAAAACCTGAGCGATAACCGATGCTCAATAGCTTAACGGCCGAACAATAAGGGCCTCATATGTCATCCTCCTCACACGGAGGCACCCTTAGAACCACATAAAACTTTCAATAAGCATATATTTGTTTCTCCAAATGACTTTTCGTAGAATATGAGTAACCCAAGTTCCCTCACCCTGAAAATGTAGCTTTTCTGGGGGAAACTTGGAGGTTAGATCTTAAGAATTTTTAGTTTTTCAGACAGTTGCTTTTCGTCTTTGCTTGAGGAAACATTTTAATAAAAATAAAAGTTGATTCCAAAGTTTTACTACTAAAATCTTGTTTCTCTTTTCACTTATTTTCCTTCAAAAATTGAATATTCGCGCGAAATAATAAAAGTTGGGATTTAGGTCGTAACTCCGCAAAGCCAGGTGTATATCCTAGTTATAACAATGACGAAAATTTCCCCTAGGATCTTGTAAATGTGGGAAAATTCAAAAATTCAAAACAATACATATAATAACATTTGTAATCCTTAAATATAAAGAATTTGTATTCCTAGAAGTATTAAATAATGTTTAGAGGTGATAGACTTAACTGACTGAATTTATATATTCAATACGTAGAATTACTTTACAGTTAACTATAAATCAAACAATGTAAATTTAGTTGACAAGAACAGCTTAGGGGATCCTACATTCGAGTTTAGTGTTGAGTGATATTCATTAGAAGAGAAAATATCAAAAGGGCTAAACTAAAAACAATAAATGGAGTTTTAAATCTGTAACGGGCAGCAGTGTTATCACGCATCCTTTACGCTCAAATCACACGTTCGCACAGACAAAGTCAATAGGCGCGAAACCTTTATTGTATTTAAACCATTATAATTTCATTCTTATCCATTTGTTATTGATATGTTATTCTTTATCAAAAGTGCGAAGAAAATACATAAGTATTGTTAGAGCTAGTATCGTGTTCTACAAAACTACTATGGAGGTATGGAGGTTGTCTTTATTCTAGAAATCGGTATCTCAATAAATTATAACAAATATTTTCTTTATCAGGGGAAACTGGTCATTTTAAAAAGCGCAATGGACTCATTTGGATTGTTACACCATCTGTGGTTTTTTAAGGATATGACTTACTCGATGTTTGGAAATACCCTAATTTCTAGAAAATGCATAACAATAATTTTGGAAGCTAAAGTAAATCAGGTCTTTTGAATCGCTGATTGCAAATTTGAGAATTTAAAACCTTCAATCTGAAAATGTGTACAATTTCTATAAAATAGTGTACTTTTACTATTTTGAAGGACATTGTTACAATAGGGTAACTGTTCCAATTAGTGTGCTGCTAAGCAAATTACTTTCTTTGCGAAGCAAATACCCAGTTCTCTGTTATCAATTTTATGTGTTCAAGATTTATAACGATTTTTAAACTTTTCTTTTTGAAATGCAATTTCGAACAACAAAAAACATCAACATTTTATTGAGTCTTGATTACAGTATTCTCCGTACAAGATACCTTCGAATGCTTTCGTACAAGATACCACGGGTTCCCCTTCGCTAATCCACTACCCCCACTCCTAATGCCACTTCGCCTCTGAATGTTTGGAGTTGCGTACTCCGTACAAGATACCACGGAAATAAATGAGGAAAAATGAGAATTATTTACACATAACGATTTTTCTAAAATTTATTATCATAAATTATTTAAGATCACATTTTAATTGTTTTTTGGTTAAAATTCATAGAGAATTTTCAATGACTCGTAAACATAGTTTATTGTTGGGGAAGTTGCGTTTCCATAACGCACTGAACTATATTAATATTCAATTAGTATAACTTATAAATCATGACCATTTTTTAACGTTTTGGATGGAAAAGTTTGCCAAATCTGTCAAAATCATGATTATGAGTTTTAGAAAAACCTTAATAAGATTATAACAATTAAAAAATGTAAAATATTTTGCACAGACTTATATTAGTAGTTTAATGTTAATTTAAAAAATATTCTGTTTATTATTTTTACTTGTTTCTCTCTAGGACCCTATTTAAATATTTTAAATAAAGCACATTAATTGGGACAGGCACGCAAACAGGGGCCGTTACCCTATGTATGAAAATAATAAAGTTAATCAGTCCAATATCTACCATTTAAACTTCAAACGCGTTTTTATAAGAAAAATGTTTTCAGAATACACATCAAAAATATCTTAAAATTGGCTGGACCGAGTTTTTTGTAATTTGAAACCCTATCGAAAGCAATCTTTACGTTTGCAATTTCTTTCAAATCTTCGCATTATTTTTACAGCTAAGAATCGACAAATTCTACCATAAAAAATTACTCTTTTTAATGAAACAACTGTTCAGGTATTTGGTACTGCCATTTTCAAAAGTGCTATTTTGTAAAAAATTAATGTTTTAAAGCTAAACTATGTAGAAGAATAGATAATTTCATAGAGTAAGAAAATTTTAGTTTGTCTTGTCAGATAAGTTTTGTATAAACTATACCTGGTACTGTGGAGCACCTTTTTTCCAAAAATGTATAACCCCAAAGACAATATTTTATCAATTTTCAAATATTCTTATTGGAAATTTATTTCATCAATATTCTAACATTGTCCTTAAAAGCAGAAAAAACTAATTGTAAGAGTAATTTTACACACTAATAAATTTTCCATACTTGAGGTATTACACTTCTCTTGCCAAGGGCATGCTCTATAATCGTAACTCTATGTTTTGTATCAGTAGAAATGCTAATATAGCGCCAATGTGTACCGACAAAACGTAAATGAATAGAACGTTTGAGCAATTGCCCTGTTTGCGTATCTGTGTTCTATGCTTGCTGTGATAATGTCGCGACTTACGAAAGGACAAGAGAAAATAGCTGTTTGGAGTTTTCCAAGAGTACAAGAACCTTGTTAACTGTTTTATTTTGACTTGTATAAAATATTTCTGCCTATAATAACGAAGTCCTTTTTCTAGTAGTTAAGGTTCATTTGAGAAACAAAAGTGTTACGTTGGGGACAATTGTCTACCGGTATTCAAGAAGTTACTAATAGGTCATCATTGTTATTCTCACCCGTTTCATCTGTTCAAGTGCTGTTTTTTTTAGTTTAAACAATCAAAAGTCGTAATTATAAGGGCCGGTGGTTCCACCTCTTGGTAAAATTGTTCCTTCTGGTAGTGTCTAACACGATACTATGAGTCACGGGTAAGACATTTTTTACCGAGAGGTGGAACAACCGACCCTAAGAAATAATAACAAAGATGCTCTGCCAAAGTGCGTTGAGAGTTCTTGTAGAAAGTGAAAATGTAAGATTTTATTCTATAATACTTTATAGTACCAAGTATTATTATTTTTACTGCATTACTGTTAGCATTTATTTTGTTATATTATTATTAACCCTTAATGGTCACCCGGGGTCAAAATTATCCCAACCGAAACTTTAACTAGAATTACTATAAGTTATTGGCGCCAGATTGGTCTAGTCTTCCCTCTAATAGTGCTTTGGGATTTCCTTTGTAAGATAAGATTAACGTCGGGAAAACCCTCTTCAAATGTCAAAATAAATAACTTTTTTGAAGCGCCCACTATGAAGTTATTTTTTTTATACAGTGATATCTCAAGAATATCACCCTAAAATTTTATGAAAAAATATTAAAAATTGCCAGAGTTATGATTTTTTTAGTAAAAAATGGTATTTTTTACGGATTGGTATTTTTTACGGATCCTTCCTGATTTTTTTTCGCCATTTTGAAAATTTGATAAAAATTTTTTGCGATGATGCTCTCATTCTAAAAGGTTCAAACTAATATCCTGAATTTTTATGAGTCGCTTGGAATGATATTGGCAACATGGTAATTGTTTAAATATGGCTGGGGTCATTCTGACCCCGTGTGACCAATACGTTATTTTTAGAATGTGTGACCATTAAGGGTTAATCATTTGTTATATTATTATTAGTTATTATTGCTTTTCATGTAAAGTTCAATTGTTACTACACTTTAACCACTTGTGGTGGCAATAAATTCATGGAAAACTGTACCAGAACCATCTTGTATTTCTGAAACAAGTGCATAACGATGTGCATACCACGTCATTGGCGATTCTGCGACAAAAGCATAACGACGTGCGTGGCATGTCTTTCCACCGCAAGTGGTTAAGTGTGAATATCTGATCGTTTGTGTACTAATATGCACCTAATGCACCACTTTTGTGTATAAGCGGCCAAAAAATTTCTTTGAAAAAATCTAACAGGAATTATCAAAGTTTTTTAGAGAAATAATTAATTTTTCAGTAAAGATTATAATTTTTATAATTTTGTTTCCAAACATTTTTTCATTTGTTCATTGAAATCTTGTAACATTTCTATAATATTTTTCTGAAAAATGTTCCCTTACTTTTTCTGAAAAACAGAAGATTTCAAACATTTTTTGACATTATTAATACTATTTCTACCAAAGGTGTCAAAAGACACGTATTAGAATTTGAATTTTGAATTATCTTCGAGGCTTAATTTAATCGTTTTTTGAAATCCACAAACGCAAGATGCTTAGTAGAGCAATTATGCATCTGTAAAAAATTTGGCATTAATTAAGAAAATCTATTTTAATTATAATTTTATATTTTTGCTTTTGAATTTTTGATTACGTATAATTAGCGTGGTAGAAGTAGTGTAGAAATTGTTTTACTTTTTTCCGATAACGATAAAAGAATTTCTCCAGTTTGATTTTCTAACTTTATTCATATTTCTCCTAAAAAATGTTCTCATACCTTTTCCAAATTCAAGGGATTTCAAAGAAATTTAAAAATTCTTACAAGTTTTTCAAGATTTTCTTTTTCTCAAGTTAACAAATTTCTAATGAATTCGAGAAAAATTCTCAGAATTTCCAAAAAAGTTTCAGAAATATTCAGAGAAATTGTGAAAAATTCCTGGAAAATAATTTCTTTGAAAATATCTAAAAATACTGCAAATTCTTATAGAAATTTCTGATAAATTTTGAAAAACAGTTTCACCAGGGTTGAACTTACAATAGAAAGCGAAACGTTTCGCTGCGACATTAATACTTTTTAATAAGAAATAAGAATACTACTTTTCATTCCATATTTTCATTTGTGGGGTAAACTGTAGATTAAATCACCAATACTGACACTTGGAAAAATATTTCAAAGTGTTTCTGACTTAATTTAACGATATCAATTTCACATTGAAATCTAACGATAAGTTACATTACAAAAACATTAATTATGGGCCAACCACTTATGGTGAATATGGTATTTGTAATATTTGTAAATGCAATCTTTGTATCATGAATTGGAATATCTTGTCGATACCTCAGTAACAATTGTAACCTTCCTATATCGATACATAAGTTTGGAATATTTATTTCTTATTCCTAGGTTAAACATGTCTGTTATTCAATTTTTTTTAATTATCTCTTCTCTGACCATAGGTTTTAAATAAATATAGACCCTTTCTTCAGTCTATCAGTCTTAAAAGTATTTATTTCAATATTGTATTAACGTTCCGACCACTAATACGCTGCCATCTTCAGAACATTAAAGTGTATTATTACGTTAATTTCATATTTTAAATTTCTTAAAATGGAATTCATTTAATTACATCATAATACACCTTCTTAAAAGATGTTTTCTACTCCACTGTTCTACAAGTAGATGTCTGTTATGAATCGATGTTTGCAACAACAAAAGAAATTGTTCGAATTGATGGAAAACAAAAATTATGCTTTACCTTGACCATGATTGTCTCTCTTTTTTTGTAAAACACTGTGACCACCGTTCATCGTGAATGGCTGTTTCATAATTGATGTTTTTGCGATGTGACTAGGATGTTAAAGTGAAATCAAAGTCATTAAATTAAGTCAGCAACACTGAAAGACTTTTGTGAGTGTCAGTATTGGAGTTTAAACGTACAAACTTTTATATTGAAAAATGTTAACAATAAGTCGATACCGTTACAAAATGGTAATTTGAAGTAAAAAATAGCTTTCTTATTTCCTGTTAACCTTTAGAGGATGGGACTGATCGATATTTCGACCACTCAAGTATCATAAAATTTTCGAGTTGTTTTGAGGATAACATTTCTTGCGAATAACATTCGTGATAGACACGGATATTTTTCTGCATCCAACGCATACAAAAACGTGAAGATACCATTTTCGGGCTAAAAGAGAAGAAGCAATGAATTTGACCTTGAAATGCGAATGTCAAGGTCAAAGATGTCTCCTGGACATTTTTCATTATTTTTTTCGTATTCGGCGCATCCAATTACGTAAGAAAGCACTCCTAACTCGCCAAATCAAATTTTTGACATTGAACTTTACGTTGCAGACGGGAGTGGTCGAAATTTCGACCACCAATTTGTCAGGCAATCGACGTGACAAATTCTTTGATTTTATGTAAAAATATCGAGTAAAAAAAAAGTCGAATTTTAACGTAAAAATCCCCGTCCTCTAAACGTTAAAAAGTATAAGTTTTGTAGTAAAACATTTTTTATCATAAGTCGAAGCACGTTTTCCAAAATTCTTCACAATTTACATGTTAAAATAATAACAATCTTTATGCACTTGTCGAATTGTCTGTCTTAGCATTAATTTTATATTTTCTTTAACTTTTCATATGCTTCAAGACTCTCACAAGTCTTTATTAGAAGTCTAATTCATTAGATATTCATTAGTAATTAATTAATTTATATATTAATTTGTTTCGAAACTTTGACACAGTTTGCGCTAAACTGTCATATTCGATGATTCAATTAACGTTTTTTTCCCTTGCTTTCAAAAATCGTTTTTCAACACTGTTCTATAAAAATTAAATAAGAAGATAAATAAATAAATAATTAAACTTTGTATTTTTAAATACATTCGCCAAACACGTAAAATATTTTATGAGTTAACATATCTAAATTAATTAATTTATAAGTTAATGTACTTAAATTTCATTAATAATCTAAAATTTGTACCACTGCTTTTTACTCTGATGATCCTGAATCTGAAGACATCTGTGTTTGCTAATTTTCAATGTTGCTAAACCACGCATCGCACTGAAAAATTCAATGGCTAGTTTTTTTTTAAGGTTCCCATGATTTTTTAAGTAGGCATGTTTTATTTTCTAGAATTTGTTAAAAGAGCCCATATTGAAAGTTCTTAGGCTATATTCAATTTTATTATTGTTAGTGATGTAAAGAACTAGCTTTTTTTTCGTTTTTTTAAAGAAGTGTAATGTACGTAATTGCTTTTACTTTTCCCTACTTTAAAAAAAATGTTAACCGAGTGTTACAAATTCCGCTATAAAAATCCCTATTTTCAATTAAATTCCTGCTATATTGTCGAAAATTAATATTTAAAAGATCGACCACATAGAAGCCCAGATAATTTTATACAGCTTAAGAAAATTTTTGTCTAATTTGTGTCAAATATATCCTGTATGAGCTACATCTGGTACCACGAAACGCTTTTTTCCAATAAGGGCTTGTGTCGAGAACAATATCTTCACCATTTTCATATATTTTTCTTAGGAATTTATTTTTATTCATATTACAAAATTCACATATAGAATTTTGTTCGTGATAAAATCTTAAACTGGTTGTAATAATATACAGGAAAACAAAAGCTAGTAGTAATTCAGCAATTGCGTCTCCTACAACAGTTGTTTGTTAGAAATATACGCCTATATTGTAATTTCTGCAGTTTCGCATTCGAGTGCTCGGCTCTTCCCAGTTAAAATTCAATAAGTTGCATTATTATATCTTTAATCTACGCATTTTTTTTAAAAGGTTTCATATATTGTTTTATTTAGTTCCGTTCGTTCATATTAATAACACCTTTTGGAGAAGTGGCAGATTTGCCTAATTTAGGAAAATAGTGGTTCAATTGAGGCAAGTAATTTCCAGTTGTTTATATTTTTCTGTTTTCTTAATACAGCTTTGACTTTTCCGTTGATGTGAATTTAATACGTTTGTACTTATAATTAATTATACTCTTTTTCGTAATCACTTTAATTTTTCCTTTTTTTTTTCATTTTACGCCCGTGAGCAGGTAATTTCGCTTAAGTGGTCCAATATAGGCGCACTTCCCCTACATACATTACATTTCTAATAAAACTCGAGAATTTGGTCTTTTTTTTAAATTGCTAGATTTATGTAGCTTCCTAAAAAGCAATGAAAAGAGGAATATTGTTTTTATAGGTGATTTAATTCTCTTAAATATATACACAGGTACATTTGCGATAAGAGTTTGTGAAATTATCCTTAATTCGTATAATAATTGAACAAATATGAAACAATTTGTAACAAAATACCATTATTTCAATAGTATGGTGATGTTTCAGATTGGCAGGATGGACGATTCGAATGCCCGGATGCTCCAGTCTTTGACCACAACGTACAATCGAAAGAAATCAATGTAAGAGAAGGATTCGAATCATTCTTAATGAGAATAGAACAAAGGAACCCTGTAAAGGATTTATTCTTTCACAACGGTCGACTTGGTGAAGAACAAAGTAACTGCAAAACTTTCAGTAATGTGAAGAACAAAAGTGAAGTTTCAAAAGCCTACATCATCATGGTGTCAGCGATACATTTACTATCATGCGTTGTTATTTCCATAATATTTTTTAGAACTGCACACATCAATGGTCTTTATATTGATTTTGCCAACAAAAGGTCGGATACGAGAGGTATAAGCCACGGTGTAATATACGATAAAGCGAGAGTTGGGAGAGTGTTACTGGACATGCTGAATCTCACAGATCGTCCAAAAAAGATTAAAGCCTCAACCGTCAAAAGATCGGCCTCCCATTATTTGACACGCATTTACACAAATAATTTGAAAAACTCAAAATATCCTGTAAAAAGGAAAGAATTGTCTTGGGATTTTCGGAATGATATTATTGACGAAAGTGATGCGATCATCACCTATTTAGGGCAGAATAGATTACAAAGTGTAACAAATACAAATAAACCAGACAGAGGAAAGCGGATCTGGTTCGACGTAACCACTACATTAGGACAATTTGTAGCTGGAGAACACTGGTTATATCGGAACATGAAAGCAATTAAGAGTGTGAACTTTCATGAATTCAATATTTCGTCTTACCTTGTGCATAAGAGTGGTATTGGTGTACGAGAAAAAATATATTTAAGTTCATCCTACATGACGTTAAAGGAGGAAGGATGGATCTCTTTAGATGTTTCTCCAGCATTAAATGCGTGGATCCAAAATCCAAATGAAAATCGTGGATTGTTTTTAGCAATAGAACGGTACGGTGTTCCCGTAAAGGGAATCAGACCGGAAGATATTGGCTTCGTGGGAGTTTCCGCTAATGAACCCGATAAACTACCATTCTTGGTGGGATATTTTAAAAATGAAAATAAGACTGACCAGAGAAAAACGAAACGTGACGTGAAAAGCAGATTGCACATTTCCGAAAAGGAAGGTACTTCCAAGTGTAAAAGACATTCGCTTCGTGTGAATTTCAAAGATCTGGACTGGCAAGATTGGATTGTAGCACCCGAAGGTTACGAAGCTTACTACTGCAGCGGTGAATGCAAATATCCCCTAAATGAGCATATGAATGGTACGAATCATGCGGTCGTCCAGGCCTTGGTAAATGTCATCCAGCCAGAAAAGGTACCAACTCCTTGTTGCGCTCCTACGAAACTTAGCCCCATTTCGGTAATTCATTTTATTGATGAGAGTAACATTGTTTTGAAGAAATTCAAGAATATGGTTGCAGAAAGCTGTGGATGCCAATGATATATTTAGCAATCAAAAAATGCCTCTTTATGGTGTACCAAAACAATGGGAGTATGGTGGCTACTAAAATATTCGGCAATTGATTATCCTATGTCTTCTTGAGGCACACACTTTTCATTCCAATTATTCATAATACATGTACACGTTCCCTTCTGTTTCCAGTCCCACCTAATCCCAGTGGAAGGCAACCCATCACCTTCTCGTGGTTTCCACTGAACAACGATACACGTGCTTAATTTTAGGGAAACCTAGTTTTACACGAACATACATTTTTATGATTACGTATATTTTTATAAGATTCTTTAAGTGTCCCTATTTGTGGCTATGATCCCATTTTTGAGCACTTGCGAACTCTTAATAAATTACTCCCAAGCTTTAATTAAAGCTTAAATATTTATCGTGTTCGGCGATTATTTAGGGACGGTAATGCGAAAATGTGAAAAAAGGCATTTGCATCGCCATCAGGGACAGATCGAGCACATAAAAATTTTGCATAAAGCTGTCAATGAACGATTAGTGAATGTTGTGCTATTTGTGAAGTCTCAAAAAAGTTGCTACTTTTCAATATATCAGGCGGTCACTTATGCATACACCTGCATAGCCTGCATTTTCTCTTTTGATATTTATTAGATTATGTTTACCACTATTTCTATCAATTGTATCAAAAAGCACCTTTTAGAATTTTAATTTAAAATTGTTTTTGAAGTTTAATTCAATCTTTTTTTAACTCCACAAACGGGAAGTGCTTTGAAGAGCAATTATGCGTCTGTAAACAATTTAGTATTAATTACAAAAATTTATTTAATTATAACGCTGAATTTTTGGTTTTGGATTTTGGATTACGTATAAGATGCGCGGTAGAAATAGTGTTAAATCTTGATTGAAAAAGTTTTTAAATACAAAAGTAATTCATCTTGGGTTCAGTATAATTTACAATCTTACATGATCACAAATAGGGACATTTACGTTAGCTTACAAACTTCCCAAATTAAGCACGAGTGTTTTTGACCAAGAATGGGTTTATGTTCCTTAAATCTTCATACATGAAAATTAGCATAAAAACTTGTGTTAATCTTTACCATTAAGGGGTTAGTCGCAGTCAGGAAGATGAAAAAGGACATTTTTTTGTGTTTTTTTGGGTATTAAATAATAACTTTTATCAATGAAATTTAAATATATTATGAAGTATATCTTAAAGATCTATAAACAAATTTTTGTTCTAAAAAAAGTTAATTTATTTCGTCATAAGAGCCGATGGCGTGTGCGGCCATTTGAAAATATTGGTTTGCGGTGAGCAAGATTTCTCGAAACTGGTTTACCCGAAAACAAAAATGAAGGTAGATTTAGAAAATGTATTAGACTAACGGGTCTCTGATCGAAGGATTTTGGAAAAAATTAATTAAAAACAAAATGGCGTACATTGGAAGTTAAAGTTCAATTTTCACTATAAAATTAAGCGATTATATTAGGAATAAAAAAAAGTTTATAAAAAAATAAAAAATCCTTCGATCAGAGACCCCGTAATTATGTATGGAAGAAGTCTTTAAAATATGAAAACATTCTGCTGAGTTGGTTTTTTACAATCTTGCTCACCGACTTGAAAAACTTTGTTTCGAGAAAAACGCTTTTAAAGTTTAGTTTTAAAATTATATTGAGTTAAAATTTGTTTTCATAACTTACACTGAGTCGTCTTTTCAAGGGCCATAAAAATCACCTTCTACTGAAGTAGACGCTTCAAAAATGTTATTTTTTTCTAATCGAAAATTTCAAAGTTACTAACTGCGGCTAACCCCTTAAGAGCTATTAACATTGGGATCACATGAACGGTTTTTACACTAACAAATCAAGCGACACTTTCTTCGTTAAAACGTGCTTATCATGACAAAATCGTGCGACGACAAAGAAAGCAAAAAATACAAAACAGTCAAAACATATTTTTTATGATATTAAATTTAACAAATCAGTTAACAAATAAATGCTTTAATTTATATTACGTTGTGTGTTCTTATTAAGGGGTCACACACGATCAGAACATTCAAAAACGTCAATTATTTGTTATTATTGCTATTCATTCACTATAGTTCACAGAATCTTTTAAAATACAAGTATAAGTTTTCCCTTCAAATAACAAGATACAGTAAATGATACAAGGGTGTGCGCAAGGTATGGAAATGTGAAAACCTCTTTTTTCTTTTTCTCGCCACAGTCTACATGAAAACCTGAAGTATTTTAATATTTTTTTATAGGCCTTGAAATGTTCGTAAATCATTCCTTTACAATTTAACGTGCTGTTTTTGTTTAATTTTTCCATTAATAAGATTTTTATGGACAAAAGAAGAGTGAAATTAGTCATAACAAAGTTGAGTTTTCGTTAAAGTTTTATAAATTTTTTCTTAACATTAAAACAATCTATAAGGACATTATTACTTTACAAGTCTCTGAATTTTTCTGATTGATCCAACAGGGCAAAATCATGCAGACCATGAGAAGTTGTTCTGTATACAGGGATATAAAAAAACTTACAACAAATCAACCATATGAAATAAGTATCACTAACAAAATTATTTTCTTATAGTTACAAAAAATCATCTGCAATGTTCACATCTTTTTTTATGGCATTGCCGCTGTCGAGGAAATTTACCTAAAACTGTGTCTTTTTTCAGCGGCAAAATATACACCCCTTAACATTATAGATGGATATTCTTAAGGGGCTACGTAAACCTAGCAATGTAAAAAATAGTTCTTCCTCTACATATTTTTTCCAGAATCGTAACGTTTGTTAATTTTTTTAGTTTTCCCATGTAACAATTCTGTAACAAACGTCGAATGTCGCAAGATGGTGGAATTTTCTTTCATGGTTGGTCGATCTATTTTATACAAGCCATATGGGGTTCCATAACTTATTTATTGTTACCTGTTTCGAGGTTTGGATTAATAATAATTAAACAAAATTATTTGATATTTTGAAAAATACGTATTTTTTTACTACTCGAAACCCCTTTTACAAATATTTAAAATTTAAACTACCTTAAGGACGTTCACAACTTTCGTTGCGGGGTATGCGTTTCAGGGGAGCGGGAGGAAAACTCGTTAGCGAGCAAATGTTGGTAGCACTGCATAGCAGAATACTGGCTATATAATACACGGGAGAGAGTGACGTGCTTTATTAACCTACGCGCCTTTTCTGCGCTTGCGCAAAGACGTTCGTTTCACAATACCAACATAGTGAAATTCGGAAATACTATTTTGTTATTTATTAAAAAACTACATAGTAAACAATGTCCATTTTAACAACATTTGTTCCTTTTAAAAAAACCAATGATTTAAGCCAAAAAAATTAAAAATCGTATATGTGGATCGAAAGATATAAACTTTATAAAAATCGCCATAAGAGCACATGTTAACATGTTAACTTTATCCTTTTATATTAGCCAAATTACACGGTAAAAAATTCTGAAAAAATTTGAGTCTTCCTTTTTCATATCAAACTACAACATATCCAAATTTTAAACAAATCGTATATGTTTGGTCATAGGTTGTGAACGTCCTTAAGGGGTTATACGCACTTATTTAGAAGGCCGAAGAAAGAGTGATTTTTCAAAAATTATTCCTGGAGAGACATTTCAATTTATTGATTTGAAACTTTGTGTATATATTGTAGTAGTCTTTGACTACTTTCTCAATTTTTTTGGTATAAAAATAATCATTCTGACAGCCGCTGCAGCCAATCTCCTGGAGCACCTCGAAAAAAAACACGTTTTGCGGTGAGCAAGACTTCTCAAAAACGGCTGAACCGATCGCTCTTAAATTTTTACACAAGCTTTATAGATACATTATTTAGTAATTGATCGTTGATTTTGACTCTACGACAAATATTTTTCATTTTATGAACAATTTTGCGGGCAAAATTCTCATGAAAAATTGATATTTCCGCTTTCCGAAGCCATTTTGTTAAAAATTAGTATTTTGAAAAATTTTGGTTTTTTTTATTTCCGATAACCCAGTCCCGAGATATCGTGCTCGCCGCAAAACATGTTTTTTCGAGGTGCTCCCGGAGATTGGCTGCAGCGGCTGTCAGAATGATTATTTACATACCAAAAAAATTGAGAAAGTAGTCAAAGACTGGTACAATATATAAAGAAAGTTTGAAATGAATAAATTAAAATGTCACTCCAGAAAAAATTCTTGAAAAATCGCCTTTTTTCGGCCTTCTAAGTGCGTGTATTAAACTTTAAACGCGTTTCTCTAAAAAACGTGTTTTCAAAATACATGTCAGAAATATCTCGAAAATGGTTAGACTAATCAACTTGCAATTTGGAAACCTTGATTTTATTTTTACAGTTAAAAGTCGACAAAGGATGTGGGTCCATAATAATTGTCAAAAATTATAACATCTCGGATTCATATAACAATAATCTTTTTAATAATTGCAATGTTTTGTTGGAGCGATATTAAGTCTTTTTTAATTAATTCAAGCCCTTTCTTATTGGAGCAAACCTAAGTCGTTATTTTTTCAAAAAAATACCTTTTTTGGCACATTTAACCGCGTTTTTTAATATGACCGCAATTGCGCACAACTTTCTTTTTTATGTATATTGTAAAAGACTTCAAAGCACATCACATATATAAAAATGAAGATTTGGAGACTCTGTGCTCCCTTCAGGCCAAAAACCCGCCCTATGGACCCCCATCCTTTTACCACATAAAAAATCGCTATTTTTAATGAAACAAATACACTACTTTTCAAAATATCAGCTCTTCAAAAATTGACCGCGTAGAAGACTAAATAATTTCATAGATTTTAAGAAAATTTTAGTCTGGTTTGTATCAGATATGTATGTCCTGTATGAGCTGTATTTGGTACCGCGGAGCACCTTGTTTCAAGAAGTTTTAACACCAAGACCAATATTCCCGCACTTTTAAATATTTTTATTAGAAGCTAGTTTTAATAACGATTCTAATCGTGTGCTTTAAAACAGACAACTAGGAGTAATTATATACATTACCTTTATCAAAAGAAACAAGAAAAAAAACCTATTTCTCATGTCGCTAGGTGTACGTAGGCCCTTACAATTAGTGTTTAAGTTCGCTTGTTTCTTGTATTTTAATTTCATGATCCACTATTATTACAGATGCCTCACGTAAGATTACGCCTGTCCTTGAGTTTACGAGGAGTATCCCTTCTGCGTGTATTCATTTTACGCGAACGAAAATCGTGGAAATAGAGACTTTGAAAACAAAAGAAAACAAAGTATTTCAAAAAAGCTGGTGTAAGTTATAGAAACGTCAAAAGTCCAAAGTCCGAAGTTCGAAGTCCATATTTGGTTTTGTAATAAATAGAAGTCAACTTTTTTTTTAAACGAATACCCAAACGATAAGCAATAAATACGTTACAATTTAATTTATTTTTACCGCATTATGAATTAGTAAAAATCAGATTAAACAATAATATGAATAATTATACATCATACTCAAACATCTGAATTGTTCAAGGCCCAACAAGTTCAATACCGGTTCTAATCACGTAAACAGAAACAATTTTTTCCATTTTGTTATTACTTCGTATTGACATAATGGAAAAAACAAGCTTGTCTAATGTTATCGGATTTCACAGCTTTATTTGGCCGAAGTTTTTCAAAATTCATATGGATATAATGGAAAATTTGAACTTGTCTATTGTTATCGGATTTAACTACTTTGTCTGGCTGAAGATTTTCAAAATGCTTTTTGTAGAGAGATTCTTTTTCATACATGAACTTGTCTCGACTTTTTTGCACCAGAGGTGTTTTTTAGGGGGATTTGTCTCCTTTTTGCAAATATTATTATCTGTCTCAAATTTTTCTCATATACCTAGGGCCTAGCAAACCCCCCATTTAGCCGCTATTGTCTGTTGCAAAATTCGGGTGAGTGTATGGAGGCATCCCAGCCGTGTATGTATACAGAGAAACGCATACAACATAGTGAACATTTTGCGTTTGAATGTATGGAGGTTGAAGCTGTGTACATACACAACGTGTGTCGGCTGTTTTTCACGTGCCCGCACCGAGTTCAGTCGAGAAAACATACACAGTAGCGCTCTCGCCCGATTCATACATGAACTTGTCTCGAGACACTACCGTGTCTCTTGATATTATTTCACTTCTGGAACGCTTGGATCAACGTCGACTATGCGTTTTTCCAATTTTGTGGGTAATTGTAGATTTTTCCAAAGATTTTCTGCAGCGAATGAAACTGGTTCTTTGTTGTCACTGTCACATTCATCATTAGCACGTGTTTCATACATGATATCAATTATGCCTGCATTAGTTAAGTCGTGATCAGCTATAATAGTAAATCCTTAATGTCACCCTCATTTCAATCGCTAAACCCTGCTCTCCTAAACCCTTGTGATAAATTAATAATACCAGTTATTGGTTCTTCTATTGCCGGAACCGTATTACCTGATGTAACTGCTTTTGATCGTATCGCTTTTCAACAAGATTTTATGGTTTAATATTTTACGTCACTTAAGAAAATTCATGCTTTTTTAACCACTTGCGGTGGCAAGAAATTCACGGAAAACTGTACCAGAACCGTCTTGTATTTCGGAAACAAGTGCATAACGACGTGCATACCACGTCGTTGACGATTCTGCGAAGAACGTTTAACCACCGCAAGTGGTTAAACGCTCATTTTTCTTTAAAAAAACGTCTTTTTGAAATTGAGTGGTTCGTTGAAAATGTAAAGGTCGCTCAATTCTCTTTTTTATTTCATACATATTTCAATAAAATGTAAGAAAACATACTTAACAGTTTTAATATATTGAACTTTTTCATAGTTTCGTGGACGATAGTAATAATCAATGAACTGCATGACGAAAGTGTAATGTAGAGGTAAAAAAATAAAAATTTACAGTATAGTCATCTTAGTAAATTCATAGTTTATTATGAATTTATAAATTAACAATTTACTCAGCTCCATGAACAAAAAACAAGTTTATTTTCTTTTCTAATCAAAATGCGGAAAACTGTTCCTTTTAAACCATTTGATTCATAAGCGTATACACACGCTCAATTTTGCATGAAAAATTGAGCGTATATATCCGGTTATGATACAAACGGGTTAATAAAAAAATCTACTAACAGACCCGCAACGAAAAGCTTAAAACATGTGCATAGAGCCTTTCGTCTAGAAATTAACCGTTTGCGTACCATGGGCCACTTTCGCGATCTTTACATTTCGTGCCGAAAAAACCCAACGCATTTCGTCGATACTGACAATTGACGGGAGCTCAAAATTTGCTGAAAGGCGCTCAACTTTTCACATTTTAGTAACAATACGTCTGATCCCTTTGTCACATCAAAACAAACTTGTCGAATTAAGACGCGAACACAAGAGGCGCGATCTCGTTGCTTATCACATAAAATAAAACACCGACTATCATGCTCCTCAGGTTTTTTCGACACAAAATCGGAAGAGCGCGATCGCAGCTCTTAGCTTTTTTCGACATAAAATCTGAAGTCTCGGCTGTTTTCAATCGTGTTTTTTGAACCCCCTTGAAATGCAACCGATTTAAAATTTATCGGATTTATATTGCTTTAAACAGTTTAACCCACTAACGCCCAAAGGAAATTGAGCCTAAAGGAAAAATGTTTGTTCAGGAAATTCAATATGGGGCCTTGAACGCGAAAATATCGCGAAAACTCGTGAATTTTTTTTTCAAAGCAGAATTTCACAATGCAAACGCTCCCGGGACTGTTCAAAAACTATGTCATCGGTGGGCAAAATAGTTGAACTATAAGGTACAATATTTAAACTTTCAAAATTCAACATGGCCGACTTAAAATGGCGGCCAAAATTTAAAAAAGGCCAAAATTACAGATTTTTTGCTGTTATGAGACATAATGCCTGTATTTTACTATTATTTTTTTTTTTTTTTTTATTTATTTAGCCTTTCAAACCTTTTACAAGGTTTATATCAGCTATACAAATCTTCGTTTTATACACTGATCATGTAACTTATTAATGATGCCATACACTAGCAACGCTTGTATATAGGTGTAAACATTCATCCATGCGTGCATACTAACAATTAACTATAACATAACTCAAGTCTCGGCATTTTTTTTTTTTTTTTTTTAAATTTTCAAATTACACTTTTTTAGGAAGTTGTGAATGTACGTACAAGCCAGAATACTTGGTTCAGCGATTATAATTTTCATACTTAAAGGTAAATACAATTTGATTTTATGAAGTACTCTAATTAGTTCAGCCCTCTGAGTGTTGTATAGATTACACTGCCAGATAATATGGTTTAAGTCTTGGTTTGCGTTGTGGCATTCGCATTTTGAGTCTCTAACAATTCCTATACGCGAGAGTGATCCCGCTAAATTGTAGTGATCAGCTCTGCAACGATTAATAGTCACAATAAGTTCTCTTGAGAGGCCTTTACTGGTGTACCATGGTACTAATTTATCCCTATAATAATTCTGAAAATAGGTTTGTCCTTTTGTAAGACCCTGCTGTCTTATTATGCTTTTGGTGTGTGACAAGGATATTTTTCGAAAATCTTGAAATAGATCTGTATATGGAACTTGTGATATTATGTTAGAATTTGTTTCAGTAGCTGTTTTAGCTAAAAGATCGACTTCCTCATTGCCTTCAATGCCTACATGTGATGGAATCCAAAAAAATTTAATTCTATTGTTCGGGTGGGTCTGTACAAATATATTATACTTTTTTTTAATTTCAAGAATATGGGAGTTTGTTTTAGCGTTAATTTTTGTATTATGAAGACTTTGTAGAGCGCTTAAGGAGTCAGAAAATATATAGAAGTCGTGACTTTCATTTTGTGTGGCAATGTCTAACGCATCGTTTAATGCGATGGTTTCCGCTGTGAAGATAGAAGCAATATTATTGACGCTTCTTGTTATTTGAATATTTAGTTTCGGGCACCTACAAGCTGATCCAACATATTTATTACCTGGAATTTTACTTCCATCTGTGTATATCGCGTATGCATTGCTTGCAGAGAGCATTGTTTCCAACATTGAATTTGGATTTTCTGCTTTTTTAAGAACTGGGCCTAATTCAATATCAATTGGGATTGATGTTTGTATAGTTTTATATTCATGACAGTAGATATTGTAGTGTTTTCTTGTCTCAATAGTCTTAAAAGAATTTGCCAAAGTTTCTATACATTGTTTTAGCATTCGATTTTTTTTGCTCTTAACTTTTTTGCATTTTTTATGGTAGGTATGTAATGTTTTGTTAACGGGAGAATTTGCATTTGACAGTACCTTACTTAAATAGCACTTACACAAAAACATTGTTCGCTCCTGAATGAATGGTAATTTCGATTCAGCTATCAGAATATTTGTTGGAGAGCTGATTCTGTATCCTAAAGCTGCTCTTATCGCAGCATACTGTATTTTTTCTAGTTTGTGTATCAAGTCTTTACGAGTAGGGAAATATACGAAACAACCATATTCTATAATAGAGCGAACAAAACTTTTGTACAAGATAATCAATGTTTCAGGATGAGAACCCCACCACGTACCGCATAAAAATTTTACCATATTTAGTGCTTTTATACATCTCTTTTGTATTTCATTTACTTGTGAAGTAAATGTCATTTTATAATCGTATAAAATTCCTAGGAATCGAGCAGTGTGACTAGACTTTACAGTACATTCGTCAATTTTGATTTGTATTTGTCCAGGCAAAATGTTTTTGTTATTAAAGTGAATTAACACGGTTTTCTGCGGCGAGAGTTCAAGACCTACTTCTTGTAAGTTTTGTTTAATTATGTTTACAGATTTTTCAATTATATTTCTACATTTCTTTAGGGGTGATGTTTTCGAAAAAACTGCAATGTCGTCCGCAAATTGTGAGACGATTACACTTTTGGGCAAATTATTCGAAATTTTTGATACATATATTATATATAGTAGCGGACTGAGAACACCCCCTTGGGGAACTCCTTTACACACTGTTCTATATTTGTCTTTCAAAACATCGGTATAAATATATCTTTCATGAGTTATGAATTTTACAAACCTTATTATTTTATTCGAGCATCCTATCTCAGTCAGTTTATTTAATAAGATGTCACTATTTACATTATCAAACGCTCCACTGACATCTAAGAAGGCGGCTATTAAATCTTTTTTATGTAACATGGCTTCATCTATTTGTAACGTCAAGTTTACTAAATTATCAGTGCATGATCTGCCCTTTCTAAAACCAGATTGATTATTAGGAATCAAGTGGTTATATTCTACCCACCACTGTAGTCTGTTTTTTATGAGTGTTTCTAGGAGCTTACATAAGCACGAAGAAAGCGTGATTGGTCTTACACTTTTTCCATCAGTTTTATTAATGAAATGCACAAATGATTGCGTCCAGCTAGATGGATAATCCATGAGGTCATACATCTCATTATATATGTCTAAAAGTAACAATTTAAATTTTATAGGCATTTTTTTTAAAGTTTCATAGTCAACTCCGTCCATCCCTGGGGCTGACTTGTTATTTGTTGAGTTTAAAGCTATGTTAAATTCTGTAAAATCAAAATACATATCAAAAAAATTATTTGTGTGACATTTGGGGAAACAATTCGGATCTGTAAGGACCCACGGTGGACTTATTTTATTCAAGGCTGTTTGTATTTTATTTTCTACTTGACCATTTTCTGATGCGTGGGAAGATTTAACTTTGGTCCATTTATTTTTAAAAATTTTACACTTATTCCAGACATATTTAGCATCGATTTGAAAATTTATGCTTTTTGCAAACTCCCTGAAGGACTCTTTTTTCTTACGCTTGAACGTCTTCCTCGCTGTGGCACACATTTTTTTATATGATATTAAATCATGCAGGTTTTTGGTATGTTCCCACTTTTTAAAGGAGGCACGCCTGAGTCGCTTAATTTTATTGCATTCGTCATCCCACCATGGGACAGGATTGCTAATCTTATTTTTGTAAAGGGTTTTCTTTACGGGAGTACAGGATTTTATCGTTTCGACTATAATTTGGTAGAAGAATTCGTATTTTTTGCTAGGTGGGAGCTGATTATACTCAACTGAGAGGAATTGTGTATATTTTTCATTTAGATCTTTTTCAAATTTTTGCCAATCTGTGCGAATCGACTTTAATCTAAACGTCTTCCTCTTATAAAAACTTTTGGTAACGTTAATATTTAAAAGGATAGGATAGTGATCAGATCCCCACGTTTCGTCACACACTTTTATGTTCAGTTTATCAGCTATATTCATAGAAGAAAGAACTAGATCTATGTTTGATTTCGTGTTTTTGTATGTATCTATATGTGTAACTGAGTTTTCATTATGTAAGAATAAATTATAATTATCAATACTGACCCAAAATCTTTCACCATTTTTGTCAGTGTGGTTACAATTCCATATTTTATTATGGGAATTAAAATCTCCTACTAGTATACTGTGTCGATTGATATCTACATTTTCAACGATTTCATTCCACTGAGTTTGCGTTAACGTGCAACCTGGAACTCTATAGCATACGACAATGTCTAAAGATGGTTCTACATTCGTAACTTGTATTCCGCATATTTCAATAGATGGGTACGAAGATTTAATCTTACTTAATTCTACATACGCTAAATTTTGTCGGATTAATATAAGTATACCTCCTCCTCTTGAATGTCTTCGATCTCTTCTAAAAGATACAAATCCTGTGAAGTTGAAGTTATCTTCTGGTTTCAGCCACGATTCAACGCATATAAAAATGTCAACATCGTGGAGAATAGTTTGCAGTTCTTGTTCGCGGTTCTTGACACTTCTTGTATTCCAGAATAGAATGTTTAATGTAGATAGTTTTTTTTCCATAATGAGTGATATATTTTATTATAACAATTAAATGGTGTAGTCATCACTAGAATTTAAATCTTCACTGGATATATCGCTAGGATGTGGATGCTGAATCCGTTTTTTGATTTTAAGGATGCGGTTTTTTATGTTTCTATCTTCAAGAAAACCGTATGTCTCTGTTAACATATTGACTAGAGCCGTAATATTTGATGTATATTTTTTTGCAATCCCAATTATATCATGATTGCCTTGAGTCTCAAATATGAAATTTGAAAGATTTTCAAAATTTAACGGATGTTTTTGAGTGTTTGATAATATATTTTCTTTAGCTGGCTGTAACTTTTGCTCAAAATCTTCGACAGTGAATTGTTTACTAGAGATTTTAACTCTTTTGGGAATTTTTATGACGATTCTTTTTTCATCAGTGTCCAAATTGGTATTTGTTGTAGAACTGGCCGATGTACTAGATAAGGCTCTTTTAGATCTTCCAGGTGGAGGCATATCCTGTGTTGTGTTATTATTTGTCTCGTCTATTTTTGGAGCGTTTGTCTGGTATTCGGCCTCTTTTTGCCTTTCTTGCGGATTGGTATCTTTTGGTTTAGAATTAGGTGATTCTACATTTTTGCAATGTTTTGCTTGATGGCCTTCTTCTTTGCAAAGAAAGCAAGACAATTTTTCTGTTGAAAGGTATATCCAATACACCGTGTTGTCGTAATCAATTTGTAGAGTGTCTGGTATTTTACTGATATCTTCTGGTTGCACGTACATTTGCCTTCGGAAGCTCAGTACATGAGAATATCCTGGGACGCCTATTGCTGCTCTAATATTCGTAATTTGCGAGGTCGGTTTAACATTTAATTTAGACAGTTTATCTTCTATAACCGTGGATGGAATTATCGGACACACGTTGGATATAATTATACGCTTCGATTTGTTTATAAGCGGTCGAATTTCTAGATTTACTGATCCGATGTTTACATTCTTCTGCTTGTCAATAAGATTGTCTACCATCTCCTTTGAGCTTAAATATATACACACTCTCCCGTGCGATATTCGAGACACATACCGAACATTACTTGGTTGAACTAGATTGCCAATTGCAACTGCATAATCCTGTACAGTGATACCTTCAATTGCATCCAATACTATGGCTTGTTCCTTTGTAGGATATTGTACTTGCTGAACCATTTTTGCATATGACATTGTGGGTGTGGTTTTTGCTAACGCTATAGCCATTTTAGTAAAAAAAAAAGAAAAATTTAACTAACCACAGTTGTCTTCGTAGTCAAAGACACCTGTGGTCACTCCGTTTTAACAATTAGGCACTGAGTCGGTATTAATGAAATGTTGGTCTAATAAACTGTGAATACGATTTTCAAGTTAAATCGACACTTATTGTGATTAAACTCGCGAGTACAAGCTATACGTCTTACTTCGATGACGGTTAGTGCCGGACTCCTATTTTACTATTATTTTCTTATTTAGAATTTTATATATGATTCCCTAACATAAATTTGAAACTCTCATATAGATACGAAAATGACGGATCCAATATGGCGACTAAAAAACTCAACTTATATAACTTTTTTATGCGATTTTGCTCTATATTTTGATATTTTTTGTTAATTAAATATTGTTTTCCGATTATTTGGAATCACTTTATCCATATTATTAAACTTTCAAGAGAGTTGGGCAATTTAGCCTAATGTAAAATGTAAAAAAAAAAAAAAAAAAAGGTAAAATTTCGTCCATTAGCCAGCTTTACTCGCCGTTGCCTAACTCTCACCACGTGGAGGAAGGGGACGAATGAGAGAATTCTTGTATATGACATTTCTTGAATATGTCATTCTTGTATATGAGAATTCTTGAATATGACAATCTTGTATATGAGAATTCTTGAATATGACATTTCATACCAACAAACCAATTTGGTTTTAAGGTTCTCATCAAGCAACCCGAAAATGACCCGTTTTTCTTTATTTTTTTTCATAGAAGGAAGTAAATAAGGTACTGGAACTTTTTTACACATATGTATGTATTCTTTGAGTGTACAAAAAATTTTTTTTTATTAAAAGCAATCGTTATATAATTAGTTAAACACTCGTTTATGGGACCGCCTCGAAATCGCATGGTGGGAATTCTAGAGCCTCCAATTTTTATCTGAAATCAAAAAACAAAAAAGTTTTAGAAAATATATCATATTTCTGGGAGCTTATACCAATAAAACCATTAATTTTGTTATTATATTTTTTTATACATCGATTTTAACAGCAAAAGAACGTGAAAAACGGTACAAAAATTTCACAAGTCCGCCATTTTGTCAATTTTCGACTTTTTTTCGGTTTTATTGGTATAAGCTCCCAGGAATATGATGCATTTTCTAAAACTTTTTTGTTTTTTTATTTCAGATTAAAATTAGAGGCTCTAGAATTCCCACCATGCGAAAACTTTTTTTCGAGGCGGTCCCATAAACGAGTGTTTAACTAATTATATAAGGATTGTTTTTTAATAAACAAAATTTTTTTTGTACATTCAAAGAATACATACATATCTGTGAAAAAGTTCCAGTACCTTATTTACTTCCTTCTATGAAAAAAAATAAAGAGAAACGGGTTATTTTCGGGTTGCTTGATGAAAAGAATTTCCCCTTAAGCATAACCGCTTTTCCACATATGCCATTCAAAAATTGCTATCTGACGTAGATACTCTCATTCATAACGATCGTTTGGTAGGCGCCGTATTACTCGATTTAGAAAAAGCTTTTGATTCAGTTTGGATCAATGGCTCAATCTACAAACTCTTATGGATAATTACGATTCTTTTCCCGAAAAATTCACCCGTTTTACATGCATTTCAAATAATGATCGCTTAAATTTCGACAGACTGATAATTCAAGAATACTGGTGGTTCGAACCAGATAACCAATTTCTTATAAACCTTAACACGTTGAGCGCGGCGACAAATTTATATGACTCCCTATTCACGCCGCGTGGGTCGTAAGGGTATACGCCATTGCATTTGTCATAATCGGCGCGGCCTGAATGGAAAATTCAGTGCCGGTCCCCAGCAACCGGCGCCGCGCTCAACACGTGTTAAAGATCTCCGCATCAAAAATGTCCGAAAGAGACAACTGCAACATTCCAAAAGAAAGAATTCAAAAATGAAAAAGAAGAACAAATAATTACTACTAAAGGCTTTATTTTTAAAAAGTGCAATAACACCACTTAATTAAGCATAAATCGGATTTGAACCATCAACCGAAGGAATTTTTGAATAAAGCTACTTTTTCTATCCTTTTTGCTATTGAGCATCATCCGGTATTCAAAACAATAAGACTCACTTGTACCTTTATAACAGACTAAGTGCCTTAAAAAAATATCGTACCTGACGAGCATATTATTAATATATGTATTCATATAACCTGTCTTGTCTGCAGCATCCTTCACGCAAGGATACCAAGGATTCCGAAGGATCACACAAGCTTACCTATATAATTATATTGTTTGGTTGTTCTTTCTTGTTTATTGAGCTACAATATTGACCACCACTAAAGCTATCACTTAATGTATAAACCATAACTGTATGTGTCCAATGGCAATAAGCTCTGGTAAGAAAAAAAAAGTTCTCGTTCGATCATCAAAGTTAAGCAGCATTGGGCGGGATTTGTACTTGGATGGGTGACCGCTTGGGAACACCGCGTGCCGTTGGCACTGATTCCTTTTTGCATGTCCGATTCATCAGAGAATAGAAACCATATTTTGGGCATCAAAAGGCTTTATATCTCTATTATTAATTTCAAACAAATTTGTTTGTAAAAGTAACTAAATGTTCTTTAAAATCTTAGTTTATAATAAATTGGTAGTCAGAGTAGATATTAGAACACAGCAGGAATTACTTCATTTTGCTGTCATCATTATGTACCACAAAAATTTTCAATCAAATTTTGTATTTCATTGGTTCTTTGTAATCAATAGTACTATTTTATTGCAATTTGTCAATCAAACTTTCGCCAACAGCCATACCATGTTGAAAGCACTGGTTCTCGTCCGATCACCAAAGTTAAGCAGCATTGGGCGCGGTTAGTACTTGGATGGGTGACCGCTTGGGAACACCGCGTGCCGTTGGCACTAATTCCTTTTTGCATGTCCGATTCATCAGAGAATAGAAACCATATTTTGGACATCAAAAGGCTTTATATCTCTATTATTGATTTCAAACAAATTTTTTTGTAAAAGTAACTAAATATTCTTTAAAATCTTAGTTTATAATAAATTGGTAGTCACGGTAGATATTAGAACACAGCAGGAATTATTTCATCTTGCTGTCATTATTATGTACCACAAAAATCCTAAATCAAATTTTGTATTTCATTGGTTCTTTGTAATCAATAGTACTATTTTACTGCAATTTATTAATCAAACTTTCGCCAACAGCCATACCATGTTGAAAGCACTGGTTCTCGTCCGATCACCAAAGTTAAGCAGCATTGGGCGCGGTTAGTACTTGGATGGGTGACCGCTTGGGAACACCGCGTGCCGTTGGCACTCATTCCTTTTTGCATGCCCGATTCATCAGAGAATAAAAACCATATTTAGGGTATCAAAAGGCTTTATAACTCTATTATTAATTTCAATCAAACTTTTTGTAGAAGCAAAAAGGTATTGTCTGACAACTTCTTTACAACAAAAAATAAAATACTTAAGAAATTATTTTATTTTGCTATCACCGATGTGCCATTATGATGTTTGATCAAGTATTCCATTTCATTGGACCATTACCCTCACTAGTATTATTTTACGGCAATTTATTAATGAAACCATCGCCAACAGCCATACCATGTTGAAAGCACTGGTTCTCGTCCGATCACCAAAGTTAAGCAGCATTGGGCGCGGTTAGTACTTGGATGGGTGACCGCTTGGGAACACCGCGTGCCGTTGGCACTGGTTCCTTTTTGCATGTCCGATTCATCAGAGAATAGAAACCATATTTTGGACTAGCTGCAATACCCGTCACCGACGGGTGGATTTCTTTTAATTGTATGACATTTATATGTAGATATGTTTCAATTGTAAAAAATTGTTGAATTTTTTAATCTCATCATGATATTTTAATGAAAAAAATTTAATTTAATTTTTGCGCAATATATAGTAGTACGTATAAAAAATCATCAAGTTTTCATTAGCCGTTCTCACGTCAACCCGTAACATACAAACAAACAAACAGACAAACAGACATTTGAACTAAGACCGGATTCGGGTTCTACTCGTCAAGATTGATAAGAAAACGAAGTTTGAGGCAATTCTAAGAAAAGTACAGATATGACGAGAATTTTATTTATATAGATAACAAAAGGCTTTATAACTGTTGGATTATGGGAGTTGTTATAATAAATGACAAATTAAGAAGTCCGTATGTCTTTGTTAAATCAATTTATTTTATAGACTCGAAAGGACGTCCTTTCTTCGCAAGAGTCGAACAGAAAAGATAAAGATTTTCTAAAGTGCATAGAAAAGCTGGCCCCTACTTTTCAAGAGAAAATTTACGGCCTAGGTCTGCCATGTGTTTTTCACACTGGCCACTTAGACACAGATACCACAACAGGCCCATTGAACGATGACATCAGATATAAAACTTTTCCTTATTTGAGACCTCGTGTCTCACAATTCTTTTTTGATTTATTTTTGATTTATTTTTCTTTTTCTGATTCTTTTTTGATTTATTTTTGCTTATTTATTTAATATTAAATCAACAATAACTCTATTATTAATTTCAGTAAAACTTTTTGTATAAGCAGCAAGGTATTGTCTGACAATTTATTTACAATAGAGAAGAAAATACTTAAGAAACTATTTTATTTTGCTATCACCGATGTGTCATTATGGTGTTTGATCAAGTACTCCATTTCATTGGATGACCTTGAGTGTCGGACGTGCGCGCCTCCCTCGCTACGCGCTATTAGCATCATAACCTCATATCTCAAAGTACCTCCACACTCCCGAAAGGGAATAGTTTTAATATAAAGACTTTTTTTTGTTCTTTCAATCAGTGCTACTCGAGTTCGTGCCTACAGCCTAATGTGAATTGTGTTTCGCGCTACGGGTTTGCGCTCGCGCACCTTCTATCTTCATTCATAAATGGTGTAGTGAACGTGGCGTTCTCACGCTCAAAAAGGAAAATCCCCAAGAGTCGGAGAAACCGCCTTCACGGGCATCCACATCAATGGAGCCAAATAAAATACAAAAAAGATCCTCATTTGATATGGACAAGCTTTATAAACAAGCTTCTAAAGAAGGCCTCCTTCAAAACAAGGCTCCTTATCCGATCTCCCCAAATTTAAACACCAAGAGATCTAAAGGCAATCTGGTGACACCGGACCCGGAAGTAAATTCTCAAGGTAGCTCACCACCACCTTTACCGACTGCAGATGCTTCTACCCCATTGGACGAGCAGTGGCAGCTCCCAAAAAAATCCATAAAAAAATCTGCACTATCTCCAGTCGTATCGACTTCCAACATGACAGATACCAACAACTTCGACATCCTTTCCCAAGATAATGTACACCATCCCGCATACCTCCAATGAAGAAAAAGCGGTCCCTCCAGCAACTAAAAAAACAGCTAGGCCGCCACCAATATATGTTATTAATTCTAAATTCTAAACCCTAGTTGCTATATTGATCAGTCGAAATCCAACTAAAAAAGACTTTCTAATAAATGAATCTGATGCCAATACTCACACCATCATTACTAATAATATTAATACTTTCAGCCAAACAAAAGAGATTATTAATACTAATCATGTCCATTATTACACTTATTCAATTAAAAATTCAGTGCCAAAATCCATAATCCTAAAAGGTGTTCTGACCACCACTGACGAACTTCTCTCTGAATTAAAAGAATACAGTTCTGATAATCTTGAGTTTTTAAAAATTTCTAAACTCCACTACAGCAAGTCGAACATTTCTAAATATGTGCATATAGTTCAAATCTCCTGCACCAGCAAACCAGCAGAAGTATTTAAAATAAAAAAACCTTGCCTTTCAAAGAATTCGCTGGGAATTCCTTAAAAAAAAAACAATATTTCAATGCAAAAACTGCCAAAAACTGAGTCACTCTAGCACCAATTGCAATCTCCTTTACAAGTGCGTTAAATGTGCAGAAAACCATGGTCCAAATGCCTGCAACCTGATCCCCAACGCAAAAAAAATTCATTAAAATGTACGAATTGTAATCAAACGGGTCACCGCGCTTCTTATAAGGGATGCCCCTACTACAAGTTCGTCAACGCCCTGGACAACCAACGTTTTACGACGAAAATCTCTTCAACTCGTCAAGAATAAACAAAATTGCCAAACAAGTGAATCCAGCCTTTTCATACGCCCAAGCAGCCAGCAGTTCCCCCAACAGCAGCTCCATCTCAGCTCAGAAGCCTCTACTATACTGCTCTTCACAGGGTCTTATACCAAAGACCATCTCCACACTCAAGACCACACTCCGACCGACACTTCTTACAACCCTCCACACGCAAGACCATCACCCGAAGACATACAACTACAAGGGATCAGTGCTCTTAACGATAGACCATCCTGGATTGCTGAATTTAAATTGGAAATTGCTTCTATAATCTCCATTCAACACAAAGATCTAACTTCCCAAGTTGTATCTAATACTGAGAAAATTAATTTCATTTTAAGCTTCCTTTTCTCAGACACTCCCTAATACATGGATCCATCTCCATACCAACACCCATCTCTAAATACTACTACACCTACCCAATCGCCAATTCGTAACCTCAATATAGCAGCAATTTACGTAAACTTTCTAATTTCCAATCACAAACGCTTCGATCTATTCGACTTTACTAATAGAAATAAACTTGACATTGTTCTTATCTCGGAGACTAAATTCAACGCCAAGTATAAACCATCCTTCCGAAACTATACACTCGTTCGAAATGACAAACGAAAAGCAAAACAAGGAGGTGGCACTGCCATACTAATTCGTAATGATATATTCCCACGCCTACACATCAAGACTATATCTACTCCTTCGTCCAAATTTAATGGACTCCTCGAATATACAATTCTTAAAATTGATCTCTCCAGTAACCGAAAACTTTTTTTAGTCAGTGTCTACGCTACAAATGATAATAGAGCACTTTTTTCCACTGAATTACACACCCTTTTTTCTAACCTAAATCTCCAGAGTTCCCTTAACTACTACATCATCGCAGGTGATCTCAACGCCAGACACACATCATGGGGCGACTTCGACTGAAACGAAAGGGGCCGCCATCTCACTAACTGGGAATCTAATCACTCTATCCCAGTCAAGCTCAATATCCTCACACCACCAGAACCTACCTTCAAACCAGCAAACACTTATTTGACATTTGCTTACACGACCCTCGGTTAAACATAGCTAACCACGTCATAGCTAAAAGCACAAACATAGCTAAAACGTCTGTTTGAGCACATAATCTCTGCGAGGCATCAAAATTAACCGTAGCAAGTTGTTCTTAACAGTAGTTCTGTGCTGCTTTCTCTTTTCCTTTTTTATTGTGTAAATTTATTACTTTATATTGTTATTTTTACGTTATTGTTAATCTATTTAATTATATATTATATTACATAGAGGAGTCTATTTTCACTGTTATCTTATGTATATTTATTGTTTATGTATTGTAATTTCTGGTTCGCGCTTTAGGGGACCTGTCCCAGAGCGTTAAATAAACAACTCTCAACTCTCAACTCTCAACCACATGAACAAAATAAAAACTCTACCCTATGACAGCGACCATAATGCCATTTACATCCAACTGAATCCCATTGGACCAAAGAACTCAAAAAAACTAACAAAATTAATAAACTTCTACGTCCTAAAGACTCTATCAGCATCGGTGACTTCCACTTGAAACCATCCGATACCTTTCTTCATTACGCAAACTGCTGTCTATCCAATGCCCAACCTCATGACAACTCTCTCATTTTCACAAACCAAAACGACAAACTCAATATCCTGGGTGCCTACTACGAATCCATAAACTCCCCTCGTCTCAACAATAGTAACCAACTCCGTTGGAGCTAAAGTTGAAGCTAAAGCCACTTCTATTAAAAATAACCTTACCTCTCTAAAAACTAATAATTCAACAATCACCACCTTTTCCAAGCTCAACTCTGCTCTATACCCCAACCTGGTAAACTCTGAATTTAACTTATTCACAGATTACAAATTCGTTTTAAAAATCTTCAAACACCTCTCTAACAAAACTTCGTCGGGCCTTGACAACATTCCTAAAATAGTTCTCAAAAACCTCCCTCCGAAAATTATCCGGGCTTACACTATCATATTTAATAACGCCATCAATAGTTACTATTTCCTCCTCACCTCATCAGTTAACCCTTTGCGGACGAGTGTAGGATATATCCGTCCAACTCTCACGCACTTCCCAATACCTGCCGTCCACAGCGGCGCTCGCTCGTCGAGCGGCTCCGTCCGCAAAGGGTTAATAAAACTTTTTGTAAAAGCAACAAGATATAGTCTGACAACTTATTTACGATAGAGAATAAAATACTTAAAAAACTGTTTTATATTGCTATCACCGATATGCCAATATGGTGTTTCATCAAGAATTATATTTCATTGGATCATTACCCTCAATAGTAATATTTTACGTCAATTTATTAACCAAACTATCGCCAACAGCCATACCATGTTGAAAGCACTGGTTCTCGTCCTCACTCGTTGTTTAGACACCGTGAGAGTAGGACGTGCGCGCCTAACTCCACTACGCTCTTTAAGTGCATCATAAGTGCTTATTTTTGAGATACTTAAGAAAATTCTCGCTTAACTACGTATAGGTGTGTGCACCCCCAAATCTTCTTGACTAACCCTGTGAATATAACAATATCACATTTCTATTAATTTAATCAGTGTTGTGTTAGTGTATTTTCTACGCTACTCACTACCAATTTCTAGTTATGTGTCTAAACATTTATGATAGAACAATTTCACATTTCCGCCAATACACGACCAACAAATGTTGGCGCCGCAATGGCAACTACTAGAACAAAACGGAAAAGCGCCCAAGATCAACCGATATCTTCCTTGCCAACGACTGATAGGAATGAGACCAATAAAATCCCGACGCGGACTTCCTTCGAGATAGACAAATTATATGGACAAGCCTGCAAAGATGGACTTCTACAAAACAAAGCAACTTACTCAGTTGCTCCCAACACCAACTCCAAGAGATCCAAAGCTCTCCCGGAACCAAGTACCTCTACGGACACCACACAAACATGCGCTAATCCTAATTTATCAACAATAGATACACCTAATTCCGAAGACCAAGAATGACAACTGCCTAAGAAATTTATCAGGACCTCGAACGTATCTCCAGCCGTATCCAGTCAAGACATTATCGACATAAATAATTTTGACATGCTGTTAGAAAATACTGATACTAATGTACCAGCTGAAAAGGTGGAAACCACAGCAACAACACCTACCAAGAAACAACCAAGACCTCCTATCTACGCAACGAACTCGAAATTCTCATCCTTAATAACTATGTTAATTAACGGAAATGTAACCAAAACCGATTTCACCATAAAAGAAATTGACACCAACAATCACACCATACTAGCTAAAAACATACCTGCCTACAACCTAATCATTGATATTCTCAATAAAAATCTCGCCCATTACTATACATTCTCTATTAAAAATTCTACCCCAAAATCCCTCATACTAAAAGGTGTTAAAGGCGATTTCACAACTGAGGAACTTCTCACGGAGTTAAAAGAAAATAATTCAAGCAACCTTGAATTCACCAAAATTTCGAAACTACAATATAATAAAACGGACAACTCTAAATACGTATACATAGTACAAATCTCCAGCTCCAGCAAGCCATCCGAAGCTTTTAAAATAAAAAATCTAGCATACCAAAAAGTTAGATGGGAATTTCTTAAGAAAAAATCAATCTTCCAATGCAAAAACTGCCAAAAATTTGGACACTCAAGCAGTAACTGCAAACTCCCCTTCAAATGCGTCAAGTGTGCCGAATGCCATGGACGCAACGCCTGCAAATTAACGATCAATGCTGACAAATCCGCACTAAGATGCGCTAACTGCAATCAAACAGGACACCCAGCCTCGTACAAGGGATGCCCATTTTATAAATTTGCCAATAGCCTCAACAAACAACGAATAGCAGCGAAACTCGACACCACTAGGATAAGAATCAACAACATAGCTAACTACGTAAACGCTCAATGTCCTCAATGTCATACGCACAAGCAGCAGGCAAAACCCTGAACCTGAATACTAGAACATCTGTAAAATCTCATCCACCGGCCCACACACAAGTGTCACCTCTAATGCCTCCAACACACTTAAGGCCATCACCAGTCTCTCTTCGAGTAAACACCTGCACGCAAGAACAACACCCGAAGATATGCCTCCGCAAGCAGCCCACGAGACTAACGCCAGACCGACTTGGGTTGCGGACCGCAAAACCGAAATTGCAACAATCATTTCTCTTCAACTCAAAGATGTAGCCACGCAAGTAGCAGAAAACACCGAAAAATTTAATTTTATCTTATCTTCCTTATTTTCAGACTCCCCATAAAATATGGACACAATTCAACAATCTTCAAACACTTCCATACCCACCCAACCTCCAACCCACAAACTTAACATAGCTGCCATAAATGTAAATTCCTTAATCTCCAACCAAAAAAGATTTGATCTCCTCGACTTTACCACTTGAAATAAACTCGATATTGTATTAATCTCGGAAACAAAACTTAGCGCAAAATACAAACCATCTTTCAATAACAGTACAATCATTAGAAACGATAGATACAAATCCAAACAAGGTGGTGGCACTGCCATCCTTATTCGCAATGATCTACACCTAAATACTGAAATTATAACCACCCCCTCTTCTAAGCTCAACGAAATCCTTGAATATACAATCATTAAAATAAAACTCAGCAACAACCGTCAACTTTTCATAGTAAGTATCTATGCTACTAACGATAACAGAGCACTATTCATCTCTGAACTACACACCCTGTTCTCTAAACTAAACCTTGACAGTTTAGAAAATTATTATGTCATAGCTGGCGACTTCAACGCCAGACAAACTACCTGGGAGGACCACTGAAGCAATGAAAGGGGACGCCATCTCTTAAACTGGGAAAACAAACATGCCTTTCATTTCGAACTCAATATCCTCACCCCACGTGAACCCACTTACAAACCCGCAGGATCATATCTTGACATTTGTTTACATGATACCCGCTTGGACATCAGTAACACCTCAAACAAAATTAAAACATTACCTTTCGACAGCGATCACAACGCTATTTTCATTTACCTCAATCTTCCGCACCTCCCAATCAAATCTAACCATTCAATTACTAAAATGGGACGTCTTCGCCAAATTCCTATCCGATTCCTATACCAACCTTCCTCCAGAAGACACCAACCTAACCACAACCGAAATCGATGATCATATAGACAATCTACATAAATTAATTACCAAATCCATAACTAGATCAACACCCATTTTCAAACCCACTAACAAATTACACACATATATTAACAAAAAAATATTACGCTTACAGAAACAGAAAAACTATTTAATTAATCTAACTTTCATACTCCGACGTACCGACCCGCTTGGCAGAACTTCCCTCTCCCGCACCGCACACCACACACTTAAACTTGTTCGTGAATCACTAAAATTGGAATTCCGCTCCTCCACCGAGCATTTCTGGAATAAAGAAATCAAAAAAATTAACCACAAAGAACCGGCTCTCTTTTCCCCCAAAATAAATAAACTACTCCACCCAAAAGACTCTCTCATTATTGACATACATTTGAAACCATCCAGCAACATTATCGAAAAAGCAAATTGATAAATATCTAACGCTTATCCCTCAAATGACCACCTCATTTTCTCTAATCAACATGACAAACTCAACATCCTAGGAGCCTATTACGAATCTATCAACTCCCCTCGCTACCTCAATAATAACACACAACTCCGCAATATTGTTGACTTCAAAGCTAATGCTATTAGAGATGAGTTCAATACTCTCAAATCAAACAACGCCACAATTACTAATTTTATAAAATCCAACACTGCTCTCTATCCAACTCTTAACAACACAGAGTGTAACTTATTGTGTACCTATAAAACTGTACATAACATCTTTAAACATCTATCTAACAAAACCTCCTCTGGTTTAGACAACATACCCAAAATTGTTCTTAAATACCTCCCTCCAAAAATTATCCGCGCATATACTATAATATTCAACAATTCCATTAACAATTATTATTTTGCAACAGCCTGGAAACGAGCAAAAATATTGCCTATCTTAAAAAAGGGTAAACCCTCCACCAATCCTTCCAGCTACCGACCCATAAGCCTTACACCTAACATCAGTAAAGTCTATGAATCTATCATCAACAACAATATTTCGGATTTCTGCACCGAACACAAAATCATCCCAGACAATCAATTTGGCTTCAAACATCAGCACTCCAACACGCATGCAATACACAAACTACTTTCGGACCTCAACACTCACCTCCACTATAAACACATCGTAGGCCCTGCATTACTAGATTTAGAAAAGGCCTTCGATTCTGTTTGAATTAACGGTCTTATCTTCAAGCTATCCAAAAAATTCTTTCCAACCAACCTTATTTATCTCATTATCGATATGGTAACAAACAAAACCTTCAAGACTTGGGACGGCAGCAACCTCTCCTCTAATACCTTCTTAATCACCTAAGGTCTACAACAAGGCACAGTTAACTCACCCATTCTCTTCAACATCTTCACCAGCGAACTCATTAATCTATTTAATCTAAACTCTAATAACAACACTGCATCCATTGCTTTTGCCGACGACATTATAGTCTATACAGCCGAAACTCGACTTACGGAAATCTAAAGTAATTTAGAAACCCTTGCCCAGAAAATTAATAATTGGTTCACCATTTGGAATCTCAAATTAGGTCCATCCAAATGCGAAACTATCGCATTTAAATCAAATGTTATTCAGAAAACCCCTATACTTACTATCTAGAGCCAATAAACAGGGCTACAAGAACTTCCACATCTCTACCACTATTCCAGGCACCAATAACAAAACTCGCTATACCGCACAAAAATTCGGTTAAATACCTGGAAGTCCATATCGACTACCTCTTGCGTCTCAACTCCCACCTCAAAATTCAACTATCCAAAGCAAATGCAGCATTCAGAGCCAACTATAGAATATTCTACAATTCTCACCTAATTAATAGAACCAAAATAATCCTCTATCTTCTTCTAATCCGTCCCATCTTAACTTACGCAGCCCCCACCTGGTGGAACATAGGATCTAGTGTAATGGAACAATTACGCACTTTTGAGAGGAAATGTCTCCGCACATGCCTAAAACTACATCTCTTATCCCATACAAATTATACTCACCATGTCAGCAATTCTATTATTTATAACAGCGCAAATATCCCACGCATCGATAGTTAGTTTATTATAGTCCGTACCTTTCGGCTTCGGACGAGCTTCCGGTTTTTACATTCTTTTACAATTTTATACTACAATGTATCATAGTTTCATACTATTCTATATCAAAACGTTTTTATTTTATTTTATTTATTCATTTACTTATTTGTTCTGTCTCTTCTTATCTGCTTATTTGTCTTAAATATCGATATACCAAATTTTTAATATACTGCTAACAAGAACTATAACAATTATAATAAAAATATCCTCTGTTTTTTAAACTTTAACCTTTAAACTTTATACCTTCTATTATATTAATATATCTTATCTTCTCTATTCCGCTATTTCTATTTTTCTCCTCATTCATCCTTTTTTTTCACTCATATGTACTCTTCGTTTTCTTTCCTTCTTTGTCTCTTCTCTCCTTCTTTTTCTTTATGGTAGTCTTTTTGTCAGTTTTCTCTCTTCTCTTTTGCTTCTTTCCTCCTTTTATCTCCTTTACGCCTTCTGCTCCGTTCCATCTCTTTCCTTTTTCTTTTCTTCACTTGCCTTCTCCCTCTCTTTCGCAATTTTTCTTAGTATTCCTATACCGCTCCCGTCTGCTTCTAAGATTTTTTCCAGCCGTTCTTCATCTCTTGTCTTCTCACATTCGCTCAGTATGTGTATTAAACTTTCTTCAGCTTTCCTGCACATTCTGCATTCCTTTTCCTTCTCTTGTTTCCAATATTCTTCTGCGTTTGCTTCATTTCCGCTCCTGAATCTTGCAATTAGTACTCGTTCCTTCTTTTTGATTCATTTCCTATAATATAATCTATCACTGTTGCTCCTCCCGCTCCAATGTAGGTCTAATCTCCTGTCTCTCCTTTGCTTCCGTTAATTATCGTCCATCCTCTTCTTTCCACTTGGTTTATTAGTTGTTTTCCTTCGTTATTTACCGTCAGATCCTTCGATTTTCTTTTCACCTCTTTTTCTCTTCTCTCCGTTATCCATCCTCCTTCATTCCCCGTTCTCGCATTCCAATCTCCTCCTATCACAATTGTTCTTTCTTCACTCTCTTCTATCCCTGCTATTATTGTCTCCGTTGATTCTTTTGCGTTCTGACTGTAAACTACAAATATCCTCCACTCTCTTCCATTATATCTTATCTTTCTTTCTACAATATTTCTGCTCGATACCTTGTATTCAATCTCCTCTATCCTCTCATCAACTCCCGTCAGAATGTCTCCTTTTGCTCTCTCCTTTTTTGTTTTCTCTTTGCGCTGGACTGCATTTCCACTCTAACTTTTTCGGTAATTTTTTTTTTATTTTTTCCCATCTATCCGCTTCTAACCATGTTTCTGTTTGTCCGATTATTTCAAAATTATTTAAATACTTCCACATTTCATTGTCCTTGTTAATTATTCCTGCTGTATTCCAAAAAACACATTCTTGCCCCGTTTTGCTTTCCCCTCTCCCACTCCTCCGTTCCCTATCCTCTCAGTCTTCGTGCTTGCACTTCCTTGAAACGTTCTTCTCTTTCATTCCACTTGAACCATTTTCCGTCTATCTGTATCTTCATGTACCCAATTCTTATGTCATTGCCCTTTCCTTCTTCTTCTCTTACAATTCTCCTCGCTTCGCTTTGTATTTCTCTTTCCCTTCTTGTTAAATCATCGTCTATATATATTTTTCTCTTGAGTTCTTTCTTCTTTTTCATTATTTGTTTTTTCATTTCCCACTCTCTTATCGTTACTATTATTATTATTATTATTATTGTTATTATTATTATTGCTATTAAAGATTATGGAAATTTCCTCATCCGGGTGCAGCGATCGGATGTGGGAGTTGTTGGCGAGGAACGAGGTATTATATACACTATTATTTAATATACAATTATCATGCGAATCCCTCGCCAGCAACCCCCTTGCGACCCCGGACCCTACTACAGCCCCAGTACCGCCCTCCCCGTCAGGTGCACCACTGACACTATTGTTTACATTATGTTCCCTGACAGGGAGCGGCGGGAACTGGGTGATTGCCGCACCGTGAGGGCTGCTCCCTCCAACACCAGCGTGGATCTGTGTACATTCTACATATACTTAGCTTTAGTTAATTTTAATCTTAGCCTTAAGTTTTTATTTCTCGATTCACGATATCTCTATGGGGTTTTGTTCTTCTTCTCTATGCATTAGAATAATTTTTTTCCACTCTTGAAACTGTACAATCGATACAGCGATAATCTATTTGTAACACTATGTTTGTCAAACTCAACTCAATCATTTTATTTTTCCCACAGAGATATGTAAACTCAAATCATTTTTTAGAGCAAACTAGTTCCTACGGCTTAGGACACTTGCCAAACATTACCATATCCTTCAGCCAATTTTTTATTTGTTTATTCATCAGGCTATCCTATAAACACATGTATTCAATATTGTAAAACACTGTTAAATAAACATTTATCAAAAAAAAGCACTGGTTCTCGTCCGACTACCAAAGTTAAGTGGCATTGGGCGCGGTTAGTACTTCGTTGGGTGACCGCTTGGAAACACCGCGTGCCGTTCGCACTGGTTCCTTTTTGCATGTCCGTTTCATCGCAGAATAGATACCATATTTTGAGTATCAAAAGTCTTTATAACTCTATTATTAATTTCCAAAAAAATGTTTTTGTAAAAGTAACTAAATATTCTTTAAAATCTTAGTCATAGTAGATGTTAGAATACAGCAGGAATTATTTCATTTGCTGTCATAATTATGTACCATAAAAATTTTCAATCAAATTTTGTATTTCATTGGTTCTTTGTAATCAATAGTACTATTTTACTGCAATTTATTAATCAAACCTTCGCCAACAGCCATACCATGTTGAAAGCACTGGTTCTCGTCCGATCACCAAAGTTAAGCAGCATTGGGCGCGGTTAGTACTTGGATGGGTGACCGCTTGGGAACACCGCGTGCCGTTGGCACTGATTCCTTTTTGCATGTCCGATTCATCAGAGAATAGAAATCATATTTTGGGTATCAAAAGGCTTTATAACTCTATTTTTAACAGTTAGCCGACCAATCAGCGAGATCTTCCCATTTTAAAGTAAGTCGGTGCCCGACCGATCGGGGAGGACTCCCTATTTTGAAGTAAGGCGTTGCGCGAGCGTGGTGGAAACCGTACAGTTCGGTGTGGCGCGCGTGGTCGGCTAAGTGTTAATTTTAACCCTCAGCGGGTACTCTGGGTCTGACAGACCCGAGCGCAAAATCGTATATGTGAATATCTCGGAGGGGCGCAGGGGAGGGGGATTCGTTATAGCGGGGAAAAATCCTTCTTTGTGTGCCAAATCGAGGGAGCACTCGTGCCATTCCAGTGCGACTTCACCTACGGAGCTAGGAGCATTGAAAAATTCGATTCGGGTCTCCTGGACCCAGAGTACCCGTAATGTCAGAAAGTAAGTTTTATGAAAAAATTATAATTATTAAGAATTTATATTTAAATTACTTAATAATGTAAAAATATATATGTTTTAATGTATAGTGCCCGTGAAAAAAATTTTTTAATAGCTTAGTTATTTTTTAAGGCAGAAATGGAGACGCGGTCTCGCACGCGGTCCGTCGCTGAGTTGGCAGCAATCGAGAAACGTAACGAGGAGGAAGTTTACGAAAATGATGCTTCTTCTGGGGAAGAAGAAGATCGAACATACATCTAAAATTTGTTCTGCTTGTTCAACTATCGATATGTAAAAAATAATTACAATGTTATAATGATAATAGTTTTCAGATAATAAATACTTTTCAAATAATATGTCTCGATTTTTATCTTTCTTTACCATTGCAACTCTATATTTATATATATATATTTTTAAATATTATATACATATGTATATATATATGTATGCATGTATATATATCTTATTTTATGATAAGGTAGGCTAAAAAATTTTGTAAACAATTTTTTTTGCAAATTTTCTAGCGATAATGGCCGTGTATATATGAAAAATACGTTGTAAAAAATACTAACTTTCAATCGCAAAAATAAATCGCTTATCCTAATTTAATCGAAAAATAACCTATACAGCCTTAAAGTACAACACTTAAGCTTTAAAAAACCGTTTTTTAAATTAATTTATCTTTATTTTCCATTTTTTTACAACAATTTGAAAAAAAAAAAATTTTCGAAAGGTCTCCTTGTATTTTGTTAAATATTAACAAAACCTTTAGATTTGGAGTAAAATGGATCACGCATTCGTTTTTTTTAAGATTCTGGCGATGGATTTAAAAAAAAAAACGTCTCCCTACGATGATTTGGCTCCGAGTTATAAGCGATTGAAAATCGCTCGGGTCTCACAGACCCAGAGTACCCGGATCGGGACAAACAGTATAGAGTACCCGCTGAGGGTTAATAAAACTTTTTGTAAAAGCAACAAGATATAGTCTGACAATTTATTTACAATAGAGAATAAAATACTTAAGAAACTATTTTATTTTGCTATCACCAATGTGCCATTATGGTGTTTGATCAAGTATTCCATTTCATTGGATCATTACCCTCACTAGTAATATTTTACTGCAATTTATTAATTAAACTCGCTAGCAGCCATAACATGTTGAAAGCATTCCTTCCTGAGCTGTGGACCGTGACGGTCGCGTGTAATCTGTATTCTTTCACTTAACGTGGTTCATGTTCTCACGATATACTTTCGTACCTAAATCCTTTAAGGGGGGCAATACATGTAGCAGCTTCAAAAAATCTAATTTTTGTTTTCTTCATAAAATGTTAGTTAAACATCTCAAGAATAAGGTGGTAAAGTTTTAAACTGAAATTCGGTGTGTCCCTGGAATCGCTAATTAGCCGGTAAGTTACTAAAGTGATTGAGTTTTCGTTGTTTCAAACTTCAAAAACGTTTTGCGGAAAACTACATTCTTTAAGATTGTGGGAAACACAACTTTAAAACGAATCCACCGATCGTGCTAAAATTGTACACACAACTCAATAACAATATTACCTTGAACTTATACCTACTTGTTTATGAATATCGCTTTTCGAAATTGATTTTTTTATTGCCAAAAAGAAAAAAGAAATTTACGTAAAATTGCAGTTTTTTGCCTGAAGTATTTCACTTTTGTAATTTTCAGTTTTTTAAATGTTTCTTAGGTATAAGTTCAGCATCTGGATGTTAAAATACTAAAAATTTTTGATTCATATTTTTAAGATGAATATTAAAGTCGTTAGGACTCCCACAAACGGGTAACTGCCGCCAAAACCTTCCTGAAAGATCACGACAGAACTTCGCCATTTGACAATATTCCTTAATGGAAAAATTTATTTAAACAGTTTAATTATGTAGTAAAGTGTACCTAAAGTTTCAAAAATTTAAAACGTTTTGTTCCTTAAGAAAAAAAATGATAAAAATTGACTATTTTCTTACCGTCTACATGTATTGCCCCCCTTAATTTATATGATTAACGCCACATGTTATTCCATAACAAAAAAACAGGGGAAGGGGACTCCCTCCCTTTTATACCCCATATTTAAAAATTAAAATTAAAAAAATATAATGTCATCTACAGAAAAAGATGACTCACTAAATCAAAGTGATGGGTTCATAGAAGTGAGCCATCATAATAAAAATAAAAATAACACTAAAAAACAGATTCAAAAAATCTAATTACAAACCTAATTTAGTTGAGAGGAAACTCCCTCACCTAAGACAATTACTTACAGACAACATATCATTTGTTACGTCCTAAGACGACAGAAAGAGCGCTCTCGTTTTAGGGAAGAGGGAAATGGTAGCTAAGTTCTTCCCAGGGAAGAAAGCATGCATCGAGATTTCGGAGGCTTTGAAAATGGACACAAAAGTTAAAGAACCCACAAAAGATCACAATTTATTTAACAAAACAAAAAATTAAAATATATACAAAAAAAAATTATAAGAAGGGGTCGATTAGGTTTAGTCCTCCCTTTGTGGGCTTGTATTTTCTAAGATGAGAATTTGATATAAACACGGGTTCGCCCGTGTCCCCAAAAATTTCTATTAATTTATAAAATTCCCGCCTGGGATCTCCTTTTGGAATTTGATCGGACTTCGGTCTATCGATGTAGTCAATAGATCGAAATCTTCGAGGAGTTCTCCAGGGGGTTTTTAGGGGGAACCGGACTATCGCTATTTCGCGTATGACGGGGCGAGTAATTCGCGATTGTTGTTGTGATTGTTGTGATTGTTGTTGTTGTTGTTGTTGTTGTTGCTGCTGTTGTTGTTGTTGTTGTTGTTGAAATTGTTGTTGTTGAAATTGTTGTTCAATGAATTCCTCTACTGATCTTTCCGGATCATGGTAGAGGGGGAGGTAGAGGGTTTTGAAGAATTCACGTTTGCGCGTGTTTCTACCTCCTCGGGTCAACTTTCTGAGTGGTCGTGATTTACCCACTAAAAATAAAATAATTACTGGTTATAATATTACCGTCTAAAGAATTTATCGGAATCCTGACTACCCTCAAGTCTAGGTTAAGAATCCTCGCTACCGAGATGCAATAAGATTGCTAACAATCTGTAGTCGAGGAAGAAGGGATTACTACTCAGCGATGCAATAAGGTTGCTGGCAAACCGAGTAGCAATATGGGATAGGATTCCTCGGTACAGAGATGCAATAAGGTTGCTGACAATCTGTACGCGAGGGGGAAAGGACTACTACTCAGCGATGCAATAAGGTTGCTGACAACCGAGTAGTAGTATGGAACCTAAAATACTAAAAAATCGAGTGAAGGTCAGAATGGAAGCAAAACCAAGGGCTTACTTACTTTTAAGGTTTTTGAGAAAAAGAGAAATACTTGGTTATCTTTGGAGAAGTCTACTTTACTCTTTGGTGGTTGAATGAATAGTAAGCACTGTACATAGAATTTTGGGCGCTTATATAGGCCGAAATTGATCTTCTGTCCCTTAGGACCAAATGCTTTTTAAATTTTGTCTGTCTTTCTTAACTATTGCTCTCTTTGTTTTAAATGGCTTTCCTTTGGTTTCTTTCCTTGTCTTTGTTACTGTCTTTCTTCAAAAAGAAAATATCCTTTTCTATTTAGTTTATGCAGTTTTGACATTTATAGCCTTTCGAGTGACAATGACAAGTCATAGGAAAGATTTTCTGTCTTTCTTTAACCTATTGGAAAACTCCTTGTTTAGTGTTTGTGTCTTATTTCATAGCGCATGGGTCAATCGCCTGTTGCACTATGGTGTATAGGCTCTAGCTCTATGTAAAAAAAAAAAAAGGTACTTGAGAAGGTCTATGTTAACCATTCGCAGTGAGAGAGAAGAACTCTTATATGTAATAAGAATAGTAATGTAGTTCTCTGTTTCTAGTTCTAGTTGAATTTACTATGTCTAGTATTAAAAGCGATTTTATTAATCGTTGGACGTAACACCTCTCCCCTTAATTAAGAATGGTTAACATTCTTCGGAAAATTAGGAATTTTCCAATATTTGGTGTAGGTATATATATATTTTCTTTTTTTTTTTTTGTGCGAAGTTTTATGGTAGGCTCCTTTGGCCATCTGTTTTGTCCCTTTTTTTTTGTAAGAAGTGAAAGAGGAATAGAATGGTTTGTGAAATTTGTAGTTCCTCGTTCCTTCTTAAGATATATATATATGAATGTTAATATTTCCTTATAATTAAGTGTAGGAAGAGAATAGAAAAGTATGTAGAAAGATTAATGTTTATATATTTAATCCCTTTTCAAATCTCTTCTTAATGTGTAAGTGTAGGTTCAAGATAAACAATTTCTAAATTTTATAAAGTGATATAAGTGGGTATGTAAGTAGAGCAAATGAGGTTGTTTTAATAAAACAAAGATATTTCAAAAAGTAAATTAATTAAAACCAAGATATTTTGTAAGGTAACCTCATTGACTCTAAAGTGTGTTGTTAAAAGTACTTATTTGTTATATGGTTATAAGAAAAGTAAAATTTTAATTTATCGGAAAACCATTTAAACTTATTAGAAAGAAATTAAAAAAAAAAAAAAAAAAAATTACCGTACATAATTATTTTTAGTAAAGTAAGGAAACATCTTAAATTTTAACATATAGAAAGTAAACACGATTGGTTAAAGTAAATGAATAGTAAGACATAATCAGTTTTTTTTTTTTTGTATAACAATATAGAAATTTCGTAAGAGAAAACATATTTGCTTAAATCTACCATTGTGTTATAACGTCAATTCTTTCGCCGTTGATTAATCTAATTTTCGAATCCAAATATTCTTCGATGCATTCTCGACATGATGGAGCTGGTTGGTGCACTAAACTGATCCGATGGCAGAGGTTGCAGAGAGTTGCTGTCCTGATAAATTGCGAGCGAAGTATTAAGAAATGCTCGTGTATCGGTATGGGTTGCTCGATTCGGGAGTCCCCTTCGACGCATGATTCGCAATAAACTAGTGAGGTTTCGGGAACTAGATAATGCGTTCCAAAAACACATTGCATCCGATGTAGTGGACGATAGAAATCCGTAGTCGGCTGAACTCCATCGATTGGGCCCTCGTTGTCATCGACGTCTTCCCAAGGCATGATTTTCATCTTGTACAATGGTCTGGAAAAATGTTGCCAATTTGTCCTTTTATTAGAGTAGATTCGGCTACTGTTTTTAATTTGGTTTGGGAAGCGTAAAATATGTCTCATTGTTAGGGTTGTCAATACGAGAGCTGTTACTTAGTAGAGTGGGATATAATTCTATCTTATTTCTGTCTTCTAATTGATTTTGATCTTCTTTTGGCGCGCTTGGATCTGTGGGTGGTTCCGGTGTATTAGATGGTTCATTTACTTGACGTTGACGTCCAAGATGTAATAGTAAGTTTGTAAAGGAATCCCAAATGGCGCCTATTAAATAAAGGCTCCATCCATAGATTGAATGAAGTGCGTATCCATGGACAAGTGTATCGACAATTAATTTAATCAATTTTATAATTATCATGATTCCAATAACTCCAGCACTTGCTGTACCAAAGTTTAAAAATCTATTCCACATTTTAGACCATGTATTTTCTGCTATTTTCTTCAATGATGCTTCATCTAATAAATTGGTTATAGATAATCCTTGTTGAGCAATCGGATGTCCAACCATTCCTCTTGCAACTGAATTTAATACGGCTGGGCGTTCAGCTGGGAACATGAGATGATCTCGAAGTTTATCCAAATCAGAATTCGAATAAATCCCGGCTGTAGCTAACGACGCTGGATCGACGTATTCCCACGTTGGTTTTGTCATCGGCTTCATCATTGGTGGTGTTATAGCTACCGTTGGTAATGGAGTAAATCGGTACCATACTTTATCGAGACGAAACATTGGTGGTATCAATGGGTTGCAATCAACTTGAGTTCCTTTCTTCAAAAGAATATGTGTCCGTGGTGATAGGTACATAGTCGAATTCCCTCGAAGAACTGGTAATTGTAGATAACATTCTTTTGTACGTTTGACTTTGATTTCTACTAGGATACATTTGATAATATGGACAACTTCGCCTATTATGGTTGCCATATATCCTGGTCCTCCCATGAATTGATATGCAAATTCATCTGGTGAGATTGTTGCTATGGTTAAAGCGTTTTTCATTGTTTGTTGTTCCAGATGGCATCTTTGAACTAAGATGTCTTGATATAATTGAGTAATCTGCTTCCTGATATGTTTTTCAACGTAGATGAATTTTGAATTTACATAGGTAAATATATCCAGGTTTTCTACTGCGGGTTTTCTAGACGTCGTAAAAACTTTCCCTTTGGAAGATTCAAAAATAAAGAGCTTAGGATGCTCGGTTTTTATTAAGGTAAATCCGCATACAAAGGTTTCTGATTTTTTTGTAAGTGCGAAAGTAATTTCGTCGGTAGTTAATGAATATATTTCTTGGGGAAAGTGCTGTTGTTTGTCCGTCATTTTATTGGCAACCCCTTCGTACAATACGTCGTAACGGTCGAACCGGCAGGTATCCTTTGGCATGACGTCCCAAAAGGTATTTCCTCCTTCAATATCTATACATGACCCTTCCGAAAATAACCAATTAATCCCAGATCTAAGTTTTATTTGGTTGGTGTTGAGATTTACAGGCGTATAATAAGTTTGTAGGGTAATTTTAACCGTGGCTTGTACAACTACATTTGACCAAGTACCATAATGATCTGAATATTGGGTACCTGAGCATTTTCCGTCATTTTGAATAGTGCCCGCTAATGTAACTCCTCTCATGGCGGTTTGGTTTATTTTCAACCCTACGATTTCAGCATTTGTTCCGACTCTAATGATGCCTGTATTGTGCATTTGTTTACATTGTTCATGGGAAATGTCTAAAAGATATTCCATTCTTCCGTTGTCTACAGCTGACATATGAGAGTGCATTCCACAGTAATATATGGTGCGATCAATTTCTATCTCGCATTGAGTGACTTTGGTATTTGTAAATTCTGTTAATTGTAATAGTTGAATGTTGATTGATTCCGTAATTGGAGTTATATTCGGTATGTCACATTCTCCTACATCCAAAAGTGATAAAGTTGTAATGTTGAATTGAGAGGTGCCGCAATCGTATCCGATAAGACCTTGTCCGATGCGTATTATTGTAGTTAGGATCAGTAGTCCTGTTAAATCCATGGTCTGGAATGACAAAGGTGTATATCGATTTATATGAAGAAATTATTTAGTTGAGTTTTAAAAAAAAAATGTTTTAATTTGGATTTTGTTTCCAAGGGTTATTTGATTTGAAACTCGTGATCTGTGATTGGAGTTTCCTAACCAGCCCTATTAGTTCTTCACAATCTCTGGTGGTTACCACCTTGACTGGTTGCTGTGGTTTTTGCTCGGTAATAACTTGTCTGCTTTTAGTCATAAAGTCTTTAATCTTGATGCAATTATTTAGTGCACAAGTGAGGTTTTGGTTCCTTAGATTTTGATGATGTATACAGCGTGTTTCTATGTTCGATATCTTTTTTGGATTTGGTTTAATCTTCTTTTCCAAATTTACAACGGTAGTCTTAGTAAGTCCTTTGACATATTCGCATTTTTCTTCTCCTTTAACATAGATTGTTTTTGCTTTTCGGTCGAGAATATCTCGAATAGTTGTTTCTACGTTTCTACGTTTTGAATCGCCACTGAACCAGTCAAGTCCGTGATGGTGTCGAGTGACATATTCATTTTGTTTTTTAATAGTAATTGGTAAATGTGTGTATGCAAATTCCGATTCAATGGTCCAGTGCAGCATCGCATCTTTTGTTAAATCTACTAACGCAATTTCCTTCGGTAAAAATTCCCCGTGTGCTCCACGAAGACCTTGAATGTCCATAATGTATTCCGACATTGTTGCTCGTTCTTTTCTGTAAAAACAGATGTTGTCCTTTATGTAAATGTGACGATTGGTTTAACCACTATTCAGAGGAAAATTTGTAGCGGAAAAGTTTCTTCTTTTTATACGTGAGGATGCGGAAGATGTAATTTCTAAGGTTGAAGTAAAAATATTGTCAATATGTCCTAAGATCATGACAATGAGGCATTGGGCTCAGTTTGACGATGGATGCATACGAAATGTCTGTCATATATATCTAATAATTAAGATCACGACAGACGAGGCGGTATAGCCTATAGTCGTTTCACCTTCGAATTTCTGTCCTCTCCCTTATTTTTCTTCATATCGGGTTCAGTTTGACGATTGATGCATACGAAATGTCTGCCATATATATCTAATAATTAAGATCACGACAGACGAGGCGGTATAGCCTATAATCGTTTCATCTTCGAATTTCTGTCCTTTCCCTTATTTTCCTTCTTCCGGTATTCCTTAATTAATCTTTTATTATAGTTCATCCTTCTTTTTTTTTGATTGGTTAATTTGAATTATGCTATTGATTTAAATAACGACGAGATTCCTTCTATTTGTATATTTACGTAATTTTATAATTGAAAAAGATTTATTTTAATTAGAATCTGAAGATGATGGATCTAGATGTGAATATTTCAATCTATTTGTATGAACTATTCTTGAAGTATTGTTTATTTTTATTTTTACATTTTCCCTATCTAAAATCTTGAGTACTTTATATGGACCAGAATAATGGTTTCCTAATTTTCCCTTCTTGTTTCCTTCTTGTAAAAATACGTAATCTCCTTCCTGGAGTGTCAGTGGATTAATATGTTTGTCATAACGTATTTTAGATCGTTCCTTTGCTTCAATTAATTTTTCTCTAGCAGTTTGTTGTACATCGTGAATTTTTGTAGCTAGATTGATGAGATAATCCTGGTAGGTCTGTGTGAGTTTATTACTCTCAGGTATACTGGACGGTTGTTCAGCAATCTTTCCAAATACTAGTTCGTATGGTGTAAATTTTGTGGCTTCATGAACGCTTGTATTGTATGAAAATACAGCTAGGCTGAGATATTCATCCCAATCTTCTTGTTCATCTGTATATTGTTTTAAATATTCAATTAACGTGTGATGAGATCTTTCTAAGGATCCATTACTTTGTGGATGAAATGCTGTGGTGCGATATTGTTTTATGCGAAATCTTTTTGCAATTTGTGTCATTAAGGAACTTAAGAAGTTAGTTCCTTGATCGGTGAGAATAGCTTTCGGAGGTCCGAATATCCAAATGAATTTGGTAACTAATGCATCTGCGATGTCAATGGCTGTGGTTTGTTGTAATGGGATGGCTAATGAAAATTTAGTTAAGAGGCATTGCAGTGTTAAAATGTACTTATTTCCATTTTCCGTGACAGGTAGAGGTCCTACTATATCCATGGAGATCTTTTCAAAGGCTTTTTGTGGTGTATCCGTGATAACCATAGGTTGCTTGTTCTTAATGCGAACTAGTTTCTTTAATTGGCAAGGTAAACAATGTTGAATAAAATCTTGAATGTCTTCTTTCAGATTTTCCCAATAATATTTTTGACGTATCCTGTTATATGTTTTCGTAACACCTTTATGACCTCCAACTGCTGAACAATGGGCTTCTTTTATAATGAGGTCTCGAGATTCTTTTTCAACGTACTTTGTTTTGTTTAAACAAATTGTTATTTTTATAGGGTTTTCCAGAAATGTGTTTCGTAACTGTGTCTCTATAAAATCCCAATATATTGAGCCAATCTTCTTTGTTCTTGCTACTGAGATTGAACTGATTCCAGCTTCCTTCATATTTTTCCTTGCAGACATGATGAGTCTTTTAAAAGTTTTTTGGTTTGTCCTATCACTTAAAATGATAGCAAAATGATATTTAGTTCCTTTCTTTTTTATTACTAGTTGCTCGGATTCTAAATTAGTATATTTGGGTAAAGATTTATTTTTAAATAATAGTTTTGATCCACTATCTTTTGGTTTTCCGTCATTTGTTAAGAAATATAATAAATGATCCTTCTGGTTTTCGAATTGATCTCTGCTTTCTAGAATTATATTTGTGTTTTCCGAAATTTTATATTTGGGTTTTATTACGTAAGGTTCTTCATCTTCTGACGAAGTTGAGTTTATATCTGAATCTTCCTCTGCGCTAAAAGGTTCATTTTCGCTCTGTGAATCTTCTTCTGGATTTGACATTTGAGGATTATCGATAAAGATGTCATCGGTTTCTGCATCTGATAAAACATCATCCCAATTAATTCCAGGTTGTACAATTTCATCCGAAATTTTTACATCTGTATTTTTATTTGTAACTTTCTTTTTCCTTGTTCTTCTGGGTAATTCAGGTACAATATCAATTCCTCCTTGACTTCGTAATCGTCTTGCTATTGGTTCCTCTGGATTATTTGTAGAAGTTGATGGTAAATTTTGAAGACTCGTTGTTAAGGGCGTATCATCTTGATCATCAAAATTTATAGGGAATACCTGTTCTTCAGTGTTTTCTAGATCAGTAACATTTATTGTCTCTGTATTGGTTATGACTGGATTGCGTGATAGGGCATCAGCATTAGCATTGGCTTTTCCTGCTTTGTATAGTATGGTATAATTGTATTCTGCTAGTTTTAATCTCCACCTATTTAATCGTGAGGTAGGATCTTTTAAAGATTTTAACCATACTAGAGGTTTATGATCAGTGACGAGATTGAATTCTTGTCCATATAAATATGGGCGGAATTGTTGAACGCAATACACTGCAGCTAATAATTCTTTTTCTATTGTTGAATAATTTCTTTCAGCTTTATTTAAAATTCGCGAAACATAAGAAATTGGATGATCTTCTTGGCTTAAAACGCCGCCGATCGCGTATCCAGATGCGTCTGTTGTAACTGTAAATTTCTTCTTGAAATCAGGATATTTTAATATTGGTTCTTCACATAATGCAGTTTTTAACTCTTCAAAAGCTTTTTGTTGATCCATTGTCCATTTAAAAGGTGCATTTTTCTTAGTTAAATTGCTTAGTGGTTGAGCTACTTTTGAAAATCGTGGAATGAATCTTCTGTAATATCCAGCGAGTCCTAAAAATTGTCTGATATTTTTGGGATTTTTCGGTATTGGAAAGTCTCGAACTGCTTCTAATTTCTTTGGATCAGGTCGTAATCCATCTTTACTGATTATATGTCCTAAATAGATGACTTCTCTTCTCAAAAATTCGCATTTATCCGGTTGTAATTTTAAATTTGCTGATCGCAGTCTATTCATTAATCGTTGAAATTTAATTTCATGTTCCTGTAGTGATGTAGCATATAAAACTATATCATCTAGATAAACAAAGGCTTCAAATCCTTGGATTCCGGTTAGAACTTGATTCATTAAACGTTGAAACGTAGCAGGAGCGTTTTTCAATCCAAACGGCATCCTTTCAAATTCATAGTGTCCATAAGGTGTAGAAAATGCAGTTTTATAGGAATCTTTGGGGTCCATACGTATTTGATGAAATCCAGATGCGAGGTCAAATGTTGAAAAGTATTTTGCACCGCCTAGTTGATCCAAGATTTCCGTAATATTTGGTAGAGGGTGTGCATCGTTAATAGTTTTTTCATTTAGTGCTCTATAATCAATAACCATTCTCCACCGCTTATTCCCGTGTGAATCAGGTTTCTTCGGTACTATCCATACAGGAGAATTGTATGGGGATTGAGATGGTTTTACTATACCAGAGCTCAATAATTCTTTTACTTGTCTATCAATTTCTTCTTTTAAAATAGGAGGGTAACGATACTGTTTTGTGTTAACAGGAATATCTTCAACAGTATGAATTTGATGCTTAATGACGTCAGTGCTTCCTAAAGATTCTCCTGGGATGTGGAAACAATCTTCGTATTTTTGTATTAATTTCCTCACGTTATCCTTTTCCTCGGGATTTAAATGATTTAATCGTAATAATTGTTCTATCTTTATATATCTTTTTTCTTCTTGAATTGGCAAGCATTTATATGTATTTTTTCGCTTTATTTTTTCTTTAATTACTTCATTTTTATTTGTTCCATTTCTATATTTCCTTATAATTTGTTTATTATTGATCTCTGAAAGAGATGAAGGATTCAGTCTTGAATCACTCCCTAAGGGTGAAACTGAATCAGAAGGATTCTTCTTGGATTCACGTCCTAAGAGTGAAGAAGAATCAGGATTCATTCTTGATTCACGACCTAAGTGTGAGAATGAATATGGATCACTGTCCAAGAGCGATGAGAATTTTTCTTCATATGGGAGTATCTTTATTTTTGGAATTTCAATTTCTACTTCTTCTTCCGTAGTATTGAAGATATACATATATGCTTTTCCATTGTTATTTGTAACTAAATTTTCTCCTATATATATCCCTTCTTTCACGAATAATTTTGGTATATATCCATATTTTAAATCATTTAAGACTCTAGCATAAAAAATTGATTTCGATCTTGCAGGAACAATTATAGTTTCCTTTTTGGAAAATGGTATCCATCCATCTTGCCACTCAATATTATTATCAGTGTAATTAATCTTAGCTCCAGTTTGTCTGAAAAAATCGGTGCCCAATATTCCTGCATATGGTATGGGAAAATCATTTGGTATCACATGAAATGTTGCTACACTTCCCTCGATGTCAATTAATATAGATCCCAAAGTGGAAACGCTTCCAGAAGTAATGCCAGTGAGCTTAATTGTCTCATTTTCATCTATTAAATTTTTATGTTCGACGGCTTCTTCTTTAATTAGATTTGGGCCTGAACCTGTATCTATCATTAGTGAACAATCGGCTTTTATGGGGTAGCTATTTACTATTATTGCAGGTACACAAGATTCTGTGGTGAGTTTTATGGTAGCGATTCTTGAAAATCTTGTGTGTTTTCTTGTAGGCTTATTGTCATTGCTGGGCGTGAAGATTGACCTGCGGTCCCCTGAGGTACGCCCATTTTTCGGGGACCTGAGTAGTTTCCCGGCTGGTTCCTACTCTTCTTCTTCTCGCAGTTTTCAATCGTGTGCCCTTTTGCTTTGCAATATCTGCATGAGATTTCTTCTGACAAAGCAGGTGTTGTAGATGAATTTGGATTTTCGGCATGATTGTTTCTATCCGAATTTTGCCGATCTTGATGATATGGAAGACTTCTAGGCGATTGAGGAGGTTTACCTCGATCATTTAAAGCGTTATTTTGATGAGTGTAATTTTGATTTTGAGGAAACTCAGTAGGAGGCATTTGATTGAGATTGGATGGTCTATAACTGTTATACGTTCCAAAGTTATTTGGATTTTGATAAGTATTAAAAGGATAAAAATTGTTCGAGTTTTGATAATTAAGAGGATGAAAATTATAGTTCCTACGAGGATTTAATTGCCAACATCTGTCAGCTGTATGTCCTCGTTTTTGACAGATCTGACAAATAATCGGGTTTTCTTCTACAATGTTAATGGAATGTTGTCCTCTTTGTAGATATCTAGGATTATGATTCCTGTGATCAAAACTCGATCTGCCTTGTTTTCTAATGGCTGATCTGGCCTCAAGATCCTTCTCAATAGCAATTGCTTTCGTAGTAGCATCTTTCATTGTTGCAAAATCATCTGGCATCCTTTGTTCAATTTCATCCTTTAATCCCTTGATGAAACATTTACTTAAATCTTCTTCAAGAGTTCTTTTATATTCGGCTAAATTTGCATTTGGATTTTCCGTTTTGTATAAATCTAAGATGCGATTTCCAATTTCATTTACTCTATTTGCGAAACTCAAAACTTTTTCTTCTTCTTTCTGATAGCTGTTTCCGAGTTCTCCTTGCAATTGATGAATGGTTTTTCCAGAGGAATAAATTGATTTCAAGAATGTTGCTAATTCACTAATTTTGTCAAATTTTAACCCTTGAATAGCTCTTCGAGCCTCTCCCCTTAATTTATTTCTTACTATTCGCGTTAAGGCTTTTTCATCATTGGGACTCATCATATCGCGAGCTTCCTCGCATCCCTCCAGAAAATAAGAAAGTGGAATATTGTGTCCATCGAAAACGGGAACTGCCTCTAAGGCGTATTTAATAGAAACAGTCATTTCTGTGTCAGGCATGATTAAAGATTGTGAATTTTGTTCAATATCGCGAGGGGGTGGAGGGGGTGGTGGGGGTTGATTATCCCTAACTGCTTGTAAATTTATGGGATTTCGAATTCTTCTATTAGAGGGAGGAGTGGAAAACATTCTCCATTTTTAGAAACGAAAAGAAAGAAATATTCAACAAACAACAACAATAGTGTGTTAGTGTTTAGAAGTGTATATGTGTTTTAAGAGTGTAAGAGTAGCGCGTATCTCGATGACTATCCCACCGCTTCCACCAAAAATTTTGATCTGTTACGTCCTAAGACGACAGAAAGAGCGCTCTCGTTTTAGGGAAGAGGGAAATGGTAGCTAAGTTCTTCCCAGGGAAGAAAGCATGCATCGAGATTTCGGAGGCTTTGAAAATGGACACAAAAGTTAAAGAATCCACAAAAGATCACAATTTATTTAACAAAACAAAAAATTAAAATATATACAAAAAAAAATTATAAGAAGGGGTCGATTAGGTTTAGTCCTCCCTTTGTGGGCTTGTATTTTCTAAGATGAGAATTTGATATAAACACGGGTTCGCCCGTGTCCCCAAAAATTTCTATTAATTTATAAAATTCCCGCCTGGGATCTCCTTTTGGAATTTGATCGGACTTCGGTCTATCGATGTAGTCAATAGATCGAAATCTTCGAGGAGTTCTCCAGGGGGTTTTTAGGGGGAACCGGACTATCGCTATTTCGCGTATGACGGGGCGAGTAATTCGCGATTGTTGTGATTGTTGTTGTTGTTGTTGTTGTTGTTGCTGCTGTTGTTGTTGTTGTTGTTGTTGAAATTGTTGTTGTTGAAATTGTTGTTCAATGAATTCCTCTACTGATCTTTCCGGATCATGGTAGAGGGGGAGGTAGAGGGTTTTGAAGAATTCACGTTTGCGCGTGTTTCTACCTCCTCGGGTCAACTTTCTGAGTGGTCGTGATTTACCCACTAAAAATAAAATAATTACTGGTTATAATATTACCGTCTAAAGAATTTATCGGAATCCTGACTACCCTCAAGTCTAGGTTAAGAATCCTCGCTACCGAGATGCAATAAGATTGCTAACAATCTGTAGTCGAGGAAGAAGGGATTACTACTCAGCGATGCAATAAGGTTGCTGGCAAACCGAGTAGCAATATGGGATAGGATTCCTCGGTACAGAGATGCAATAAGGTTGCTGACAATCTGTACGCGAGGGGGAAAGGACTACTACTCAGCGATGCAATAAGGTTGCTGACAACCGAGTAGTAGTATGGAACCTAAAATACTAAAAAATCGAGTGAAGGTCAGAATGGAAGCAAAACCAAGGGCTTACTTACTTTTAAGGTTTTTGAGAAAAAGAGAAATACTTGGTTATCTTTGGAGAAGTCTACTTTACTCTTTGGTGGTTGAATGAATAGTAAGCACTGTACATAGAATTTTGGGCGCTTATATAGGCCGAAATTGATCTTCTGTCCCTTAGGACCAAATGCTTTTTAAATTTTGTCTGTCTTTCTTAACTATTGCTCTCTTTGTTTTAAATGGTTTTCCTTTGGTTTCTTTCCTTGTCTTTGTTACTGTCTTTCTTCAAAAAGAAAATATCCTTTTCTATTTAGTTTATGCAGTTTTGACATTTATAGCCTTTCGAGTGACAATGACAAGTCATAGGAAAGATTTTCTGTCTTTCTTTAACCTATTGGAAAACTCCTTGTTTAGTGTTTGTGTCTTATTTCATAGCGCATGGGTCAATCGCCTGTTGCACTATGGTGTATAGGCTCTAGCTCTATGTAAAAAAAAAAAAGGTACTTGAGAAGGTCTATGTTAACCATTCGCAGTGAGAGAGAAGAACTCTTATATGTAATAAGAATAGTAATGTAGTTCTCTGTTTCTAGTTCTAGTTGAATTTACTATGTCTAGTATTAAAAGCGATTTTATTAATCGTTGGACGTAACACATTCGAGCCAACTGTTAAACCGTCTACAAGTAAGGAAGAAAAAACCTACTTATGACGAGTTAATTCAACAAATCAACTCTCTAAAAAATGTAGTCGATAGCCTGCAAGAACAATTAAAAATAGAAAAGGCGAACAAGAGTAAGATGAACATCGCTGAAACTCCGATGATCTACGAGGATAGTTCATCAATAAATACAAATAATGAAAGCGTTAAAACAAGTGAACCTAAACCTTTGATTCATGATACAAAATCGTTTTTATTACATAAAAATGAAGAAAAAAATAATACTAAAAAAAGAGTGAGACCTGATTCCATTGGTGAAATGTCAAAAAATCATCACATGGTGAACATGGCGCATCTCCAAATGAAACATCAAACGGAGTCTATCCAGATTTCTCCACCTCTTTCGGAAGAATCTTCGAAGAAGAAAAAACTCAGGACAACTCCATCCAGCTCTCCATCATCTTCAATAAGAACGAGTTGGCCACTTCCAATCTGTATTATCAACTACTCATCTAAAGCCACTATTGATCTCTTAGTCAAAAAAATAGAAAATTTTCATGTTAAAAAAATAAATGACTTTAAATATCTTTTATATACAAAGGATATCAAAAATTTTTAAATTGCATGCGATTCTTCGGAAGAAGCGAACATTCAGTTCTTCACCTACACTCCATCTACTGAAAAAAATCACTGTTTTATTAAAAAATTTAGAAGATGACTTTAACCCGGTTGAAGTACTTATAGCTCTGAAAGAGAAGAAAATCGATTCAGTTAATTTTATTAGCGTTAAAAAATTCATTACAAAAAGATCAGTAGCTGAAAAAAGAAATATACCTGTATTCTTAGTACAAGTTTCAGCTGATAGCATACTCGATAAATTAAAGCAAATTAAAATATTACTATTATCAGCAGTGAAATGGGAATAACTTTTTAAAAAAGACAGAATTCAATGTAAACGTTGTTGAAGAATAGGGCACTCAGCTGATAACTGCAATCTAGATTTCAGATGCGTTAAATGCAATAATAAACACAATCCAGGGAAGTGCTCTTTACCTAAAGAAACACACAACCCAGAAATATCCCCTTTCTGTGTAAACTGTAAGAATTTTGGCCACCCTGCATCATATAGAGGCTGTCCCAAATTAATTGAATTTAAAAAAATGTTAATAGAAAAAAAACCACACAAGAAAGTACAAGAATAAAAAAATTAAACTTCTGACAAATGAAGTCACACTTAATAAATCGTATGATTTCGTAGCCAAACAGAATTTAACACCCTCATACTCGACACCAAATCAAACTCCAGAAACTTTTGAACACACGCTAATAGAAGATATAAAGTAATTAAACATCCTAGGAAACAAACTGGATTGTATTATAAAAATTATAAATACTACCGAAATAAATTTTGTATTTGATAAATTAGGTTTAATTATTGATGGCTCATAATTCTTCAATCGATGATCCGAATAATGTAATCTCCATCGAGGAGCTAAAAATTATAGCAATAAATGTAAATTCCCTAATATCTAACGAAAGGAGAGCATCCCTGTTAGACTGTCTCTAACAAAAAAATCCAGATGTAGTACTTTTATAAGAGACTAAATTAAATTCCAAACATAAGCTATAGTTTAAGAATTATTGCCTTTATAGGAATGACAGGAAAAATGCTAAACAGGGCGGAGGTACCGCCATTCTTATCAGAAATGATATTAAATCAAAATCCATCCAGCCAGACTCCATTTTCTATGAGCTTAAACTACACCAATTTAATAATTACTGGTATATTAGCGGGCGATCTCAACGCTAAACACTGTAATTGGGGAAATAAAATTAACAATAAAAGAGGTAATGCACTAAATAAATGGTTCATAGAAAATCAAATTAATTATAAAATAGGCCTATACAGCACAGCTACCCCCTCATTCCCTAGCAGCAATTCCTTTCTAGATCTATGCCTAATGGATATTAGAATATCCATCCAAAATTTAATAAATAATAAATTCTTAGATTCCTTCGACTACGATAGTGATCACAGAGCTTTATTCATGATCGTTTCATAGAAAACCAGTGACTATTTAATCTTTGATAAAACAGAAACACATATTAAATTCAATTTCAAAAAAACTGACTGGAACAATTTCCAAGCACACTTAAAGAACCAAAAAAATCCGGATATCCCTAACAATAGAAATCTAAATATTAACGAAATAAATAATTTTAACGAAATAATATATTGGGACGCTAAATAATAATATCAACGAAGCAATTGCAAATACCGTTCCACCTATTAAAAACAATTGTGATTCTGACGAAAAATATATCACCCCTGAAATAAAAAAATTAAAAACTGAAAAAAGCATTATACTCGCAAAAATCAATAATTTATCCAAATTTAATAGGCAAAACCCTATAAACGAAACCTTAATTGAAATCCTAAAAAAATATCTAAGTAAATTAAAAATTAAAATCCAACTTGCTTTTCAGAACTCATGCAATAATTACTGGAACAAGAAAATCTCTGATTTATCCATTAAAAGACCAAACCAGCTTTTCCCTTCTATAAACCGCATATTCAGAAAGAATACTTACAACAACATAGAGAATTTTCTCATTCCGCAAAATAATATAGTATTACTACAAAAGGCTAATATCAGTATAAACTTATCTCCAATATTAACAATAATATATTAATTACTGATACACAGGACAAACTTAACATTCTTGGAGCTCACTACGATCTGTCCATACACAGAACATTTCTCTTAGAAATAACAATATAGAAAACGTTATCAATAAACACATAAATATCCTTAAAACGCAGATATCGCAAGACCACCAAATTAATCATACTTTATGTTCTTTTTCAATTGATAATAACGCTGAATGCCCAAATTCGAAACTTATTCCATCAAATTTCTTTACTTCTAAATACGAACCAACTAAAATTTTCAAAAAGTTAAATGGTAAAAAATCTTCCAGTTTTGACAATATACCTAACATAGTTCTTAAAAACCTCCCAGAGAATTACATTTCATATTACGCTATAATCTTCAGCAACTGTTTAAATCTCTGTTATTTCCCAACTCCATGGAAAACAGCCAAATTAATCACTATTAAAAAAAAGGCAAAGAAGGCAACCAACCAGCTGATTACAGACCCATAAGTCTGCTATCCAACATTAGCAAGATATTTGGAGCAATAATTAACAATTCAATAATCGAACATTGCAATCTGAATAATATAATTCCCGATTTTCAATTCGGATTTAGGCATAAACATTCGACGATCCACGCAATTAACAAATTCACTTCTGAAATCTGTTGGGCACGTAACGCAGATAAATGCGTGGGAGCGTGCTTAATAGATCTCGAAAAAGCTTTCGATACCGTCTGGCTGGATGGCTTATTTTTTAAACTTGAAACGTGGGTCAATCGATCAAGCGTAGCGTGGCGCGCGTCGCGAGCGTCGAAGCAGGAGTAGCCTGACGACGGGACTCAGGGTGATAATAAGGCCCGCCCAAAAATGCTGGTATCAGCAATAAGGGCCTCTTAGCAACACTGAGTGCTGACGCCTAAAAGATCCGTCACGTTGACGATCAACGTGACAGGATACTCGGATGTCCGAGAAGTATCGGGTATTCGATACTTCCGTCGCGGATGTGACAAATTGTTAAAAAAAATTCCCCTCTCATCTAATTAAAATGATATGGAGCATGCTACGTGACAAAAAATTCATACTTACCAGTGGCCTACTCAAGTCCACTCGCACCTTCCAGATAGAAAATGGACTTCAACAGGAATGGACTTCAAATTCCCCCGTCCTGTTTAGCATCTATATGAGCGACCTACTACAATTATTTTAATTAAATAAAAATCCGTCTACAAAAGCTATTGCTTTTGCAGACGATTTATTAGTCTACGCCAATGATCAAAAATGTACGACTGTGAATAAAATTCTCCAAAATTTATTCCAAAAAATTCAAAATTATTTCATTACATGGAAGCTAAAAATAAATCCTAGCAAATGCGAAACAATGTTGTTCAGACCATATATCTCCAATAAAGGTAAACCAAACAATGATGTAATTATTAACGCATCCAAATTCAGCCTTAAAAGCAATGACGCATATCCAACCATTATACCGCATAAAAAAGTAGTTAGATACTTAGGAATATACCTAGATTTTAAATTAAATTATAAGATCCATGTGACTACTCAATTAAAAAAAGCGCAAAAGGCATTCGTAATCAACAGAAGATTATTCTACTCTAAATATCTAGATAAAGAAGTCAAATTTCTATGTAATACATTATTGATAAGACCGATATTAACATATGGATGCCAAATCCGGTTTAATATCAGTGCTAGTTTAATGGAAAAAATGAGACTCTTTGAAAGGAAATGTATTAGAGCTTGCCTAGGTAAATCTCATACTAAGGAATCAAATTTCACCAAATATATAAGTAACCAAAAACTTTATAACGAAGCAAAAATCATCAGAATTGATTTATTCATCATTAAATTAATCCGTTTTCACTGGTCAAATATCCCGAAAATCACTTCTAACAGTCTCATTTGCCATTCAAGCTCGACTAATGATTTATATTTAATAAAAGCTAAAAATACGGGTAACATTCCTCCAGAAGCTTTCCTTTACTTATGTTAGACAAGGAAGGTTTTATCCAAAATTCAGACTCTTTGCCAATTATATATCATATTAATAGAAAGAGAAATGAAACTCGTATTATATATGAAAATAATTTAAATTATAATAGTCCTAAAATGCGTTATACTTACCCATTATCTAATACAGATATTGAAAGTGACGGCTACAGAAAAAATAATGATCAATTTTGGTGGTTATAATTTATTCCCACGTTAACAGACTTTCCCACGAACCACCTATGTAAACATCCAATATTTCTATTCTCTCTTCACCTGTAATCACATAAAAACAAATTAATCCTATTATATCAGATACACTCTACACGCCAATAATTCTAATTAGAGATAGAATTTATAAACATCTAAGCTCAATCCAAACATAAATGCTTATTTTTCTCACACCTTCCACAAAGGCTAAATATATATAAATACATTATTTTCTAAAATACATCAATTCCATAAACATCTTGCTTCACGTCTCAAATTAGTTCAAGTTCACTGAATATTATTGTTTACAAATAATCCACGATCTCGTACCAAATTCAACCAGTCAGCTGTTTACCGTGTAAACGAGTTCCAATACAATAACCACTGATTTAAAGAGATACCTTACACTCAAACCTACGAATTTTCGTCAACATATGTTTCGTTAACATGTATATGTATGTTGTAACGTGGAAAATTATTCCCGTTACTTTAAGTGGTAAAAATCTCGCTATTCCCTCTATAAAGTACGTCTCTCTTTTTGTCTTCTCGTAATTCTTTCGTAAATTCGGGCTATCGGGAATTATTGAAAACTAAGAGTGCTCAGAAATCTCCCGGGAACCTGAAGAAATATTATATCGCATTTATTATTCTCGCTTATTACTTTCGATTTTGTTAACGAATCACGATAAGTAATTTTCGCATTACCTAACGCCGTCACTCCCTTCCCCCTTCAAATTCCCTGCCAAAATCACGAAGATCGGCACAAAGAAGAGACGGGAGAAGACAAGGAGCACCCAAGGCTCCCTCAACATGAGAGAGAAGAAGAGGGAAGACTCCGGAGCCGTCTATGACAGCGAAGAGAAGGAAGGACGAACTACCGACTCCCGAGAGAGAGACAAGCAGAAGGATATCAAGGATCTATCGCTTACGGCCATCTAGCGATCCGTAGGAAACGGGTCGATGCCCTAATTACCACCGGAGAACTTGTCGTAATTCCCGAATCTGGTCATGAAAATGATGGCGCTATCTCTCGTATCACGAAGAGGCCGAAATCAGAATCAGAGATTTCTGAGCCTAGTGCGAGTGCGGACGCCCTTTCTTGTTCCTGGGAAGACGATCAATTGAGAGACCATCTTTCTTTTGGGAAATTCTTGTTTTTTTCCGGACTACCTTTCTTTCGGAGATTCCGTTTTTGGAAAACTACCTTTCTGCCGGAAATTTCGTTTTTGGACGAACTTTGGAGTATCTCCCGACTATCGCTGTGGTGAGAGCCTGTACAGGGCCTTCTTGTGTTCTTTTGGCATTCCCTTTCTACCTCCTATCGCCTACCTCCTATCGACTCCCTCATTACTACCTCCTGTCGCGTAATTTTGAACAAAGAAAATAAAAATTTGATTTGTAGTCGGAAGGTTCCCGAATAAATTATATTTTTGTTTTCTTTTGTGCAGTTATTAACTATTTCTTTTTATTGCGAATAAATTCGAATTTTCGTTAATTCCGATTAAACTATCTCTTTTTGTACAGTTGATGATTCTTTCTTTTTGTGAATAAATTCGAATTTATGTTAATCCCGAGAAAAGTCGTCTGGATTTTCTTTTGTCTTAATTTCCCGATCAATCCAGACAACGGATTCCCTCTGGGAGGGTCTTTCAGCTCTCGCTGAGTTAGACCGGGCCCCCCTCAGAGCCAATCCGCGTCCGTAAGGACTGGCGCCCAATTCCGGATTTGTTTTCTTTTTCTTTCTTTTCGTATTTTTGGTGAGCAAAAGGCTCTGGGTGTGGAAATTTTGAGACACGCCACCAACTTTTGGCGAAGTTGGTAGGCGCGCTACAATGTATCTATATACATATGTGTATATGTATGTACAGTACGATCGCTCTACAAGATACCAAAGGGACCGAAGGGGAATATGATTCTGAAAAAAGAAGAAAACTACCTTTCCCCCAGTCAGCGGCCTGTTACGCCGGAGAGAAATAGATCTCACTATTTTTTGTCATTTATTTCCGTGGTACATACATTGTATCGAGCGAGCGACTCCAACATTCAAAGGCGAAGAGGCATTAGGAGCGGGGGTAGTGGATAGTGAAGGGGAACCCGAGGTATCTTGTAGACCGTGAATCGAAGGTATCTTGTAGAGCGATCGTACTGTATATACGTTTTTCCTATCTCTCACCTGCTCTGCAACTCGCAGAAGTTCCATGCAATGTATAGTTTTTTCGTGCCGGTTTTCTATACAATTCCCTTCGACGGTCCAGACACCTTGAAGTAGCTTGACGATACGCTGGCTTACGGGGTTGGCAATGTCAGGCGGCTGAAGAGTCTTAAGCTCCTGCCGTGAGGCCGGAAGCCCTACCTGGGTGATGCGTGAAAGAAGGATGGATGAATGTAGAGGGGGCCCTTATAAAGCAGGGCATCTCCCAGCGAATGGAGCACCGAACCCTATAAACGGGGGTGCTATGAATGTGGACCTCCCTTAACGGAGGTGGTATGTATGGCACCCAGGGAGGGACAACGGCCTCACACGGCGGGAGTAACCAAGCAAGGACCAAACCCTTAAGCCAGGTGGTGTTAGCTACCGTGCCCGTAATGGCTTGGTACAAGGTTACCGTGACCTTGGAGCTTGGCACCGAGGGCAAGAGGTGTCGCACACGTGTGCCTCGGGAATACCGGGCGACCTTCCCGAGTAACTAGCCTTACCCCCACATGCGGGGCTCTGTGGGGGCGGACCAAATGTTTCCCTAGCTACTCGTGGGAACATCAATGGATGGACTGATTATTACCGAAGACGTGGCGGAGGGGAGTCGACCGAATGTATCGAACCCTGACGTCATGGAGACCAACCACGAGGTACAGGCCCAGCCTGTATCCCCGAATCAGGGGGACCACGAAGGGACGGGCTTGAACCGAAACCTGAGTGGGGCCCAAAGAAGAAAGCTCTACAGGCAGAGAACTGTGGAGCAGAGACTTCCGAGCCCCAAATTTGGGGTGGGCAGGAAGCAGAGGAAGAAGGAGCGGGCCAGAACCGCTACTGAAACCCCTGCTGCCAGCACCGCCCCAGAAAAGAGAATGGCCTCCACCAGCCTGGGGTCGACGGAGCAGGGCAAGAACCTGCTCAAGAAACCCAGGGTGGGGGAGGGCATGGCGGGCAGTTACGCTTCGGCGGTGTCTGACCTACCGAGGGTGTACCTCACTTGTGGGGACTTCCTCGGTGGTCAGATGCCGACCGAGGTGTTCGAGACCGTTAGGAATGAGGTCACCAGGCGTGTGCTCGCCATACAACAGGGGGAATTTTTCCCGCGCTTTGCGGAAACGTTCCCCAAAAAAGGAATGGCCGTCTTCGTCTGTGAAGACGAAGACACGAGCACATGGCTGCGGGAGGTGGCCAAGGAGCTGAACCCGGGACGGGAACTTGGAACCGTCAGGGTGGTTAAACCGGAGGAGATACCTCGGCCTATTAAAGTCGGGGTTTTCATGCCTCCGGCGGTACCTACGGTTGCTGACTTGTTCAGACTAGTCAGCAACCAGAACAAAGGGGTGGACACCGGCAAGTGGAAGGTCCTACACCAGGGAACCGATGGTTACCTGGTGCTAGGGCTGGACGAACAGTCGGTGGCCACCCTGAAAAGCCAGAACTTTCGGGTCTGGGTGGGGGCCTGCCGGGCAACTTTTAAGTTGCTTGGCCGGAGCGGCACCGAGCCTGGGGTGAAGGCTCGAGAGGAGGCTCATCAGACGCAGTAGTCCCTAAATGGCCACTGCGAGGTTGGGCTTCTCACAGATTAACCTGCACCACTGCAAAAGTGCCTCCGCCGTCTTAGCGAGGAACATGGCAGGGGTGCACACACATATCCCTTATACAAGAACCTTGGATATGGAAAGGGCGTATAAGGGGGCTTAACGCAACAGGAGAACTGTTTGCAGGGAACAAGGACGGTAACGCGAGAGGATGTATCGTCGTCAAAGGTGTACAGGCATTCTTGCTACAAGATCTCTGTTCCAGAGATTGTACAACCATCAGGACAACCATCGAGGATAAGGAGGGTAGAAAGATGTCGCTACTGGTTGCATCGGTCTACCTTCCCCACGATGAGGAGATACCAACAGTGTGTGTCAGAAAAGTAATCGAATACAGCAGGCGCAAGAACCTCGGTCTTATTATCGGATGCGATGCCAATGCCCATCACGAGGTCTGGGGGAGCACCGATATAAATGACAGATGGGCGGACCTGCTGGAATACTTGGCTGACACGCACATGGACATAGCTAACCTAGGAAGGGAACAGACCTTCATCATAGTTAGCAGGAAAGAGGTCTTAGACCTGACCTTGGTCAGTATGAGACTGAAAAACGACATACTAGGATGGAGGGTGGAGAAGGAGCCATCCATGTCGGATCATAGGACTATAACTTTCGGGATCGAAGTTCAGAGACCGAAGTTGGAATCCGTGAGGAAACCCAAGGACACAAATTGGGAGGAATATAAGGACGAAGTGGGAGAAATAGTGAAGGGCCTCAAAGGAATATACGGGACGAAGGAAGGGCTGGAATGGACCTTAGAGCAAGTCCAGACAGCCCTTGTCAGGGCATACGAGAACAACTGCCCTCTTAAACCTAGGGCGCAGGCTCGTAGTGCCCCCTGGTGGAACAAAGCCCTTGAAACGGCTCGAAGAAAGGTGCGCTCGTCCTTCAATAGAGCCAGGAAAGGTCACAGCCTTTCCTGGATGGGGGGTCTATAGGGAGCCCCTCAGAGACTTTAAGAGGCAGATACGAAAGGCCAAGCAAGAGAGCTGGCAAAACTTCTGCTCTAACCTGGACGGCGCATCAGAGACAGCGAAGCTGGCAAGGCTCCTCACTAAGGACAATGATGCCCGGCTCCAAAGCTTGAGGAGCAGGGCAGGTGTCTTTACAGAGACGGAGGAGGAAACCTTGGAACTTCTCCTGAAGGCAAACTTCCCCGACTTCTGTAAAGAAGAAGGAGAGCAGTTGTGCCAGCCGGAGAGGCCAAGGGAGCGGACTAAACCTGACTGGGAAACGGCCGCACGGATCGTTACACCGGAACGGGTCAAATGGGCGATCGCATCCTTTGAACCGTATAAGACCCCAGAACCTGATGGCATCTTTCCCAAGATGCTGCAGGTTGGATGCGAAAGCATCCTGGGAAAAATTACGAGCATTTTTAGGGGATGCATCGCCATAGGATACGTACCGGAAGGGTGGAAGACTACACGGGTTTCCTTCATACCGAAACCCGGTAGGAGAAGCTATCAGTCGACAAAGGACTTTAGACCGATTAGTCTGACGTCCTTCATGTTAAAGACCTTAGAAAGACTGGTGGACGCATACATCAGGAGCACAGCACTGATAGAACGACCAATTCATCCAGGTCAACACGCGTACACAGTCGGCAAGGCCACAGAAACAGCCCTACACAAAGTGGTAGGGTACATCGAAAGAGCAATGGAAGCAAAGGAGACCGTAATAGGTGCCTTTGTGGATATAGAGGGGGCCTTTAACAGTACCTCTAAAAATACCATTGAACATGCTCTGACAAGACAGGGAGTACCAGTAACCATTAAAAAGTGGATTATGAAGACCCTGGGGAACAGGACCGTCTATAGCAGGTGGAAGGATAAGATGGTCCAAGGAAAGATCAACGACGGATGTCCACAGGGAGGGGTACTTTCACCTGTGCTGTGGAACCTAGTTGTTGACGAGCTGCTATGCATACTCAGCGAGGAGAATTTCTTCGTGGTGGGATATGCAGACGATATCTCCGTTATGGTCAGGGGGAAATACGAGGAGGTTTTACCTGACCTAATGCAGAGAGCACTAGAAAAAGTGAGAGAATGGTGCAAGGCGAAATCACTGGGTGTCAATCCAGACAAGACAGAGATAGTAGCCTTCACGAGGAAATACAAATGTAAAATAAGTAAGGAAGTCACCTTCTGCGGGAAATCAATACCGTACGCTGAAGGGGTTAAATATCTAGGGGTATACTTAGATAGGAAGCTAAACTGGAAAACGCACCTTGAAAGGCAATGCGGGAAGGTTCTCGGCATATTTGTACAGTGTAGGGCAGCAATAGGGACAGGTTGGGGCTTAGAACCCTCCAAGGCACTATGGATTTATAGGGCCATACTGATACCGAAGCTGACCTACGCTGCGTTGATATGGTGGGAAATTACTGAGAAGAAGACCTCCCTGAAGACCCTTGAACATGTACAAGCGGTCACTCTAAGGGGCGTTTTTGGGCTCAGGAGAAGCACCCCCATAGCGGCTATCAGAATGATGCTGGACCTGGATGGACTGGACCATGAAGTAGTGGGCGCGGCATCCAGGTCGGCATTGAGACTGAAAGACAGCGGAGCATGGGAGGACAATAGGATAGGACACGCAAGAATACGTGAGCGCGCACTGAGGCGAGCCACTTGGACAACGCCTCAGGATCGAACAAATAAACGCCTCCACTTTGGGCGGCGATATAAAACTCTAATCCCTAAGAGAGAAGAGTGGAAACGGAACCAAAATCTTGGGCACGGACTCGTCTGGTTCACGGATGGTTCCAGAACACAACGAGGCACCGGATACGGGATTTATGGCGGTAAAGGCAGGGACAGCAGAGCCCTGAGTCTGAGGAAGTACAACACAGTCTTCCAAGCGGAAATGGCGGCCATAGGTACCTGTGCCAAGAGCATGGTACAGGATGGGGCTGAGTGCAGAACCATCAACATCTGCACTGACAGCCAGGCCTCCATAAAGGCGCTAGTGAACCCTGTCGTCAAATCGCAGCTGGTTGGAGAGGTCAGAGAAATCCTGACCCGACTGGCTGCGAAAAACAAAGTAACAGTGACTTGGGTTCCTGGCCACTCAGGATATGAGGGCAATGAAAAGACAGATGCTCTAGCCAAAGAAGGAGCAGACTCAGACGATGCACCGGAATGGGAGGTAGGAATGCCATACCAGGAAGGCTGTAACATCGTCAAGAGGAGATTGAACGTTGAAAAATGGTGGAAATGGGAGCAGTCCCAGGGATGCAGATGGTCCAAAGAGCTTCTCGGAAAGCGCATTGGCAACTGGGCAAGCAGGATCATCAACTTAGATAGGAGGAGAGCAGGCAAAATCCTGGGGATCTTAACCGGGCACTGCAATCTACGTTGTTACCTGCACAAAACACAGGGGCTTAGTAACCTGTGTAGATGGTGCGGGGAAAAGGAAGAAACACTCAGCCACTTCCTCATAGAGTGCCCCAACTTAACGGGATACCGACGGAAGTGGCTGAGTAGTAGAACCTTCAGTAAGGAGGCGTTATATGAGAAAAGTCTGGAGAACATCCTAGCCTTCTGCGGAGGGCTGGGAATCACCGACGCCTCAGGAATATAACCGGGGGGAAAGGGATACAATGGCGAGAGCTCAGTGTCCCTGAGCCTGCCACCCCGGTAAACTATCTAATAATATAAAAATTTCTATACAATTTCTATATATTGAGACGATTCGGCTGCTACTCACGGCTCTCGTGGAGAGACGTGCAGTCGGATCTAAAAAGGATTCGTGTGCTGGACGAGATTGATGTCGAAATGGAAGAAATAAAATAAGTTACACCAGAGAATTTTTATAAACTACTAATATTCATTTATTAATTCTCTGGCATATTTTACAATTTGACATTTGATTATTTAAGTTTTTCTTTTTATCATCAATTAATTAATTTACTTAATAAATTAATTCGGGTTACTAAATTCCCCAGGATAGGAAATCTTCCTCACGCGGATTCAGTATTGAAGGGCTAGGCGCGATGCTAGTAGCTTCAATACGCAAAACTGATCCTGAGGAGGGCTGAGCGCAATGTCAGTGGCTCCTCTGAGTCAGTTGCATGCGGAAATAGGTTCCCTTTGTTCCTAGAAGGGCTAGTCGCGATGCTAGTTGCTTCTAGGAACTCAAATGCAATAGAGAGGGCTGGTCGCGATGCCAGTGGCTCCTTATTGCATTTGTTGCAGGGAGGATGGGGTTTGATATTTTCCTTGGAAGGGCCAGACGCAATGCTGGTGGCTTCCGAAGGTGCTTTGCAATTGAAAAAGGGGCTGAGCGCAATGCCAGTAGCCTTTTTCATAAGCGGAGTGTCGGAAATTGGAATTCCTGTTGTCTCTAGGAGGGCTAGACGCAGTGCTAGTGGCTTCCAGAGACAAGAACACAGTGAAAAGGGCTGGTCGCGATGCCAGTGGCTTCTCACTGTATCCCCTTTACAGGGAAAGGAGATTTTTCACCTTATTTGAAGGGCCAGACGCTATGCTGGTGGCTTCTGTAAGGTGTTTGCAATTCGAAAAAGGGGCTAACGCTATGTTAGTGGCTTTTTCTTCTAAGTCTCGAAGGGGAATTTAGAATTTAAATTGAGTTCGTCCTGATCTCTCTGATCGTAGGACCACTTTTAGGGATTGAGATTTTTCGATTGTCTTTGCTCTGAAGCTTCTAGCTTGTGAGCTCTTTCGACACTCGAAATCATCTGAGTCTCCCGGAGCTCCTGGTTCTGCCTTTATAGGTCTTCCTGATAGCATGCGGGAGCCGTCTTTGTCCTACCTCTCGAGGTCTCTTCCTCGAGAGGGGCGATATCCTAACGGAGAGGGTATTTTTCGAGGCCCGCGCTGAAGCGTCACATTGGGGCGATTCGAAAATCCTTCCGTTAGGCACGGCTCCCGCGCCTGCTATAGGCTGCCTTCGGAGCCATGTGGGGCAGACCAGGATCGCGGGAGACGTATCACGCCTATCTTAAGGATAGCGCGTGTTACGTGTGATTTTATTAGGCCTTAATTGGACTTGTTCTAATTTGCCTCAGATTCGCCAGGACGCGCTATATGCTAATAGCTAACTTGTCCAGCGGTCATCCATCATTGGGAAGTAGAGTTATTGATCTATATCGGAAATAGATCTTACTTTAATTTAGTTTTAAAGATGGCTGTTAGCGGATGGCTGACAGCCGTCAACAAAAGTTTCTATTTTATATTTAACAAATAAAAAAAAAGAATTCATACTTAATAGAAAAATTAATAAGTTTATTTTTAATTTATTTTATTAATAGAATAAATTAAATTAAATCAAGATAACTGGTGAGTAAGAAAAATTAATAATATTATTCTTTGAATCACTTCTAATTCTGTGAGGCTGAATTAGAAGTTTATAAGAATTGTTAGTTTTTGGGATTCTTTTTGGAGGATGGATCGATGAATGGATGGATGGATAGATTTTCCTTTTTATGCAACGTTCTGCTAACTCTATGGTTGGTGGAACGTTACAATATACTCACATCGTTGTTGTAAAACTAGTATTAAAAAAAGCGTTCAAAGCATTCAAAATGCAACCTCAATTTTATACTTAAATTTAAGCTACGAGAGCTCTGGATGGGCCATTAGCCTACACGCCTATTGTGACGAGGCAGTTTTCCAAAGGCAGCCTCGCCCCTGGAAAATCACTCATTTCGAATCGCCTAGAATTTTCTTAGCCTTAGGCTAAGAAAATCTAACAAAAGGAAGCGACACGTGTAATCCTCGAGCGAAGTTCAATGTCCTCGACGCGGGAGGTACCTAGAGTCAAGTAGGGGACCAGGCGGAGCAAAAGTCATTGTATTAAGACCGCGCGACGGAAAGTGGGAACAATAGCGGATAATCGGAAAAGTACAAAATGCGCTTCCCTAATTGCGTGAGGGATTCGAGACTAATATCAAATTGTAGCGCCTCACGAATTAGGGAAGTGGCCGCCAGATGCATGTTGCACATGCATTTCACTAAGAGTTAGAAACCATGGAAACTCGTGGAAGGTGGTGCAAAAACCACCGAGCGTATTGTTCCCAACTCAAAGTCGAACATCAGAAAAACCGCGGCTTGCTAGAACATTCGAGCCAGCCGCGGCTTTAAATAAGCGAGCCCACCAGGACTCGCTCTCTCTCACGATTCGACTTCCTCGCGAGTCGTCTCTCTCACGATTAGACTTCCTCGCGAGTCGTCTTTCTCGCGATTCGACCCCGAGTATACGGAGCGACGTTTCGCTCCTCCGTCGACCCGAAAGTCCAGAGCACCGTTGCTCTGTCGGAATTATTAGGACAGATCGTGTCCATTGCCGCGTTATAAAATATTATAGTAACCGGGTCGCTTGCAGCGAACCCCTTAGTTATTTCGCGGATAGTGCATCGGGTCACGGCTAACCCTTACCGGGACATAGTGAAGGGTTAGCACAAATATAGAAGATTGGGACTTACCAATAGTAGATATCGGGTAACTGGATTGTGGAGAGCCGCCTATCCATATATTGGGGGAGGGCGTAAAATAGTGAACTCGAACTCGATTCCTTCGGGATATCACGGACGTTGACAGTCAAGGACATTCGTAGAGTTCCGGACATTGTGTTACGGGTGCTTGAGGGTTGCCCGCCCGGAACTCGTGATCACGGGAGATTTTCCTAAACCTCTTGCATCGGAGTGTTGGGTGCAGTGCTATCTCCAAGGCCGTACGATTCCATTAGGAATCCCCTCAATTGCGAACGGGGAATTGAACCCGCTTCGCAAGGTAAGGAAGTAGAGGGCCGAGATTTAAGTGCAGTAAGGGGACGACAACACGCAGTCGTTGCGTCCCCTCCTCCGAGAATTGCCTGCAGTCCGTTGGATGCAGGGAGAGCCGACGGGAATCGAGGATTCCCGACGACAAAGGAAGGGCCTCGCGACGAGCAAGTGACGTCATCCGTAGGAGCCTGGGAGAGCGACGAAGATCTCGCTAGTCGACTTATACGCTGCGTTGGAGAGGGAGAGCGACGAAGACTCCGACGAAGATAGCGAGTGTTTGGGTCATCAGCTGACGATAAGTAGACTGATTTTCCTACGGGTATTTCGATATATTGTTTCCATGCTGACGTCATGCGTAAGATCAGCTGTCAGGTCATTAAGATGTTAAATCGAATGTAGAGTGAACAGGATGAGAGGAGCCGCGAATTATGTTTGATGACGATAAGTCACGTTTGTGTGATGATGCGATTTGTTGCAACAGAACTTTGTAGTGAATGCACTAGAAGAGATTCAAGACACCAAATTCATTAGTTATATATTCAATTGTCTTTGTATTCATTAGCGTGTATTAAATATATATGCAGTCGTTTTGTCTTACCATCAAATGCTGTAGCTATTTATTTCGAGCGCTATTAGAGGACCCACGAACTAACCTTGAGTAGAGCTAGCTAGGGAATAGTTTGGGTAAAATAGTGCAGCTAGAATATGATAGCGATTATTTGGCCGCGTCCTTTTGTGCCACGATCGGTCGGAATCAAGGAGGGGGAGTTAGCCTAGCGGTCCGTGTTTCGCGCAACTGCATTTGCAGTTGGTCGAAACCATAAGGGGGGCCCTCTGTCTCCTGATTGGTTCGGGCTGGTAAGACCACGAGTTTTATTTCCTGACTCGTGCAAAACCGAACGACCGAGCGGCAGGTCACACTATGTATTAATTAATTACCCACTTATTACGTTAAGGTACACTGTTCTTGTAAATATTGTAAATACTTTCAGTAAATAAACGTAATATTATAAAAAAAACCATGTCGAATGCACTGGTTCTTGTCCGACCACCAAAGTTAAGGTAGTTGTTGCCCAACATTAGTCAAAACAAAACTTAAAACTAAAAATACGAGATTTTTTCTATATTAAAAATCCACATATTAAAAAAGATGAATTTTAATTATTATATTATATTACACAATAAAAAAATAAGTACTTTTAACAAGAATTATACTCTCGTATGATTCGGGTAGTCAAAACTGAGAAGAAAACGTCGCAACGTCGCGGTGCTACCATAGTACTATTTATGTGTATGTGACTTTACGCGCGCTATTGCATAACCTCAAAAAAGTCTTCGACTACAGTAACACGACATAAAGGATAATTTATTAAGAAAAAAGAATTGTTACGAAGACAAAAAGTGAGAGAAGTTCAGACTAATCGATGGAAAATAGATGAAAAACAAAATAATTCTAATGTATGTGTTGGAAGACGAATTGTTGACATCAATTTTGGGAAAAAATTTATGATGCACCGCCTGCCAAATGACTTTGTCTCTTGATAAAATTGTGAGTAGAACGAAGATTCATTATTATTATTTTCTCAATTGTACATAATTGCTAAACGTATTTAATACAATTTTATTAAGTAATGATATTCTGTTCCTTCGATCGCTTCTGTAATCTAACCACTCCTCAATGAATTTGAATGTAGCGGCAAAAGGCGACGTTGCGACATCGATCGAGCTTCTCATAGTCATCGTGAAAAATGATAAAACGATAACATTTAGGATAATATTACTCCGTAAGTATATGGTCAAAAATTTTTTAAAAAGTCCATGTGTTTTATTATAGTTTACACTCATTTTGTGTTAATTTTCAACTATTTGTCAATATTCATTCTATTACTATAATCGAAGAAAGATATTTTTCACGCGCCTTCACCATTACTACAACGTCAAAGTGTAGTAAAAATTGAGAACTTTGATTGACGATATCACAAAAACGAGATGGTCAATTGGTCCAGGATTTTGCATACATATTCGTTGGTACCTATATTAATTTTGTACAAAATTTCAAGCAATTTTCAATACTTTCGATTTAGGAAACAACTACCTTAAGCAACATTGGGCGCGGTTAGTACTTGGATGGGTGACCGGTTGGCGTTGGCACTGATTCCTTTTTGCATGTCTGATTCATCAGAGAATAGAAACCATATTTTGCGTATCAAAAGGCTTTATAACTCTATTATTAATTTCAATACAACTTTTTGTAGAAGCAACAAGGTATTGCCTGACAAATTACTTACAATAGGAAATAAAATACTTTAATAATTATACTTAAGAAAAAAAACTTTAATTTGCATTATTTGGCAACTTGCGATCTCTGCATAGTAGAATGACTTTAACGTTTTACGTGAAAATAGTTAACTATAGGTTTTGTTAAGTTCAAGAGCTAGAATAATAAGGGTTTCGCTAAGTTACTGAATAAAACATGTACATTAATTTATTCATCAGTAATTATAAATTGTAATGTTTATTGTAGTTATAAAATATAGAACTTATTTTATTTTGCTATCACCGATGTGCGATTATGGTGTTTGATCAAGTACTCCATTTCATTGGATCATTACCCTCACTAGTAATATTTCACTGCAATTTATTAATCAAACCATCGCCAACAGCCATACCATGTTGAAAGCACTGGTTCTCGTCCGATCACCAAAGTTAAGCAGCATTGGGCGCGGTTAGTACTTGGATGGGTGACCGCTTGGGAACACCGCGTGCCGTTGGCATTGATTCCTTTTTGCATGCCCGATTCATCAGAGAATAGAAACCATATTTTGGGTATCAAAAGGCTTTATAACTCCATTATTAATTTTAATCAAACTTTTTGTAAAAGTAACAAGGTATTGTCTGACAACTTATTTACAATAGAGAATAAAATACTTAACAAACTATTTTATTTTGCTATCACCGATGTGCCATTATGGTGTTTGATCAAGTACTCCATTTCATTGGATCATTACTGCTACTAGTAATATTTTACTGCAATTTATTAATCAAACCATCGCCAACAGCCATACCATGTTGAAAGCACTGGTTCTCGTCCACCGCGTGCGCTTCGACTCTCGTGTCATTGATAAATTGTCGATAAAGTCGGCAACTTCAGACAAACTTTTTGGAATTCATACAAATATCTGCATATCGACAATAAAAAATAATAGATATTGGAGGGCTGGAGAAAAATACCTGCTTTCTGAAAGGGGTCTTTCCTAATAAATTAATCTCAAAAATACCAGAACCTAACCAAACAAATGAAAGCAATGCCTCCCACAAAGGAGAGCTGTTACAATCGGAATTTAATAATCTTATAATCAAATCTAAGAAAAGGAAACTAGACAATCAAAATATCAATAATAAGAAGATAATTAATCAGGAAGGGGATATGCCTAAATACAAGGAAATTCCCAGTGTAAGCACAAGTAACAAGTTTGATGTGTTAAGTGATGAAGATGATGGTTCAAATATGGATTTCGATGAAACAACAGACAATAAAAACAAAGGGACCAGATCCAGTGGTCACGATTTGATAAAAACGGTAATTAAAAAAGTAAAAAACCCCCGCCATTAGTATTACACGGTGAAATAAGTGAACACAGTAAATTTTTAATCAAAATAAAAGCCATACTTAAAAATAAATTTCACATAAAATATATTAAAAATTCCACTGAAGTTTTTACAACGACAAAAACCGACTTTGAATTATTAAAAGACTTGTGGAAAGACAATAAAGTACAATTTCACACATTTACAGAAAAAGATAACAAAAAGCGAATATTTGTTATTCGAGGTTTACACTCAGATGCTAGTCCAATACACATTTTGGATGTATTGAAAGAATTAGGATTCAATCCCATTTTTGCAAAGTTAATGAAAAATACAGCCAGACCATTATTCATGATATCATTTAAAGCTGACACACAGTTGGTACAGTTAAAACAAAAAGTACATCTTGATTACACAAGAATTACCTGGGAAAATTACATCAATAAAAGGAGAGTCACACAGTGTCAAAGATGCCAGGAATGGTGGCATGCAACGGCAAATTGTTATGCAGATCCTGTTTGTTTGAAATGTGCTAATAAACATCTAACGAAAGAATGCACAAAAAGCAAGGAAGTACCAGCAATATGTGCAAACTGTGGAAAAGATCATCCGGCTAATGCTACAATCTGTGAAATTTATCAAAGAAGACTTACCGTACTTACAAACAAAAATAAAAATAAAAGTACTGTTCATGATGTCAAGTCAAAATCAACTACAAAAATTACAAGAACAAACTTAAAAGATCACAAACAATTTCCCACACTAAAAACCAAAGCAATAGCACCAACAAATGTCTGGAAACTTGGAAATAAGAAGAATGAAGAGATTAACTCCATAGGAAAAGCTGAGACGCTAATTAATCCACTAACTGAATTATCCAGGGAAATCGACCAAATAAATCAAATGTGCAACATAAAGTACATGTTAAAAATGGTAAGAGAACTAAGAATAAAGTTAGAGCAGTGCAGTACAAAAATTGAAAAATTTCAAGTATTTGTTGATTTCACAACCATGCTGGAAACGGAATGAACAAGCTAAAAATTTGTACCTGGAACTCAAATGGACTCAGGGGAAGAATTGGTGAACTAATAGAATATCTCAATAGAAATAAAATTGATATAATGCTAGGGTTTAAGAAACAACCCAAACCATGTTTGATATAATGTTAATTAATGAAACCAAATATACTGCCAAGGATAAGTTAAAAATTAAGAATTATATTTGTTACAGAAAGGAAAGAGAAAACTCTGCAGGAGGTGTGGCTGTGTTAGTTAAAAATAATATATTACATAAGGAACTTCAAATTAGTAATTTAACGTTAGAAGCTGCAGGAATTAGACTATCAAGTGATATAAATTTGATCTCAGTGTATCGTAAGCCAAGCTTGGTACTTACCTATCAAGACTTGGATAAATTAATGAATATGGGAGACAAAGTACTAGTTATAGGTGATTTCAAGGCTACACATCTGACCTGGAATTGTAATAGAAATAATAATAGTGGTAGAATTCTATTAAATTATGCACATAATAATAACTGTACCATAATGTATCCTGATGAACCAACTAATTATCCACCTAACAATACAACTCTCTCAACGATTGATATAGCAATAAATAACAATGTAAGTAATATTTCAGACCTCGCAGTTCAGCACGAATTAAGCTCAGATCATATCCCAGTAATATTAACCTCGGTGCACAACATAAAATTAATAAAACTAGAAAATTATACCGCTATGAAGAAGCAGACTGGGAAGAATTTAGAAGACTATTAAATAATAAAGTGCAAATCACATCTAAAATATCTTCTCCAGATGACATAGATAATGAAGTACAAAAACTCACCAATAATATTAATTATAGTATCCAAAAAACTGTACCAATTAAAACAATTAAAGGAACTATTGATAGACTGCCGCCTATAATAATAAATCTAATTAAGGTGGTCCAAGCGTCAGGCTTAATATTAGATAAGTCCAAAAAACAACCTTTAATCAAAAGATTATTAGTCCCAGAACAATTTCTAACAAAGAAAACCCCATGTTATCGACCATTTAAAAAAGATATTAACAATTAAAGTTCGTACATTTTGCCAAGTTTTTCTAGAGACCGTTCTACCGACATCAAGTGCAAGTCTATTGTTAATTAAATAAATTATTTATAGAACTCTTATTGAAAACGAGACATTCCATTCATAATTTTATAAATTTCTCAATCGTTTTTGAACTCTTGTATATTTTTTTATTCATTTACAGTACATATTAGTCTCTTATTGACTAGTCTGACGCTTGGACCACCTTGGCAACGTACAAGATTACAACAGGATAAAGTAATACTTAACAAATTAAATAAAACCATACCAAGGAATATAATTAAACACAGAAATAGCACGTGGGAAAAACAATTGAAAAAAATAAATCCTAATGATAATTCTCTATGGAGGATGACCAAAATCTTTAAATCAGAATACTGCCCAATACCAATATTAGAAAAGAATGTAAATGAAGCCGTAACAACCGAAGAAAAAGTCAATTTAAGCTCTACAAGTTTCGAAGACATACACCACATTGATCTCACTAATAACACAAATCAACAAGAAAATGTAATAAAAACAGTTAAAGATTACTTGGTAAACTTAACGACTACAGAGGCTCATAAATTCTACACTAATCCTAAAGAAGTAAGGTCCGTGATAAGGAAACTACCCTCTCGCAAAGCACCCGGAAATGACAATATACAAAATATAATTCTAAAAAACATTCCTGAGAAAATAATTGTTCAGATAATGTACATAATAAATGCATCCTTGAAACTAGCCTACTTTCCTACACATTGGAAAACAGGACTCATAATACCTATACTCAAACCTGGAGAGAAAAGCAATGAGCCAACTAGCTATAGACCTATTAGTTTATTATGCACACTCAGTAAACTAACAGAAAAAATCATTCTATCGAGAATGAATGATTACGAAAATAAAAATAACATTATAATAGATGAACAATTCGAATTCAGACATAAGGAGACAAAACACGTCAAGAGAGCACCCCCAAAAACCACTAGGTCGTCGATTTTTACGAAACATGAATCAAATGAATGCTTATACCATTACTAAACATACCCTCAAAGGATTTTGCAAAATTTCAATTTTTATTATTGATACGTACGTTTAAATATTTTAATCACTATTAATTAGAAAATTAATTACTCGGACAATTTTTAACGAAACGTTATGGGAATTTCATGAGAGGTTCATTAAAGTTCATATTTTTAAATAAAATAAACAGTATTTATAAATTTATTTATTTACCTATTTATTTATAACAAGTTAATTAACAAATGAATTTTTAATAATGTTCTCATGCTTTGATTTTTTTGATTTTGGGCGCCAAATATTCCTCCGACCCTTAGTTTTAAGAAACCGCAAAAAAATTTGACTCCCTGATATATTCTGTAACTCAGCATCAATTTTCTTCGATTCAAGTTTACTCTACGCTCGAACGCTTGAGCGTAACTTCTTCTTTGGGGCATTTTTAGTCATTTGGGTAATTGTGACTGTTCAGTTGCAATTGCCCAAATGACTAAAAATGCCCCAAAGAACAAGTTACGCTCAAGCGTTCGAGCGTAGAGTAAACTTGAATCGAAGAAAATTGATGCTGAGTTTGCGGTTTCTTAAAACTGAAGGTCGGAGGAATATTTGGCGCCGAAAATCAAAAAAATCAAAGCATGAGAACATTATTAAAAATTCAATTGTTAATTAACTTGTTATAAATAAATAGGTAAATAAATAAATTTATAAATACTGTTTATTTTATTTAAAAATATGAACTTTAATGAACCTCTCATGAAATTCCCATAACGTTTCGTTAAAAATTGTCCGAGTAATTAATTTTTTAATTAAAAGTGATTAAAATATTTAAACGTACGTATCAATAATAAAAATTGAAATTTTGCAAAATCCTTTGAGGGTATGTTTAGTAATGGTATAAGCATTCATTTGATTCATGTTTCGTAAAAATCGACGACCTAGTGGTTTTTGGGGGTGCTCACTTGACGTGTTTTGTCTCAAGCACAACACAGTACAACAGGTCACCAGGTTAGCAAATGACATTAACATCAATTTCAACACCAATAAAGTCACGATTATGACCCTATTAGATATAGAAAAGGCTTTTGACAAAGTATGGATAGATGGAATAATATATAAAATGATTTTAAATAAATATCCGGATGTGCTTATTAAATTCATACATTCCTATCTACAAAATAGACACTTAATAGTAACAGTAGATGGTGTAGCATCCAGTAAACGCAAACTAAGAGCAGGTGTACCGCAGGGGTCCGTATTCGGACCAAAACTATTCATTATCTATATCAATGATATACCTAAATTCATTAAAACAAAGACTTCCTTGTTTGCAGATGATCTAGCCATATATGCACATTCCTTCTCTGCAATAGTAGCCGCTAAGCAGCTTCAAATACATATCTACATGTTAGAAAAATTTTATAGAGACTGGAAAATTACAGTTAATAAAGCTAAAACAGAAGTTATCGTATTTGCAAGAAAGATAAATAATACTAAAATATTCCAACCTATAAGTATCTACGGTGTTCCGACAGTACCAGTATATACAGTAAAATATCTAGGTGTACATCTTGATTCTAAATTAACCTACTACATGCACACAAAACAAACTATCAGAAAAGCATACTTTGTAAAGAAATTATATCCACTGATTGTCCATGACTCTGCTCTTACAATAAAAAACAAAAAACTCATCTACAAAATGTTATTGAGGCCCATATTAACCTATGCTGCGCCTGTCTGGTGTAGCATGGCAAATTGCCATATGAAACAGCTACAAACTCTTCAAAACAAGTGCCGAAGAATGATATTGACAGCGAATAGATATACGCCTATTAATTACTTACATGAAGAATCAGAAATTGAATACATTAATAATTACATTAAAGGATTAGCAGAAAAGTTTTATAATAATTAGTTAACGTGCAATAAGTTACTTAAAAGTATTACAAATTTGAGAAGTTATAACTTACCTTTTGAGTACAAATACAAACTACCATACGATAAGTTACGAATATTTAATGAACACAAAGATTGTTAGCTAAATTAACATTTAGCCAAGAGCATTGTTGTAAGTAGGTTTTTTCTCACCAAGTTGTTTTCCTACATAGTATTAAGAACTAGAACATAAGACCGCAATTGTTATCTTCGTTCAAATAATATTATGTTTACTCTAATTACCAATTATAACAGTAGATTAAGCTCCAAAGACTGGGCAGGTGCTACAATGATGCACCTTGCAAAATGTTAAGTGCCTTTGTATATCTAGCGTGCTAAATGTATCAATGCACATGTTATTGTTTCAGTATATTTGTAATAAAGATATTTAAAAAAAAAAGGACTTCTATAGTCCTGGACTTCTATAGAATAAAGCAACTTATTCTGTTGCTCCCAATACCAACTCCAGGAGATCCAAAATCCACCCAGAATCAAGTGCATCTATGAACAGCGCATAAGTTTGTTCTAATTCAATTTTACCGACTACAGACATACCTACTTTCGACGACGAAGAATGGCAACTGCCCAAGAAATTCAACACCTCTACCGTATCTCCGGCCGCATCCAATCAAGATATTACTGACATCAATAATTTTGATATGCTGTCAGAAGATACTGATACCAACGCACCGACTACGAAAGTGGAAACCACAGTTATTGCATCAAGTAAGAAACAACCAAGATCTCCTCCTATCTATGTCACTAACTCAAAATTCTCATCTTTAATCACTATGCTAATTAACGGAAAGGTGACCAAAACCGACTTCACCATAAACAAAACCGACATCAGCCGACCCACCATCCCGGCTAAAAACATCACCGCCTAAAATCAAATCATAGATATCCTCAATACCAACCTCGTCCATTATTATACATATTTTATTAAAAATTCTACTCCAAAATCTCTCACACCAAAAGGTAATTTCACAACTAAGGAACTTCTCACAGAGTTAAGAGAGCACAACTCCAGTAACCTAGAATTCAGGAAAATATCGAAGTTGCAATATTATAAAACTGATTACTCCAAACATGTATATATGTGCCCATAATTATGAAAGTGGTCTAAGTCATAGTTTTTTGATAAATTTAAAGGATGTTTTAAATAAAATAAAAAATGTTTTTACATTCTCCAACATTGAAAGTTGAAGTTTTATTGGTCTTGATTAATGAAGAAAAAAAATGTATTGCAAGATAAGGTGATGCGTAAAAACTGAAAATCTCATCTTTTTCAAATCTTGACTTAGACCACTTTCATAATTATGGGCACATATAGTGGAAATCTCCAGCTCCTGCAAACTCCCCGAAGCTTTTAAAATTAAAAACCTAGCCTTCCAAAATGTACGCTGGGAATTTCTCAAGAAGAAATCGCTTTTCCAATGTAAAAACTGTCAAAAATTTGAACACTCAAGTAGTAACTGTAAACTCCCCTTTAAGTGTGTTAAGTGTGCTGAAGGCCATGGCCTCAACGCCTACAAAATAACCACCTATGCTGACAAAGCAGCACAAAGATACGCTAGCTCCAACCAAACAGGCCACCCAGTTTCGTACAAGGGTGCCCCTTCTATAAATTTGCCAACAGCCTCAAAAAACAATTCATTGCGGTGAAACTCGACATCACTGGGGGAAGAATTAACAACATCGCTAGCTACGTGAACCCCTCGATATGATATGCACAAGCAGCAGGTAAAACTCTCAATCAGAAGACTAGAGCCTTTGTGAAGCGTCAACCACCCGCCCACCGACATATACCACCTCTAATGCCTCCACAACAGCCAAGGGTACCATCAGTTTCTCCTTCGAGTAAACACCTTCACGCAAGACCATCACCCGAAGATATTCCTCCACAAGCGGCTCACGCTACTAACGACCTGGATTCCTTTTTGCATGTCCGATTCATAAGAGAATAGATACCATATTTTAGGTATCAAAAAGCTTTATAACTCTATTATTAATTTCAATAAAACTTTTTGTAGTAGCGACAAGGTATTGTCTGACAACTTGTTTACAATAGAAAATAGAATACTTAAGAAATTATTTTATTTTTCTATCACTGATATGCCATTATGGTGTTTGATCAAGTATTCCATTTTATTGGATCATTGCTCTCACTAGTAATATTTTACTATAATTTACTAAACAAACCATCGCCAACAGCCATACCATGTTGAAAGCACTGGTTCTCGTCCGATCACCAAAGTTAAGCAGCATTGGGCGCGGTTAGTACTTGGATGGGTGACCGCTTGGGAACACCGCGTGCCGTTGGCATTGATTCCTTTTTGCATGTTCAATTCATCAAAGAATAGAAATCATATTTTGGGTATCAAAAGGCTTTATAACTCTATTACTAATTTTTAAAAAAATTTTTATAAAAGTAACTAAATATTCTTTAAAATCTTATTGTTAGTCACAGTAGATATTAGAGTACAGCAGGAATTATTTCATTTTGCTGTCATCATTATGTACAAAAAAATTTTGAATCAAATCTTGTATTTCATTGGTCCTTTGTAATCAATAGTATTATTTTACTGCAATTTATTAATCAAACCTTCGCCAACAGCCATACCATGTTGAAAGCACTGGTTCTCGTCCGATCACCAAAGTTAAGCAGCATTGGGCGCGGTTAGTACTTGGATGGGTGACCGCTTGGGAACACCGCGTGCCGTTGGCACTGATTCGTTTTTGCATGTTCAATTCACCAGAGAATGGAAATTATAAGTTGAGTATCAGATGACTTTCTGTTGGGTTGGTGCATAATTATCAGGCAATTCACTGACATGCTATGTCGTTTAAAAACGCCTGATAATTATGCACCAACTCAATAATTCTATCACTAATTTTAATAAAAATTTTTGTAAAAGTAATCAAATATCTTTTGACATTTTAATTACAATAGATATTAAAATACTTAAGAAATTATTTTATTTTGCTGTCACCGATGTACCATTATGGCGTTTGATCAAGTATTCTATTTTATTGGATCAATGCCCTCTTTAGTAATATTTTACTGCAATTTATTAATGAAGCCACCGCCAACAGCCATACCATGTTGAACGCATTCCTTCCTGACCCGTTAACCGTGAAGGTCGCGTGAAGTCAGTCTTGTCTAATTACAGGTAACCCCCGAAGAACACGATTAATTGTTTCCGTGTTCTTTGAAACCGTGTTGTTCGAGAGTACAAAAAATGAGATTTCTTTTCAAGTGTGAAAATAAAAAAATTTTACGTTTAAAATTTTTTAACTCAGACTGTTTTGTTAATAAACTTATTGTAAGTTAAATGTGATATTACGCGAAAACGCTTGTACTTATCGTATTTCTGCAAACGGATTTTGTTTTAGAACATAATCGGCAATTGCCCAGTTTCAGGTTGGTAAGTAATTTTGGGACACCCTGTATTTGACGCATGGATTCGAGAGGAAGCAAAGTCGAACTGGCGGCAAGAAGAAGAGCAGGATCTTATATCAGAGAGGTCCTAAGAATGAGCGAAGAGAGATGGTGGTCTAAAATCTGTCTAAAGGGAGAATTAAGAAAGGAGTCGAACGGGAACCCCCTTTAAGTGAATGGCAGAGTTAATAGCAGTAGTGAAAGAGGTGGGAGATAGAGAGTCTTTGAGTCTGATTCTTGCTGGAAGAGATATGGGCGAACTTGAGACTAAGATGGAAGCTGGATGGAGGACAAGAACAGATCAAATAATCCAAGAAGACTGGAGCCAAATGGAAAAATCGAGGTATTGCCCGGATTACAAGAACTGGAAAACACAGTGGGATCCGGAGGACTGCTGGGAGAAAACGGATATTAATGGAAGAGATAAATAACAGTGGGCCAGAATGAGGAACAACAATATTGGCCTAGTTGGAAATAAAGGCTACAAGGAGGAAGTAAGCAGGATTTGTGGTAAAGCCTCAAAAACTCTAGAACATATTTGGATTTGTGAGGAGTTTAAAACGAAGATAAGGAGAGAACTAAAAGAGAAAATGGAGAGCACATTAGAGGATCCCAACAGACACGAATGCAAAATTTTGTGATGCAAAATAGCTAAGGAGAAGGCAAGAAGGAACAGCTAATGAAGAATAGTCAACCAAAGAAAGTTTAAAGGTTTAATTTCACGAGAATTAAAAATTGTATTATAGTTTATAAGTGACTTTCTATTATTCTAAAGTCCTAGGGGCAAGAATGGCTAAAATGAATAATAAATAAACAAAATACATATAATAAGGCACATGATGCTTATATATTTATTTTTGCGTAGTTCCTACTAATCTAACAAGTTTTAACCTACTGTTCATAGTCTTTCGGTGTCTATTTGGTTTTAGACTTGTCCAATTCATAGTTGAGCTATAAGCAGGTACGACTGATGGTATCGCATGTGATTTTACATCGTGTAGGAAAAAATTCGTTAAAACACCTACCCCTGGGTGTTGCTATCTATAGTTCATTGACTAGTATTTATGAAATTATTACTTTGTGATTGCAAATGATATTCCTCGATGATTAAATATTAAACATTTTTAGTGTTTGATATGGGAGTTTGTTCCAAGTGGAACGGTGTTGAAAGGTAGCGCTATACGGTCGTAGGTTGTTAGATCCTATTTTGGTAATATCTTTTAATAGTGGGTTACTTCCCATCTGACTATTATAGAACTTTCCGGCGATTGTGTTTATGTGTTCTTTAATGTACCGTAACAAGTACTGTCAGCATGGTATGGCTGTTGGCAATGGCTTGTTTAACGAACAGCAATAAATATTGCTGATAATTGAAATGAATCAATGAAATAAAAAAAAATAATTTCTCAATTATTTCAATATCTACTGTAAGTAAAATGTCAAATGATATTTAATTACTTTTACAAAAAGCTTTATTGAAATCAGCGATATAATTATAAAGTCATCTGATACCCAAAATATGTCTATTCCTTGATGAATTGAGCATGCAAAAAGGAATCAGTGCCAACGGCACGCGGTGTTCCCAAGCGGTCACCCATCCAAGTACTAACCGCGCCCAATGCTGCTTAACTTTGGTGATCGGACGAGAACCAGTGCTTTCAACATGGTATGGCTGTTGGCGATAGTTTGGTTAATAAATTGCCGTAAAATGTTACTAGTGAGGGTAATGATCCAATGAAATGTAATACTTGATCTAACACCATAATGGCACATCGGTTATAGCAAAATGAAATAATTTCTTAAGTATTTTATTTTCTATTGTAAATAAGTTGTCACACAATACCTTGTTGCTTCTACAAAAAGTTTTATTGAAATTGATAATAGAGTTATAAAGCCTTTTGATACCCAAAATATGGTATCTATTCTCTGTTGAATCCGACATGCAAAAAGGAATTAGTGCCAACGGCACGCGGTGTTCCCAAGCGGTCACCCATCCAAGTACTAACCGCGCCCAATGCTGCTTCACTTTGGTGATCGGACGAGAACCAGTGCTTTTTTTTTTTAATAAATGTTTATTTAATAGTGTTTTACAATATTGGATACAAGTGTTTATCGGATAGCCTTATAAATAAACAAATAAAAAAATTGGCTGAAAGATATGGAAGTGTTTGGCAAGAGTCCTAAGCCGTAGGAACTAGTTTGCCCTAAGAAAAAAAATGATTTGAGTTTATATATCTCTGTGGAAAAAAAATAGAACGATTGAGTTTAGTATGACAAACATAGTGTTATAGATAGATTATCGCTGTATCGGTTGTACAGTTTCATGAGCGGGGAAAAATTATTCTGATGCAAAGAAGAGAAAAAAAAAACCCCCAATAGAGATATCCAGAACCGAGAAATAAGAACTTAAGGCTAAACTTAAAATTAATTACAGCTAGGTATATGAAGTATGTACAGAGTCGGTTATTATAGTATGGTATTAGTATTAATAATATTCGTTACATTGGTATGTGTTTTATGATAATTCGTAATTAATGTCGATGTGCAGTTTTATGGGCGTGTCTGATAGCAAGCAATGAAAGGGTCTCGGTATTTGGATTGAGCCAAAAATATTTATCTTTAATTAGACGGGTGAAATCGTGAGAATCGCAGTTAGGAATGGATGGGTTATATGCGAAAGCTTTTTTGTTGTTGGTCCAGTCCCTGTGTGTGAGTCTTATGCGTTTATCAGCTTTGTTTCGTTTCCAGTGATATAGGAGTGAAATGTTATTTTCGTTTTGTAATAAACCTAGGTTATCGAAGTATAGAAGATCTTGGGGTGTGAGATACCCGGAAGTGTTATGTAGGATGGTGAGTGGTACACATGTTGTAGCTAACGAGAACCAGTGCTTTCAACATGGTATGGCTGTTGGCGATAGTTTGATTAATACATTGCCGTAAAATATTACTAGTGAGGGTAATGATCCAATGAAATGTAATACTTGATCAAACACCATAATGGCACATCGGTTATAGCAAAATAAAACCCCTCAAAAAACACCTCTGGTGCAAAAAATCGAGACAAGTTCATGTATAAAAAGTAGTATCTCTACAAAAAGCAGATCTGATGCAAAAAAACCCCAAAAATTTCAAATTTACACGAAACGTCCAAAAATAAAAATTTTGAAAATCTTCAACCAAACAAAGTAGTTAAATCCGATAATAATAGACAAGTTCAAATTTTCCATTATATCCATATGAATTTTGAAAAACTTCGACCTGATAAAGTTGTTAAATCCGATAACATTAGACAAGTTCGTTTTTTCCATTATGTCTCTACGAATTACTTTGGACCAAAAGTTCACAAAAGTACCTAGTACTCTCCACTTCATATGATTTGTCAATTTCTTCCATGTACATGTGGTAATTAAAACAAAACGGAAAGAATTTTTTCTGTTTACGTGATTAGAACCGGTACTGAACTTGTTGGGCCCAGAATGCGGTAAAATTAAATTAAATTTTAAGATATTTATTGCTTGTTCTTTGGGTTCGGGCCCGACAAGTTCAGTACCGGTTCTAATCACGTAAACAGAAAAAATTCTTTCCGTTTTGTTTTAATTACTACATGTACATGGAAGAAATTGACAAATCATATGAAGTGGAGAGTACTAGGTACTTTTGTGAACTTTTGGTCCAAAGTAATTCGTAGAGACATAATGGAAAAAACGAACTTGTCTAATGTTATCGGATTTAACAACTTTATCAGGTCGAAGTTTTTCAAAATTCATATGGATATAATGGAAAATTTGAACTTGTCTATTATTATCGGATTTAACTACTTTCTTTGGTTGAAGATTTTCAAAATTTTTATTTTTGGACGTTTCGTGTAAATTTGAAATTTTTGGGGTTTTTTTTGCATCAGATCTGCTTTTTGTAGAGATACTACTTTTTATACATGAACTTGTCTCGATTTTTTGCACCAGAGGTGTTTTTTGAGGGGGGTTTGTCTCCTTTTTGCAAATTATTATTATCGGCTTTATATTTCGAGATAATAAAAAAAAATGAAACAATACATAACGTGCGTCGGTAAGGTAAATTTTTCGTCTTTTAGATATTCCGGAAAACAAAACAGATCATATTTGAATGCCTAGGGCCTAGCGAACTTTGAAGTTAACCGATTTTCAAATGTTTTCGAAATGGCTCTTTGATTTTATGTACTCCTGATACTTTTTCTAAAATTTTTGTCAAATTTGAATGAAATATAAATGAAATAAAATGAAATAAAATGAAATAAAATGAAATAAAATTGGTTTGACACTTTTGGAAGGGCGACTGTAGTCGCCTATCGTACGTCAGTGGCATTTTATGTAGAGTGACTTCAGTCGCCCGTAGTACGTCGGTGGCATCATTTTATGCAAAGCGACTTTAGTCGTCCGGAGCAACGAAAGGTGGCATCATTTTGTGCAGAGCGACTTTAATCGTCCGCAGCAACGAAAGGTGGCATCATTTTGTGCAGAGCGAGTTTAGTCGCCCGCAGCAACCAAACGTTGCATCATTTTGTGCAGAGCGACTTTAGTCGTCCGCAGCAACGAAAGGTGGCATCATTTTGTGTAGAGCGACTTTAGTCGTCCGCAGCAACGAAAGGTGGCATCATTTTGTGTAGAGCGACTTTAGTCGTCCGCAGCAACGAAAGGTGGCATCGTTTCACGCGGAGCGAATTTAGTCGTCCGCAGCAACGAAAGGAGGCATCATTTCACGTCGAGCGACTTTAGTCGTCCGCAGCAACGAAAGGTGGCATCATTTTACGCGGAGCGACTTTAGTCGTCCGCAGCAACGAAAGGTGGCATCATTTCACGCGGAGCGACTTTAGTCGTCTGCAGCAACGAAAGGTGGCATCATTTCACGCGGAGCGACTTTAGTCGTCTGCAGCAACGAAAGGGTTAAATGTTTTCGTCTATTTTACCGCTTTTAAAGCGATCCCGCCACTTTAACCGATTTTCAAATGTTTTCAAAATGGCTCTTTGGTTTCATGTACTCCTGATACTTTTTCTCAAATTTTCGTCTATTTTACCGGTTTTATTAAAGTAATCCCGCCACTTTAACCGATTTTCAAATGTTTTCAAAATGACTCTTTGGTTTCATGTACTCCTGATACTTTTTCTCATATTTTCGTCTATTTTACCGGTTTTATTAAAGTGATCCCACCAGTTTAACCGATTTCCAAATGTTTTTAAAATGGCTCTTTGGTTTCATGTACTCCTGATACTTCTTCTCAGATTTACGTCAAATTTACCGATTTTGAGCTGTCACCGATGCGACAGAATGCCTTTGAGTGTATGGAGTTTGAAGCTGTGTATATACACACCATGATTTGGCTCTTTTTCATGTGCCCGCACCTAGTTGCTTCGAGAAAAGATACACGTTAGCGCTCGCGCCCAATTCATACATGAACTTGTCTCGAGACACTACCGTGTCTCTTGATAATTTCTTAAGTATTTTATTTTCTATTGTAAACAAGTTGTCAGACAATACCTTGTTGCTCCTACAAAAAGTTGTATTGAAATTAATAATAGAGTTATAAAGCCTTTTGATACCCAAAATATGGTATCTATTCTCTGATGAATCGGACAGGCAAAAAGGAATTAGTGCCAACGGCACGCGGTGTTCCCAAGCGGTCACCCATCCAAGTACTAACCGCGCCCAATGCTGCTTAACTTTGGTGATCGGACGAGAACCTTTTTTTTAAAATATCTTTATTACAAAAATATTGAAACAATAACATGTGCATTGATACATTTAGCACGCTAGATATACAAAGGCACTTAACATTTTGCAAGGTGTATCATTGTAGCACCTGCCCAGTCTTTGGAGCTTAATCTACTGTTATAATTGGTAATTAGAGTTAAACATAATACTATTTGAACGAAGATAACAATTGCGGTCTTATGTTCTAGTTCTTAATACTATGTAGGAAAACAACTTGGTGAGAAAAAACCTACTTACAACAATGGGACGAGAACCAGTGCTTTCAACATGGTATGGCTGTTGGTGATAGTTTGATTAATAAATTGCCGTAAAATATTACTAGTGAGGGTAATGATCCAATGAAATGTAATATTTGATCAAACACCATAATGGCACATCGGTTATAGCAAAATAAAATAATTTTTTAAGTATTTTATTTTCTATTGTAAACAAGTTGTCAGACAATACCTTGTTGCTTCTACAAAAAGTTGTATTGAAATTAATAATAGAGTTATAAAGCCTTTTGATACCCAAAATATGGTATCTATTCTCTGTTGAATCGGACATGCAAAAAGGAATTAGTGCCAACAGCACGCGGTGTTCCCAAGCGGTCACCCATCCAAGTACTAACCGCGCCCAATGCTGCTTGACTTTGGTGATCGGACGAGAACCAGTGCTTTCAGCATGGTATGGCTGTTGGCAGTGACTTGTCTCATAAACTGCAATGAAGTTGTGCGGGTGATTTCAAGGATCCAATGTAACCAAGAAGACAATGTTATCAGAAGCTGGATGGCAAACTCATTATCAGAAAATTGAAATTGAAAATGCTTAACACGTTGACTACCGCTCATATTTCCAATGAAATCTCCTTCAGGCCACGAGTGCCCACAACAATTCAATAGTTTTATTACTTCCTGTGGAATATCTTTCGAAATACCTACGACGATCCTTTGCAAGTAGTCAAATAAGCGTCACCCGAATACGGGTGACGCGGCCCGATCAGAAACTTCGCTGTCATCCAAATATGGGTGACGCGGCGGTCAACGTGTTGACGTAGATTCCTGTGTATGTCTTTAACGAGAAAAAGACGACATGAGGTTGCTTACAATATATGTTGTTAACATAATAATTGCGTCAAATGAGAAAAAAATAGAGCACAATAAGTGAAACCTTACTGGTTCATTTAAAATGATTGATTTAGGTAAGTTACGCTATTGCTTAGAAATCAAGTTCATTCAGAAAGAAAAAAAGGATAAAATATTAATGAATCAAAGAAATGGTATCAAATATTGTTACGTCCTACAGCAAAATGCGTTCATTCTTTCTTTTTTTAAATTTTAGAAATTTAGCAAGGAAATATCTTTCTCTTGGAATGCAGTGTAGGATACCTTTTTTTTTACATAGATTTTAACACCATAGCATTCTGACCTACGTACTCTACGTACGAGACACAAACATGAGTCAAGAGGTTCTTTCTTTTTCTAATAGCCTATCATAGGACACTATGCATTTTCTTATAGATTTTATGGTGCGCATAAAGTCGTAAAACTTATAAAGGCAAATAAACCTCCACTACACCAGTATTTGAAAATTCGGAAGAGATATTTTTCTTTTGGAAAAGGATAGGAAAATAGAAAAGGAAGGACAAAACACAAATTCTGTTTAAAACGAAGAGGGCAATAGTTAAGAAAGACAGACAACATTAAGATGCATTTACTTCTAATTGTAAGAGACAGACAACGATTTTTGGCCTTTATAAGCGGCCCGGGCATACTGTACTTTGCTTACTCCGTTTTGGACCTTCAGTCAGATAAAATCAATCCTTACGCAAGCTTTGGAAAATAAAATTTAGAAAAAACTTAAAAGAGAAAAGGAATCCTAGATTTCTGTTCTGTTTTTATTCTTAAGTTTTCCTCCAGTTGATCCTCGTGAACTCGTATCTAGTTCATTAAGATACCTTAAGTACACCAAAAAACTTAGAACTGGAATCTGGTTTTCTGTTCTTGTCGTAGAAATACATCCTCAAAACCTATTGGACAACTGGGATCTGGTTTTCTATTAGATTATCCCCTCGGTAAACTGGTATCTGGTGTACCGAGTCCTTAATTTAATTCTAAGAAATCTGACTAGTCCCTTTTTTGATTATCAATTAAAAAGGGGAAAAACTGAGACTCATTTTTGTTTACTTTTCTTTTTAGAGGGCAGGAAGACTAGAGTCTTCCTGCTCCGAAAAGCAATTTCTGCGTTTAATTTTTTCTGCTTTCAAAAAAAATTAATGAAAATCCCCTGTTGTCAGAGGACGACAGACTGGAAAATTTAATTAAAATTAAGGAGCTGTAAAACCATCGGTATCAAAAGGATATCGACAAGCACTCCGAAGAACCACAACAACATCAGCGACAGTCAGAGTAACAACAATTACTAACACTCCCCACCAAGGAATTATTAAGAAAAATAACGAAGGAATTTTTCGTTCCCCCATTAATACAGTCTTTCCTTCCTTCTCGGCGGAGAAGGGCCACGGAGATTATTTTGAAAACATAAAATTTTATAAAATAGAGTTTTACGAAGAAATCCCTCACTACAAAAAATTAACACAGACGATCCTAGGCACAATTTCTATAAAATTGAGGAAGTTGAGGAAGAAAAGATAAAAAGAAAAAATTGAGGAAAAGGATAAAAAGGTTCCTAGGGTCGGATGAAGAATTAGATTGAGGTTTTCTTTATTCTTTCTGTAATATTTGTTAGTTAATAAATTTCTATGTAATCATTTTATTAAATTTTCGTCTCATTTGTTTTAACGCCTCCCAACTTGACGCATGCTCTGATCCCTGGGAACATAAAGCTACCTTGTTCCCTGAAAAGAGAGCGTTCCTTTGTTCCTAAACATAACAATATATATGAAAAAAAATCGATATGCGGGATGGTAAAAATGTGGATACACCAATGATCCTCAATAAAAATTTGAGTTCTAGGACCATTGGAAAGAAACATTGATAAGCCGCAAAGCGGACTTTAGATACTTGAAGAGAACGGAAAGTTTTGGACTTATATTCAATAAAACAAGAGAACCTTTGATAGGATATCCTGTCGGATACTCTTTCGTTCTTATTAACACAGGTGTCAGTTCGATATCCCAAAACTAAACGACGATCGTCATGTCCAGCGCTCAAAAAGATTTCTAACGGAAACATTTGGAAAAATGGAAGCTATAGTGATATTCCGTGACAGCTAGGATATTAATACTTTGAGCGCCATGTCAGCCATCGGTGGCTGACACTGGACTTTCCGTTTATTCAAAAGGCCGCGTCAGCCACCACCCTACAATACCAGCGCTTCAAAGCGGCGCGCGTGGCCTGGCGAGCACTTCCTTAAAAATCAGCGTGGCGCTCAAAGTGTTAAACTAATTTCAAAATGTTCATTCCCTGCTACAGAACTACATGAACAATAATTTTTGTTCTGATGAATTGAACATGCAAAAAGGAATCAGTGCCAACGGCACGCGGTGTTCCCAAGCGGTCACCCATCCAAGTACTAACCGCGCCCAATGCTGCTTAACTTTGGTGATCGGACGAGAACCAGTGCTTTCAACATGGTATGGCTGTTGGCGATGGCTTCATTAATAAATTGCAGTAAAATAGTACTAGTGAGAGCAATGTTCCAATGAAATAGAATACTTGATCAAACACCATAATGGCACATCAGTGATAGCAAAATAAAATAGTTTCTTAAGTATTTTATTCTCTATTGTAAATAAGTTGTCAGACAATACCTTGTTGCTTTTACAAAAAGGTTTAGAGAAATTAATAATAGAGTTATTATAAAGCCTTTTGATACCCAAAATATGGTATCTATTTTTTAACCGACTTCGAAAAAGAAGGAGGTTACTCAATTCGACATGTATATTTATTTATTTTTTTTTGGATGTATGTTCCCCGATTACTCCTAGATGGGTGGACCAATCGATATGAAACCCCTTGCATCTTGTGGAGCATGTCTCTGCGGTGGTCCCGTTATAAAGACATTTTGCGATTTGTCATTTTTTTATCCGTTTTGTTGCAAAAAATCGAAAATTTGTATTTTGTAGTGCTTATTACTCCGAGACGGATAGATCAATCGGATTGAAACTTCTTGCATCTGGTAAAGTGTCACTGCCACTTGATCGCATAATAAAAAATACATTTGACCTTGGTTCATTTTTTACCACTTTATGCAACTTTTATCGCCAAAAAATAATACTATTTTTTTCACGTATGTTCGGCTTCAAATCAATGAAATCGATGAAACTCCTTACATTTTGCTGCCGGGCAGGTTTTCGCGATGAATACATTTTCAAAAATTTATAAATTTTGTTAATGTTTATAACTATCGTTTTTGCAAAATTCCTAGCATATGATGTAACTCGGCAACGAATTAGCCGATTGAGATGAAACTTTCAATATTTAATGACGGCTGATTTCATGATGTTCCCATTCGGAAAAATTTATGAATTTCTTAATATTTATGATAATTGTTACTGCAAAATTCCTATTTTTTATGTAACTCGGCAACGAATTAGCCGATTGAGATGGAATTTTCCACATTTAATGATGGTTGATTTCGCGATGTTCCCATTTGGAAAATTTAATGAATTTCTTAATATTTCTTAGAACCTTCCGCATTTGATGACAGCTGATTTCATGATGTTTTTATTTGGAAAAAATTTATGAACTTTTTAACCGACTTTTTATCTTTATTATTCTGTATTATATGCTTATAACAATTGTTACTGCAATATTCCTATTCTGTGATGTAACTCGACAAGGAATTACCCGATCGCAATGAACCCTTTCACATTTAGCAGTAGATATTTTCTTAATGTTCCAATTTGAACAAATTTATGCTCACTTTTTTCTGTGGTGTAGTACGACAAAAAATTTACTAAACGCGATGAAATCCTTCCACATTTAGTTGCACATATTCCTGATGATCCCATTTGCAACTATATATTGCTCATAATTATTGTTACTGCACGAAACGGATTGCTCATAGATTGCCACTAAAAAGTGTGAAATAAAATAATTTTTGGAAAAAAAATGTAACCGACTTCGAAAAATTGCACTAAAAAATATGAAATAATTAGTAGTTAGTTTATATGAATATTCACCAGCTGTAGATATAATTGCTTAACCTTTTTACGCCGGGGATGGCCGATATATCGGCTACCTTACATGTGCCACATATATGGGTAGTTGACTGAAGATAAATAATGTTTTTTTTCTGCAAATCTATGTGTTTTATCAAAAATTGATTTTACACTTTTTCCCGGCGTTAAAAGGTTAAAAGTATGACAAAATGCAGTGAAAAGTATGAAATCATTTCTATTTCCTTTATATTAAATTATATTAAATAACCTTTTCGGAGGCGGCGCAAAATTAAAATGTTTGAAATCCGCCTTGGGTTAGTTTTTGGTGTAGGCGGCAATATCGAATGCTGATATTATATGTATACATGTACACTGTCTACGTGAAAATACCGATTGAGAGGGTTTGATGTATTTGATTTGGTGCCGGGGGGGGGGGCAATTTATTTAAAAATTAATGTATATATTCTCTCGTTGGAAATATTGTTTGAGTTGGTTTGAGATAGTATTTAGTAGGGGTGGCGATATTGAATAGTGTTAATGTATATGAGGTCTGAAGCGAATGTAATAATAGCAATAACTAAAGGCCGCATGTTTTGTTCTTACGATAGAAAGTTAAACTAAGTTTGGTAATGTTGAATGTAAGTAATTTTTAATTTTGCGCCACCTCCGAAAAGGTTATTTAATATAATTTAATGTAAAGGAAATAGAAATGATTTCATACTTTTCACTGCATTTTGTCATACTTTTAAGCAATTATATCTACAGCTGGTGAATATTCATATAAACTAACTAGAAATTATTTCATATTTTTTAGTGCAATTTTTCGAAGTCGGTTATATTTTTTTTCCAAAAATTATTTTTCTGATGAATCGGACATGCAAAAAGGAATCAGCGCCAACGGCACGCGGTGTTCCCAAGCGGTCACCCATCCAAGTACTAACCGCGCCCAATGCTGCTTAACTTTGGTGATCGGACGAGAACCAGTGCTTTCAACATGGTATGGCTGTTGGCGATGGCTTCATTAATAAATTGCAGTAAAATAGTACTAGTGGGACCAATGTTCCTATAAAATAGAATACTTGATTAAACACCATAATGACACATCGGTGACTGCAAACTAATATCATTTCTTCAGTATTTTAATATCTATTATAAATAAGATGTCAAACAACACTTTGTTGCTTCTACAAAAAGTTTTATTGAAATCAGCGATAGAGTTCAATTAGCCAATTAATAAACGCCACCATAGTGGCGCGTCGTTCAGAAAGATGACATCCCCGAAAGCCACTATAGTGGCGCCTCGTGCCTAAGAGGTTAAATCAGAGTTTATTGTAGTAAAGTGAACTATTTGTAAACAATAATATTTAGTGAACTTAAACTTGACTGAGAAGTCATATAAAGTGTTTAAACTGATAGAGTTTGATGTATTTTAGACAATAATGTGGGTATTATGTATAGCCTTTGGGCAAGCGGTATGAGAAAGATAAGCATTTATCTCTAGATTGAGCTTAAACAATGTGACATGGTATTCTGCCACCTCTCCATGTGAGGACACTCTTCTTTTTGTCTATCTTTGTATTATTTCTTTTTATATTTATCGATCTATTTCTATTGTTACTATTTTGTATGACTTTTTTGGCGGCCGTGGCTAAGTCCAGGGATCTGCCTGAGACGAGGCGAACCCTAAATGCTCAGTTGAGCGCCTTTGGTATTTTTTGCGTTTCTTTTGTAAATCATGTTATCCTTGTTGCGTACCTTATCAAAGAGGATTTGTATTGTTTTTTTGTTCTTCTCTGCAGCGCTATCTTCGTTTTTTTTAGACTCTTTGAGACTTACAATTAGTTGCGTTATTCCTCGCGAGACCGTAAGCGTCTATTTTTAGCTTATTGTACTAGTAGGTAAGGGCACAGCTTCCTCTTCCCCTATTGCGAAACCCTATTTTCCCCATCGCGAATTTCATCCCTTTGGCGAACCATAAAGCATTATTCCCGTCCCGGTACCCTCGCTCGCGGATCACTAATCGCCGGATAAAGAAGAGCAAGACCTCCAGCGATAAGGATGAACCACCAGCGGCGATAAGGAAGGACCAGAAGGCAAAGATCGATTAGAGATTCGACCCAAGGATCGAAAGGTCAACCTCGTGGTCTACTTGCGCTTAAAGACCCTCTGGAAGAGGAAAATTAGAGCCTGAAGATCTCGCAATTTCGCGCGGATCTTCAGAAATTCATGGTTTGTCATTCCGTGCCGTGTCGCGCCCAATCTAACCGAAAAAAAAGAAATAAGAAAAAGGGGACCTAGAGAGAATTCCTCTACTTAAAAAAAAATTTCGTGCGGAAATGCCGTGCCTGAACCCTGGAGAGGAGACAGAGTGCCAGGAACGCCACCCTTGAACCATCCGGCGACGTAACAGGTCAGCGAGAGGGGTACCGTACCCTCTCTCTCTCTCTCTCTCTCTCTCTCTCTCTTTCTATTAAGTATTTCTCTTTTCTCTTTTCTTATTTCTTCCCTGTACAATTTTTGCTAATTCCGCCCTTTCGTTCTCGTTCGAGGTCCATATCGCGTACTGTTTTTCCCTTTCCCTCCTCTTAGAGATTTATTTTGTTTTGCTGTGTTCCATTTCGCCGTCTTTTGTAACACGGTTTTGTAGTTTTTTTTTTTGGATTTCCTTTCTTTTCTTGTTCTTTTTATGCTAACAATAAGTTTCTAAATTTTCTCTGTCGCGTTCCCCCTTCCCTCTCAGTTTGCGAATCTTATTAGTTGTTTTTCTGTACGATTTTGAGTTTTTTTTTCTTTCTGTTTTTCTGCGCTACGATATTAGAGTTTTTTTCTTGTATATTTTTTTCGTTCTTCACAATAAATCGTGCTGCTGCGCCTTCTTTTTGTTAAAAAATCTATCGCGTGAGTCTTCTTTTTGTAAAAGAAGGAGGCAGGGTCTCCTTTGAGACTCCTGCTCTCCCTAGTTAACCAAGCCCCGCCCCTTTACTCCATCTCGTTAGCGTGGTGTCCTTTCTTTCTTGGGTTGTTGTTGCGTTCTCTTTTTTTGTTGTTTTCAGGTTTTTTTTATTTTTGTTCTTTTGCTTTCTCGTAAAAGAGTCTCCAAAAAAGATCCTGACTGGCGCCCAAAAACCCCTTCGGGCTCTTGTAAGCCAGGGTGCCAACCCCTACACGACCATTACCCTCACGGGAAGGGACAAAGGGGCAGGATTGGATGATCCCGCACCCTCCGTTTCCGCCTAGGCAGGGCAAACGGAGAGAACGGCGGTCGCAATGTGTACAAATTCTATCTCTAATTAAATTTATTGACGTATAAAGAGTATCTGTAGAGTCTAGGGATCTAATAAGTTTATGATAGGATTGTGTTTGTTTTTGTGTGATTACAGGTAAAGAAGAGGTAAAATCATTGGATGTTTATATGGGTGGTTTGTGAGAAAGTCTATTGTTGTGAGAATAAATTATAACCACCAGAATTTATTATTGTTTCTTCTGAATTATTTTTATAAACTATACGAGTATCATTTCTCTTTTTATTAATATGATAGACAATTGGCAAAGAATTGGAGTTTTGGATAAGGCATTTGTCTAAATAAAGGAAAGCTTCAGGTGGAATGTTACCTGTATTTTTAAGCTTTTATTATATATAAATCATTAGTGTAGCTTAACACGTTGACGCCGGCGCGGATATTCATGTTTTTTTTCGTGGGGCGGCGCTTGAATTTGCTGTCCGTTCCTTGGGGCGGCGCAGTGCCAAATTATACCGTTCAACACAATTCTTGCGCGGTAATACCCACTACCGTGTCCTATCGATGGGTCATGCCGCCCCACGGAGCAGACGAGTATGACCCACCGGTGGGTCATGCCGCCCCACGGAGCAGACGAGTATGACCCACCGGTGGGTCATGCCGCCCCACGGAGCAGACAAGTATGACCCACCGGTGGGTCATGCCGCCCCACGGAGCAGACAAGTATGACCCACCGGTGGGTCAGGCTGGCGTCAACGTGTTAAGGGGTTACACCTAGTTGGCGGCCGAAAAAAAGGCGTGTTTTTGTGAATTTTTTGGGGAAAATCATTGCAGGTTTCGAACTGTTTTTTCTTTCATAGTAAAGGTTATATCTTCGACTATGTTTCATAATTTTCTTATTGAAAAAAATTCACAAATGTAGGAGATACACTGCATTTCCCGGACCGCTGCTGAAAAAAGATCTTCTGCGGTGACCACTGTATCTTCCACCTCACTCGTCTAAAATCAAAAAATCAAATAGATTATGTTTTTGCATCGTATTATCTAGTCCTTATTCGAAGGATTTGAGAAAATATTAATTTTTGAAAAAATGGTCGACGATTGAACGTGAAAGTCCAAAATTTGATGAAAAAATCACTACATTTTCGTCGACCATTTTTTCAAAAATTAATATTTTCTCAAATCCTTCGATTAAGTACTAGATAATACGATGCAAAAACACAATCTATTGGATTTTTTTATTTTAGACGAGTGAGGTGGAAGATACAGTGGTTACCGCAGAAAACCTAGCGGTCCGGGAAATGCGTTGTATCTCCTACATTTGTGAATTTTTTTCAATAAAAAAATTATGAAATATAGTCGAAGATATACCCTTAACTATGAAAAAAAACAGTTTGAAACCTGCAATCATTTTCCCAAAAAAAAATCACAAAAACACGCCTTTTTTCGGCCGCCAACTAAATGTAACCCCTTAAATGGCAAATGAGCAGTTTAATAATAAATAAATCAATTCTAATGATTTTTGCTTCGTTATAGAGTTTTAGAGATTCAACGTTAGAATGTTTACCGACTGCGCCACCGACGCCGTTGGAAACTGATGTACAAGTTTAACCTTTTCGCTACGGAGCGCTTGTGACAAAATGTAATCGCTATGAACGGGAGTGCATTACTGAGTAGTTGACACTGAAGTACAGAACGCTACAAAGTAATTAGATGTCCTTCCTTGTTCTCTAAATTTGCGCCCACTTTTTCAGAGCGTATATATATGGTCGTCGTATATGAATGGCCATTCTTCGAAGACGTATATATACGCCCGTCGGAGAGCAAGGGTTAATTGTAAGATATAAAGTGTGCCGCATGGTTCTGGCTAATCAGGTTTAGTTAGTTTCGTTTATTTTCTATGTAATTTCATTAAATGCTGATACGCCGAAAGTAGTATCAATTACTTATTTCGTGGAGAAAAGTTTTTAAATTAAAGTTTTCATGTAAATATTCAATTTTAATACGTGAAATTCGATTTAAATATTGTTTTTTTTAACTATGGCGCACCAAATCCAAAAATCTGAAAAAATTCATGAACAATAGTAATATGAATATACATTTCCTTTAAAATATGATTATAGTTCTGCGACTCCTTCAATACGAAATGGGGATTTTTTGAAATTTTTTTAAGTTTTTGATTTTTTACGACTTCATTTTTGGGTTAAAAAGTCTGTAATTTTGTAATATATGTCTCTGTAAGCAAAATGTCCCTGATTTTTTTCAGAATTTTTCTCACGATAGCATGGGCCAAATTGGGCAAAAACAAGATTTTTGGATTTTTGCCATTACTCGTCCCTAGGTTGAGATACAGAGCTGAAATTTGGCACAAACTAATCTTTTTCGAAAAGCTATCAAATGACCTATTGTATGTACTTGCAATTTGGTTTAAGGGCACTTTTGACCCCCTTATTCGGCTATACCCTTTCATTCCTTGGTATGGGATTTTCCTAGGCACGCTCTAATACATTTCCTTTCAAAGAGTCTCATTTTTTCCATTAAACTAGCACTGATATTAAACCAGATTTGGCATCTATATGTTAATATCGGTCTTATCAATAATTAATTACATAGAAATTTAACCTCATTATCTAGATATTTAGAACAGGATAATCTTCTGTTAATTACGAATGCCTTTTGCGCTTTTTCTAATTGAGTAGTAACATGAATCTCATTATTTAATTTTAAATCTAGGCTACCTAAGTATCTAACTACGTTTTATGCGGTACAATGGTTTGAAATACGTCATTGCTTTTAAGGCAGAATTTAGATGCGTTAGGAAGACCATTTACAAACTTCAAAAAATCAACACAATTTTTATTCTAGAAAATGATAGTTTAACGGTTAAACTATCATTTTCTAGAATAAAAATTGTGTTGATTTTTTTGATCGGGACGCTTCGTTAATGGGTTAAACTTTAATCCATTAACGAAGCGTCCCGATTTTTTAGCAAACTTTCAACACGATTATTTTTTATGTTATTGGCATTGAAAAAAATTCATTTTCACATATTCCGACGTAGAATTTCATGCTCCTTCAGAGTTCGGGCTCAAAATTCCGATTAGACTTGAAGAAAAAAAAAATATGGCCGATTTAAACATAAAAAACGTGAAATATTTGAAAAAATTTTTTTAGGATTTTTTTTTGCAATGTTACCGAAAAGAATTCATGCTATGATCAGGGGTGATCACGATAGTTAAAGTATATCAGGGAATTTTTATGTAATCATTGAACCACTCTGTTCGAGCAAGAGAGAATTTCATTTTAATTTAATTTAAAGACTCTAAATTACGAATGATATATCTATTTAAGATCTCTCGCCTTTAGTTTTCTTTTCTTTCGAAATCTATGTATGTGTTGTAGCGCAACTCCCGGTCGCTTGCGACCGTGGTAACGAAAGGGGAGTTGCTGCTGCAAATTTCCACGCTCAGGGAAATTCGGAAGGTAGAGAGTGATATCGGAAGGAAGGAAGTCGGGAGGTTGGGCGCCAGTCCGATGATTCGGACGCGGATTTTCCCTGAGGGGGCCCGGTCTAGCTCAGAAGGAGCTATGATACCCTCTCAGAGGAGATCCGTTGTCTGAATTCGGAAATAAATTGTCAGAATTCAGACGACTTTTGGTTTTTCTAACCGATTCGAGAAAGGATCTTGAATCGGCGTATATTTCAGTCACAATTATTTTACAAATTTACAAACTTTAGTAAAGATAGGAAAAAGATAGTGAACTTCGCGGTTCCGCACTTAGAATTTAAACGAGAACACGCGAAATGACAAAAAGATAGTTGCGAGAGATTAGAACGAATTCAAAAAGAAAATTAATAAATCAAAAGATACTAAACCGAATCGCCTAATAGTCGGAAGAATGGATAGCGGAAGCGGGATGACAAAAAGAAAGGTTTCGGGATTTTTACCGGGGAAATAGGAAAGTGGAGGATGCCAATTTCTCCAATCACCTGATCGCAGCGGCTCCTGGACTTCCGAAGACCACTCCCGGCGGACGAGGATACGGTTTCTCCGTCGAAATCCTCTCAAACGTCCCAAAAATCCCGGAGGTAGTTGTAGGTAGTTGAACACAGTTCTCACGATAGTGTTTCCCGTACGGCGGCTCAAGAATCTCTGAGGGAAGCCGATTTCGGTCCCCTCAGACTGATATCGGTAGCGCCATCCTAGTTGTCGCAGGATTCGGGAATTGCGATGCTCGGGTGATAATTATGGCATCGACCCATTTGTCGTTATCGACCCGTCTCCTGTGAATCGCTAGATGGCATCCTTCCTTTTCTAGAGTGTAGCCGATCCTGTATTTCGGGAGCCTTCCTTCCTTCTCTCTCGCTCTGGAGTTGTAGAAGATGAAGTCCTCTTCTTCTTCCTTTTTCGTCCTCCGTATTTGATCTTCGTGATCCGAAATTGGCAAGAGGGTGTCAGGAAGGGAGTTAACGGAAGTATACGATAGGGATCCGAATAGAAAATAGAGATTTTAGCCATAACAACAGAACATAGAATAAGTAAAGATAGAATAAGTGATATCGAATAATACGCAACAAAAATAACAAAAATAGATCGTTACCAAATAGGATTCGGGCGTTCTCGGAGAGGTTCCTGAGCCTTATTCTCCGTTTTTAGTAACGGGCGCGAAAGAAATTCGAAATAATTAATGCAAAAAAGAAACTTAATGTAACGGAGGAAAATTTCCACGTTACAGTGTCAATAATTCTCAACGTTTATAATTCTCTTTGTCGCGAATCTTCTCACGGTGTGATCTACCAAACGTTCCGAGAATCATAACAACTTTTTGTAACGCGGTAGGTTGATCACACAAACTCATCCTTTGTCTCACTAATATAATTAATTTTCCTCTCTCGAAATATTTCGTGGAAATCGCGTCGCGATTCCGATTTCGAGCCTAGTGTTATTCGTGTCTCGACTCTGAGAAGTCTTCTTCCTTCGCGTTTCTAATCAAAGAAAATATTCTCGAAGATCTTCTCTTTGTGGTAGTCTCTCGCGATTCGCAAAAAAGACACAGTATAACTCTACCGAAAGAGAAAACGGTTCGCAACCGCTAAGTTTAGAATAAATCGTTATAGTTTTGTTTATTTCTCTGGTGTTTTGATTTCTTAAAATATTCATTTAAGACTCTCCTCCACCTTTTCCCCAAGATACATCCGAACCTCTGTTCATTTCGAACTTTCTCAAAACACACTCCTTTTTACAATATGGCGGCAAAAACGTAAAAAACTTACAATAAACTAAGCTAATTTTTTTTCTCGGAAACTATTGAATTTAGTGAAAAAGTTTATAGAATGAAAATGTCTAAGAATTAATCAAAGAATACTCTCAAATTTTTTCAGAATATTCGAAGACAATTTTTGATTTTCTGAAAAATTCGGAAAATCTAATTTTCCAAAAATATCTTGAAAAATTCTGAAAAAATTTGAAGATGTTCTTTGATCGATTCTAAGACATTTTTATTCTATAAACTTTTTCACTTAACTCAATAGTTTCAGAAAAAAATTGTGATGTAAACTCAAATAATTTTTTTCCTGAAACTATTGAACTTAGTGAAAAAGTTTATAGAATAAAAATGTCTTAGAATCGATCAAAGAACATTCCCAAATTTTTTCAGAATTTTTTGAGATATTTTTGGAAAATTGGATTTTCCGAATTTTTCAAAAAATCAAAATTGTCTCCGAAAGTTCTGAAAAAATTTGAGCGTATTCTTTTACTAATTCTAAGACATTTTTATTCTTTAAACTTTTTCTCTAAACTCAATAGTTTCCAAGAAAAAAATTAGCTTAGTTTATTGTAAATTTTTTTACGTTTTTGCCGCCATATTGTAAAAAGGAGTGGTTCAATGATCACATAAAAATTCCCCGATATACTTTAACTATCGTGATCACCCCTGATCACGTTTATAGAATGAATTCTTTTCGGTAACATTGCAAAAAAAATCCCAAATTTCTTTTCACAAATTTTCACGTTTTTTATGTTTAAATCGGCCATATTTTTTTTTCTTCAAATCTAATCGGAATTTTGAGCCCGGATTCTGAAGGAGCATGAAATTTTAGGTCGGAATATGTGGAAACGAAATTTTTTGAATGCCAATAACATAAAAAATAATGGTGTTGAAAGTTTGCTAAAAAATCAGGACGCTTCGGCGTTAATGGGTTAATCTGTAAAGAATATCATAATAAATTTCCAGAGCGATATTTCAAGTATTTCCGATGTTATTGTGGATGAGCGTTAGAAGTTTTCGCGAGCCGAGGCCGACTACAGTTATACGGCCGAGGCTCAGCGGGTCGGTGTTGGCTCACTTCTGTATTCCGTCTGTTGCGTATTGCGCATTTTAGATTTAGCGGACCATTCGAACCCTCAACGACTTCTCAGGTAAGATGACGACTCAGTGCCTACTTGAGAGTCATAAAAGAAGGAACATCAGGAACGTTCGGGCCACAGGACGCCCTGACCATGCGGCGGCCAACTGTAGTGTTGTCAAGCATTTGCCGACCAAATGTTTCCCTACAGTTTGGCCATTTATTGCCTTATTACGAGGCAGCACGTGCCGAACCTAACGTAAATCTCTTACTTAGATTTACAACATTTGTGTGCCTTGCACATTTGGTGCCCGTGAGAAAATCGACGTAACGGGCAGAATGATGCGAGGGCCTTGCACTTTCTTCTTTTTAGAAGGATTTCCGTGATTGGCAACATTAAGGACCTCCTACCAAAACAGGATCTTATGAGTGTGTTTTGGGAAATAGCGGGAGGAAAGGGAAATCCGTCCTCTTGCTAAAGAGGTTCCTGAGGTAGATCACAGAAGTCAGTATCTCACACGAGCTTTGAATAGCAACTTCAAAAATCCTCAGGAGTGAACATTTAACTTTTCGGTTATCGATATACGAGAGTTTGTGCGTCGGGCGTCGCAGTCAATACAGTTTCGACGTTAGGTCTGTTTGTAACGATTTCTCTTTGAAATGTCTTGGAGCTTCAATTCCAAGACCAAATGGTATCCAAAATGGTATCCAAAAAGAGCAAATGGTCTCGGCTCGCGAAAACTTCTAACGCTCAACCACAATAACATCGGAAATACTTGAAATATCGCTCCTTTTGGATACCATTTTGGATACCTGAAGAAGCTGAAGGGTTGCTTTATGGCGCAGGAATCGCCGATTAGCCGAAAACTACATTTTTCCGAACTGTTGGCATGATTTTTCAAAAACTATTCAACCGATCTGAATGAAATTTTGTACAAATCTTCCTTATATCAGGAGTACAAATTAGTTCGGTCCGTTTTCAATGCATTGAACAATGGAAAAAACGGACCGAACTAATTTGTACTCCTAATACTATCAGTTTATCGGTGAACCTAAAAAACGTGTGAAATTCGAATTACATCATATAGTTTTTTTTACAAAATGTAGTGAATATTTGGTGAAAAATTACAATATTGACTTTGATAATTTGCCATCTTGCGAATTTTGCATATATTTCAATTCAACTGGTACGCCGATAGCGTATGGGTGTAAACTTTGAAAAAAAATTGGTTCATCTGTTTCAGACAATTACTGCCGAAGCTACAATGCCAACAGCTGTAAGACTCCCGGCGAGATGGCCGGCGTCTACGGCCGCCATTTTGTATTCAAAAGATATTTCTATTTTTTTACAATGCTCAAACACCAAATAAAAAGACTGCAAACTTCCAATGAGTCAAGTTTTCTGAAGTGAGCCACCAAAAATCAGCATATCGAATTTTCTATTTTTTTTTGGCGATAATTATTTATACATATGTTAAATGTAATCTCCTAAAATTAAAAAAAAAAATTTTTATTTTTACAAAAGTTATAAACAAATTAGTTTTTAGGCTACTTTTTTTTTAAATTGCGATTATTCAGCGAGTTTTGAGTAAAACCTTACCAAAAATTAATGGTAAGTACAAGATTAGCAAAAGAATATAATAGTGTAATCGAACGATTAAAAAAATTTAATTTATTTATAAAAAATTAATTTTGTAATAAACAATTTGATATTTAAGCAACTTCTGGATGAGATAAAACAATATTTCTTTTTATTTAAAAGCTTTAACATTAAGCTACTGATATCTGTAAAAAAATTTTGGTAACATTCATAAGAAACAAAGTTATGAATTTTTGAACGTCGCGGAGGCACTGCAAGCGCGTCGCGCGCGCTCGCGCCTCGCTGGCGAGCTTTCGTCTACTATGCAGTAGACAAAACGCGCGCGCGACGCGCCTGCAGTGCCTCCGCGACAATGTTCACAAATTCATAACTTTGTTTCTTATGAATATTACCAAAATTTGTTTGCAGATATCAGTAGCTTAATGTTAAAGTTTTTAAATTTAAAAAAATATATGGTTTTATCTCATCCAGAAGTTGCTTAAATATCAAATTGTTTATTGCAAAATTAATTTTTTGTAAATAAATTAAATTTTTTTAATCGCTCGATTACACTATTATATTCTTTTGCTAATGTTGTACTTACCATTAAATTTTAGTAAAGTTTTATTCAAAACTCGCTGAATAATCGCAATTTAAAAAAAAAAGAGCCTAAAAACTAATTTGTTTATAACTTTTGTAAAAATAAAAATTTTTTTAAAAAATTTTAGGAGATTACATTTAACATATGTATAAATAATTATCGCCAAAAAAAAAATAGAAAATTCGATATGCTGATTTTTGGTGGCCCGCTTCAGAAAACTTGACTCAATAGTATCCAACAATTCATTTTATTTGAAAAAAAACCTACAAAACCGCTAATTTTCGGACCTTTTAAATATTTTTCCCCCTAGGTCTTCCCCCCTTAATAATCACATTATTGATTGGATTACATTTATTGGAGATGTATGGTTTGAATAAAATTATTTCGCATTTGTTAGGGCTTATTTTAAGCTTCCAAGTACTACAATAATTTTGAATTTTGTTAAATAAATTTTGAAGGATTTTATTCACAGTCGAGGGTTTTTGGTCATTGACGTAAAGTAATAAATCGTCTACAAATACAATAGATTTTGTAGATGGATTTTTATTTAATCCAAATAATTGGAGTAGGTCGCTCAAATATGAAGATGCTAAACAGAACGGGGGAATTTACCGTGCCCTGTTGAAGTCTATTTTCTATCTGGACGCTCCGAGTGGACTTGAGTAGACCACTGGTAACTATGAATTTTTTATCGCTTAGCATACTCCATAGCATTTTAATTAGATGAGAGGGGAATTTTTTTAACAGCTGGAAAAGTAAGCCATCCAGCCAAATGGTATCGGAAGCTTTTTCGAGATCTATTAAAGACGCACCGATGCATTTGTCTGCGTTATGTGCCCAGCAGATATCAGAGACGAATTTGTTGATTGCGTGGATCGTTGAATGTTTATGTCTAAATCCGAATTGGCAATCGGGAATTATATTATTAAAACTGCAATGTTCGATTATTGAATCGTTGATTATTGCTTCAATTATCTTGCTTATGTTAGGTAATAGACTTTTGGGTCTATAATCAGCTGGTTGGTTACCTTCTTTGCTTTTCTTTTTTATGGTGATTAATTTGACTGTTTTCCATGAGGTTGGGAAATAACAAAGATTTAGACAGTTGTTAAAAATTATAGCGTAATATAAAATATAATTCTCTGGGAGGATTTTAAGGAGGTACTACACCATTAAGAATTAACGATGAAAAAATTATGAAAATTTATATACTATAAGATATATGCATAAAAGAAGCTCTGTTAAATTTTTAGGAGCTGGGGCTATTTAGCTTAATTTTTAGGAGCTGGCTATTAAGCTACATATTAGTAATCATTTATTCGTATATTTAACACAGGCTCTTATGTAAAACTGCATTTTATGTAGTTATTTGTATATTTTAGCAATCTTGACGGTGAAATCAGGATGAAACTTTTAGTGTAATAAAAGTAATGTTTAAGGATCAATTTACAAGTTGAAAAACATCGATTCATTGATTATTAATACATCAAAAATAATAATTTATGACGAAAAATAACATTGCATTTATACTATTCAACTATTAGAATATTTTATGTTGGCAACACTGCAACGATACAATCTCGTCCGCGTGAACTTATCTCTATAGTCTATCCATTGTGTTTCTTATGTGTCGTATATAGATTTATTTTTTGAAGAAAATGGTCGAGGATTCTAAAGAGGAAGAAAAACCCAAAGTATTCTATTGGAAAGGAAAGAAAGTTTCGGAGAGAATATATAATCAGAGACGCAAGCAACAAGCTTTAGCTGAGAATATTAGGAGTATTTACGGCACAAGAAACACGCATCCTAACCTGCAAACTGCAGTGTGTCCTAAGCTAAATTGCGCGCTTTGAAACATAGTACAGTGTTACCACAATCTGCCACATCAAAACTAGTCAAAAAGAAGACTAAAAAGAGAGCGTTTGTGTATTGACTCTATCAGTTGGTCCATACTCCCTTAAGTACTATTTTGCGTATATTGTCAAATCTAGAAGATTTTGTATTATTAAGCTTTTTGAAAATTTTAATTAGTTTACGCTTAGAAGTAAGAAAATTTAGTGGAATACGTTCCATAGCAGGACATTCAGCATTATCATCAATTGAAAAAGAACATATGGTATGATTATTTAGATGGTCTTGTAATATTTGCGTTTTAAGGATGTTTATGTTTTTATTGACAATGCTTTCTATGTTGTTCTTTCTAAGAGAATTGATTTGTGTATAAACCGATTCGTAGTGGAATTCTAAAATATTAACACATTGTTGACCGGTCACGAGTTAACTCGTGTTCTCGTGGCAAAACGTTGCCAACCGGCCACGAGTAAACTCGTGATGCGCTTCTTTTAATGCGAAATAATAGCCGGTGACGTGAGGTAATTTTTCAGAAAAATTGCCGGGCAACAATGTGTTAAGTTTGTCCTGTGTATCGGTAATTAATATATTACTGTTAATATTGGAGCATAAGTTTATATTGATATTAGCCTTCTAGAGTAACACTATATTATTTTGCGGGATAAGCAAATTTTCTATTACGTTGTGTGTATTATTTCTGAATATGCGATTTATAGAAAGGAAAAAAGTTGGGTTGGGGTTTTAATGAATAAATCTGAGATTTTCTTTTTCCAGTAATTGTTGCATGAGTTCTGAAAGGCAAGTTGGATTTTAATTTTTAATTTACTTAGGAATTTTTTAAAGATTTTAATTAAGGTTTCGTTTATTGGGTTTTGACCTTTATATTTGCATAAAGTATTAATTTTTGTGAGTATAATGCTTTTTTCTGCTTTTAACTTTTTAATTTCTGAAGTGATGTATTTTTCGACAGAATCACAATTATTTTTAACACTTATTGTTAGCCGACCAATCGAGGAGATCTCCCCATTTAATGTAAGTCGGTGCCCGACCAATCGAGATCTCCCCATTTTAAAGTAAGGCGTTCTCCGAACGCGTTGGAAGCCATACAGTTCGCTGCGGCGCGTGGTCGGCTAACTATAAGTGTTAATAGGTGGAACGGTATCTGCAATTATTTTGGAAACTTAGTTTCAGTATAGTTGTTTCTAAGCTTAAGGGGGTACAACACAGTGCGCGCACGGTACGAGGGTGCGTTTTTAATAATTTTTTTATAGCAAACGATTGTTTTTTTTTCTATTGTTACTTGTATTTAATATACAGGGTGGCCATAAAGTAAGTATCACTTTCAAAATTCGATATCGCAGACATCGTAAGCGAAACCCCTATAGTAGGGTGTTTAAAAAAAACGCCTTTTTTTATTTTTTTGAAGAACATTGAAAATTTGTTAGAGTATTGCTAGAAAAAGACCCTGTGAAAACCGGAGCTCTTAATATTAATATTTAGAAGTGGCGATTCGTAATTTTGTGTTTCCCATTTAAATAACATAGAAAAATTTGTGATAAAAATTTGGAATTTTCTACCTCAATGACGAATCACTTGACAAGTATGTCCAAAGGTTATCTTATAGGAAATTTAATGCTCTATAAAAAAGGTCTGAATGACGATTCGCGTAAGTCTAGCCGTCTCAAAGATATCGAGCCTCAAACTTTGGCATGTTTCAAATTATGAGATTATTTTTTCTTAAAACTCAAAAAAATCAATTCATATCACTTAAATACCTAAAATTATCAACTTTAAAGTAAATATCTACAAAGATTATTAGAATATTGATCGAAAGTTGTTAATTATTTGATAAATCATAACTTCAATTAATTTTTAGTGAAAAATACTTACTTATCTAAACAATATGGTAAAAATTCATCTTAAATTCACTTATATCATGTATTAATAATCAATTCATATTGAATTTTTTTACCGTGTTAATAGATTGATGAGGAGCAGCATCTAATAATTTTCCATAAACGTAATATTATTAGATATGTTGGCAATATTTTTAGAAAACTTCTTAACAGTCCAGTCTACAATAAATTTTTTTCCCGACTACGCTAAAAAGACCCATTTTCATCCCTATTATACGGGTAGAAAGTAATCGATTTTCGACCAGCGGGACGAAAAGTACTTTTCATCCCGCTGGTCGAAAATCGACCTCGGGAACTCGCCTGATTCGTCGATCAATAAAAAAAAAAAAAGCTATAAGTTCCTAATAATTCATACAATTTTGGAGATAACGTTCTGTGCTATTCCATTTATAACAGGAGGAGGAAGAGGTGGTGGATGAGGTGGTGGTGATGAAGGAGGAGGTGGGGGTGGTGGTGGAGGAGGTGGCGGCGTGGTGGAGGAGGAGGAGATGGAGGTGGTGATGGAGGTGGTGGTGGTAGAGGTGGGTAGTGGTGGAGGGGGAGGTGGTGGAGGAGGAGGTGGTGGTGGTGGAGATGGGTAGTGGTGGAGGAGGAGGTGGTGGATGTGCCTGTGGTGGAGGTGGTGGCGGAGGTGGGTAGTGGTGGAGAAAGAGATGATAATATAAGACTATTACTACTTAATTACTATTGTTACGTCCTGACACCAATACTAATAAGTTTTTCGCATTTCTTACAGTACGAACTTTCCGTACCGAGATGACCCTTTTTTTTATATAGAGTCCAATATATAGAGGCCCATGCCCTCCGCATAGTAGGCACTTGAGCCAAGGGACTAACCCAATGTATCAGAGTGAGAAAGAGGATATGCATTTTCCAATACTGCATATCCTCAAGCAGCTCGTAAAAGTCATGGGACATATACAAAAACTAAAGAGAGAAAATTTTCTTTTCAACAAGGATAGTAAACTAGACAGAGAAACAAAACACAATGTCCGTTTAAAATAAAGATAGAAATAGTAATAAGAGACCGATAGAATTTAAGATACACAAGAACGACAGAGAAAAAGGACAAAATTTTGGATATATAAGGGCTGAAATTTTCATGTATCGTCACTTACTCGCCTAACAGCATTAGAGTCACTTCTGAAGCCTAGAGAGGAATAAAACCAAAATATTTAAAAATTTGACTGATCAAGTTATTTTAAAGAGTAAGTCCTTGATCTTTTTTCTAGTTCCCAAAAATTCCTAAGACCTGGAGATTGGTAACTGATCTCCTACGTCTTACCCTCCCAAGATCTCGAAATTGGTCACTGATTTTGAGATCTTTCCTCAAAATCTAGTAAATTGGTTGGAAACTGACCGTTTGCTAGATTCTCCCCTCAGACAGATTGGCAACCGATCGTTTGAGTCTCGAACTTTAACTTTGAAAATATATATATATTTCTTTCTAAAATCAAAAGTTTAATTCTAAACTCTAGTAGACAGATTGGCCACTGATCTCTTGCTAGATTTTCCCCCTTTAGATTGGTTGGCAACTGACCGCCTGAATTTCAATTCTTTAATTTAAAATCTAGTAAACAGGTTGGTCACTGACCTCTTACAAGATCCCTCCCTACTCGGATGATTGGTAACTGATCTACCGAGTTTGTTTCTGAATCACCGTGTATATATATATATATTTTCTTAAAACTATTAGTTACTTTACTAAACGTTTAATTATTCCTTTTCTTTAGTGGCTAGGCACTCCCTAAAGAGGAAATTGGTGAATTCTCAAATTGCCAAATTGAAAAAGGAAGCCGCAAACCCTGCATTATCCGACGAGGAACGGGTAGAGCGGGAGCTACTCATAAAGGAACTCCAGAACAGTAGATTCCAACAACAACAACAACAACAACAACAACAACAACAACAACAGCAACAACAATTGGGAAAGAAAGAGCAGTTGCTCAACCTCCCAATTGCAGAACTATTAGAAAAGATTAAAAAATTTTCTTTTATTCCGGAGCTAATTGCACCTTTTCCTCCCTCACCCCCGAAAGCTATATGCTTGAGTAAAAGGGCCACGGCCATTATACTAGGGAGGAAAAGAAATTTGAAACCTATTGAGTATTTTGAGAATATCCCTCATTTCAAAAAAATTCAAAAAAGGGACCCAAGACGTTCGTTTTATAGAGAAAAATTAAGATTAAGAGTAAAAAGGTGTCTGGGTTCCGACGAAGAATTAGATTAAATTTTTTTTGTATACTCTTTTCTTTTATTTGTGAATAAATGTGACAATTCTTTATTTTATTTTTACTTAAACCAATGCTCTTTATTTCAAGCCTCCTGTCTTGACGCATGCTCCTATCCCTGGGAACACAACGCTACCTTGTTCCCTAAAAAGAGAGCGCTTCTCTGGTCTTAGGACGTAACACTATTTTTTTGTTAATTACGATTTTTTTGTTTTGGTTGTGAGTGGGGGGCGAAGCAAAACCCTAGCGATCACACCTCGTGTGATCGCTGCCCTCGCTGCGCTCGGGCAGCAAACTTCACACTCGGTGAAAATAACGCACTTTCCTCCCTTGTAGCATAATGTACTATTTTTCGCTACAGTTTGGATGATCCTCTCGATGTTTCTTCAGTTTGTAGCAAACTTTGGAGCTGCTCCTCATTTTTAGTTAAGTGTTGATTATACTTGGAAACTAACCCAACATTCCTTTCAGCAACATCGTTTACTGCTTTTAATGAATTACAAAATAGAAGATTTTTTTGAAAACTTTCATACGTAGGCCATAATGATTCATTATGGCCTACGTATGAAAGCTTTCAAAAAAAGCTTCAAAATCTTCTTTTTCTAAAAATATTGTCAACATGTCTAATAATTTTACGTTGATTACTGTTCAATCTATTAGCACGCAAATAAATTTAATATGAATTGATTATTAATACATGATATAAGTGAATTTAAGATGAACTTTTACCATATTCTTTAGATAAGTAAGAATTTTTCACTAAAAATTAATTGAAGTTATGATTTATCAAATAATTAACAACTTTCGATCAATATTCTAATAATCTTTGTAGATATTTACTTTAAAGTTGATAATTTTAGGTATTTAAGTGATATAAATTGACTTTTTTGAGTTTTAAGAGAAAATAATCTCATAATTTCAAACATGCCAAAGTTTGAGGCTCGATATCTTTGAGACGGCTAGACTTACGCGAATCGTCATTCAGACCTTTTTTGTAGAGCATTAAATTTCCTATAAGATAACCCTTGGACATACTTGTGAAGTGATTGGTCATTGAGGTAGAAAATTCCAAATTTTTATCACAAATTTTTCTATGTTATTTAAATGGGAAACACAAAATTACGAATCGCCACCTCTAAATATTAATATTAAGAGCTCCGGTTTTCACAGGGTCTTTTTCTAGCAATACTCTAACAATTTTTCAATGTTCTTCAAAAAAATAAAAAAAGTCGTTTTTTTTAAACACCCTACCCTATAGTCATATATATCATTTTATTTAGGGTAAAATGGGATTTCATTCTAAATTTTTTCAGATTTTTTGGTGCATTTTGAAAAATCACTTAAATTTGAACTTTTTTCCTGATTCTACTCGATTTATCGCAAGTATGAACATTTTTGGCCAAAGTAACATTCAAATTCGATTATGATAACATAATCTGAAGAAAACGCAATGCCTCACGATGAGCTTGATACAATAATTGTCAATTTCAATTGATTTTTTATCAGAAAAACATTAAATTATGCGCTAACGTTATAAATAAATTTAAAGGTTAGCGATGAAGAAGGACTTCGCTTTGTTCGATTCATCAACTACAATCTGACTAATGCGGAAATGATAGTGTAGATTTTTTGAGTGCAAAACTTAAGCTCCATCACCGCGACAAGATTGAAGAAGCCCGTCGATGAAGGTTTTTTGTTGGTTTTTTTTCGATTTTGTTCTTTTTTTCTATTGTTTTTCCTTTGAATTGTTGGATTTATCCACATTTTTTATTACTCTTTTTTGCTGAAATTCGCTTTCAATTTCGTCCTAATTATGCAAACCTCCATCGACGGGCTTCCATTTTGTCGCGGTGATGGAGCTTAAGTTTTACACTCAAAAAGCCCTTCTTCATCGTTAACCTAAAAATTTATTCATAACGTTAGCGCATAATTTAATGTTTTTCTGATCAAAAATCAATTGAAGTTTGCAATTATTGTATCAAGCTCATCGTGAGGCATTGCGTTTTCTTCAGATTATGTTATCATAATTTAATTTGAATGTCACTTTGGCCAAAAATATTCATACTTGCGATAAATCGAGCAGAATCAGGAAAAATGGTCAAATTTAAATGATTTTTCAAAGTGCACCAAAAAATCTGAAAAAAATTTAGGAAGAAATCCCATTTTACCCTGAGTAAAATGATATATATGATTATAGGGTTTTCTCTTACGGAGTCTGAGATATCGAATTTTGAAAGTGATACTTACTTTATGACCACCCTGTATATATAAACAAGACTCTACACAAATTTTTGTATCCCAATCTGACTAATAGTTTGCGGTGTACGCCGCTTTCAAAAGGACACTCCTGCTTGGTGGTTGACAGCAATTAAGCCATATACTGTTCATCTGAAAAAAATACATTTATAAACTAGACATATAGATTTATAACATCACGAGACGAAATTTCGATATATAAAAAAATGGCGGACCAGCAAATTTTATCACAAAAAATTTTCATCGTTTATGAAAAAAAAAATAGAAGGGCCCTTTGTACATGCAAATCGGACGAATAGTTTTTTAAATATGCTGTCAACCATGTTGAAAAACATAGTTTCGAGAAAAACGCGTTCAAAGTTTTGCTGAGAAAGGATAATAATACGACATAGAAACAAAATTTTATATCTGTATTGTTTTTCTTTGTTTCTCACCATCAGTCAACTATTCCTGGACCATAGAGCAGCTCCTCAGCATCCAGAAACTCACAATTTGTTCCTCGTTTTACACGCAGACGATCCTCATGCGTGTTTTTTCGGTTTCGTGGTTGGCGTCGCGTATCCGCTTCTCATCAATGGTTAGACAATATTGGTAGAGTGCTTCACCAATTTGTATTTTTAATATCTCCAATACATTAATGAGACCAATATGACCATTGTTAAAAAGTATAGAAGCAATATTAGCGGCAATTTCAACCGTGGGTGTTGCCGTTCCACGACGTCTTTGGCGCAAATTTCCATATAACAGAGTTCAAGCTCTCGTTGTTATTTTGATTGAACGCGCCTAAATATCGTTCAAAAAACTCGTCATAACTTAAGTCCACGTATATCGGTTTAGCGTATATAGTACATTGACGAAATATATTAGGGAGGGTAATGTTCATAGGGGCCAACAAAGAGTGGCCAGATAGCAAACCCGTCTAACAGCCGGACGTCTGCCGCTTGGTGCGGTCGTGCGCTTGGAACGTTTTCACATAAAATGCTGCATCTTTGTCAATTTTACGAATTTATTTACAAAATTTGGTGAGAGTATTCTTAACAAATGCAGGTTTCAGAAAATGAAAAAATAATTTTTTTTACTGTGGTGTACCCCCTTAAAGGGTTTCTTATGCAGTCTAGCTGGATGGATTTTGATTTGAATGTCCTCAAACAATATCTTGTTGCTTTTACAAAAAGTCTTATTCAAATCAGCGATAGAATTATAAAGCCATTTGGTACCCAACTCATAATTTCTTTTCTTTGATGAATACCTAGTACATGCAAAAAAGAATCAATGCCAACGGCACGCGGTGTTCCCAAGCGGTCACCCATCCAAGTACTAACCGCGCCCAATGCTGCTTAACTTTGGTGATCGGACGAGAACCAGTGCTTTTAACATGGTATGGCTGTTGGCGACAATTTAATTAATAAATTGCTGTAAAATATTACTAGTCAGGGTAATGATCCAATGAAATGGAATACTTGATCAAATACTAGTACATGCAAAAAAGAATCAATGCCAACGGCACGCGGTGTTCCCAAGCGGTCACCCATCCAAGTACTAACCGCGCCCAATGCTGCTTAACTTTGGTGATCGGACGAGAACCAGTGCTTTCAACATGGTATGGCTGTTGGCGACAATTTAATTAATAAATTGCTGTAAAATATTACTAGTCAGGGTAATGATCCAATGAAATGGAATACTTGATCAAACACCATAATGGAACATCGGTGATAGCAAAATAAAATAATTTCTTAGGTATTTTAATCTCTGTTGTAAATAAGTTGTCAAATGATACTTTGTTGCTTCTACAAAAAGTTTTATTGAAATTAACACTTTGAGCGCCACGCTGATTTTTAACCCTTTCGCTTCGGCAGTCCAGTCCGCCGAAGTGTCGTCATCGTACGGAAGCACCTTTCGCCCTTTCGCTCGTACGCACAAGTCATCGCGCGGATGTCGGATATATCCGGCGCTCGAAGCGAAAGGGTTAAGGAAGTTCTCGCTAGGCCACGCGCGCCGCTTTGAAGCGCTGGTATTGTAGGGCGATGGCTGACGCGGCCTAAACGGAAAGTCCAGTGTCAGCCACCGATGGCTGACATGGCGCTGAAAGTGTTAATAATAGAGTTATAAAGCCTTTTGATACCGAAAATGTTGTTTCTATTCTCTAATAAACCGGACGTGCAAAAAGGAATCAGTGCCAACGGCACGCGGTGTTCCCAAGCGGTCACCCATCCAAGTACTAACCGCGCCCAATGCTGCTTAACTTTGGTGATCGGACGAGAACCAGTGCTTTCAACATGGTATGGCTGTTGGCGATGGTTTGATTAATAAATTGCAATAAAATATTATTAGTGAGAGCAATGATCCCATGAAATGGAATTAAGGGATCATCACAGTGTGACCCCCTGAAAAATAGCTGATTTTCGCGATTTTTTTTTTAATGGTTAGGATAGCTTAATCGGTCTGATTTTTCTTTACAAATCAAGGTACTAATGAAGAACACAAAATGATTTTTTTAAGTTGATTTATTTGTTTTTTAATATTGTTTTAGTATATCGAAGATTCCAGTTTAAAAAAACGGTTGCGTATAATGCTCAGGATTGCGGCCGCAAATTTGATCTGAAACAAAAATTTCGAAAATATTATTAATCCGTAGGAAAGCTGCTACACGGAAAGAAATTTCTATGAAAAATTACCGTGCTTGTCACTATAATGTAGGTGCGAACGACTGTTCCTTGCAAATTTTATTAAGAATGCCTATGAAAATTAATTTCTTATTTTTAATTTTTAAAATGTGTTTAAGAATTTATGTTAAACAGCACAGTAAAATCAGCATAACAAAGTAATTGTAAGATTCAATTATGGAATAATCAACTATCTGACCGTAATAAAGTCATATATTTACTTTAAAATTTGTAAAAGCTTACAATTAATTTTTACCGTGCTGTTTCAGTTAATTTTAGTGCCAAGCGGCCCGATCGCGCTTCTTCTGTTCCATGTACAAAAATGGTAGATTCTTGAAATAACAAATGAAAAGAGTGCTATTGCGTCGCTTGGAAATTTCTTATATGGAATCAAAAAAAGACCTGTGGGATAAAAAAGGTTAAATATCTCTTAAGTAATTAATTATATTACAATCTTTATATTCACCTATATGCAATTATCCGTACACAACTGTCTTTAAGTTGTATAAACGCATAGTCTGTTAAAATTAATATTTCGTTTATTCCTTAACAAATTTATTTTTTGTCAATTAAAATAGATGTGTAGTTTAATTTGAAATTTATTTTTTTGTACGAAACAAAATTGGCGTCGAGTATAACAAATTGTATAGTAAAGTATAAGAACTTTTATAGTAACAACACGGTAAAATTTCTTAGACGGTATACTTAATTTTGTCACGATAGCAGAGATAATTCTGTTCAATGATTGAACAAATTTTCTTTTTCCATAAAATAAAAAAATGAGGCTATAAACTGTACTTTTGATTTAGTTTGAAAGTTGCACTACGATTGCTGTGCTGCACAACAATTTTTCTATAAAGATCCTCATAAGAATTAAGATTTTTTTCTTTCCGTGTATCGGCCTATGGAGGCTTTTTTTTTAATTTGACAAAATGGCGGTGGTTTAAACAACAAGTGTTGAATTTAGCCTATTTTTTCGACAGTTTTTCGTTAAAAAAAAGGAAGATTTAAAAAAATAAGCTTCCATAGGCCGATAAAGAATGACGTGAAGAATGTTATGTCAAAATTTCAAATGGATAGCTCGAAAACTCTTCCTCCGAGAGTGGGCCTTGTTTTGAAAAACACCATTCCGAGATAAACGCGTTTGAAGTTTTGAGTGAGGAATTTTCATATTGCTTCCAAATTTTACTCTTTTTCTTCGGTGCCTGCTTTACGAATAACGGCCTCGTAGATCGATTTTACAGCAATGTGCACCGTATTCAAAATTCCATAATATGGAGTATGTTGAATGTCGAAGTAAGATCCATTAGAGCGGTAAAATTTCTGATGCGATGAATGCCGATGCCTAACATTCGCATGACGAAACAGAAACGGCGGTTTATTTCATAGGCATTCTTTATCAGCGGACCAGAATTGATCTCGGCCGCATCAGAACACAAACACTCAACATAAATTTTAAATCCCAATCCTCGAATCCATTTTTTATAAAATTTAACGTCACTATTACAGTTTTTGCACTTGAGTAACTGTTGCAGAGCCCCGAAAACTAAGCAAAAATCTATCAAAACATAACTACAGTTACTCACATTAATTTTGGGACACCATGAGATTTCTACTTTGTTTCATTATAATTTAATTTTTAACAAAACGAACAAAGGACATAATGAAGTATTATATCATAGTATATGTCTAGTAAACAATAGTATAAAATTTATTTACATAATTTGCATTAGTCGTCAAATACAATATAAATAAAAGTCTATCCGATTTTCGCGTTACTTTAACATTCGGACGCTTTGGCAGTGTAGTACCTTTTTTAGTGTTTACACCAAATTTCCCCAGATTGGAACGCAATGTTTGTTTAAAAATACGGTCAACCGTTCGGATAATACTAGTACTACCTTATTTCATTAATTACTTTTCGATAATCGGAAAGTCAACGTGCACAATGCCGCGCAAAAATAATACCAGCTTTAATATACAGCAATTAGTGATTTTTCACAATGCGAAGGGCAAATCTTACAGGGAAATTGCCGGTATGTTCAATTTAAGTAAACGTACAGTCGAAAAAGTCCACACTCATTGCACCAATTTTAGCTAATGAACTGCTAAACGAGAGTGGGAAATATTAAAGTAACGCGAAAATTGGATAGACTATTATTTATATTGTACTATTTGACGACTATTGCAAATTATGTAAATAAAATTTATACTATTGTTTACTAGACATATACTATGATATAATACTTCATTATGTCCTTTGTTTTGTTAAAAATTAAATTATAATGAAACAAAGTCAAAATCTCACGGTGTCCGAATATTAAAGTGAGTAACTGACAATGTTTGATCGATTTTAACGTCAAACTCCGGACTCTTTTTTGCAATTTTCGCCGCCGAAGTACTTGCAAACGTTGTATCGGTCATTACGGAGTGTCGACTTGTTCCCTTGAACCCCGCGGACCTTTTCCTCTCATATCGTGCACCTGTGCTTCTCGAGCCTTTTCTATCCTGCGACGCAGGACTTTCAAGCATTTTCTTGTAGGTCTATCCATACTGAATATCGAAAACGAACTGACGTACTTAGCCTATTTATTTAGCGAAGTTAAAGACCTGAATCCCCGCAGGATAAAAGCGACACATGCAGGTAGGAACAGGACAAAAGGGATAACGGTTCAACGGCAGCCGCACACGGCAGATGTCCGGCTCCAATCCCTTTCTCTAAGAAATGCTGTAGTGACCGAAATAATTCGAATTTCGATTTGAAAATTTTAGAGAATTTTCATAACCGTGTATACTATTGGATAATGCAAAAAAATCGATTTTTTGAAAATTTTACACTGTGATGATCGCTTAATCAAAAACCACATCGGTGATAGCAAAATAAAATAGTTTCTTAAGTATTTTATTCTCTATTGTAAATAAGTTGTCAGGCAATACCTAGTTGCTTTTACAAAAAGTTTTATTGAAATTAATAATAGAGTTATAAAGCCTTTTGATACCCAAAATATGATTTCTATTCTCTGATGAATCGGACATGCAAAAAGGAATCAGTGCCAACGGCACGCGGTGTTCCCAAGCGGTCACCCATCCAAGTACTAACCGCGCCCAATGCTGCTTAACTTTGGTGATCGGACGAGAACCAGTGCTTTCAACATGGTATGGCTGTTGGCGATGGCTTCATTAATAAATTGCAGTAAAATAGTACTAGTGAGAGCAATGTTCCAATGAAATAGAATACTTGATCAAACACCATAATGGCACATCAGTGATAGCAAAATAAAATAGTTTCTTAAGTATTTTATTCTCTATTGTAAATAAGTTGTCAGACAATACCTTGTTGCTTTTACAAAAAGGTTTAGAGAAATTAATAATAGAGTTATAAAGCCTTTTGATACTCAAAATATGGTATCTATTCTCTTATGAATCGGATATGCAAAAAGGAATCCAGGTCGTTAGTAGCGTGAGCCGCTTGTGGATAGAATATTTTCGGATGATGGTCTTGCGTGAAGGTGTTTACTCGAAGGAGAGACTGATGGTACCCTTGGCTGTGGTGGAGGCATTAGAGGTGGCATATGTTGGTGGGCGGGTGGTTGACGCTTCGCGGATGCTCTAGTCTTCTGGTTAAGAGTTTTACCTGCTGCTTGTGCATATCATATCGAGGGGTTCACGTAGCTAGCGATGTTGTTAATTCTTGCCCCAGTGATGTCGAGTTTTATCGCAATGAATTGTTTGTTGAGGCTGTTGGCAAATTTATAGAAGGGGCACCCTTGTACGAAGCTGGGTGGCCTGTTTGGTTGGAATTAGCGTATCTTAGTGCTGCTTTGTCAGCATTGGTGGTTATTTTGTAGGCGTTGAGGCCATGGCCTTCAGCACACTTGACACACTTAAAGGACAGTTTACAGTTACTACTTGAGTGTTCAAATTTTTGACCGTTTTTACATTGGAAAACCGATTCCTTCTTGAGAAATTCCCAGCGTACATTTTGGAAGGCTAGGTTTCTAATTTTAAAAGCTTCGGGGAGTTTGCAGGCGCTGGAGATTTCCACTATATGAGCCCATAATTATGAAAGTGGTCTAAGTCAAGATTTGAAAAAGATGAGATTTTCAGTTATCACACATCATTTTATCTTGCAATACATTTCTTTCTTCATTAATTAAGACCAATAAAACTTCAACTTTCAATGTTGCAGAATGTAAAAATATTTTTTATTTTATTTAAAACAAATCCTTTAAATTTATCAAAAAAATATGACTTAGACCACTTTCAAAATTATGGGCACATATATACATGTTTGGAGTAATCAGTTTTATAATATTGCAACTTCGATATTTTCCTGAATTCTAGGTTACTGGAGTTGTGCTCTCTTAACTCTGTGAGAAGTTCCTTAGTTGTGATATTACCTTTTGGTGTGAGAGATTTTGGAGTAGAATTTTTAATAAAATATGTATAACAATGGGCGAGGTTGGTATTGAGGATATCTATGATTTGATTGTAGGCGGTGATGTTTTTAGCCAGGATGGTGGGTCGGCTGGTGTCGGTTTCGTTTATGGTAAAGTCGGTTTTGGTCACCTTTCCGTTAATTAGCATAGTGATTAAAGATGAGAATTTTGAGTTAGTGGCATAGATAGGAGGAGATCTTGGTTGTTTCTTACTTGATGCAATAACTGTGGTTTCCACTTTCTTAGTCGGTGCGTTGGTATTAGTATCTTCTGACAGCATATCAAAATTATTGATGTCAGTAATATCTTGATTGGATGCGGCCGGAGATACGGTAGAGGTGATGAATTTCTTGGGCAGTTGCCATTCTTCGTCGTCGAAAGTAGGTATGTCTGTAGTCGGTAAAATTGAATTAGAACAAACTTGTGCGCTGTTCATAGATGCACTTGATTCTGGGTGGACTTTGGATCTCCTGGAGTTGGTGTTGGGAGCAACAGAATAAGTTGCTTTATTCTATAGAAGCCCATCTTTCCAGGCTTGTTTATATAATTTATCTACCTCGAAGGAAGTTTGGCCACTCAAATTTCTCCCGCTACATCAGTAATGATAACATTTATAACCCGACTAACATCTCACGCATTGATAACTTTTTAATTAAAATTACCAGAAACTATTCCTCCACACACAAGCTTGAACTAATTGATAACCATCTAATAAACAATCCAGCCATTACTTGCGAACTACTCACCACTCAACATAACTTATCTGGATACCTCACACCTGAAGATTTTTTATCTTTCCAAAATTTAGGTATTATACAAAATGAAAACAATATTCTCCTCCTCTACCATTTGAAGTATAACAAAGCTAACAAAAGAATTAGATTTACCCGTTTGGATTGGATCAACAATAACAAAACATTTACATACAATTCCAATATTCCTAATTGCGATCTCCTCGACTTTTCACGTCTAGCCGAAGTCTAATATTTCTGGCGATACCATTTCGTTGCTGGCCACTAGGCGAGCCTGTACTACCTCACAACACCATTAATTCATAATTGCACCTTCTAAGGAATTAAAAATATTTTTCTTTTTCTTTTAATGTTATATGTGTGTTTACCACTGCTCTGTACATACTGTATATACCTAATTTTAATTTCAGTCCTTTATTGTTCTTAGTTTTGTTATTCAACCGATGTGGATAATTGTTGCTTTTTATACGTTTCGATCTATTGTTGCAGATCCTCTTCAGTAAGTGTATGTGTTGAGTTAGTGGTGAAATATAAATCGACGGATAATATAATTATCGAAATGAACAATGTAACATTGTGAGTATTGAAATTAAATATAATTTTCATTTTTTATGATGAAAACTGAAATTATAAGAAAAGAGCAAATGTAGTTGTAATTGTATGCGATGTAACCTCAAATATTATAAATTAGGTATGATATAATAAATGAAGTATTTACAACTTTGGGTTATTGCAATTACCAGTACTATTCACAATAGTTTATAAATTAAAACACTGTCAACAGCCATACCATGCTGAAAGCACTGGTTCTCGTCCGATCACCAAAGTTAAGCAGCATTGGGCGCGGTTAGTACTTGGATGGGTGACCGCTTGGGAACACCGCGTGCCGTTGGCACTTGATTCCTTTTTGCCCGTCCGATTTATTAGAGAATAGAAACAATATTTTCGGTATCAAAAGGCTTTATAACTCTATTATCAACACTTTGAGCGCCATGTCAGCCATCGGTGGCTGACACTGGACTTTCCGTTTAGGCCGCGTCAGCCATCACCCTACAATACCAGCGCTTCCAAGCGGCGCGCGTGGCCTAGCGAGAACTTCCTTAAAAATCAACGTGGCGCTCAAAGTGTTAATTTCAATAAAACTTTTTGTAGAAGCAACAAATTATTATTTGAGAACTTATTTACAATAGAGATTAAAATAACTAAGAAATTATTTTATTGTGCTATCACCGATGTGCCATTATGGTGTTTGATCAAGTATTCCATTTCATTGGATCATTACCCTCACTAGTAATATTTTACAGCAATTTATTAATTAAATTGTCGCCAACAGCCATACCATGTTGAAAGCACTGGTTCTCGTCCGATCACCAAAGTTAAGCAGCATTGGGCGCGGTTAGTACTTGGATGGGTGACCGCTTGGGAACACCGCGTGCCGTTGGCACTGATTCCTTTTTGCATGTCCGATTCATCAGAGAATAGAAACCATATTTTGAGTATCAAAAGGCTTTATAACTCTATTATTAATTTCAATAAAACTTTTTGTAGTAACAACAAGGTGTTGTCTGACAACTTATTTACAATAGAAAATAAAATACTTAAGAAATTATTTTATTTTGCTATCACTGATATGCCATTATGGTGTTTGATCAAGTATTCTATTTCATTGCATCATTCCTCTCACTAGTAATATTTTACTATAATTTACTAAACAAACCATCGCCAACAGCCATACCATGTTGAAAGCACTGGTTCTCGTCCAATCACCAAAGTTAAGCAGCATTGGGCGCGGTTAGTACTTGGATGGGTGACCGCTTGGGAACACCGCGTGCCGTTGGCACTGATTCCTTTTTGCATGTCCGATTCATCAGAGAATAGAAATCTTATTTTGGGTATCAAATGGCTTTATAACTCTATTACTAATTTTTAAAAAAATTTTTATGTAAAAGTAACTAAACATTCTTTAAAATCTTAGTCACAGTAGATATTAGAATGCAGCAGGAATTATTTCATTTTACTGTCATCATTATGTACAATAAAAATTTTCAATCAAATTTTGTATTTCATTTGTTCTTTGTAATCAACAGTCCTATTTTATTGCAATTTATTAATCAAACCTTCGCCAAGAGCCATACCATGTTGAAAGGCAGAACATTTACCTTAGAAATAACAACATAGAAAACATTGTCAAAAAACACATAAATATCCTTAAAATGCAGATATCACAAGACCACCAAATTAATCATACTTTATGTGCTTTTTCAAATGATAATAACGCTGAATGCCCAAATTCGGAACTTATTCCACCAAATTTCTTTACTTCTAAATACGAACTAACTAAAATTTTCAAAAAGTTAAACTATTATACATATTATACTATCTATGGTACTAGAACAATACAGAAAAATGATAAACTGTTAAAATAGCAGCCTTTTGTAAAAAAAGTTCTAATTTCGTCCAAAAATCGCAAGGAATTATTTAAATAAAAAAAGAATGGTAACAGATGCAGCCATAATTCTAATACCATAGATAGCCATGTTCACACAGATTAGGAATCCCTTTTCCTTTTTTTTCAGATAAACCACAGGACACTTTCCTTTAACACCAGCACGAGCCATTTTTTTCTCAACGTTCTGCAATCGACGCTCTACACACGCACATTTTTTTTGTATAGCCTCATAAAAATTTGTAATAAGACTTAAGGGTACAATGAAACAACTTGTCAAATTTCAAATAAACCCGTTCAACAGTTTCTTTATAAAAAATTCGCAAATATCACCTACTTTCTCGGTCCTACAAGGCGGAACCCCCCTTTAATAGTAGAAGTCATGTTAATCATAAAATTAAAATGCGTCCGCAGTGGATGGTATAGCGGAGAGAGCGACAGGAGCCCCAACGCGTCCAACGTTCCGCGGCGAGAAATTCAACGGCAACCGGCCGACAGCGCGGTTCCACCTTTCCACCCGATTCTCTCTCCCACGTAGACGGGAGAGAATGATGGCGCCGTGCGCGGTACTTCGCCAACTGTAAGTGCTCGATAGTGCCGCCAGATGGCTCCACACCGCAGGGCAGTGGTCCCTAGCCCTGGCAGAGAGGTATCCAACTACCCTTGTAGCCAGGAGCCTTTCTGAGAAGGAAGGGTTTCAAACCCGACCTCAACGATTTCAATAATTTTTGGATATGATGTAGTACTCGAAAAAATAAGAGATACGTATTTGTTTCTTATGTGCTGACATCCAGTTTAAAGCGATGAAAACCACCCCCCCCCCCCCCCCAGCCTAAAGTTTTTTCCGAAAATCGTTTTTTATCATATCTCGACTTCTAATTAATATTTTGTAATAAAACAACGTGGAAAATATTGGCATAAGAAGTTGAAGATATTAGGTGTGTTTATGACCCAAGGAGTTGCAACCCTTGTTTTATATTTGAAGAAAACTAGATCCTTAATGCTTTTTTTTCTTTATAAAAACTGGGGTCTGAACTGAAAAAAATAAAGAAAAGCATTTCCGTTTACTCTATCGTATATTTCAGTTGTCGTGTTTCAGGATTTTTTATGCAACCGCCCCCAAATACCGTAAACTACCCCTTAAAGTAATATAGCGCATATAAATGATGAAAAAAAAATTTTTCTCTAAAATTACTTATATTTAATCAATTAGTGAAATATAATAATGTTTTTATATTCTATTAGAGCTACTTTTTTATAACTATTGTTATAGCTGCTCATTATTACTATTATTTTGTGAATTGTAATATTTAAAATAAAATTTAAATCTTTATAGTTTTGTTGATAAAAAGTCATAGTGATAATAATAATAATATTAACACAATAACAATAATAATAATGATGATAATGAGCAGCTATAATAATAATTATAAAAAAGTAACTCTAATATAATAAAAACAATATTATATTTTACTAACATATTAAATATAAATAATTTTAGAGAAAAACAATTTTTTCATCATTTACATGCGCTGTATTACTTTAACGGGTAGTTTACGGTATTTAAGGGCGGTTACGTAAAAAATCCCTTCGTAAGAAAGGGTAAACTTCCCTTCAAAAATAATTTTTAATCAGTTCCATTTGAAAATATTAATAAATATCGAGTTATATTGAATAATTTACTTCTGGGGGTGCTTTTGTCACCCCTTTTATACTACCATATTGCAAAAAAATTATAAAATGATTGTTTTTGATATAAATTACATTCTGTTTCCACGTGTAATAAAACTCACGAAAAAAAAAATGTTTTTCATCATTTACATGCGATGTATTACTTTAAGGGGCAGTTTACGGTATTTGAAGGTGGTTGGGTAAGAAATTCTGAAAACACGACAGCTGAAATATTAGATAGATTAAACGAAAACGATTTTGTAGGCTACTCCTAGCGGTAGTGCGGTGCTAGGGCAACCCGTAGTAGAAGAGGAGCGAGCCCCATCTTTCCACCTAGATTTCAAAAATCAGTTTAATTATCTCTGCTCCTCTATGAGGAGCTATCAGAAATTAAGCTGATAAGAACAGATACTACACTTGATCTTAGCCATAGGCCGAGAAGCGATGCTTGTAAGTTATTTCAAACGTTTATTTGAGTATTTCGAACTGTTACTTTACACGTGGAAAAGTAGATTCAGTTTTGCGACTCGTAGCGGTGAAGCGATGTACCGCGCGATGACCCGTCGGTGGTAACCCTCCGTCGGTAACCGTATATCCATTGTTGGTCTACCCCCGAGCCGAGAGAATACAACCGATATACAGATCAGCGAGAAGGAGAAAGACAGATTTATTTTAGATTTATAAACAGTTTATTTTCGAGAGCGTACAATGAGAATACAGAATTGGATACAAACTGAGAACAACTGTAAATTATAATAATTGGAAAGACACTTGCGGTTGGCTCGAGGCGTCCGAGTGTCATGCGCAGTGTGTTATTTTTTATAATAGTGTAATTCTACATCGAGATATAGGTAAAGTTTGAAAAATAATATATATCCAGAAAAATTTGAAAAAACTGGATTTAACAATGTTTGAGGTTTTTGGTAGGGACAGGATATGAATATCTTTATATATTTACATATTTACATATATACAGTTACATGATTGTCTTAAGGAACTAGATAGTTATAAACTTAACTCTAATTTTACTAATGTAGCCACCAATAGGCTTGTTCGTTATATCTATTTGTAGTTTTATCACAGATGGGTAAGGCAGTTGAATATTTCTGTTCTACTTTATCGACTAGGCAGTTGATGTGACTGGGGTACGTTATACTTTTGTTAGTTATCCGTCTAGGTATGTGGTATATTGTTGGGATGTTATTTGAGTCTTGAACACAACCTTTACTGTCAAGGTATGTGAATGCTTCGGGTAGGATATAACCTGTTTTGCGTGTTTTTTCAAAATAAAAAGGAGAAAGATAATGGGCTCCAATGACGACATCTTCTGGTACCACGGGAACCTCTCTAGAGAGGCTGCAGAGAATTTACTAACAGATGGTAGGATACTATGATTCCTCCGATGCAATGATGGACCTTTTATCGACAGAACCTTGGACTTAAATTTCTTTGTTTATTTTATTTGGTTTTCATTACACATTTTTCAACTATTTTTTGTTAATTTATTTACTTTGTGTCATTCTATTTTACTGTTATTATGTTTTTAATAATTTTACAGGAGTATTGATGTTCTAATATGGTATATATGGGGCATTCCACGCCAAATCGGACAGTTTGAAATATTTTGTTTTCAGATTTCCTCAATTTTTTGATATTTTTTAGTACCTACCGAAAAACCCTTCCGGGTAAATTTTGAGATTTTTTTGATTGCCCGTTCAAAGGATATCAAATTTTCAAAAAAATCGCTTTTTTTCAGTTTTTTGCTGATAACTTTTTCAATAATGGTCCAAATTTATACTTTTTTTTTCAAAATTTTTGTTTTTTCATGTACTCTTTAGAAAAAAATATAAAAAAAATTTTTTACGTATTTTTGAATGAGATTTTTGAGTTTTATGTTTTAAATCTCATTTTCCAAACTGAGTGCATATTTTGATTTTCGTCAAAATTTTTTATAGCAAACTACTACTCATTCTACAACTTTCCAGGCCGGTCCGATTGTGGGACCTCCAAAGCTATTATTTTTTTTCGATTTTTGAAAAAATTTTTCTTTCTATTAATCATTATGAATATCAATTTCCGTTACTGTACATTATTTTTCTAATTATTTTTTAATAATTACTGCAATTTATAATGGTAAAAAGGTGTTTAAAATCAATCAATAGTCGTTAAATCAATTTATAATCAATAAAACAAAAATATTTATTTATTTTCGTAATTTTTTAAAAAATCTGATTGGGGTTAAATTTTCAATATTATTTTTTGTTATAAAGTATTTGTTATAAATTTGCCAAATATTGCCGTAAAATTTTCTCCTGAACAGAATTATTTAGATGCAAGGGAAAAATTAGATCTGAAATACAAAACAGCTATGACAATTGCAGGAACGCACAAAATTCATTCGATTGTTCCAATGGATAGCGGAAATGTACGAGTTAAAGATTATTCTAGTTCAAATGATGCCCACGTATGTAAAATTTTCAACAAATTACGATAATAAATAGATATTTTTGTTTTATTGATTATAAATTGATTTAACGACTATTGATTGATTTTAAACACCTTTTTACCATTATAAATTGTAGAAATTATTGAAAAATAATTAGAAAAATAATTTACAGTAACGAAAATTGATATTCATAAAGATTAATAGAAAGAAAAAATTTTTCAAAAATCGAAAAAAAAAATAATATAATAGCTTTAGAGGTCCCACGATCGGACCGGCTTGGAAAGTTGTGGAATGAGTAGTAGTTTGCTATAAACAATTTTTACGAAAATCAAAATATGCACTCACTTTGGAAAATAAAATTTTAAATTTTAAACTCAAATCTCATCCAAAAATACATTGAACATTTTTTTATATGTATTTTTTTTACAGAGTACATCAAAAAACAAAAATTTTGAAAAAAAAAGTTTCAATTTGGACCATTATTGAAAAAGTTATCAGAAAAAACTAAAAAAAAGCAATTTTTTTGAAAATTTGATATCTTTTGAACGGGTAACAAAAAAAATCTCAAAATTTACCAGGAAGGGTTTTTGTTAGGTACTAAAAAATATCAAAAAATTGAGAAAATGAAAAATCACAATTTTTCAAACCGTCCGATTTGGCGTGGAATGCCCCATATACATATTATATTTTATTTATTGCATATTTTATATATCGGTACGATTAAAGGGATAACAGCTCGAGCTATAAAATTATCACATCACCCATATAGAAAAGACAATATAAAAATCATTAAAAAAACTTTTTTATTAAAAAATTACCCAATTGAACTTTTAAACAGAATTATATCCAATAGAATCAACGGTATTTATAATAACAACAGCGACTTTAATTCCAACAATATTAACAAGAATATTAACGATAATACATAGTGCGTTCTACCATATGTCAGATATTTATCCGAAAATCTTAAATCGAAATTGAAAAAATTCAATATTACTTGTCTTTTCAAAACGATTTCACTTTATCAAACTTTTTAGATAACGGTAAAGATAAATTGGAAACAAATTTAAACAAAAACATCATGTATCGAATATCTTGTAAGAATTGTAACAAAATATACATCCGAGAAACTAGAACATATGCAAAAACGCGATTCTACCATCATAATTACGATATCACAAAAAACAAAACTAGTACAGGATTGTCCAAACACGCGATACAATACAATCACAAATTTGATTTTGATAATTTAAAAATTTTTAATTCAGAAATCGATACATGCAAAAGAAAAATAATGGAAGCTATGTATATTAAAGAAAATGATAATGATATTAATATTCAAATTGACTGTTATGACTTACACTACTACTACAATCTAATTTTAGAAAAATAAAACAATATAAAAAAATAATTTTAATTATTAACAATTAATTGCACAATTCTTGACTTACCATTTATTTAACCCATTAAAACCTGAAAGGCCACTCGACAGACCACTACTTTTGAGCTTACTGTACGGATACAATTCGATTAAAAAAAAAGCAAAACATGGAATTTATAGTTTTTTTAATGCTCTTTCAGATGGTGTCGTTGAAAATTTGAAAAAAGTATTTTTGAGTACTCTAAAATAGAGTTGAATGATAAAAAACGTTGAAAAAATAAAAAAAATGTTTTCTTTAATTGAATTTTTCGACAACTTGCCGTTATGGAATTATCTTGAAACCAGTGTGGATGGGGGACGCGATGTCTGAACTTTAAAAATATGTATTGACAAATGTTTTTCCCTCACCTGGGTGATCCAAAATGGCGTCCAAAGTGAAAAATTGTACTCAATATCTGCCGGACGCTTTAACTAATAAACTATTAATTTTTCGAAAAAAATATTAAGAATAAAAAGTGTTCAGAATTTGTCAGGGAATGACCCAGAATTTTTTCAGATTTTTTGACGCATTTAAAAAAATGTTTTAACAAAATTTTTATAAATTTAACAAAATTCACAGAAAATTCTAAAAAAATTCTAAAGTGTTCCTCTGATAATTCTGAGTAAAAAAATCTGCCTATTTAGATTTTCTACTCAAAAACTATCAATTTTCAGAAAAAATTGACAAGTTTAAAAAAAGCTTACAATTGTCAAAGGAACACACTAGAAATTTTTTACAATTTTCTGTGTATTTTTTTTAATTTGTCTAAAAAATCTGAAAAAATTCTTGACAATATTCCTTGACAATATCTAAGCACTTTTTATTCTTAAAATTTTTTTCGAAAAATTAATAGTTTGTTAGTTAAAGCGTCCGACAGATATTGAGTACAATTTTTCACTTTGAACGCCATTTTGGATCACCCAGGTGAGGGAAAAACATTGGTCAATACATATTTTTAAAGTTCAGACATCGCGTCCCCCATCTACACTGGTTTCAAGATAATTCCATAACGGTAAGTTGTCGAAAAATTCAATTAAAGAAAAAATTTTTTTATTTTTTCAACGTTTTTTACCATTCAACTCCATTTTAGAGTACTCAAAAATTCTTTTTTTCAAATTTTCAACGACACCATCTGAAAGAGCATTAAAAAAACTATAAATTTCATGTATTGCTTTTTTTTAATCGAATTGTATTCGTACAGTAAGCTCAAAAGTAGTGGTCTGCAGAGTGGCCTTTCAGGCATTAATAGGTTAAATAAATGGTAAGTCAAGAATTGAAAAATTAATTGTTAATAGTTAGAATTATTTTTTTACATTGTTTTTTTGTTTAAAATTAGATTGTAGTAGTAGTGTAAGTCATAACAGTCAGTTTGAATATTAATATTATTATCATTTTCTTTAATATACGGGGCATTCCACGCCAAATCGGACGGTTTGAAAAATTTCTTTTTTAATTTTCTTAATTTTTTGGTATTTTTTTAGTACTCCTCAAAAGAGGCTTCCTGGTAAATTTTGAGATTTTTTTTATCACTGATTAAAAAAATATCGAATTAAAAAAAAAACCGCCCTTTTTTGGTTTTTTGCTCATAACTTTCCTAATAATGGTCGAAATTCAATTATTTTTCTTTCAAAATTTTCGTTTTTAGATGGCCTTTACAGAAAAAAATACAAAAAAATATTTAAAGTGTTTTTAATCGATATTTTTGAATTTTAAGTTTTCAATCGTGTTTTTATCTTATCTGTGTGTATCCTTCGATTTTTTTAAAAGTTATAAAAATTTTTTTCGCTATAAATTATTACGCTATAATTATTATCAGTACCGTTTTTGAAAAATTACAAATTTTTAAAAAAATTTATGAAAATTTTTAAATTAAAAATTTAAAATTTAAAAATCAGTATCGATTTAAAAAAAATTTTTAAATTTAAAATTAAAAATTTAAAAATCTATACTGATAATTAATAGCGAAAAAAAATTTTATAATTTTTAAAAATCGAAAAAAAATAGTAATTATGGAAGGCCTACTACCGGACCGGGCTTAAAAGTTGCTGGACGGATAGAAGTTTAAAACAGAAAATCTTCAAGAAAATCGAAGGATACACACAGTTTTAAAAACACGATTGAAAACTTAAAATTCAAAAATATCGATTAAAAACACTTTAAATATTTTTTTGTATTTTTTTCTGTAAAGGCCATCTAAAAACGAAAATTTTGAAAAAAAAATAATTGAATTTCGACCATTATTAGGAAAGTTATGAGCAAAAAACAAAAAAAAGGCGGTTTTTTTGAAAATTTGATATTTTTTTAACCAGTGATCAAAAAAATCTCAAAATTTACCAGGAAGCCTCTTTTGAGAGGTACTAAAAAATACCAAAAAATTAAGAAAATTAAAAAAAAAATTGTTCTAACCGTCCGACTTGGCGTGGAATGCCCCATACATAGCTTCTATTATTTTTCTTTTGTATGTATCGATTTCTGACTTAAAAATGTTTAAATTATCAAAATCAAATTTGTGATTGTATTGTATCGCGTGTTTGGACAATCCTGTACTAGTTTTGTTTTTTGTGATATCGTAATTATGATGGAAGAATCGCGTTTTTGCATATATCAAGAGACACGGTAGTGGCTCGAGACAAGTTCATGTATGAATTGGAAGCGAGCGCTAACGTGTATCTTTTCTCGAGCAAACTAGGTGCGGGCACATGAAAAATAGCCGAAGCACGTTGTGTATATACACAGCTTCAACCTACGTACACACTCAAACGAATTCGGTCCGCGACCTTAGTATGAATTCTCTGTATACATACACGACAGATCCACTCAAAAGAATTCTATCCGCATCAGTCATCTGTGTTTTGTTTTCCCGAGTATCCAAATGGCGAAAATTTACCTTACCGACGCACGTTATGTATTGTTTTATATTATCTTGAGATATAAAGTCGATAATAATAATAATATTTGCAAAAAGGAGACAAATCCCCCTAAAAAACACCTCTGGTGCAAGAAAGTCGAGACAAGTTCATGTATGAAAAGGGATCTCTGTACAAAAAGCATTTTGAAAATCTTCAGCCAGACAAAGTAGTTAAATCCGACAACAATAGACAAGTTCAAATTTTCTATTATATCCATATGAATTTTAAAAAACTTCGGCCAAATAACGTTGTGAAATTCGATGACATTAGACAAGCTCGTTTTTTCCATTATGTCAATACGAAGTAATTAGAAAATGAAAAGAATTTTTTCTGTTTACGTGATTAGAACCGGTAATGAACTTTTTGGGCCCCGAGCAATTCAGATGTTTGAGTATGATGTATAATTATTCATATTATTATTTAATCTGATCTTTACTAATTCATAATGCGGTAAAAATAAATTAAATTGTAAGATATTTATTGCTTATCGTTTGGGTTTGGGGCCCGACAAGTTCAATACCGGATCTAATCACGTAAACAGAAAAAATTCTTTTCATTTTCTAATTACTTCGTATTGACATAATGGAAAAAACGAGCTTGTCTAATGTCATCGAATTTCACAACTTTATTTGGCCGAAGTTTTTTAAAATTCATATGGATATAATAGAAAATTTGAACTTGTCTATTGTTGTCGGATTTAACTACTTTGTCTGGCTGAAGATTTTCAAAATGCTTTTTGTACAGAGATCCCTTTTCATACATGAACTTGTCTCGACTTTCTTGCACCAGAGGTGTTTTTTAGGGGGATTCTAGTTTCTCTGATGTATATTTTGTTACAATCCTCACAAGATATTTGATAAATGATGTTTTTGTTTAAATTTGTTTCCAATTTATCTTTACCGTTATCTAAAAAGTTTGATAAAGTGAAATCGTTTTGAAAAGACAAGTAATATTGAATTTTTTAAATTTCGATTTAAAATTTTCGGATAAATATCTGACATACGGTAGAACGCAGTATGTATTATCGGTAATACTGTTGTTAATATTGTTGGAGTTAACGCCGCTGTTTTTATTATAAATACCGTTCATTCTATTGGATATAATTCTGTTTAAAAGTTCAATTGGGTAATTATTTTGAAAAAAAGTTTTTTTAATGATTTTTATATTGTTTTTTCTATATGAATGATGTGATAAGTTTATAGCTCGATCTATTATCCCTTTAATCGTACCGATATATAAAATATGCAATAAATAAAATATATATACCATATTAGAACATTAATACACCTGTAAAATGATTAAAAACATAATAACAGTAAAATAGATTGACACAAAGCAAATAAATTAACAAAAAGTAGTTGAAAAATATGTAATGAAAACCAAATAAAAATAAACAAACAAGTAAACAGAACAATTTAAGTCCAAGGTTCTGCCGATAAAAATTCTCTGCAGCCTCTCTAGCACTTTGACTGCCACGCCAGTTTCTAAGAAAATCCCCGTCATGCCACGCCCTACGTTATACCGCGCGCACTTAAAAAAACAACAACGTTCTGTCCAGATTGCCCTAATCAACCGAAACTATGTATAAACTGTTTTAATTGTTTTTTAATTATTAACTGTTTTTTATTATAAATGATTTTTTAATAAACATTTATAACAATGATAATTTACATTCTAATAATTTACTTCGTATGTACTTAAATGATCGTCACCTGAATACGGGTGACGGTAAACTAAAAAATTATTATAAATAATTTTTTAATAAACATTTATAGCAATTCTAACAATTCTAATAATTTACTTCGTAAGCATTTAAATGACCGTCACCCGAATGGGGGTGACGCGGCCTAATCAGAATATTTACTGTCACCCAAGTACGGGTGACGCGGCAGTCAAAGTGCTAGAGAGGTTCTCGTGGTACCAGAAGATGTCGTCTTCGAAGCCCATTAAATTTCTTCTTCTCGCTGCACTGTATCGGTTGTGTTCTCTCGGCTCGGTGGAAGACCAACAATGGATATGCGGTTACCGACGGAGGGATACCACCGACGGGTCTTCGCGCGGTACATCGCTTCACCGCTACGAGTCGCAAAACTGAATCTACTTTTCCACGTGTAAAGTAACAGTTCGAAATACTCAAATAAACGTTTGAAATAACTTACAAGCATCGCTTCTCGGCCTATGGCTAAGATCAAATGTGTAGTATCTGTTCTTATCAGCTTAATTTCTGATAGCTCCTCATAGAGGAGCAGAGATAATTAAACTGATTTTTGAAATCTGGGTAGAAAGATTGGGGCTTGCTCCTCTTCTACTACGGGTTGCCCTAGCACCGCACTACCGCTAGGAGTAGCCTACACAAACAGATCGAACAAAATCAGGTTTCCTGCTCTCTCCTCCTTCAAGAAAAACAGAAGATTTGGAGTGTTTTATTCTTATTCATTTTTCTAAATTCTGTGACTTGTGTGCGGTGGAACGGCGGTGTGCGCGGCCGGATTGGATGCCTCTTCGCGTTTTGGGGAACTTCGAGGGACCTCACCGGTGAAAGGTAGATAACGTTAATACCCTCTCATAAGGAAGGGTTTCCAACCCGACCTGACCGATTTCAATAATTTTTGGATATGATATAGCACTCGAAAAAATAAGAGACACGTAATTTTTTTATGTACTGACATCCACTTTAAAGCGATAAAAACCATCTCCCCCTAAAGTTTTATTCGAAAATCGTTTTTTATCATATCTCTGCTTGTAATTAATATTTTTTAATAAGACAAAGTGGAAAATATTTGTCATAAGAAGTCGAAGATATTAGGTATGTTTATGACGCAAGGGGTTGCAACCCTTATTTTATATTTAAAGAAGCAAAGTACAATCTAGATTTTGTATGCTTTTCTTCTTCATAAAAACCAGGGTATGAATTGGCAAAAATAAAGAAAAGCTTTTCCGTTTACTCTATCGAATATTTCAATTGTCGTGTTTCAGGATTTCTTACGCAACCACCCCCGAATACCGTAAACTACCTCTTAAAGTAATACAGCGCATATAAATGATGAAAAAAATTTCTTTCTCTAAAATTACTTATATTTAATAACTTAGTAAAATATGTATAATATTGTTTTAATAATATATTAGAGTTACTTTTTTATAACTGTTATTATAGCTCTCATTATTATCATTATTATTATTATTATTATTATTATTACTATGACTTTTTATCGACAAAACTATAAATATTTAAATTTTATTTTAAATATTACAATTCACAAAATAATAATGATAATAATGAGCAGCTATAACAATAGTTATAAAAAAGTAGCTCTAATATAACATTTAAACATTATTATATTTCACTAACTTATTAAATATAAGCAATTTTAGAGAAAACATTTTTTTTCATCATTTATATGCGCTATATTACTTTAAGGGGTAGTTTACGGTATTCGGGGGTGGTTGTGTAAAAAATCCTGAAACACGACAACTGAAATTTTCGATAGAGTAAACAGAAATGCTTTTCTGTATTTTTTTCAGTTAATATCCTAGTTTTTCTAAAGAAAAAAAAGCATAAAAAGTCTAGTTTTGTTCAAATATAAATTAAGGGTTGCAACTCCTTGGGTCATAAACACACCTAATATCTTCAACTTCTTATGCCAATATTTTCCACTTTGTTTTATTAATAAATATTTAGTAGAAGCCGATATGTGATAAAAAAACGATTTTCGGATAAAACTTTTGGGGTGGTCTTCACCCTTTTAAAGCGGATTTCAGCACATAAAAAAAAATACGTGTCTCTTATTTTTTCGTGAACTACAACATATCCAAAAATTATTGAAATCGGTGAGATCGGGTTGAAAACCCTTCCTTGCAAGATGTAGTTTTTAAATTGTAAAAGAGTTAATGATTGTTTCTACAATATATTAAAATTTCTTAATGTGTGAACTTTTTTAAATTCATTACTTCATTATTTAGCTTGTTAACTATTCCAATTTCATCAAAGTCGTTGATTGATAAATTTTGAAGTCATCAAATTCTAAAAAGTTATAACATTTTTACAAAACAACCAAAATACCGATACCAACGATACCGATACCAACCAAGATTTGTAATGTTTGTATAAAGTCGTGAAATTCCTTCAAATTTGGCTCATAAACACACCTAATATCTTCGACTTCTTATGACAAATATTTTCCACTTTGTTTTATTACAAAATATTAATTAGAAGTCAAGATATGATAAAAAAAACGATTTTCGGATAAAACTTTAGGGGGGGGGGTAGTTTTCATCGCTTTAAAGTGGATGTCAGTACATAAAAAAAAAATACGTATCTCTTATTTTTTCGAGTACTATATCATATCCAAAATCGATGAGGTCGGGTTGGAAACCCTTTTTCCTCAGAGAGGCTCCTGGATGCCAAGGTAGTTGGATATCTCTCTTGTTACGTCCCCTGACGTAACTTATTTTAAAATGCCGCTAACTTTGAATTAAATTGAAAACTGGGATAGGTTTAATGAAATAAGTAAAATGTCTATTATTTTCCAGGCAAAAATATATGATTTTATTTAAACTATTGGTATTGAGAGTCGTCTGATGTAGTCTCTATAAAGTTCCAAAGGAGAGTGACTTAAATCTAAAGTTCAAAAAGCGAGATCCTCTAACCAATCCCCACTTCTGTGTTTTAGAAATAAAGGAATATATAAGCCCCTAAGATAAGGGTTCTTTGTAGAGCCTCAAAAGGGCTCAATGACTTCATCTGTTTATCGTCGTCTCATATTACAAGTGCTTGGTGACTGAGTATTGTATCTCGCTTATTTCAACTGCTCATATATTTTATTATCCTATAAATTAACTTTAGTTATTCTAAAAGAAACATTTTAAAAGTATTCCTGAGAATATATATATTCTCTTCAAACTATGTTACCTAGAATGTAGACTAAGATTTATAGTTATTCACTGTATATACATTTCGATTCTCATAAGTTCATAAACAGTCCTTTATATTATTCATTTTATGACTTCTCCCAACTTGAAAGTATTTTCAAAAGCAATATTTAATTTTCGTTATAACTGTTTACATAAACTTAGAGAATAACTTTTATTCTATGAGAAAGAAACGAGTTGCATATCATTTAAACCCATAACCTAATAAGTATGAATATATATTTATAAAGCTTATATCGTAATTCTTATTATTTATCAATTATTACAAAAGTAATAATTTGAATAAGATCATTTAGCGCCATAATTGACAGTTTGCGCCATCTACCTATGATAATCGCTACTAGGGACATAACACCTCCCCTCTTTAAGAAAATGCGACAGGTGAGTTTGACAGCATGTTTGACAGTCGCATTTTACTACGGTACATAAATCATGTACATAGTAGCGATTATTTTTGATATTTTATATATTTAGTTCTGATTAATAAATATTTGTAAACTAGTATTCATTATTTTCCAATACTTTTATCGTTATGATAAATATGCATGTTTTAGTTTATTTGCGTGTACAATTTTGAATCGAGATGGGGTCAATCTAATTTCTACGTTTTGATTCCCAAGGATTTTGTTTACTTTATATGGTCCTAAGTATCGTGGAGAAAACTTATTTTTGCGTGCATCATTCAGTAAGAATACTGTATCTTCTTCTTTAAAATTTTGAATGTTTACATCGCGATCATAATAATCTTTTGATTTATGTTTAGCTTGTTGTAAATGTTCGGCAGCAGTTAATTGTGTTTCAGTGAGTCGTTGGACTAAATCATTTAAATAATCAAAGTAAGTAGTGTGTCTATTCTCTCTAGTGAAACTAGAAGGAATGTTTGCTATTCTGCCAAATATCAATTCATGTGGTGTAAATCCGGTAGCCTCATGTACTGAAGTATTATAAGAAAACATTGCGTAACGAAGCCATTTATCCCAGTCCCTTTTCTTTGTTATAAAATGTTTTAGATATTCAACTAGTACTAGATGACTTCTTTCAAGAGAGCCATTTGTTTGAGGATGAAACGCTGTTGTTTTTAATTGCTTAATCTTGAATAGTCGAGCTAAAGTTTTCATAACTTCTCCAGTGAAATTCTTTGCTTGATCAGTCAAAACAGAATCCGGACAACCAAAACAACAGATGAAATTTTCGGCAAATGCTTCTGCAATTTTTTGAGCTGTTATTTCAGGTAAGGCTACTGCTATAGAATATTTTGTTAAATTATCTTGAATTGTTAAAATATATTTATTTTCAGATTGTGTAATTGGTAAAGGCCCTACTATATCAAGAGCTATTTTTTCAAATGCCATTTGTGGTGTATCCGTAATGATCATTGGTTGTTTAGTTTTATTACGCACTAACTTGTTCTTTTGACAATCTATGCATTGTTTCACATAATTTTGAATTTGTTCTTTCATACCATCCCAAAAATATCTTTGCCTAATTCTGTCATAGGTCTTTATCATTCCTTTGTGACCACCTATTGCAGATTCATGATTTTCTTTAATAATTTGACTCCGAACAGCTTCTATCGGTATTTCAGTTTGATCTAAACATATAATTACATGGTAATTTGCTGTAAAAGTTTTGGTTAGATGATTTTTAATTGGGGCCCAGGGTAACTTGTCTAAACCATCACCTACTCTAGATAGTCTTATTGACTTTACTCCAAAATAATCTAACGTTTCCTTGAGATTACTTAATCCTAATAGTACATTTTCTAATTCTGTCTTATCATACCACCTGCTTTTAATAATGACAGTGAACACATGAAATAGCCCTGCTTTTAAAATTATTACATCTCCTATTGCGGGAGTTTTTTTCGGAAAATCTTCAATTTTAATAATTTGTTTTTCTATTAAAAGTTTCCCTATTTTTGTGGTAAATTTGAAATCTGCAGAGGAAAAGTGAACTATGTTGTCTTTTCTCATCAATAATCCATCCTTTGTTTCTGAAAATACATCAACCACTTTTGTTAATTTTATTTTCTTTGTAGGATTATAATCATTTTCACCAGACATTTCTGTAGACAATGATTCTGTAGCATATTCGCATGTGGACAGTTCATCAGCCATGAGAAAACTTTCGTCTTCATATTCATCCGAAAATTTGGCCATATTTTCTTCAGAACTTTTATGAGATGTTGAGGAAGGACTTAAGGTATTACATGTGTTTACTAATATCCGACCTCTATGACTAATTGCGCTAGGTACTTGGAGGTTAGTAGGGGGCATTTCTCTAAATTCGTCATGGACTACATTCCTATCAACTTCATTATCCCCAATACTATCTAACCATTCGCTTAACTTTGCTGTGATTAAGGCACCCTCACACAACTCCTGTTCCATTAGAGACGTCTCTCTTTCATCACTTGATTTCTCGTTGATCGCTATTAGGACATCACCAGTCCACGATACTTTCGGATGTGGTACCACATACAACACAATTTTGGTCTCATTGCTCTTTGTTGCAATCCCATGCTCCTCAGCAATACTGTACTGGAAGGGAGGTACTTTTCTCGTTTGATACTTGTTCTTTCCCTTGTCAATCAATAAGATTGAGGTGTCGACTGCATTTAAAGTAACAATAGACCCGTGATCTTCACCCTGAACAATTCCAGAAAGACTCCGTTTCCTAGCTTCTTGATTGGACGATATCTCATTGGGTTTAGCTCCAAAACTATCTAAACCACTCGATATCGCTGTGCGTTCTATGGAAATACTCCCTTCAAGTCCTCTCAAGTTCTCTTGATTGGACGATATCTCATTGGGTTTAGCTCCAAAACTATCTAAACCACTCGATATCGCTGTGCGTTCTATGGGAATATTCCCTTCAAGTCCTCTCAAGTTCCCAGGTGGTAGTCCACTGATTATTCCGTGAAGATCCTTTCCAACACTTGGTGGAAAATTCCATAAACTTTGACCTTTATCTTGGGCAATCAGGGAAGAATTCTTTCTCTTGGCTTCTCGGTTGGATGATGTCTCATTGGACTTAGCTTCAAAACTTCCTAAGCCACTAGAAGACATCGCAGTGCGTTCAATGGGATCGTTCCCTTCAAATCCGTTCGAGTTGCCATTTGAAATCCCCCTGACCATCCCTTGATGGTCACTTCCATCACTAGATGGACAATTCACTCGATGATAACTCTTTTCACAGTTTTGTGGAGGGTGTACCTTGTTATCATCCTTATAATAAATTCCCTTTGTAAACCAAACATGTGCTATTTCCTGATTGTTGCAATCTATGGGATTCCTTGACAAGGCATCAGCATTAGCATTTAAACGACCAGCTTTGTATATTACTTCATATTCAAATTCCCTAAGTTTAAGTATCCAACGCATTAGTCGAGATGTAGGATCTTTGATTTTATGAGCCCATACTAAAGGTCTGTGGTCTGTAACTAACTGAAATTTCTTTCCATACAAGTATGCTCTGAAGTGCTTTACTGCAAAAACTATTGCATATAACTCCTTTTCGATTACAGAATAATTAATTTCCGCTCCTTTCAGTAATTTAGAGGCGTATGCTATTGGTAAGTCCTTCCCAATCTCCCCCTGGCTGAGAACTGCACCCAAAGCGTAATAAGAGGCATCAGTTGTTACTATAAATTTTTCCGTAAACTTTGGAAATTGAAGAATTGGTTCTTTACATAATAGAAGTCGCAAATCCTCGAAAGCCTTCTGTTGCTCATTTCCCCAAATGAATGGTTTCCCTTTTTTGAGAAGGTCAGTTAATGGTCTCGACAATTTCGCAAAATCAGGGATAAATCGACGGTAGTATCCCATTAATCCTAAAAATTGTTTAATATTTTTAGCAGATTTTGGTGTAGGATATTTTTCTACGGCTACCAGTTTCTGTGGATCGGGTCGTACCCCATTCTGTTCTATTACATGTCCTAAGTAGACTACATCCTTTTGTAAAAATTTACATTTATCTGGTTGTAGAGTGAGTTTAGAATTTTGTAATCTGTTTAATAATTTTGTCAATTTGAGTTCATGTTCATGAAGCGACGAAGCATAAATAACTATATCGTCTAAATAAACAAATAACTCATCCCCTTGAAGCCCTGAAAGTACTTGATCCATAACCCTCTGGAAGGTAGCAGGTGAATTTTTTAGTCCGAATGGCATTCTTTTAAATTGGTAATGGCCATTAGGAGTAGAAAATGCCGTTTTAATTTTATCTGCATCCTCCATTGGAATCTGATGGAACCCTGATGCCAAATCAAAGACAGAGAAATATTTGGCACCTCCTAACTGATCCAAAATATCAAGAATGTTTGGTAGAGGATAAGCATCTCCAACAGTTTTTTCATTTAGGTTTCTAAAATCTATAACCATCCTCCACCGTTTATTTCCTGCCGAATCGGGTTTTTTTGGGACTATCCAAACAGGTGAATTATAAGGAGAAGTTGATGGTTCTATAATTCCACCAGCTAGCAATTCTTTTATTTGTTTTTGGATTTCCTCTTTGTGTACAACAGGATAACGATATTGTTTCGTATTTATTGGGATATCATCTTTTGTCGGTATTCTATGTTTCACAACATCTGTACCTATCAGTTTATCTCCCGGTAAGAAAAATTGATACGGAAATTTTTTAACTATTTTAACTATACTTTCTTTTTCCTCTTTAGATAAATTGTCTAGATGTAATAATCCTAAAAGCTGTTCCACTCTTTTCTCCAATTCATCATTATTACCTCTTTTATCGGATGCACAATTCTTTATTTTTCCTCTCACCTCTTCAACTTCTTCTAAATGCAGTACAGGTATTGAAATATTTACTTCATTGTCATTTGTATTTATAGCAAAAATATATCCGAATCCATTTTCATTTCTTACTAAGGCTTCTCCTGCATAGATATTTTTTCCTAAATCTAGTTTTGGTAAATAACCCTCTTTTAAATTTAAATTTAATATTCTCACAGGAATTTTCGTTCTCTGCCTTCCAGGTAATTTTATTTCATGAAGAATTTCTAAAGGAATTTCGATTGTACCCTTTTTAATACTTAAAATGTTGTTTTCAAAAGATAGAACTGCATATTCATTGTTTAAAAATTCAGTACCAAGTATTCCGTCTTGAGAGAGTGGAAAATTGTTATCTACGACTTGGAATTTGCATGAAAATGAATCAAAATTAATTTCCACTTCTCCAAGTGTCATTACTTTACCTGGTATTATTCCACATAATTTATATAACCTGTCACAATTAACTTTAACGTTTGGTAATAATTTTCCTTGTTTAATCAAATTTAATTCGGCTCCTGAATCTATTAATAGTCATGCCCTCATATTTCGCAATTGTTCGCTCGTTAATACAACAGTAGGTGATTTAGTTAATGTTGATTCTGTTAAATTAATATTAGCAGTAGATATATGTTTGGAATTTTCTTCAATAGTTTCTTTGCCATTAAATTTGTGAAACTTATTTCCTCGTGAGTTATTGTTATAATAATTTGGTTTATAGTTATTCTGATTTGATGAACGCGAGTTATTTAGACAAGACCTACTAAAATGACCTTGTTTACCGCAATTATAGCAAGTTACAGAATTGGTTTGCAATCTCTTTACATCCTTTTTACCTGTATATGTACGCACTCTCGCTTCTCTCTTTACATCATATTTATTGAAATTATTTCTATGCATAGAAGTTGTGACAGTTGAATCATTTCTATTGTAGTTACTCTCCTTATTTTTCCTTCGAAATGGTTCCATTATTTTATTTCGCTCTTCCATTTCTTTTTCAAGGGTTAAAGCTATTGCTATTGCTTCACGTAAAGTGTTAGGCTTTTGACTTGCTACACGAATTTCTAATTGTCCCCTAATTCCTTTTATAAAATTATCTCTTCCCGACACTTCAGCTGACTTGTACAAAGTAATGGCTTCTTCTGCTGTATAATTTTCTTTTATTGTTTCTAAAGTACCTTGAAGAATTGTATTGACTTTAGTTGCATAATCTACAATTTGTTCATTTGAATGTTGAACAATTCCATGCAACTTACTTTGCCATTGAGATAAAGTTCTTGTTGGAGCAAAAGCTTTCTTTAGATTATCAAATATATCAGTTAATTCTAAATCCTTTTTATTAGTTAAATATAAATCTGCTTTTCCAGTGATTCGAGTTTTAATTAGTTGAACTAAATATGGCTTTGCTGAAGGTTTAATTAAGGAGAGAGCACTTTCACAACTTTCTATGAAGGATCTAATCGAAATATTACTTCCATCAAACTTAGGAATTAAATTTGTTGCTTCTTTTGGTCCTATATAACATTCATTATCTACAAAATCTTTAGAATTATTAATCATTTGTCGAGAGGGAGCTATAGCACAATCGCTAATATTATCCCTAGAATCTACAGATCCGCTTCTCGTAGAGCTTAACGATTCATCGGTATTATTTTCATTTAAAGGAAGTACTGCAACTTCCCAAGGACCACCAAAATATTTTTCTAATAACTTTGATGGGAGCATGATTTCAATTAGAACTTAACTACTCTTAAAAGTATGTAAATATATATATTTATATTAAATTTACCTAAGATTTTAATTAATACGACTCTCAATCAAATGTAAAAAAGAAAAATAATATAAAGAAGAAAAATTACTGTCAAGTATTTAAAGATAATTATAAACTCATTAATTTCTTACTCAAATTATAAATTAATTAATATGTAAATATATTCGTTTTATAAATAAGAAAAGCAAACAACAACTATTTCGAAAGATAAAATTGTAGTTTAATTAAAGGAAAAATTTAAATGAAAACTTTTCTGACAGCAATTTTATTAATCCTGTTATTGTTTAGCCTGGTTGTGTCTACGGCCACTTATTTCTATTGACTCGAAAGACATCAGCATTTGCTGCTTACGGAATGAGGAAAACCGTAGAAAACCTCAAACAATGTCTTAATATCAGGATTAATTCTTAATAATATAAAATATATTTAAATAATCTTACAGATAATGCGTTTCCTTACGTTAAAGATGTCCTTATAGATAACTTAATCGTTGTCCTTTAAATTGTTCTGTTTAATATTAAAATTCACAATTTCACAACTAAAACCTTTTCTTTCTTTTTATTTAACACTTTCACAATTCAAATTAACTCCACTAGTCACTTGAACACCTTCCTTTTTGTTCCAGGGATTCGTGAACCGCTGTTGGTGATGATTTTTCTGGTGGTGTCAATCCTGATGTCATCGATTGCGAAACTGCAGTCCTTGGCGTTGTAGTCCTGATGAATCCTTGAATCCTTGAATCCTTAAATCCTTTGTATCCTTGTAATCCTTTGTATCCTTTGAATCCTTTGCATCCTTTGTATCCTTTGTATCCTTTGTATCCTTTGTATCCCACCGCTGTCACCAATTTTGTTACGTCCCCTGACGTAACTTATTTTAAAATGCCGCTAACTTTGAATTAAATTGAAAACTGGGATAGGTTTAATGAAATAAGTAAAATGTCTATTATTTTCCAGGCAAAAATATATGATTTTATTTAAACTATTGGTATTGAGAGTCGTCTGATGTAGTCTCTATAAAGTTCCAAAGGAGAGTGACTTAAATCTAAAGTTCAAAAAGCGAGATCCTCTAACCAATCCCCACTTCTGTGTTTTAGAAATAAAGGAATATATAAGCCCCTAAGATAAGGGTTCTTTGTAGAGCCTCAAAAGGGCTCAATGACTTCATCTGTTTATCGTCGTCTCATATTACAAGTGCTTGGTGACTGAGTATTGTATCTCGCTTATTTCAACTGCTCATATATTTTATTATCCTATAAATTAACTTTAGTTATTCTAAAAGAAACATTTTAAAAGTATTCCTGAGAATATATATATTCTCTTCAAACTATGTTACCTAGAATGTAGACTAAGATTTATAGTTATTCACTGTATATACATTTCGATTCTCATAAGTTCATAAACAGTCCTTTATATTATTCATTTTATGACTTCTCCCAACTTGAAAGTATTTTCAAAAGCAATATTTAATTTTCGTTATAACTGTTTACATAAACTTAGAGAATAACTTTTATTCTATGAGAAAGAAACGAGTTGCATATCATTTAAACCCATAACCTAATAAGTATGAATATATATTTATAAAGCTTATATCGTAATTCTTATTATTTATCAATTATTACAAAAGTAATAATTTGAATAAGATCATTTAGCGCCATAATTGACAGTTTGCGCCATCTACCTATGATAATCGCTACTAGGGACATAACACTCTGCCAGGGCTAGGGACCACTGCCCTGCGGTGTGGAGCCATCTGGCGGCACTTTCGACCAACTACAGTTGGCGAAATACCGCGCACGGCGCCATCATTCTCTCTCTCGTCTAGGTGGGAGAGAGAATCGGGTGGAAAGGTGGAACCGCGCTGTCGGCCGGTTGCCGTTAAGCCCGTTGAGTTCCTCGCCGCAGAACGCTGGACGCGTTGCGGCTTCTGTCGCTCTCTCCGCTGTACCATCCACTGCGGACGCATTTTAATTTTATGATTAAATTTTATGACTTCTACTATTATTTATTTATTCTTCTATAACGCTCCAGACTTTTATTTCTTTTGTTTTTCTTGTTATCTAACTAAATATATATACCGAGAAGCGACCCCTCTTTGATGTATGTATTTGTCTATGCTCCCAGGGGGTTAATTTATATAATTTATTTTTATTATTAACTATCTATTATTACTTTATCGTCTGTTTTAATTTTTTTGCTTGCGTTTTAACTTATTTATTTATCTATTTATCTATTACTTTTGCATATGTCTTAACTCTATTCTTGCGTCCGTCTTAATTTATTTTTCCTTCGTTTTAATATATTTTTTTATCGTGCGTTTTTCTCCTCGTTTGTGTTTAATTATTTCTTTCTCTTTTATCATTTTTTGACTGGGCCCTACTGCCCTTAACATTTACTTTTATATATTGACTTGTCACCGGGCCATTTACACCCGGTATCCATTTTACAATTAAGGTAGGTATCTAGTCTAGAGAGTGAAAAACAAGCTTATTTTCAAAAACGTTTTTCTCAGCTTCTTTATTGGATATTATAATTACAAAATTTTCTAGGACATAATGCTATCCTTATACATGGGGAAAAAATGGTTTACATCGTCCAGCGTTTTTTTTTCCAATTATCAGAAGGCGCCAAAGTCGAGTCCTCAATAAAAAGGTGTTCCCATGGCGGACAAACAATCTTCGGATTGGAACGTTTGAAACAAAAATAGGAAAAAACTTTTTAAAGAGGAAGGTTCGCCACATGGTAATTCACCATCGTTTGCCAAAAATTGATAATAGAAAAAAATGGCGGCTATTTGAAAAACACTGTACGAAAATCGACATATTTTTGCACCGTTTACGTCCTGTAAATTTTTATATTATAAATTTTTTTCCAAAAATCTGGTGAATTACCATACAAAACACCTTAGTAAAGAATCGTACAAAGTTTCATCAAAATCGATGTAGTGGTTGCGGAGATTGTTTATCCGCCATGGGAACACCTTTTTATTGAGGACTCGATTTTGGCGCCTTCTGGAAATTGAAAAAAAAAAAACGCTGGACGATGTAAACCATTTTTTTTCCATTCGATAAGGGTAGCATTATGTCCTCGAAAATGTTGTAATTGTAATATCTAATAAAGAAGCTGAGAAAAACGTTTTCGAAAATAACCTTGTTTTTTCGCTTTCTAGACTAGTCACCTACCTTAAGCTTTACACATTCCTGCCCCCCCCCCCCCCCCCCCCGGAACGATTAGTCATAAGTACCGTTTGGACTGGTGGAGGTGGAGGTTCTGAGTCCCCCCCACCCCCCCCTCAAACGGTGTTTCCTTCAGATACCCTTTATATGCCTCTATTGAACCATATATTATAGTGGGTTTATTTTCAAATTTATATTTCTTTTCAATCTATATCTTTCTCAATTATTCTTCAAACTTTTCTGACCCTAATTTTCTCCTAAAATTAACCATTATGTCGTTCGTGGTTTTCTACCCGTTTGACGATGAGTTTAAATGTGATACGTGCATTTCGGCCACCAATCCGCGAAGGGGTCGATTTGCACGGAGGGAGGACCTCGCCAAACACGCTAAATTGAAGCACGGCACCACCGTAACTTTTAAATGTTCATTGTGCGACTTCAGTCCCGTCACAAATCACTATGCGACGCAGCTGAGGACGCACTTTCACAAGGTACACGGCGAAGGTGCTCCCTCCATTCGGGAGCGTGTCCCACAGCCCCCTCCCTCCACCTTATTGACTAAGGATACAAGCGTAGAGGCTCGCCCCATAGACAATGCCCCACCCTCTACGAAGGGCTCGGTTAATAATATTAGGTTAAGCGTCTCGAATTTCGATAGACCCGGTCCCTCTCATTTGCTAAATACTAGAAGTAACGGACCACTCCGGTCCTCGCTGGGTGCGGCGAAGTCCCCCCCCCCCCTAGCGGCCCCCCTCTAAACAATTGTTACTTAAATCAAAACCCGCGTCGGCGACTATGGCGGGCGTTAGGGCGGGGAGATCGAAATTAAAAACAATAAATTTATCAAACGAGAGTCCCGGGCCCTCCATAAGCAATTACTTAAAACCAATGGTTCCGCTCTTATTTTAAAAAGGAGCAAAAGAGGAGGATTTTTCAAATTCCGTGTAATCAAACCAATGTTAATCCTTTCCTTATGGCAGTCCGCCCCGCTGAAGTGACGCCACTGAACAAGTCACCCACGGAGAAAAGAAAATAGTAATCACAACTAACATATGTAGGTTTCTTTTACTATGTTTCATATTACACGAGCACTCCGAATGCCAGATTGTAGATTTTCCTATGTGAGTAAACTCGAGCACTCGCATAGTAAAATTTACAGAAGCTATATGAAAAAATTGTATAATGTACAACTTCTTCATGCTCCTAATGACGTGCCACATATCAACATATACGATGCCGCATAGTAAATTGTATAAATGCCATATGAAAGATGAAAACATTTGTATGAATTCCTTTCGTTGTAGTAGTATTTCTTCTATTTCGCATAGTAAAATCAACTTGTGAGAATTGTGATTAACATGTTTGACGTAATAAGATGTACATATGCACATTATTATCTCTACATTGATTATGACGAACGATGCTATATATGTTGTAAGGTTTATATCTGGCATAGTAATATTTGCTTTAAGCGGTTGTTATTTTTGTGCATTTTATGCAGTGAAAACCCTTTACCCACGTCGTTATTCCTTCCGTTATAATCTAGTATTTACTGCCTACAGTGAACAGAATTTTTCGAGTTGAAATAGCTAGCTTATTTGATGAAAATAAGAATATATTTTTTATTTATGTCAATTATTCGAATTAAATATATAATATGAATAATTGAAATAAATAAAATTATATTCTTATTTTCATCAAATAAGCTAAGTATTTCAAATTTAGAAATTGCCTTCCCTGTAGGCAGTAGAAATCAGGTTATTTTATTAAAAACACATTTTGCTACAGGATATAAATTTATTTTTATTGCGGATTTGTCATTTAACTACAGCATGTAACTGCAAAATATATAAATTATAAATATAATGTGTAAAGTATAAAGCCTACCATTTTTTGCCTATGAATAGCTTACCATTTGGCAAACGTGCCATAAACGTAACTTCTTCCACATATTTTATGGGAATTACTTCCCATTTATCGAATACTTCATTAACAATCTCAAATGCTTGATAGTGTTCATTAAAGCATGCATGTTCAATAATATTAACTATTAAGAAAATGGTGTGGCTTAGGTCTAGAAGTATTTTTCTTACAATTGAAAACTGAGGACCGTCGGCTGCAGATATCATAATAACTGCGTCCTCGTTATAAACAGACCCTTTATAATTAATCCATTTTGCACATTCAACTATTTGAGGAATACTTTTTGGTAGTAACAAAGAGTATTTGCAGTAATTAGACAAATCGATTGTTGCAATGTTTGTAGTTGGACCAATAACAAGTTGATCATCCGATATACTTTTTGTGAAAAACGTATTATGCAATTTTAATTGATGTTTTAATGCAAGAATGTAGGGTAAGTTAACCCTAGATACAGAAACACGCGCTGTAGTTTTTGATTCTTTATGCTTACTCTCATATCGCATTGACCAAATATGTACTAAAGGTCCAATAAGTTTCATGATCCTTGCATAATGTGTCAAATGGTGATGTTTAGGTTTCAAATTTGTAGAAAACGTACCTTTGTATAACTTTAAATGTTCTTGAATCATAGTATCTAAATACTGGTAGCTTAGTGGATGAAGGGCTTTCGACAAAACAATATTTAAGATTTCATTGAGAGTAGTATATACTCGCCACGCGTTATTACCTTCAGGAACTAAATCTCCTAGTAACATTCCAAAATACCGTACAAGGCGCAACGTTTCAGAAGCAGATAATTTTATGTCCGAATTTTTTAGATGTCTCGGTTCAAGTTGAACTGGTTTAATTCTCTCCTCATTTTGTCCAAATTTAAATGTAAGTAATCGATTGTTGAATGTTTGCTCATTTAAAATTTTACTTTCAAAAATAAAATAGTGCAAAATGTCGCCTAATTCATACTTGCACACTCCTTCAAGTAAGTCATGCATCAGATCTACGGCTAGATTATCAACCACATGAAAATTTGGAAGCTCGTTCCACACGCATTCCTCTTTAATTCCCCAACTATATTTTGGCGTACATGGTAAAGATTTAAGAGCATTTTTATACGTTTCTTTTATTCTTAAAAAATTAGGGTCCTCGCAGAAAATCGAATTACACTCGGTATTATTAAAACGACAAAACCGACAGTAATTTTTGGCAGAAAATGATTCCACAAAACCTAATATTCCATTTAAAGCTAGATTATCGCCAAGAATCAATCCCAGTGAGAAGTATATTTGTTTAGATTCTTCTGCAACCGTTACAGTTATTCCTTTTTGTCCTAAGAACTGCATTTCTTCTATTACAGATTTAAAAATTTTATTTCCAAATATCTTTCTGTCTAAACTGTTAAACAATAAAAAGAGAAATATATTATTTAATTTACTAGAAAATTCTGGGGGTAAAGATGGGAGACTTAAGTACAAAGCACCTAATTTTCCACCAGCAGAAGAATGGCTTCCTAAAACATTATTACTTTCGTAGTCATCAAAGTGGAGAAATACTGGAATGACGGTTTTACTTTCATAATTAGCACTTACTCTTTTCCAGTGTTCACTTTGAATGTAATTACTTATTTGCCCATTCGCCTGTGATAAAAATTTCGAGTACAATAGAGTTCGATGCAATACAGTAGGCATTTCGAAAAATCGTTTCAGAACCTTTCGCATCGGAATCAATTGCACGAACGCCTTTTGCGGCATTAAAGTTTGATGGGAAGAAACTTTTTGCGCACCTAATTCGGAACCTATTAATACACGATTTGGTAGTATTAAGTCTCCACTTTTCTCAAAAGCTTTCATTCTTAACCATTCGGTATCTAATTCTTTAAAAGGACTTTGCGCAGCAACAAACAATTGGTTAATTTCAGAAGTTGTAGCTACATCTACATTGGAATGATTTAGATGGTGAAATACTTCTTGCTTAAGAACATCTAGAATACTAGTATTTAGAAAATCTTGAAATTCTTCAACTAAATCTTGTACCGTTTTACGTGACATATCATTTCGGGCATATAATTTAGATGTGAAGCCATATGCACCTTCACGCAAAAGATATGAAAATGTTTGAACGTTTACAAATGTATTTAATTTCGATTCCTCCGAATTCAATATTTTACGGTAAGCTTCTACCCAATTTTGAAAGTTATCAGTACTTGGAAAATACTCTAGCGGCTTATTGTTTTGATTATTCGCATCATTAGTTTCACTTAGTCCATGGAAACTTTGATGTTGACTGTTTTCCTCCAAAATATTTTTTTGCGAATGGTGGATATCATTACTTTCTTCTCCCACATTAACATCTTCGAATTCGGTAGAATTCTTAACTTGTTCTGTTTTTTCTTCAGAAGTATTTCCAAAACAAGGTTGTGTCTCATTATTTTCTTCACGGTGTACGATGTTTTGGTATTTATTTAAACGCAAATGATTTTTGAAGGATCTTAAATTTTAAAAATGACGATTACAACTTAAACATTCGTAATGATTTGCGTTTTGATGGTTACTGCAATTTTGAAAATGTTTAGCATGACTAATGAAAACAGAATATGTCTTAAATAAAATATTGTTTTATAATGCATGCTACTAAACAAATACCAGCTTAATTGGCATTAGACGGATTTCGTAATTGAACTTTTTGCACTTCGCCAATTAAAGTTAAAGCCAGTTAAAGCGAAAATTATTTTAAAAGCAATATCCACTGCATGAAGTGGCGATAAAACTTTATATAATGTATGATCTACTAAAACATAACTTGCAGAAATCTCCTTTAGAGGTCCTACAATGACAGGACGAGGTTGAACGGTTGTTTTTCGGTTCAGCATCGTCCGATGAAGCCGGTCGATGCTTTCTTGGACATCATTTGGTGACTAGAAGGAAATAAACAGTTTTCATTAATATTTTACTGTATTGGGCATTTTACTTATTAAAAGCACTGGTACTTTGGTTAGGTTTCTTACCTGTACATGAAAAACAAAACCATTTTGTGCTTCTCCCGAATTGAAAACCCCTGGTCCTGGATTTGCGGGTTGACTACAATTATCTTGGAGTTTCCTCTTTCTTCCACTGGCACAACTTTTCGATAATAATGTTGGCAAGATGTATAACAAATATATATCTTGCTGATCTGTGAAAAGAAACATAAGGAGTTATCAATTTCTTGACATAAAAACTGCAGATTAAACACTTCAAGATTTTTATATTTGAAAAATGTGAAAAAAGAATAAATATGTTGTAAATTTAATTTTTTAAATATAGTATTAATACTGCACCTTGTGCAAGCTGCGGAATTTCTAACACTAATCGTTCGACTCCTCTATCTTTTGGTCTTCTTACGCCATTTAATAAATGAATTAAACACAGGCGTAAATGCGACCACTTATTAAATAAACACTCTTCTTTATTGGGATAAATTTTGTAAAAATCTTGTAGTAGCTGCAAAAGAATTGAATGAATATAAACTTGACAGATAGCGAAAATTATAAGATTATTATTTTAATAACCATATTGCAACACTTATGTTACGTCTAAAGTTGGGGTATCAAATGGTAATTCGAGAGCAACTCAAGACTTACTTTCCATTTTTGAATCGATAGGAAAATATCGATTCAGGGATAGGAAATTGTTGGAATCAAACGACTGGTTGGGGTTTGGAGATATATATACATATATATTTTCATGTTCCTTGAAAGGTAACGTTTGTACACGTTAGGATTCAAATGGTCTAGGATAATGTAATCTTCCCTGGGACCCAAGTGGTCCTTAGAATATGCCAAACTATGATAAATAAATTAACAAACCGGGGTTTCCTATCTGTTTACTCAGAAATGGAGATAGAAATAGAAATGGAGATAGAACCTGGAATAGAACTTAGAAATACAACTGGAAATACAACTGGAAGTAGAACTGAAAATAGAACTAAAAATAAGACTGGAAGTAGAACTGAGAATAGAACTGGAAATAGAAATGGAAATAGAAATAGGGAATGAACGAACTGGATACACCTATCTGTTCACTTTGAAATAGGAATAGGAATAGAATAGTAAGGGAACGAACTGGATACACCTATCCGTTCACTTAACAATAGGAATAGAAATAGAGATAAGAAATGAACGAACTGGATACACCTATCCGTTCACTTTGAAATAGGAATAAGAATAGAATAGTAAGGGAACGAACTGGATACACCTATCCGTTCACTTTTGGAATAGAAATGGAAGTAGAGATAGGAAATGAACGAACTGGATACACCTATCCATTCACTTAACAATAGGAATAGAAATAGAATAGTAAGGGAACGAACTGGATACACCTATCCGTTCACTTAACAATAGGAATAGAAATAGAGATAAGAAATGAACGAACTGGATACACCTATCCGTTCACTTTGAAATAGGAATAAGAATAGAATAGTAAGGGAACGAACTGGATACACCTATCCATTCACTTTTGGAATAGAAATGGAAGTAGAGATAGGAAATGAACGAACTGGATACACCTATCCGTTCACTTAACAATAGGAATAGAAATAGAATAGTAAGGGAACGAACTGGATACACCTATCCGTTCACTCAACAAAAGGGATAGAAATAGAGGTAGGAAATGAACGAACTGGATACACCTATCCGTTCACTTTTGGAATAGAAATGGAAGTAGAGATAGGAAATGAACGAACTGGATACACCTATCCGTTCACTCAACAAAAGGGATAGAAATAGAGGTAGGAAATGAACGAACTGGATACACCTATCCGTTCACTTTTGGAATAGAAATGGAAGTAGAGATAGGAAATGAACGAACTGGGTACGCCTATCCGTTCACCTTGGAAAATAGGAATAGAAATAGAATAATAAAAGGGACGAACTGGATACACCTATCCGTCCACTTTTAAGGAAATAGAAATAGAAGGAGAAGGAAGAGACAGAACGGGAAAGTGAGGTCGTAGCTGAAATAGTAATAGGATTAGTGATAGAAACAGTGAACTAGACAATAATTGAAATGGTAATTGGATTAATAGTTAAAAGGGAAATAGCAAGGAATAGTAGAAATGGGGTTTGAGTGAGAAATTCAAATTATAATTGATATAGAAATAATAGTCGAGATAGAAATTGTATTAATTTACGAATTAGCAGAACATCACTATTTCTTTGAAATCAGGAGCGCTGGGATGGTCTTGACCCAAACAGAAGAATCCCGGAGCGTAGCCCAGCGCCAGCTGGTTGGTGACGACCCGCGTAGATGGTGCGATGGAGGTTGTAAGAGAAGAAATAATACACTGCACTGTTTAATTTTCGAATACTAAACTACTATATTTCAACAAATTAAAATATAAAGAACCGAGGTCACTTTTACAAATCACTGAATCGAGGTATGTTTCTAACACCGAACGAATTAAACGAACGAGTCTGGATCAACTGATCGAGTGATCCTAAGACTCGTGATGGAGTCATCACGAATGATGCTAAGACTTCGCGAGCGATCTTAAGGAGATCGTAGGATCAACTGTCCTAAGACAGCTCCAAAAACCGACTGTCTTGAGAGTTAAAAACTAACTAACTGAGGATGAATGATTTTCGCTGCTCTCGATATTATTGAAAATAATAAGCCTAACCTACTCCTCTCCACAATCGCACATAGTTCTTTATTGGTCAAACTTAATCTTTTAGTTTTTTCATTGGACCTAGATTATGGGGTAGGGATTTTGCTTCTAACGGTGGAAGGGTTCTTTGGAATTCCCTTTGGTGGGGATTTTTGTAAACAGTACTGATAACTGTGGAATTTTGCCAAGTGCCAACTCGAATTTATGAGTTTAGGAAGTTTATGAAATTAAGAAGTTTCGGGTTTCTCGAGCGAGATTTTCTTGAGAAATTTTTGCATGCGCTGGTCACTTGGAATTTGCTTATCAAAAGAAAGAGAAAAAAAAGTATTCATTGTTCGTCTTCTTGGGTGCCCTTTGTTATGGCTTCTCGAAAGATTTCTGCAGAAGTCATCGGTACCCTTACTATAGATTATATTCGTCTTATCATTTGCAAACGAACTTTCATGCGAGATCTTGTCGAGAGTTACGTATACGTAACACTTACCAAAGTAAAACCTTCCGATAATTTCAAACAAGGAAATTTATCAAAATATTCCGTATAATTCGCAAATTGTTGCAGATTTTTGCTCCTTAATTCAAATGAAGCGTCCCATTTCTGTTTTATTTCTGCCCAAGGTTCTATATTTAATTCCTAGTACTTTATAGCATTAATTGCTATCTCTTGATTTTGAATCTCTGAAACAGTACATTTGCATTCTTGTAATTAAAAAGCAATACATGTATGTACATATCTCATTTAGTTCCACGTAGTCACAGAATTTCAGAAAACAGAACAAAATTCTCATATTTTTCAAACTATTAGAAGTAACTATGACAACAAAGTTCTCATAATTACTTGTAGTTTTCAATATATAAATAAATATCAACGTTCCCCTTTACCGTTTAATTCTTGATCCTTTTGCATCAAGGATGAAGCAATTTCATTCGATTTCACATGTTCTTTATGTTTTATTATCAAGTAATGAAAGTGATTGTATAGCTTTCCTTTGGGTGAACACCTTTGGAAAAAGGAGTTTGCCGAACTCGTGGAACGTAATAGGTGCCCTGTGTCTCCCTTTGCGGAAATAAGTCGACAATTTCTTATGCTAACTCCGTGAATCTTTTTTCATTAATTTTAACGTAACCTTCACTTGTTTTATTAATATTCTCTCGCTCTATTACTTTCTTCATAAGTGTATTTCGAGCCGAATCGGTTAAACCTTTGTAATGTTTATACAATAGCAAAATATCTTCGCCTTCTACACTTCCCGAGAGCCAATTTTTGAGGTTTGGACACTAGAATTAATAAATACTTTTGAAATTACAGATAACTTTGAAAAATATTAAAGATATGTAATATTTAACGGTTCTACAATTTAATACTTCTTAGTAACAACAATACTTTCAAAATATAGCACAAATTCTGGCACTGGCAGAAAAATAATTCTCGAAATAGTTGTTAATCCTTGTTTTACTTTACTTAATGATTCTAAAATTTGAGATAGGAAACAATTAAACATGTAAGTCATTCCCAAAAATCTTAACTCAAATATATTACTAAAGGAAAAGTATTATTAAAAGAATTACTTTTACTTTGCATGTGTTAACAATTTTAAAGGGTCATGCTCAGTCGGGATGTAGAAAAAAACGATAATTTTTAAGTGTTTTTCCTTCAAAATCATTTTTCAAAACACTTTTGTACATTTAAATGTCTATATTTTATTGTTGTATAATTTTTTAAATGTAGACATTTAAATGTACAAAAGGTTTTTGAAAAATTACTAATGGTTTTAAAGAAAAAACATTCTTAAAAATTATCGTTTTTTCTATTTCCTGACTGAGCATGACTCTTTAAGCATAATTTTTGTCTAAATATTGACTCGTTTTTTAACTTCTCATTTATCTACTTTTGTCATGTGCCATTTTTATAGTCATATATTCTATGGTTTTGAAAGTACGTTAGTTTTGTAAAAATGTAGAAAAAATAAATTAAGAAAAAGAAGAAATATGTATAACGAAAGATAGAAGAAATATAAATAATTATTTTCTCTGGTGCTGGTTTTATTAGTATCGTTTACATTTTTAGTATTTTCCCTTTGTGGCGAGTTACATGAATTGGTTTCAGTACCAGAAGTCGAATTTGTTCAAAATAATGTCTGAGGTTGCTTATTGGGAGAATATAGCTTTCTGGAAGAAATGTTCGGTATCTCAAAATATGCACTGCTCTTTGATACCAAATTTTCCTGAAACAGATTACTTGACGACGAAGAGGCAATTGGATCAAATAAACAATTACTCTGCGTTGTTTGCTCCAATGTCTCAGGACATGGTTGTGCAGCACAATTGTTATTTGAATTTTTATCTTCCAAAAAATCTATTAAACATTCGGCAAAAGGATCAGTGTTGTTTCTGTCCGTGTCCATGTCCATGATGAAAAAAGTCTTTTAGACAATGTATGGAAAAAAAGGAAAGGAAAATTAATGTTAAATTAGACATGCAGAAAAATGTGATGACATCTAAAAAATGTTTAAACTCTAATTATATAAACATTTTTCAGAATTATGTTTCGTCATAATTTTAAAAAATCAAAGAGGAGAAAAATTTATTACAATATCTTGCATATTAGGGGAAAGAGGGGTAGCCCCGGCCAGTGGGTACCCGCGGCCATTGCAAAAGTTTTTTTGTTTAAATTTTAATTTGTTTAAGTTTTTTTAAAATTAAAATATCTAAAGAGCCGTGGTAGGTGTTATAAATATGATAGACGTCAAATAGGTGTTAAAATGGATATAAATTAGTGGGAACTTCAAATGATTGGAATGGCCGCAGCTACCCACTGGCCGGGGCTACCCCCCTTTCCCCTATTTGGGAAATTATCCGCAATTTCACTCAGCATACTTTTGTGATAATATGTAGAGACAATTCGATAGACCTTTAGAAATTCTGAATTTGAATTAGAATATTAGTAAATAATTAAAACGTAAGGTAACAAAGAAGCCGTTTTCATAAAAGGTTATGGAACTAAGCACACGAAGTTATAATATAAGGAACTTAATATTTAATTTCTAATTATCTTAACGATACAAATAGCTTAAAAAACAACATTTCTGTCAAACAAGTACTATAAATTGTAGTACCTACCTGTACTAAGTTTTGATCCGCCTCTTGATTAAAAACTTTCGAAACTTATCGATTTACGACATTCGATGCACCTTGCACGACAGCAGCACGCGAAATGAAGATTTCGGAGATGTATGAAGAGAGAAACAATCGACTACTATAGAAGTGATCCTCACTACGCGACATAGTAATTTTCAACGCGCACGTAGTATATTTAGAGATTTCTTATAGTATACTTCGCCGAGCACATAATATATTCTGTTATTTCTCCGTATAACGTAACGGAAATTCTATTTTTAGAATATGCAGGCTTTTGTTCTTAAAATTAACCATTATTGTCATATACGGGAAAATATAATATCAACCAATCTAGGTAATTATATAGCTAATTATTAATATTGGCGACTTCATAAACAAGTAGCTTAATTCAAATTTAACCAGGAAGTATTAGTGTTACATAAATATTTAGTAACTATAAACTTGTGATAAATATATAACAGATGATACTACTATTTCCAGGTTAAACAAATGGAATTATTTTATTGGTAACATATCGTGGAGAAATGAAGTTTCAGAATTGAAGAAGACAGTTTTAGCTTTTTAATTATTTTGCGATTTATATTTTTTAATAATTGTTCAGTCATCTGGTACCAGATCAGTAACCTTTTTCGCGGTCGGAAATAGTACCTTTTACTACTTGAAATTGTAAATTCTGCTAGTATTATAATGCTAATTTATTCTCCTGCAAAAATAGTAATTTCTGTTGAGTGGAAATTACAAATGTTCTTCCTACCACAATATTTATTAATTCTGTTATTGGACGTAACATATTTTACCGTTTCAAAATGGCTATGACGGTAAAGACTTCAACATTTTGCAATACTACCATCAAAAATAGTAATTTGCGCTATGTATGATAGCCGAATGTCCTATTATCATGAGATGGTAGGTTTCGGCATAACTCATAGTTTTTCTCACTACGCGAAATAGTAATATAAGACTAATATTATAGATTCGTTTTCTTAGCGCTATTGAGAATAGTAAAGTTAACTAAGAAAAACGAAACAAAGTTTAACATGCATAGTACTTCATAAAATTGCTATTTTTTTTTTTCAATTTGTGCTGACTCTCATTTAATAAAACATTAATTTAATTTCAATTACAACAATACTTCGTAGTAAGTTGAGAATTTTACTAAACATGTAAGCAACCTTTACGATTTTCTTGTGTCTTTTTGTATTGCCCTACGTACTTGAGATATACGTTCTCCATTGGGATCGCATTCTTCCATAATAATTGAAAGTCTAGATGCATAAAGACTTGATTCATACTTTTAATTGTCAAAGTCTTTACGTTTTTATCGGCTTTCAAGCTGGATGTTCGATCAGGAGTCGGAGCATAAGCTTTAGATTTTGTAATATTGATATTTGTGGTAACTGTTGAAACACGTTGCTTGCAGTGAGCAACGGTCTCTCTTGAATTTTTCAACGACAAAAATATCGGAAATCTCAAGTTTTTGAACAAGAATATCGAAAAACTCAAGTTTTTGGCTCAAAAAAAAATAAAAAAAAAGAGTCTAATTTGGGCGCCAGTCGGTTTTGCTTAAAACGGACAAAACGACTCGACTAAATAAAACTTACTTGAACCCCTAGCTCCAGGTAGAGGGGCGTGTTCACACAACTTTTCCTTAACAATAAATGAATCCCAAAATAGCGAAAAACCCAACACCAAGAAAATCAAAGGCACGAGAGAGAAAAGAACAAAAAAACTAAAAAAAAATAAAATAAAAAAGATCGTCTTTAATAAAATTCTTTTAAAATAAAAATTATTACCAGAAAAAAACTTTCATTCTCTCTCTCTCTTTCTCTCTCGCTCGCGACACAAATAAAAATATTTACTAACGAAAAAATATGCGTGTTGTTCCCCATCACGCACCGTTTTTGGGGGATGGCCCCCCATCCACTTTTATCATTTTTTCATAATTTGGAGCGATGAAAAGGATCATTTTTGCCTTTACATTTCTTCTTAGCGGCTAGAGAGATGAAAAGTTCTAAAACCTGAACATTTATAGCAAGGAGGTGGATTTGGGGCGGGGGCTGGAAGATGGAGTAAGCAGAAAATAAGTGATGAAAATTGCGAAAAAACGCAAAAATTGATGATTTTTAATGATTTTTTAAAAATGTCTATTCTCTGATGAAATCAACATGCAAAAACGAATCAGTGCCAACTGCACGCGGTGTTCCCAAACGGTCACCCATCCAAGTATTAACCGCACCCAATGCTGCTTAATTTTGGTGATCGGATGAGTATCTTTTATATGTATATATATATTCATTTATTTAAACATGTTTTACTATCTACAGGTATACATGATAAAAATATAATATGTAAGTGTACTTAACAAAATTAACAGTGTGTATTGTCCCTACTTACATGGAAACCACCCGAACACACCGAATTCAATCATTGTATATGTTGTAGAGCATGAAAAAATAAAGTGCACGTATTTGTTTTTATCTGCTAAGAAACGCTTTTAAGGGGCACGTATAAAATGAATTCAAATTCGTGAATAAAAGCATTTTTGAAAAGCATTGAGTTGTTCTGTTTGTTCATTTGTGTTTAAAAATTAAAATCAATCCTCTAAATGTTATAAATTTATTATTAGTGTATTTTCAACATTTACAAATACAAGATAGTGCGATAAACTATAAAGAAATCCAGTTAACAGAATCAATTAAAAAAATATTGATAGATACAACAAACGATTTCAACGATATCGACTTGATTGTTGAAGAGACATTAGATTTCCAAGAAGAGTACAAAGATATTGATGCAAAAATAGTTGAAGATGAAAGATAGCACCGCTTTCCTCATCCTGTCGAAGTACCAACAAATCTCTGTACAGAAAATAATGAAGATTTAAGTTTTGATTTTAAAGAAAGAGCAGTGGAATTTTGGAGAAGTGGCAAAAAAACTTGAGCCTAGAAAGTGTAAAAAAACAGATTTCGAAAAGTAACATCTATTAGTCAATTGCAACGTTGGGCTCACACTATAAATAAAGTGATACATACAGGAAAAAAGGCTCGTCGAATAGTATCTAGAAAAGTGAATAAATGTATTACTAGGAAAACCTTGGAGAGTGCGTCAGAACTTGAAACTAAAGCAAAGGAATTTGTAGCCGATATGAAATAAGGTATACCTGCAATTGCAGCTCAAAATTTATATAATTCAGATCAAAGTGGATTTGAATTAGAAATGCACTCTGGAAGAACACTGTCACAGAGTATATGAAAAAAGGTATACTTGCAATTGCAGCTCAAAATTTATATAATTCAGATCAAAGTGGATTTGAATTAGAAATGCACTCTAGAAGAACATTAGCTGTTGAAGGAGAAAAGCAAGTGTAGTGTTTGGTACAGTCAGTTTCATCGGCAACACACAGTTATACCATATAACCACTTATATCAGCAACGGGGCAACTCTTATCACCTCTTTTTTTCCAACTGGTAAATTTGGCCCTATTGTAGGAGCAACTTTATTTAAAGCAGATAACGTACACGTGGAAGCATCTAAATCTGAAAAAGTAACCACAAGTAACTATTATCAAACATTTGCAAGTAATATTTTGCAATGAATAATCAAAATAATTCGCTAAGAATGTCTTGTAATTACAGATCTTTTTAAAATTTGCTTATAATAAGTATTTTATCCAAATGTGGGTCATCACTCTATACTATTACTTGATTCTCGGAGTAGACACTGTGACAGAGTAATAGAAGAAACAATGCCTACAAACAAAATAATAAACGTGAAAAAATTTCCAACGGGAACCACAGGCAAAAAACAGGCCATCGTGAGAAAAACGAATTGTGTATGACGTACCCCCTATTCATTATCAAAAATTAATTAATTAACTAGGGGTAGTTCTGTAATTGGGGGGTCGAATAGAGAATTTTTTAAGAAGAAAGTATTTTCAATTCGATTTCCACGTTTGAATGGCGAAAAAACTGGTTCCATGTGAAAGATGACATGTAAGTGCGAAAAGGAGTAGTTTACTCCCTTAATGTTGCCACTCTATCAATTAGTAAAAACAGGTCAACTGTATACCCCTTTCAGCAGACATTTTTTTCTTCGATTCAACATACACTTTTCATTGCTTTTCATAAGGAGTATTTTCGTTTTTGTTGCATAAAAATCGGACAACCCCTTCTATGCGAAATTGTATTATCACCCCTTAAGGTACCCAACTTTGAAGGGTGGTTTCACCCCTTCAAAACGTTTTTTGGCCGATAAAAAAAAATACGTGTCTCTTAGATTTTAAAGCTCTACAACATATCCAAATTTCATCAAAATCAAAGGGGGACATCTCGTGAGGTTCCTTTGTTAGATTTGTGTTATGAACTTCAAATTGTGTAGCGAGCATATCCGCATTTTCAGTGTCCGTTACAGCTTCTACATTGTTTTATTTATTGTTGAAATTGCATTACATTCGTTTTTAAATATTTTTATCATTTTCCACAATGAATTATCGGTCGGTTTTAATTTTCTTAGTTTTTTATTCGATGTATAATTTCTAAATTTCTTATTGATGTGATTAGTTAGATTCATGACCAAAGTTTTATGTTGTTTCTCTCTGTTACTTTACCATATTTTGCGAATTCTGTTACCTTCTGTTATTAATTTTAATATGTTTTCGGGTAGCTTGTCACGAATTTATTGTGGTATTTTCAGTTCTACAGTTTGAGTTACAGAGTTTTATATATTGACGGTTAGTTTTTGAACTTCTTGATCTAGTTGTTTTGTAGTTTCAATGTGTTGTGTTATTTTCGCTTTGTCATTTAGCAGTTGTCTAAATATTTCCCACTCGCCATTATCGTAGTCATAGGCTGTTCTTTGATATGTGTTTGCATCCTGAGACCCTAACGTGAATATTATAGAGTTATGATCCGAGTTTAACTAACCCCTTAACGCAGATTTTTTGAAAAAAATCGGCCAAAAATATCAATTTTTTAATGTAAAAAAACACACTTTAGAACATTGTCTTGACAAAAAAATAACAAAAATACAAAATTAATCAAAATTTTTATTTTAATTTATAGCGGCATAAAATACAACGCCGCTCGAATTATCTCTAGTGCGCAGAGTTTGGCCTGTTTAGCACGTCCGAATTAACTCGAGCGCACAAGTCTAGGGGTTAATGCAAAACGTGTAGGTTTGACAGTGAAGTAACAGTTTTGTTTAGTGCTATATCTATTTAAGTAGATGTTGTACTGTTAACACATTGCGGACGGCACTCTGCTACATTCCGTTTGGTATAAACGAGAATTCTCGTGGCCCGTATGCAATGTGTTAAATGGAAAGTGTGTTGGTTTATCAGGATACGCTGCAATTGTTTTTTAATACATAATTGAACAGAACTCTACCCCTTCGGTTATTGATGTGACAATTTCATGCAGTGTGTCTAGCATTTAGATCTCCAACCAATATTACTTTGTGTCCTACTTGCAGCGTTTTATTTAAGTCTTGGCAATGTAATCGTAATTAGGACTATTATATCCTGCAACAATATATACTTTACTAACTAGTTTTATGCACATACATTCTATAATAATATCTTTTTTGAGATTAATTTGCGTAAACGGTATGTTATCTTTGATAAGTACAGCTATTCCCTCAAGCCATACTGTTCTTATCTTTCCTGATAATTTTATAATTTTTAATTTTTAGCTTCATTTCTGCGTCATATCTTGTTTCATTAACGAGGAGAATACCAATGCTCATGCGATCAAGGAACTCTATGAGTTCCCCTACTTTGTTTCTTACAATTAGTCCATTTGCATTCTAACTACATATTGTTATATTATTCATATTGATTCTAATCTTTAACTAAATTCTAGGAAAATTGTAATTTTTGTGAGGCTGAAGTACATTGTAGTAGCTGCTCCCTGAGGTCCCTGATCAGTTTGAGCATCGTTTTAATATCACATATTTTGTTTAATTCGTTCAATTCTTTGGTAAGAGAAGTCAGATCATTAATGTTATTGCCATTACTAATGTTTTGAAGGATACTTTGTTCAGTCGTCTCATTGTTGTAGGTTAGGATGGCTGCAGTGTTGCGTGCCCATAATGCCGTAGCTACAGATAAATCCGGCTTCGACAGTTCCGGAAATTGGTGTACGTCTTCGATGTGTGGTCTTGGTGGCCTTGCATTTTCTTTGGTTGTTGCTGTTCTCCCCTGTTGGTCAGTGTGTCGAACTATTCTCTTCTGATATTCAGGACATATAGTAGCATTGGCTAGATGATCACCTCCACAGTTGACACATATGGTTGGTAATTCTCTTGGTTTTTTGCAATCTTCTGTTAAGTGATCTTTTGCACATTTTAGGCGTGCTGGATTGGCATAACAATTTGATGTTGCATGTCCCCATTCTTGACATCTGTGGCATTGAGTTATTCTTCTTTTTGTTACGTAATTATGCCAATTAATTTTTGTGTAACAGAGATATTGCACTTTTTGTCTAAGGTGGTTGAGTTGTATATCAACAGGTACGGATACCATGTACATCGGTCGAGTTGTTCATTTCATTTTATTGACACTTGTTGCGATACCATATTCCCGAAGTTCTTCTGCCATCGCTGAGGTGTCAATATTATCATGTAAACCTTTAATAACTAATGTCTTTGTTCTATTCTGTTTTTCGGTATACATATGAAAGTTTACTTTAGTCGATGCCCAAAAGGTTTTCAGAACTGTGTAGTCTTCTGTGTTGGTGGTGAATACTTCAGTTTTGTGTGGATGGTACTTAATATGGAATTTACCTGTTAATTTATCTTTAAGTAGTTGTAGAAACTTGGTGTGTGTTTCTGTTTTTCCATGTATTACCAGAGGTGGTAGTTTCTTTGAAGTTATGGTTCGCTGTCTCTGATCATTTTATTTTGGATTTCTTTCAACGGTGGTGTCATTGCTTTCCATTTCACTATCACTATTATTATCAGTGAGCATATCAAATCGGTTGGTAAGTTTGATTTATGTTTTCGATCTATGATTTTTGTGCATTTTCAGTTTATTGGGCGAAACTGCTGAACTGTTTTTCTGTCTTTCAAGTGAAGGAACTATAATTTGGTTGAAGCCAACGATATTATCCTGTTTATTAGATGTAGTTGCAGTATCTTTAGATTCATCTGAGTTCGATGTAATATATGATATTATTTTTTGCTTAGATTCATTGCAATAATTGATTTTGAGGTTAGTTTTTGAGGTTATGTTTATAGCCTTCTGCTTCTGTCGGGAATACTCCCTTCAGGCGCAAGTTTTTTCCTTAACTTTCTTCTGATAATTATTACTCATCACTTCCTTGGTTGAATTTTTAGTGATATCGATATATTCTCTCAAGAATTTCGAGAGTTTTCAGGATTTATATAGCGTGGATCGAGAATCGATGCACACGCTTTGACCTACGGACTCAAGACTGGGAGACCAGAACCATTGCTTTCAACATGGTATGGCTGTTGGAGGTGGCTTGATTCATAAATTGCAGTAAAATATTACTAGTGAGAGCAACGATCCAATAAAATAGAATACTCGATCAAACACCATAATGGCACATGGGTAACAGCAAAATAAAATAATTTATTAAGTATTTTAATATCTATTGTAAATAAGATGTCAAACAGTATTTAATTACTCTTTAAAAAATTCTTATTAAGATGGGTGATGGATTTAGAAAATCATCTGATACTCAACTTATAATTTATATTCTCTGATGAATTGAGCATGCAAAAAGGAATCAGTGCCAACGGCACGCGGTGTTCCCAAGCGGTCACCCATCCAAGTACTAACCGCGCCCAATGCTGCTTAACTTTGGTGATCGGACGAGAACCAGTGCTTTCAACATGGTATGGCTGTTGGCGATAGTTTGATTAATAAATTGCCGTAAAATGTTACCAGTGAGGGTAATGATCCAATGAAATGTAATACTTGCTCAAAGACCATAATGGGACATCGGTGATAGCAAAATAAAATAATTTCTTAAGTATTTTATTTTCTATTGTAAATAAGTTGTCAGACAATATCTTGTTGCTTCTACCAAAAGTTTTATTGAAATTAATAATAGAGTTATAAAGCCTTTTGATACCCAAAGTATGGTATCTATTCTCTGATGAATCGGATATGCAAAAAGGAATTAGTGCCAACGGCACGCGGTGTTCCCAAGCGGTCACCCATCCAAGTACTAACCGCGCCCAATGCTGCTTAACTTTGGTGATCGGACGAGAACCAGTGCTTTCAACATGGTATGGCTGTTGGCGATAGTTTGATTAATAAATTGCAGTAAAATAGTACTATTGATTACAAAGAACCAATGATATACAAAGTTTGATTGAAAATTTTTATGGTATATAATGATGACAGCAAAATGAAATAATTCCTGCTGTATTCTAATATCTACTGTGACTAAGATTTTAAAGAATGTTTAGTTACTTTTACAAAAAAATTTTTTTTAAAATTAATAATAGAGTTTGTGACGTGGCATTTTGCCACCTCTCCAGGTGGGAGCACTTTTTATTTCTCTTTATTTTTTTTTCTATTGTTTCTTTTCTCTGTTTTCTTTTTTTTTGCTTTTTCGTTATCGATCATTTTTATTAAGGATTATTATTGATTTTATTGGCGGCTATGGCGAAGTCCAGGGATCTCCCTGAGAGGAGGGGGACCCTTAAACATTAGTTAAGCGCCTTTATCGTATTGCTTTTCTTTACGTTTTTTTTTCTCTCATTCTATTATCATGTTATTTTTTTTTTATGCGTACTATATCGAAATTTATTGTATTATATTCTTTTCTTGTTTGGCGCTATTCCTATGATGTAAGATTGTTTTTTTTTTTTTCGGAAACTATTGCGTAAGTGTGCGAAACCGTGAGCGTTTACTTTAGCTCCATGTAAGAATAGGTGAGGGCACAGCCTCCCTTTTCCCCTACTTTGAAACCCTCTTTCCTCCCTCGCGAATTTCCCCTTTTTTCTTTTGGACCCTAAAGAGTTATTCCCGTTGCGGTACCCTCGTTCGCGGATCCCTTATCGCCGGATAGCGACAAAGCAAGGTCCACGCCGATAAGGAAGATTTGCCGGCGACGAATCCTTGGATAAGGAAGGACACTAGTAGAGGCTATCGACCCGAAGATCTAGCGGAAAGAGGTCAGCACCTCTTGGCCCAATTAAGTAGCGGACCCCCCTGGAAGGGGAAATTGGAACATGGAAGTCCCGCAAATTAGCGCTGAACTAGAGAGATTCTTGGACCGCCAAGCCGTGTACTGGAACCTGAGCCGTATAGACGTTCGTGTGGGATTTTTCCTTTAAAAAAGAAAGTGTGTGCCGAGTGCTCCCTTTGAGGCCCTCTCGCCTTCGCCGAGTGGCTGTACTTTTGAGGATTTTTGGGAGGAGAGCCTGGAGCCGCCTGACCTGGAGTGGAGGTACCGTGCCCGGACGCCCACGACCGTCAGCGAACCATCCGGCGAAAAAGGTAGCGAGAAGGGTGCCGCACCCACTCTCGTTTCTCTTTCCCCCTTTAGTATCCCTTGTAAAGTTTTTCTTTTGGTTTCCGTCCCTTTCTTGATGTGGTTGAGCCACCCCCATTGCGTCTTTTCTGTTCCCCTTTTTTAGTATCCCCTCTCTTACCGTTGCTGTGCCCCGTGCGATCGTGTTGTAACACGGTTTCGCGTTTTTTTTTTCTTTTTTTTCTTTCTCTTGTAACGAAATTTTTTTTTCTTTTCGTTTTTTTTTTGGTGCGTTATAGTTCGAAAGTTTTCTGTCGCGTTTCCCCCGTTCCTCTCAGTATCGAATTTTCTTAGTTTTGTTACGGGATAGAATTACGTTTATTGTTCTTATTTTTGATTTTTGCTGCGTTTTTTTTTGTACCGCGAATTCATTTTTTTTCTCTCTTATTCACGAAATTGTAGTTGTTTTTTTTTGTTATAAATAAATTGCGCCGTTGCGCCTTTTTTGTGTCATATCCCGCGTGAGTCTCCTTTTTTTTCTGAGAAGGAGGCAGGATCCCCTCTGGGACTCCTGCCCTCCCTGAGTTCGCCGAACCCCCCCTTACTCCCTCTCGTGATCATTGGTTCTTTGTCTGTTCTTTTTGTTGTTTTCAGGAGTTTCTTTCTTTTTGTTGTTTCGTTTTCTTGCGTACCGCGTCAGGATCCCCAAAAAAGGATCCTGACTGGCGCCCAATAACCCCTTGGAGCTCTTACGAGCAAGGGTGCCCTCCCTATAACGACCCTTACCCTCACGGGAAGGGACGAAGGGGCAGGATTTGTAGACGCCGGTATCTCCGTGTCCACCTAGGAAGGGGAAACGGGGAGAACGGCGGTCGCAAGTTATAAAGCCTTTTGATACCCAAAATATGGTATCTATTCTCTGATGAATTGGACATGCAAAAAGGAATTAGTGCCAACGGCACGCGGTGTTCCCAAGCGGTCACCCATCCAAGTACTAACCGCGCCCAATGCTGCTTAACTTTGGTGATCGGACGAGAACCAGTGCTTTCAACATGGTATGGCTGTTGGCGATAGTTTGATTAATAAATTGCAGTAAAATAGTACTATTGATTACAAAGAACCAATGATATACAAAGTTTGATTGAAAATTTTTATGGTATATAATGATAACAGTAAAATGAAATAATTCCTGCTGTATTCTAATATCTACTGTGACTAAGATTTTAAAGAATATTTAGTTACTTTTACAAAAAAATTTGTTTTTAAATTAATAATAGAGTTATAAAGCCTTTTGATACGCAAAATATGGTATCTATTCTCTGATGAATCGGACATGCAAAAAGGAATTAGTGTCAACGGCACGCGGTGTTCCCAAGCGGTCACCCATCCAAGTACTAACCGCGCCCAATGCTGCTTAACTTTGGTGATCGGACGAGAACCAGTGCTTTCAACATGGTATGGCTGTTGACAGTGTCTTAATTTATAAACTATAGTGAATAGTACTGGTAATTGCAATAACCCAAAGAATTAAAAATTTGATTAAACATTATTATGACACATCATTGGGAACAGAGCAAAATAATGCTCTAAATGTTTCAACATCTACTGTGTTTAACCCTACGAGTACTTAAAAAATACTGTTTATAGTGGCCTCACAATTACTTATTTTAGCGTTTTATTATACAGTGTAAACCTTCTACAATTGTTAAGGGTAAAACTTCAGTTTATCATTTACAGCATTTATTGTTACATTATCATTCTGGAGCTTTAATAGATTTAGTTGTTATATTGGAAAAATCACCTTTGTAATATTATTATTGATGAAGATGCTTTCTTTCGTGTGAGAAGGACGGAAATAACACGTGGGGTCCTTTTGCTTGGCACGTATATTCTTAACGATTGTGGATCCTAAAGAGTCTGGACAGTTTCAAGATCTGCATGTTTTATGAACTTGCATAAAAAGTTTACAATAAGATATTTTAAATAGAAAAATTTTAATAAGAATTTTTTAAATATTTTGTGATTTTCTTACCTGCATGTTCCCTTTTCATTACCGAAATCGAGGGCGTCATTATTCTTTTCGTGGATCTCTTTTGAGTCCCGTCTAAGTTGTTTGTATAAAACACAATATTTCTGTATTTTGCCTGTATTAAAACATAAAATTAAAATACTGTTTTTACCTGAATTTATCGATGTAGCTTGTACTTCCAAATTTTCTCTTTCCTTCAGATATTCAAGTACATCTGTACAAAATGATTAAAGTAAATTTAGTGTTTTCCATGACAATGTTAGTATTTTTAAATACCTACCATAATCTTCATCGTTGATATAATCAATTTCGTTCGGAGCATCATACATTGTGGTTCTAAGAAGTACGATACCGTTATTAAAATATTTAGTCACTTGTAATGAAGCAATTACTAACTTTAGTATGTTCACCTTTTTCAAGATCGTGATTTGTTTTCCTTATGCCACTCGGACCGGGCTCTGAAAGAAATTTAGATACTAATAATGCAAAAATTGTCCCTTACTTCATGTATGTGGAACGTAATAAGAAATTGAAGTGATCCCTGGCGGTAAAATTTCTACAAAAAATAATGCTACTCTATTCCATATTTATAATTATCTACGCCAAAGTATAAGCTAGTACAACCTTTAAAATGTTGGAAAAAGTACTTTTTTACAGAAACTTTTTACAATTCACTACAACATTCGACCACTATAAGGTTTTTTAATAAAAATGTTTAGACATTTTTTCACCAGGAATACGATATGAAATTGATTAGAGGGACAGTATAAGAAATTTGGTAAGTAATTATAATTACCTGCGTATTGCACATCATTATCAAATCTAGCACTGAAACCTACCATGGTGTTAGGTGACAGTGCTAATATTTTTTTTTCGTAGGGAGTCAAATTTTCCGGGCATCGACCCCCTCCGGTTTTAGTTTGCTCGTTTTTTAATATTGAACATTTTTTCCATACATTTTTTTTATTGTCTCATATTTATTTCTAGTAGTTTTTATTGAGCGAGGGAAATTTCCTGAAGTGGCATTAAATTCTTTCGGAATTTGAGATCAAGCATAATTTTTGTCCTTCCATGTGGTTGTATCAATTATATTTTAAACATATATCAATCAATAAATCTATTGCTATCTTACTAATTGTCAGTCACCAAACACTTGGAGTAAGAGATGACGATAAACGGATGATGAAGTATTGAGGCTCTTGTGAACTTTACAAAGCAATCTTAGGGGTTGATATCCCTCTATTTCTAAAACACAAAAGTGGGGATTGGTTAGAGCTTTTTGAACTTTAGATTTACAAAAACTCAGTTTTTATAAATTTAAAAAACTCACGGAAAATTCTGAAAAAATTCTAGTGTGTTCCTTTGTTAGTTGTAAGCTTTTTTTACAATTGTCATACTTTTCTGAAAGTTGATAGTTTTTGTGTAAAAAAATCTGCCGCAATCGATACGTGTAAATTTGTTTGCCCATTTAGATTTTTTTTTTTTACTCAAAAACTATCAACTTCCAGAAAAAAATTGAGAAGTATAAAAAAAGCTTATAATTATCAAAGGAATACTCTAAAATTATTTTAGAATTTTTCGTGAGTTTTTTGAAATTTATAAAAATTTTGAGTTGAAACATTTTTTAAATGCGTCAAAAAAATCTAAAAAAATTCTGGGGTGTTCCTTGACAAGCTCTAAGCACTTTTTACTCTTAAAATTTTTTTCGAAAAATTAATAGTTCAGTAGGTAAAGCGTCCGACAGAAATAAAGCACAATTTTTCATTTTGGACGCCATTTTGGATCATCCAGGTGTTACGTTTAAGAACAGAGGAACGTTCTCTTTTTAGGGAACAAGGTAGCTTTATGTTCCCAGGGATAAGAGCATGCGTCAAGATGGGAGACGTTGAATGGAATGAGCGAAAATTTAAGGCACCATATCACAGTAAAAAAATTTGTTTTCATTTTCTGAAAGATGAATTTGTTAAGAATACTCTCACCAAATTTTGTAAAGAAATTCGTAAAATTGACGGAGATACAGCGTTTTATGTGAAACTATTCCAAGCGCACGACCGCACCGAGCGGCAGACGTCCGGCTGTTAAACGGGTTTGCTACCTGGCCACCCTTTGTTGGCCCCTATGAACCCTTACCCTCCCTAATAAATTATACTTTTCAACAATGGTCATATTGGCCTCATTAATTGAAGGACTCGGAACACCAGATACTAGTGTAACGAGGGGATAACCAAATGGTAAACCAAATCCTAGTTCTCCAATAGGTTTTGAGGATGAAGTTCCGCGACTAGATACTAGTCAGAACTTCGGGAAGGGCAAAGATAAAAAAACCAGATATTAGTTCTAAGATCTCTGGGGTGCAGATGATCTGACATAACCAAATACTAGTTCACCAAGACCAACTGAAGGAAAGTCTAAGTATGAAAAGAAAAAAATCTATGCTTACTTTTTTAGAGTTTTTTTCTTTAACTTTATTCTTTCCAAAGGTTATAAAAGGTTGATGCTACGCAACTGAAGGTTGAAAACGGAGTAAGCGAAGTACAGTGTGTCCGGGCCGCTTATAAAGGCCAAAAATCGTTTTCTGTCTCTTAGAACTAAATGCATCTTAAATGTTGTCCGTCTTTTTTAACTATTGCCCTCTTTGTTTTAAACGGAGTTTGTGTTTTGTCCTTACTTGTCTATTTTCCTATCCTTTTCCAAAAGAAAAATATCTCTTTCTAATTTTCAAGTACTAGTGCAGTGGAGGTTTGTTTGTTTTTATGAATTTTACGACTTTATGCGCACCATACGTCTGTAAGGAAATGCATGGTGTCGTATACTAATGTAAGCTATTGGAAAAAGAAAGAACCTCTTGACTCGTGCCTGTGTCCCGTACGTGAAGTATATAGGTCAGAATGGTATAGCGTTAAAATCTATGTAAAAAAAAGGTATCTTACACTGCATTCGGAGAGAGAGATATTTCTTTGCTACAAATTTCCAAAAAATGATTTAAAACAAAATGGATAAGTTTTGTCGTAGAACGTAACACAGGTGAGCGACAAGTATTTGTTACTACATATTTTTTAAGTTCAGATATTGCGTCCCTCATCTAAACCGGTTTCAAGATAACTCCATAACGGAAAGTTGCCAAAAAATTAAGTAAAAAAAATTTTATTAACGATTTTTACCCTACAACTTCGTTTTAGATTAGTAAAAAAATTTGTTTTCAAATTATCTATCACACCATCTGAAAGAGCACTGAAAGAACTAAATTTCATGCATTGCTTTTTTTTCTCAATCAAATTGTATCGGTACAGTAAGCTCAAAAGTAGTGGTTTACAGAGTGGCCTTTCAGGCGTTAATAGGTTAAATAATGTTTATAGGTAATAGACATACGTATCTGAATGTATCAATATTCATTACGTAAAATTATTTTACGGTTAACTATAAATCAAATAATATAAATTTAGATGACGAGGAAAAACTTAGGGAACTCTGAATTCGACTTTAGCGTTGAGTGATATTCATTAGAAGAGAAAATATCAAAAGGGGTAAATTAAAAACGATTAATAAAGAACTTATAAACTAAAGATTAATATAAACTTAAGATAAGTGGTCGAATTATACCGTCCATAGCATGACATCATGCGTGTATGTAATTTGATAGAGTAGATAAGGAACTCCTAGAAAGCCTTAAGTACTCAATAGTTTCAGAAAAAAAAATTGTGATGTAAACTCAAATAATTTTTTATTCTGAAACTATTGATTGAAGCGAAAAAGTTTATATAACAAAAATGTCTTAGAATCGATCAAAGAACATCCTCAAATTTTTTCAGAATTTTTCGAGATATTTTTCGAAAATTGGATTTTCCGAATTTTTCAGAAAATCAAAAATTATCTCCGAAGATTCTGAAAAAATTTGAGAGTATTCTTTGACTAATTCTAAGATATTTTTATTCTTTAAACTTTTTCTCTACACTCAATAATTAGCGAGAACAAAAATTAGCTTAGTTTATTGTATCCCCTCCCCCCGAGTTTTACTGCTCGGATGGTCGGTTTGGCAATATTCATTGAATTTTCCTGCAAAAAGCACACGTGCGATGATATTTATCAAAACACGTACGGAAAGTTCTTGAAAAATACTACTAAATTCAATTTTTTTATTGTTACATTATGCATAGTTTTGCAGCTAACGCTTGTTGTCTTTGACACTTGATATCTCAGAATTTATACGACCGATTTAAACGTTCTTTTTTTCAATTTAAGCGTCTTTCCGAGAACTTTTTTTTAGTATTTTGATCAATTTTTTACACCGTGAAACCACTTCGCAATATCATTTGTTCATAAGGTCAAAATTTTTCGAACATTTGAAATCGCGCTGAAAGTTGTAAAAAAAAAGAAAATTGATATTGTAACGATTCTGTATGATAGTTAAGGGGCCCAAGTATGTGTAAAAAAATCAGCGCCAATTAAAATGCTTAACTTTAGCCCCAGCATTGACGCAAAAAAATAATGACATTTAGCGCTGAAGTAAATTAACAAATGTCTCAAGCAAAAACTATCAGACCGATTTAGATCGGGTTTCGGGATTTCGTTTTGTGATACTTTAAAGTACTTAAGTCCACATTTATAGTAGAATTGGACAATTTCTTGCCTGTCAGTTGAACGCTTGAAAATGATCTCGATTTTCATCACTTTCTTACGTTGTTTTGGCTATCTAGCAACAAAAATATGACATGCGCGAGTATAAAAACTATTCTATCTTGTAGGAAATTTCATAATGAACAATTTTATACTAATAGTTTTTTTCTTTAAACTGCATATTTACGAAGTTATAATGGAAAATCTGAGATAAAATGCATCGTTTTTTCATATTTTTGCAGTTTAATTTTTCATGCAAATAGCACAACTTTTTTACCTGGCGCATATTCATATTTTCATTGAATATATTATTTCCGAGTGATTTTGAGTAATATCTAAGTTACGTCACGCCACAGCCATATCTCGAAGGTTTTGGGCTTAATCCTCCTGGCCTATATCTACTTTTAAATTTCGGAGGCATTTTCTTTTTGATTTGGAAATCAATAAACGTTTTATTTACTTACATAGTTACAGGTGTATTTATTTAGTCCATTTAAGGATGTTCTAGTCTAGGGACAATCTAGTCAAATGAGTATCCGTACAATGATTATCTTTTATAGGATATTTAAAAAAATTAAGGAGCATATCTATAAGATAATACAATTAAACAACGTAATTTATCAATAACAATTAATTTTACGATTAATATATGCAATATAGGTAAAATAAAATAAGCTACAGTCGCTGATTTGACTAAAGTACCATCTTCTAAAAGTAAATCTTATAATCGAAAACATTTTAACGTTCAATCGTAAATATAATGCAACACATGTTTTTAGTTATTAAAAATATATTTGAGAAGAGCACCGTGTTATTGTCCTCTAAATTATCTTTATATAAATTATTTGTTTCTATTATTTTAGTCGCTTTACATTTGGCAACGTTGTCCATAAAACTTTCATTTCTTACCAGTTGGCAAGGCTGTTACCTATATTTTTCGTATTCGTACATAACCTGCAAACATGGATCAACATCGTCACAAAGGTCGTTTCGAAAGAAAAAAGAAAAGTGAATGGCGAAAGAACGTGAGTGTTGCTGTTAAAAAAAGAAAAGATGTCTTTCAGAAAATGAATGTATAGTGGAAGAACGAAGAATAGCGAATATCAGCCAAATCGCCAAAGAGTTGTAGTGCAAATCTGGTCTTATCGTACTTTATACAAGTACGCAAATTTCAAACTTCCCGGTGAAAAGTTTGAATTTATACCGCTAGATGTCGCTCTTATCGATACGATGTTGCCACGCTGCTTACGCCTGTTTGTTACTTCGTCGTTTTCATCACGTTCAAATCTAAATATTTAATTATTTAGATTTGAACGTGATTATTTTAATTTTTTTCATTAATTTTTTCCAATTATTTTCATTTTTTTGTTAAGTACAGAATAATATAATGCAATTTTTAAAATTTGTTTGTTTGAAAAATCTTTTTTAGTAACTTAGAATTCTCGAGTAGAACATGTGGACTTCTATTTTCCCTATACTTAACATGTAAAATTGCTATTTTTCGAAAATCGATTACTCACAAACTAAACGGTGAAAAATTTTCAAAAAAATAATTTAAATTTATAATTTTAGATTTATTGGTCAAAATCTTTTCAGAATCTAATCTTTGATTTTTCCAAACGCAAGAACATCCTTAAAAATATCCTTTCCAAGGCGTAACAAGGACGTAAACATACTACTGTTCAGTTCGCGAATTCAGTCATAGTGACATCTGTGGATTTTATTTGGACATAACATAGGAAGCAACCATGAATTTATACGTCACGGAAGCGACTCAACGAGTGGAGCATTCGACTTGTCCATTAGAGGTTATGTGTACGTGTCATTTGTGAATTTGTTATATGTTCCACATTGGATCAACCTGTGGTCGGCAATCATAAAAGTGTATATCTACGTAAGTTCGAAATTCAAATTTCTTTTTTTTTTCACAAAATAAGAATTATTGCACCAGTAACTGGATTTTCCAAAGACGCGAAAAAGCCACAATATATCTTTTTCAGTTACAGCAAAAATTGTATGTTTTAAGGGGCAGCTTCCAACGTGATAAAGATTCGTATCGTTCGCAGTTCCCCAGCTTATTTACCCACTCATAGCATTGGTTGTTGTTGATATACTTTAAATATTCATAATAATTGATCTTCACTTTTTTTATTTCAGATTTTACGCAAGTGAGGAAGGATTTATACGGATTTTTCTATACCGTCTGTTATATTCCTTTTAAAGGAACACTCACAGTCAGAAAAAAACAAAAAGTATGATTTTTAGTAATTATTATCTTCAAAGTCACCAATCTTTTTTAACACTTCCGCTACTATGGGTGACTGTAGTCACCCGCCACAAAACGTTGCTTGAACACGATGGGTGACCATAGTCACCCGCCACAAAACGCTGCCTTGACACGACGGGTGACTATGGTCACCCAGTCACAAAACGCTGCTTGAACACAACGGGTGACTCACCCACCACAAAACACTGCCAATACACAATTGTGACTGTAGTCACCCATGTAGTTTAGAAATGAAGCCAAAAATCAAGCCAAATGCTATTGACTCAGTTTCCTCTGTTACGCAAACAATTGCAAGCGCTGTTGCAATGTTTTTTTTCCTTATTTTACTTTTAAAAGTAATATTACAGAATCGTTTTTGGGATAAAAGTTTTGGTCCGGAATGCTGAAAACTGCGCACGCTTAATGCTCGCACTTTTGGTACAGTACTCCTTTCCACGCAAGGCACTCCGTGGCTAGAACCACCGCATCAAAAGGGTTAAAAGGAAATCCTGAATTAGGAGGCCTAAAAGAGGGCGTTTTTTTGAGAATTTTTTTAGAATAAAAAAAATTAAATCTATGGAAGTTTTAAAAAAATTTTGATACATATTTGAATAGTGTGTACAAATTTTGTCATTAAGAAATATTGAACCGGAGTCTACTGTGATGCACATTTGTAGAGCACCTCCCAATTAACCCCTTAATGCATAGATTTTTTGTAAAAAAACGGCAAAAAAATAAAAAATTTTTTTTATGTAAAAAAAACACTTTAGAACATCGTCTTGGCATAGAAATAAAAAAAATACAAAATTAATCAAAATTTTTATTTTAATTGATAGCAGCATAAAATACAACGCTGCTAGAATTAACTGGAGCGCACAAGTTAAGGATCAAAGTCTCTTATCGGCGTACAAGATGCAGGTCGTAATTTTGAATTCGTAATTCATGAAAAAAAAATGTTTAAACAACTTTTTTATCAAGTTAAGGTGAATTTTTTTTCCAAAAAACAGGTGTTTTTTTTTCAAACTTGAAGTGCTTTCAAATTTTATAATTTTTTCGGGGTTTTTTTTATACACCTAGAAGAAAAATGTATGGAAATAAAAATTATTTGTGCTTTTTTGTTTCAAACCAAAATTACGAGCCGCATCTTACACGCCGATGGAAGACTTCAATTGGGCGGTGCACTTCAAATGTCCGTCACAATCTACTCCAATTCAATATTCCAAAAAACAAAAACGCTTTTCTTAGGCCTCCTAATTCAGGATAGCCCCTTAAAAAATTTTTTGTATTTTTGAAAACCTATGTTTAAAAAAATTTAATCGTTTTTTGAAAATTCATATTTTAATAAATTGCATCAGAATTTTTAAAAATAAATAATTTAAAGTAATAATCCGCGCTTGGTGATAGCGGACAGTCGCGGCTCATGGAATATTCCGCTGTTGGATGCAAATCGGTTAACAATAAGTACAATCGGTCACTAAGAAATATTTTTTTAGACGGGACTCCAAGAAAAAAGTCACATTTTTTGTAATTTTAAGTACGTAACTAAGCCGTTACACGATATTTTTGAAAGGAAATTTTATTTTAAATTACGAAGTATGCGACTATTTCTTTGGAGGCTATTCCAAAAATAATGTTTCCAGTTGCCAGTTTGACGTTACATAGTTTTTTAAGAAAAAATTCGAATTATTTTTTATACAATAGTATATGAGACTTAAAGAATCCACAAATTACAACTAAGGATTACAAAATATCCAAATTTCAATGAAATCTGTGACGCTGCTTCGAAAGGTACCAAATTTCGCATGGAATGACCCATATTTATAAAGGGCTATTATGTCTAAACATTTATGTTTCTATGTAAGCAAAATTCTGTCACATATATGTATATATAAAAATATTAATCTAGTATATTTTTTACCCGTTCTAGGTATATTCTCAAGTGACTTCTCAGTAACATAAGCAACGTTCAGAATGTCTTCTACGGATAACAATGTAAGAATAAGTTAATGATTTTTACACATAATCAAACAAGGTATCGATGTAAAAAGAATATCAATGAGAATCAGTGAAATTATTTAAAATATTTACTTAATGTTGTTTCTAACAAACCTTTTTTCATCTTTTGCTAAGAGGCTACATACTAACGACGTAAAAAATAGACTCCTTTTATTCAATTTCTTTTTTGAAACGCAATATATAGAAAACTATACTGTTTGCAGATGTTAAGGGAAGACTAAACTGAAAAAATCGCGATTTTCGACGAAATTTTCAAATTTGAGTATTTTGCATTTTTACATTCCTTGGACATCCATTTACTAATATATTTACTAATATATACGTTATGCCACCTGCGCTCTCTAAATGTACTTTTTTCAGATCTTAGGGGGAGGCCATATTTGCGCAAAAATGCAATTTTGTCGTAGTACTTTTTTCTGATTTTGAGATTCTTCCTGCGCAACAAATTAATTTTAACTGCCATGACCATATATTTTTCCTGTTGTGAAAACATTAGGCTTTAATTATTCCAGACTAGATTTTTGATTAATGTTAGTTTTCAAAAGTTACAAAGACCTTTTAACTAAAAAATAGGAAAATTATGAGGTTTTTTACAAGTAAATATAAGAAGATTTTTTTTTCTTGAAATAAGGTATAAATTGAAATTCTAATCTGGAGTTATTATTTTTTAGGGCTTTTTTAATTATTTTAGATGTCCAGCAGTCATATATACCTTCTCACTTTGCGCATGGGTTTATTCTCTCTGACACCTGTTTTACGTATAAAATTTAGGGTGTAGGCTATAAATCTTTGTTTTGGGGGCTGCCACTAGGTGGAATCTCTTAAAAACCTCATTTTACTCCTAGGGAACCATAAAAAAAAGGTTTAAAGACAACAGCAGCGAATTTTCATTTTTCAGTTTAGTCTTCCCTTAACTATACATTATTAAAATCAACTCATTTAAGAAACTGAAACAATTATGCAAATATAAGTGGTTAAAACAATAATTAGACTACTAAAATTTTGCATTGAATGGCAATAAACGTTACATAGATTACAAAAAGCAAAATTTTCTTTAAGGGGGTAAGGTCACCTATAAAAAGAAAAAGTATATTACTTTTTTTTTACAACTTTTATTATAAAAATACATTTTTTAAATATACATTGTAAATTGTACTACTAAATACTTACTAAATTATTTTTTCGAAATCCCTAGTATGTAGTATAAACATAATAGAGATTTGTTAAAAATTTAGATTTGGCGCAAGGTTCAAGGAGCACCGATTGACCGATTTGACTCCGCAATGGCTCATTTTCTCTGGAAGATCATCCTTTGTGGAATGAATGTGGGAATTTGGAAAGAAAAAAAAATTACAAAAGTTCTCAATTTTTTAAACCCAAAAACAAAACAAAAACCAAAATTATGTATATATATCTGATAAAAAGTGTTGTAACTTTTTGTTTACTTACTTCTTCCAAAATTCCCACATTCATGCCATAAAGGGTCTTCCTTCGAATGAAATGAGACCTTGTTGAGGTAAATCGATCAATTACTCAAATTTAGTAAGTATTTAGTAGTACAATTTTCAATGTATATTTGAAAAATGTATTTTTATAATAAAAGTTGTAAAAAAAAATTGATATACTTTTTCTTTTTATAGGTGACCTTACCCCCTTAAACAAAAAATTATATGTAATTCAGCAAAAACAATTTAGAAAAGGCAGCGAAGAAAAATATTATTCCAATTGTTTCAAAATTCTCTATCAACAAAGTATATAATTGCTTCGATTACGAATATTTTCTAAAAAAAAACAGTTTTACAAATTTAAAAGAGACAATCCTGAAATTTTATTTGATTCTCAATAAAAGCAAAAAATAAATCCTTTTCAGGTGATCAAAATAAACAAGTGGGATGGATCTGCAGTCAAAAACGCTTTGGACGACGTTGTGAAAGATACGCTCACAAAAAAATATAATTATGCTGAAAATTTTGCTCTGATGGATGGCAGATTAGCACTTTGCGGTATCGCGGTGATAATAGCAATGATTGCTTTATTGTCGGATTATTTACACCCGTTCCCTGCATCGCAACCTGTTCTATTAGTGTGCGTCTGCCTCTACTTTTCGTTAATGGCCCTTCTCACGCTTTACACGACGTACAAAGAAAAAGGGATATTTGTTGTTGCAATCCAAAGGTACAATTTCAATTATTTTTTTATTTAGATTTTGTCAAAATAACTTCATTAATTATTTAGGGATATCTTCATTTTTTTGGTTCGTTTGGAAACTGAACAATAAGTACATTCACTGCCATTGCCATTTTAGACCAGTTTTAAAAATAAACGTCTTAACTGCTTTTTCTTTAGTTTGTCGACATTTGACAAACCTTTAATCGTTAAAATGCATTTGCAAGATTCTTGGAAATGAATATATTGCCTTACAATTAAAAAAAATGAATACTGTAAACGTAAAAATTTAAATGTTAAATGCAAATGGGGCATTCCACGCCAAATCGAACCGTTTAAAAAATTTTGGTTTTTGATTTTCTTAATTTTTTGGTATTTTTTGGTATTGTTTCAAAATTATATTATAAATTTATAATATAATTTTAAAACAATTTTTAAAAGAACACGAATCTAAATAATAACGTTTGTTATAATTGCTCATAAATAGAATTAACTTTTACTTACTGCTTTTAAATCCCTACTCAGAACAAAAAGATCGAAATTAATTTATAATAAGTAAAAAAAAGTATACATTGTCAAAAATCGCTACTGATAATAATTTATGGCGAAAAAAAGATTTTTTTAATTTTTAAAAATCCGAAAAAAATAGTAATTATGGAAGGCGCACTACCGGACCGGGCTTAAAAGTTGCAAGATGGATAGATGTTTAAAATAGAAAATCTTCAAGAAAATTGAAAGATACAGTTTTAAAAACACGATTGCAAATTTAAAATTCAAAAATGTCGATTAAAAACACTTTAAATCTTTTTTTGTATTTTTTCTGTAAAGGCCATCTAAAAACAAAATTTGGAAAAAAAAATTGAATTTCGACCATTATTAAGAGAGTTATGAACAAAAAACCAAAAAAGAGTGGTTTTTTTGAAAATACGATATTTTTTTAACTAGTGATAAAAAAATCTCATAATTTACCAGAAAGCCTCTTTTGAGGGGTACTAAAAAATACCAAAAAATGAAGAAAATCAAAAACCAAAATTTTTTAAACCGTCCGATTTGGCGTGGAATGCCCCAAATACATTGATTTTGCATCTAAACTGACACATTTAAAACTTTGATAAAATAAAATAAAGTAAGCATTCTGTAATAAAATAAAATAGAATAAAATAAGCAATTTTAATTTAAATATGGAAAACAAACATTTTGCATAATGTATACAGGGTGTCCCATTTTAAAAGACATCTGAATATTTTTTGAACGAAGCATTTTCAGAAAAAATGACTTGAATAAAAGTTAATGGGTTTGGAGGGGGCGTATGATAGTGACTACTATATTTTGTTAGAGATTCTTATTCCGCAGAACTCAGGCTTCAATTTTTTGAAATCTCAGACTCAGACTTCAATTTTACACAAAGAATCAAGAAATTTCAGAATGTAAGACAATTTTTTACTCTCCAATTAACTAGCTTTGAAGAAAAATGTTAATGAATAAAAGATGTGTATTTGAATGTACTAAAACCAGAATAAAAAAAAATTTTTTGACAATCTATACTATTGTAGCAAAAAGAACAATCAACTTTTCGCACAACGTTTCAGAAAAATTTCTTCTACTTTTAATACATCGAAATACACATTTTATTATTTATTAATATTTTCCTCCAAGCTAATACTATTCGAGTAAAAAATTATTTTATACTAAAAAATTTCTTCATTCATTTGTCTCGAAAAATTGAAATCTGATAAAATAACTTCTAAATAAAGGTTGTTTGTTTTTTTTCATGTAAAATCAGGATTTCTAACAAAATATAGAAGTTTATGTTAAAAAACAATTTAACCGTGAAGATGAAGCTCAAAGTCATTATCATACATCCGCTCCAAAATCCGTTTACTTTTATCGAAGTAATTTCTTCTTAAACGCTTGGTTAAAAATGCAGGTGTCTTTCAAAATGGGACACCCTTTATAAAAAAAAAATGTTATATATAAATACACTCAAGCTCCAAACCTTTTGTCATCGCAAAACCCTATGCCAAAAGACTTGAATAAAAAGTGTGAAAAGGTTTGAGGCCCGAGTGTAATTGTAAGTTACTACGAACAAAATTGGAAGAAGATCCTTAGTCTATCGTCGACAAGGTATTACAATCTGACATTCGTCTAAATGATCTTAGACCATATTGATAACAATTATATTTAAAACTTCCTGTTTTTTGAAAGAAAAATGCAATAAACGCTTTTTATTAGTTATGAAGAGGAAAGTAAAATATATCGCCTAGACAAAATCATCACTTTAAAACAGCGTTTACAGCTATTACTAATTTGCACAGGCCAGGCTAGTGTTTAGAAAATTTATATTTATTTCAATTTATATTATATAATTTACATTATAAAATAAATCACGTAAAACTGTATGTCAGGGGATATGCTTCGTTTTGGCGCATTTTGCACTATCATCGACAATCATTTTGCACATTTGTTGCAAATTACGTTAAAATACGATTAATTGCGAAAAAAGGCGTAATTAAAAGCATAATAGCGAGTTTCAAGCACGCCAGACAAAAACAAAAAATTCGAATATCAAATATACATAGCCTGCGAAATTTGAAGTCACCTTTTTTTTGAACAAGCCTCGTACATTGTTTTATGTAATAAAATTAAATTTTGTAATTTTCAGAGATCCAGCGGGTTTCGATCCAGACTACATTTGGGAAGCCAGTTCGTACTTGAAAAAATACGACGATAAATACAACATTGTACTATCTGTGAGAAACAAGGCCACTGGTTCAATAAATGAATCGTCCATAGTTAAATCTGTGGCAAATTTTATTGACGTTAATGGTGTTGTTATATCGGAAAATGTTGAAAACGTCGTATCGACTATGCACGACAGTCTCACTGCCAAACGTAAAGATAGTTAGGCGTATCGTATACAATGTCTTTATAACTTAATCTTTAAGGAAAGAAATAAATGCAAGTAACGACATGAATTTGTGTTGATATTATCAAGTTTCCTCTGTATTACTCTGTCCTTTTTTTATCAATACGTTGGATATAATTGAACGAGAACAGGTCAATTTTATTTGTAATTTATTTCGGTCCCAATCCGCCCATTTACTTTTTATAGATTAAGAAAGAAACGTAGAAAAAATAACACAAGGCAACTGTCAATGTTTCACTCGACGTGTAACCAAAGTCATTCCTTAACCATGTGTCGTATCATCTTCAACAAAGTCTGCTGCTTCTTCCCTTGTTACACATTCCACGTGCGAAACTTTGTTTCGGAACTTCACTCCATAGAATTTGTTGGCATGTTGAAGCAATTCTGGTCTAAAACATTAAAACGAAAAAAGATTTTTACAATGGAAAAATTGACAGTACAAACAAGTAGAAGTTGATTAAAAACTAAGCTGAAATTTGAAAATATTAGGTGGGAAAGCAAACAAAGGGAAATAAGTTATGTTTGTTTTGCTAATTTTGATTATTAAATATCCATTACTGATATTTTTAGCTAATTATAATGGTACTTAACGCTCGCAAAGTCAATTGCGGGACCCTTGGTACTGCAACAAATTTTATTTCTTTGCATTATCTTTAATTTTTTTATTTTTTACTTGACAGTATAAATAATTAGAAATTCATTTAGAACTAAGCTGAAATTTGAAATATTAGGTGGTAAAGCAAATAAAGAGGAATAAGTTAACTTCTTTTTCTAATTTCTACTGTTAAATGTTGATTAGTAATATTTTCAACTAATTATGATGGTACTTAACCCTTGCAAAACCAATTGGAGGATCTCGAGTCCCGCAATAAATTTGTTTTCCTTGCACTGACATCAATTTTTTGATTTTTTACTTGAAAGTTTGAGTATATTATAATATCTCATTTATACAATAACTATTCAGAATATATCAAGATAGAGTAAAAAGGAGAATTTTAAGGGCTTTTAGAAAGTCGTTTATGAAATTCATGAAACCGTACGTGAATCTGGTATCAAAATAAAATTGGACAGTTAACATGTGTCAATATTACTATTAACCCTTAGACGTCACATGTTCTAAAAATAACGTACCGGTGAGACGGGGTCGACCCCAGCCATGTTTAAACAATTGTCGCGTTGCCAATATTATTCCGAACGGCTCATAAAAATTCAGGATATTAGTTTGAACCTTTTGGAATCGGAATATCATGGCAAAAAATTTTTATAGAATTTTCAAAATGGCGAAAAAAATCAGCAGGGAGGCAATGCGTAAAAACCATTTTTTACTAGTATAAATAATCATAACTCTGGCAATTTTTAATATATTTTCATAAAATTTTAGGGTGATACTCTTGAGATATCATAGTGTATGGAAAAAATAGCTCCATAGTGGGCGTTTCAAAAAATGTACTTATTTTGAGCCCCAGCTTCGCGCACGGTCTTCTAAAAATCGACTGCCACGAAGAAACTGTTACCGCGATTCAGCCGGCCCTAGTCTCATCTTACATAGGGAATCCCAAAGCACCATTAGACGGGGGGCCAGACCAATCGGGCGCCAATAAGTTATAGTAATTCTAGCTTCAAGGTGCGCTTGAGGTCATTTTGACCCCTAGTGACCTCTAAGGCTTAATTTGTTAAAATAACTGTCAGCTTTAATTTTGAAAACGTTTGTTGTAACCCCCCCCCAATTGACCTTCCTTGCAAGGAAAGTGAAGCTAGCCTGACAAGGTTTAATTAGTGATAACAGATTTGATACCCCATATCTTAATTATGCTACTGTAATACTTTTCAAAAAGGGCAAGGAATTACAAATTTTTAATGGGAAGGTACAATTTCTTCATGGTTCCAAATTTTCAAGCAAAGTAAAAAATCACGGTTTATTAAAAAATAAAGACAGTGTTTAAACCAGAAAGTTTTCAATCACTTTATCTGTATAATTCACCAATATTATGTTCAATGTTATTTGATCTTTTGAGTACTAAAGCTTTGTATTTGTAATCATTTTTAAGGCAAAACCAACGTTTTCGTTTATTCTGAAAAAATGGGTACTCAAAAGGTTAAACAAATTATCAAAACTGAAATAAAATTTCACGCTCTGAATTTCGTATAATTAATTTACATACCCAACAATCTGATTTTTTTCGCATTTTAAATACTTTTAAACAATACTTATACTTTAGCTGACTACATATTAACCCTTTGCACTCCAGTGTCGAACGTGACTCGACATCAATTTTTATCTCATTGTCAGAAGCTCCTTTGTCGATTCCCACTCGACATTTTTGAAAACACTTAAGGGAACTAGGCAGTCATAAAATCGATCTTTTTTTATTGCACCTTTCGGAAGTGAGATCTTTTTCGAATAAGATGCCCTTTGACTTTTCCCGACATTCGCAAAATAACAAATTTAGTACTTGAAAAGGTGCCAATTATATTGAGAGCAATACTTTTTGTACTATAACTTTATTTGTATTTGATTGTTTCATCGCGCGAAATGAATACGCCACCTAGAAGTGACAAAAGCTTAACAAATTATTCAAAAGAAAGCCGTATTCGAAAAAGAATTGCCAAAAAGCAACAGATTTAGATGCAGACGCAGTTCTAGAAATATCTTGCTGTAGCCAAGGTTGTTAAAAGCGTTTTTTTACAAATCTTTTTTTCTTTTACTTATGTCACGATTCAGAAAAACACGAGGGTTAAATCGACTTTAAATTTTTACAGCATACTCAAAACATGTTACTTTGAGAACTGGACCTCAATGGAAATGTCTGAATAATTTTGTTTAACAAAAAATAAATAAAATACCTGTTTTTGCTCGAATTACAATAAATTCAACTCCAACAAACGAGGAAACTCGCATTTTCGTGCCGTCATGTAAATAATTTTATCTTTGAAAGGTTCAGAACCAAACTAAGGACATTAAAAACGGTATCCTCAGCACGTAATATCAATAAACATTTTGCAAAAGGAAATATCTAGATTTGCTTTCATTTCCTTGAAATTGATTCCGAAAAAAGCTTAGTTCTCGAGCGATTTGACCGCCCAGGCCCCTTAAAACATTTCGAAGCTACTGATAAAAAAATTAAAATATAATTCGGAGTGCAAAAGGTTAATAACATTTTATCTAAATCGAAAAATTCAGATTGTTTTGGATTATTAAAAAATATTTTGAGATTTTTTAATATTACTCATTATTATTTGCATGCCAACTTTCTAATTAATATTTACACCGATTTATAAAATAAATAACGTTCCAAAATCTCTTGATTTAATAAAGCGATTTCAGGAAGCAAACCCAAAACTTAAAAAAAAGTATTTTGAAGACGACCCACTAAACCCCTTTCTTAGAATATATCTGTAACCTTTAAATTTATTTTCTGTATTATAACTTACCTGAAAGTCGTGGTAATAAATTGGGCATCGGAACTAAGTTCGTGAATCATATCGGCAACAGCTTTTCTGTGTTGTGCATCAAGAGCTTGATCGATTTCGTCAAAAAGGTAAAAAGGTGCAGGATCACATTTTTGAATCGCAAATATCAGAGCTAAAGCTACTAAAGATTTTTGACCACCTGACAACTGATTCATCTCTCGCATTTCGGCCCGATGTCCCGTAAAAGAGACACGAATACCTAAAAAATGAAAGTTTTAGGGTGTCATTTTCAAGTTAACATTTCTATAAAAGGGTAGTCTTATGTAGACTCCAAAAATGATCAAAAGAGTATTATTGAAAAATTTTCTCTCAAAAATACTGCATGTAATCGCATACAATTATTTTTCATAATCTAAAAATATGTTTCAAAAAAACAACTTTTATTATGGTGCAAAAAAAATATATATATGGACTTTAGTTGCTTCAATGGCGAATAATTTTTTCCCTTACACTCCTTTACTGGCATTACAGAATACATACATGCATGCAATATATTTAATTAGTATTGGTAGTATGTGCTGTAGACTAGTTATGTATCAACTCGTATCGAGTTGATACATAACATGGTATCTATTCAACTTCAAAATCCGTGTCGCAAAAATGGTCATTTTTTGTTGTATAATATTTGTAAGTCTTACCAACTCCGGTAAAACGGTCAGAATCTGCAGATTCTGAAGAAACATCGTCTCCCTCTTCTCCATCGGCTGTTTTCATTACTAGTTGTCCATGACCCGAAGGCACAAGTTTTTTAAAAACTTCGCTAAAGTATTTGCTAACTTGTTTAAAAGTAAACTGAATAGCTTCACACTTGCGCTGTTCTAAAACTGACATCAATTCTTTGATTTTCTCATCCCCTCTATCCAGTTCCTCTTTGCGTTTTACGAGTTTCTCTTTTTGGTCGCTGAACGACATAAACTGATCCAACGCCTTTTTATTTACGTGACTGCAACACAAAAAGTGATCATAATTATATAATATTAAAGATAATATTTATGGTTTAATATTTAATTAGAATTATATTAAATTTAAGGGATAGGTCGCAGTCAGTAACTTTGAAATTTTCGATTAGAAAAAATTAATATTTTCGAAGCGTCTACTTCAGCAGATGGTGGTTTTTATGGCCCTGGAACAGGCGACTTACAAGGAAAGGTCTCCAACCCGACCTCACCGATTTCAATAATTTTTGGATATGTTGTAGTACTCGAAAAACTAAGAGACACGTATTTTTTTTTATGTGCGGTAACTCGCTTTAAAGGGGTGAAAACCACCCCTAAAGTTTTATCCGAAAATCGTTTTTTTATCATATCTCGGCTTCTAATTAATATTTTTTAATAAAATAAAGTGGAAAATATTTGTCGTAAGAAGTCGAAGATTTTAGGTGTATTTGTGACCCAAGGGGTTGCAACCCTTATTTTATATTTGAAGAAAACTAAATTTTTTATGCTTTTTTTCTTTATAAAAACCAGGATATGAACTGAAAAAAGTAAAGAAAAGCATTTCCGTTTACTCTATCGAATATTTCAGTTGTCGTGTTTCAGGATTTTTTACGCAACCGCCCCCAAATATCGTAAACTACCCCTTAAACTAATACATCGCATGTAATGATGACCAACATTTTTTTTTCTTGAGATTTATTACATATGGAAACAGAAAGTAATTTATATAAAAAACAATCATTATATACATTTTTTTGTAATGTAGTAGTATAAAAGGGGTGATAAAAGTCACCCTCAGAAGTGAATTATTCAATATAACTCGATTTTTATCAATATTTTTTAATGGAACTGATTTAAAATTATTTTTGAAGGGAAGATTTATCCTTTCTTACGAAGGGATTTTTTACGCAACCGCCCTCAAATACCGTAAACTACCCTTTAAAGTAATACAGCGCATGTAAATGATGAAGAAATTTTTTTTCTCTAAAATTATTTATATTTAATATGTTAGTAAAATATAACATTGTTTTATATTATATTAGAGTTACTTTTTTATAATTATTATTATAGCTGCTCATTATCATCATTATTATTCTTGTTATTGTTATTGTGTTATTATTATTATTATTATTATTATTATTACTTTTTCTCGCCAAAACTATAAATATTTAAATTTTCTTTCAATATCACAATTCACAAAATAATAATAATAATGATAATAAACAACTCTAATAATAGTAAATATAAAAAGCAACTCTAATAATAGTCACAAAAAGGTAACTTTAATATGATATTAAAACAATATTATTTTTTACTAACTTATTCAATTTAAGTAATTTCAAGGAAAACATTTTGTTTCATCGTTTACATGCGTTGTATTACTTTAACCTCTTAGGCACGAGGAGCCACTATAGTGGCTTTCGCGGATGTCATCTTTCTGAACGACGCGCCACCATAGTGGCGCTTATGTAGTTCTAATTGAACTCTGCCGTCCTGAGAAACAGCCCCGCGCAACATTCTGCCGTGCCTAAAAGGTTAAGGGGTAGTTTACGGTATTTGGGGGCGGTTGCGTAAAAAATCCCTTCGTAAGAAAGGATAAATCCTCCCTTCAAAAATAATTTTTAATCAGTTCCATTTAAAAATATTAATAAATATCGAGTTATATTGAATAATTCACTTTTGGGGGTGACTTTTATCACCCCTTTTATATTACTATATTACAAAAAATGTGTAAAATGATTGTTTTTTATATAAATTACATTCTGTTTCCACGTGTAATAAATCTCAAGCAAAAAAAAATTGTTTTCATCATTACATGCGATGTATTATTTTAAGGGGCAGTTTGCGGTATTTGGGGGCGGTTGCGTAAAAAATCCTGAAACACGACAACTGAAATATTCGATAGAGTAAACGGAAATGCTTTTTTTTTATTTTTTTCAGTTCATATCCTTGTTTTTATAAAGAAAAAAAGCATAAAAAATCTAGTTTTCTTCAAATGCAAAATAAGGGTTGCAACCCCTTGGGTCATAAATACACCTAAAATTTTCGACTTCTTACGACAAATATTTTCCACTTTGTTTTATTAAAAAATATCAATTAGAAGCCGAGATATGATAAAAAAACGATTTTCGGATAAAACTTTAGGGGTGGTTTTCACCCCTTCAAAGCGAGTTACCGCACATAAAAAAAAATACGTGTCTCTTAGTTTTTCGAGTACTACAACATATTTAAAAATTATTGAAATCGGTGAGGTCGGGTTGGAGACCTTTCCTTGTTAGTGTTACTTATGAAAACAAAATTTTTAACTCAATATAATTTGAACTCTAAATTTTAAAAGCGTTTTTCAAGTCGGTGAGCAAGATTGTAAAAAACAGCTCAGCAGAATGTTTTCATATTTTAAAGACTTCTTCCCCCCGATCGAAGAACTTTTTATTTTCTTATATACTTTTCTTTTTATTCCTTATATAATCGTTTAATTACTAACTGCTATTTTACTGTGATCATTCCATTTTACTGTAACTACCTTCGGCAATATGTAAACCGATACTGTACTTATTTTCCATTACCCCATGGGTTCCGAGCGTATGTTATTAAAAAAAAATGGTGTTACGTCAAAATACCCGCGACAAAATACCCGCAAACCAAAATACCTCCAACAAAATACAAATTTAGGAAAAACGTATGATTAAAAACAGCTAGTTTTGGAATTTTAAAGCAGCTATTTTTTAAAGCTATTGATTGAAATTCGCAAAATTGAAAATTTTAACCATTTATTTTTAAAAAATGATTAAGAACGTAATATATTTATTATGTTTGATAATTGTTTACTTTGGTTTTGCTAGGGTTTTGCTATGATCTTAAATTTCTTGAAAATAAAAATTTCAAAATGGAGAATTTCAAGAACTAGAAATTCTTTGACACTTCTATTTATAAGTTGTCCGATTTGTAAATTTCAAAAATTTCAGTTACTTGATAAATCTGAAGTCCAATTTAGAATTTTATAAACTCCGTAGGTTTTCCAAAGTTTTTCATGCAATTGGGAATTTCTATAACTCGAATTCGAATAAAAAATTACTAGGACGGATTACAAATAGCTAAAAAATCCTAATAGCGAGTATTTTGATTTGCGGGTATTTTGTCGTGGGTATTTTGGTTTGCGGGTATTTTGTCGCGGGTATTTTGTCGTCGGGTATTTCGTTATGCAACCAAAAAAAATTACCGTGAGTACTGACCTATATTTCTTAAGATGATTATTCGCTTTCTCCATTTCCCTGAAGAGTTGTTTCGTCGACATGGTACTGAACTTTGAATAAGCTTCGTGACTGGGTAACGCGCCTAGTTCAGTAATTTTGTGTGTACATTCGACAATTTTCTGCTGAAGAATGTTTTGTTTACTAGCCAATTTTTCCAAATCCTTTGCATCTGCTTCTATCTTCTCCTGAGCTTCCTTTTCCTTGACTTTCCATTTTTCTACTTCAGCTGATTCTCCTTTTTGCTATTCAACAATGTTAAAAAAAAATTATTTGCACAATTTTGTACTGATGCGAGCGATCAATATTAATCCTCAGTTTCTCCACGGCGATTACTACAGATCCACGTGCTTCGGTTTCTTTTACTGTCATATGGCATGCATATCTTTTAATAATTTTATTATTTTAGTAGTTTATTTAGATAGCAATTAGATTAGAGCATAATATTGAAGATATCAAGGTAATTTTTATACATAATTTTTAAATGTTTTAAATTTTAATATAAAGAATTAATTTATAAATATATATTATATTATATTATTTTTATATTAAAAATATAAAGATTTATTTTTAACCTACATAAATGTTAATTAGTTATTATTAATAAATTTATCTTAGTTAAAACCAAATTAGAGGTGTCATATTGTTAACATTATTATTGGTAATGTTATTTATATAATTAAATTTTAATCTTTTTAATTATTTTAAAAAATTAAAATTTTATTTAATTTATAACTTCATAAATTAAAGTTATTTATTAAATAAATTTTAATTTTTCACCATATTAAATTAAATTTAAATGAAAATAATTTTAATAATATATAAATTTTTAAAAATAATTGAAAATTAAAAAATTAAGTTTATAAAATTAATTAATTTACATAAAAGTTAATTAAATTTAATCTATTAATTCTACTTTAATTATTAAATTAATTGCAATAATTTTTTATATAAAAAAATTCAAAGAACCAGATTTGAATATTATTAATTAACTTTCACATTTCAACGTGACATAATGTACGAAAAATAATTAAAAACATAAAGACGAGCTTGAGGCGAATATTCACTGCCCCAATACCCAATGTGACAGCAGCCCGTGGGCGTAGTGTATTTCGCCAAAAGGTTCGAACGTTTCCAATCCCGATTTGTCAAACGTTTTAGAGTGTATTTATATACTCGTTTTTATTAAATTATTGTAATTTATTTAAATTATTTTTATTAAATAAATGTATTATAACAATAACAAACTTCTTACCTTCTTCATCGCGCTATTTACTTTTTCATTCTGAGATTTAAAATCGGAGTTTACTTTAACCAAGCGTTTCTCAATATCCGCCAGTTGCGCCTTCGAAGATTCCAACTGACGCTGTCTATCTTCTACAGAAATTTCTTGCAAAGCTTGGACCAACTCATCTTTGCGCCTTACCAAATTATTCGTTAATAAATTTTCCAATTTGTTTTTCTCTGCTTCTAAACGCATTCTCTTTGCAAATGCTTCTTTGTTTTCCTTGGTAAGTCGACGAATATCATCATTCAAAGTGTCAACCTGTAACGATAAAATATTTGTTGTGGTGAATTCAAATTTGACCTTTTTACAGAATAACTATAAATCATTTAATTACGAAACAAAATTGTTTACGATAGCGAAATATAATTTTCGAGTGTTGAGAAAAATTCCTAATCGCGAAACAACCTGAAAAATACCTGTTTTCATCCAAAAAATCATTAACTTATGCAAGTTTCAATTTGTGTTCACTACGAAATTAACCAGATACTGTGGAGAATTTAGAAAAATTAATTCCAACACAAATAAAAATATCATTGGAATATATAAAAATTATTTGCTCACCTGGTGCTGATCAGCGGATGAAAGTTGTGCCATAAGTTCCTGGTGTAATTCGCTTTCCAGTCCCTCTTTGGTTGCTCGCATAGCTTCGAGACTGGAAGTACATTGTGCGAGGCTTCTTTCCTTTGGAGTTCGGTATCTTTCTATTGCGCTGAGTTCTTCTTTCATCAAGCGAATTTCTGCCTTCATTTTATCGTAAATGTCTCTGTTAGGTGCCAAACATTACAAGAAGAGTTAGTTTTTAAATTCTCCTGGTCAAACTACGTTTATCTTTGTTCATTAGAGGAATAAAGGTAAGTAGTAGTGTCAATTTAACTTTCAAAAAGATTCCATCGCAACTATTTCAAAGAAGTTCAAATATTTTCGAAAATCTGTCAAGAATTATGGGGTAACACCACTCTAGGATTTTGAAAAAATCGAATTTTCGTTGTTGCTTAAAATATGCTTTAGTGTCACAAAAACAATGTACAATTGGTCCTATATATGGTGCAGGAATCGCAGATTGAAGGTAAAATAAAATTTTCAAAGACTAAAGTACTTTCAAAAATTTAAACGCGATTATCTGGAACCCATGTTTTTCAAACTGGGAGGACGGATTAATCGGAAACTATTGCATGAATCGGTTTGAAATTTTCACAGTAGCTTGATAATTACATTCATTACAAAAGTACGTAGCCGTTTTTTGATTCGTTGTAATTTTTTTTATAAGCAATCTACTGCTCACTTTTTTCCGACAATCTCTACGTACTTTTATGGGCAATGTCATTTAGATTAAGAAATTTTGTGGTTTTTTGCTCCTGGTCTTCAACTTTCGGAGAAATCCATCCTCCCGTGGAGGCCCTTAAAAAAAAGGCAATTTCGAAAAACGACTGTTGCACCACCATTTTGCAACAAAATGTCAATACACAAATTTTGTTTACACTTGAATACATGTTGGATTAATTGTCTGAAAAAAATTTAGATTCCATTTTCCGTACTTTTAAAATTACTTCTCAAAGTTTGGCCTTATTTCGGACCTCTAGAGTGGTGTTACACTCCTTAAAACATTTCGCAATAACAGTTCAGAGACAGTGTGATAACTTACTTTGCTTTGCTATTTTTTGTTTCGGTTCTTTGCATCTCGCTCACATACGAGCTAATGCTTTGATCAGCCTTTCTTATTTCTTCCTTCAGAGTCGACAGTTGCGTCTCCAAAGTATTTATTTGAGCCATCAGCTCGGATCGAGTTTTTTGTATTTCCAATCTTGATCGTAAAGTATTGAAATAGCCACCCGTTAAAGAACCTTTCGATGACACTTGATCGCCTTCGAGCGTTACACAATCTAATCCAGAAGTACGCGCGAGACTCGTTGCAGCTTCCAAATTACGACAAATCAATGTTTTTCCAAAAATGTACCTTAGTGCACGATCATATTTTGGATCATAATTAAGCTTTGATATCATTGGAATGGCATCGCTAGTTTTTGGATAGTCAATGGCTTTCACGTGCAATCTGTTCAAAGGCATAAAAGTTACCTCTCCGGGTAACCGTTGGTTATTCATCTCTTTTAAAATCTTTGTACCAAATTTATCAGTTTCAACGATGTGATGGAATAAGCGATTTCCCGCCGTAACTTCAACAGCCATATATACGCTTTTGTCGCAGTCAAAATTTTCGATCACAGGTCCGTAATAGCTACTGACTTCATTTGCCATGTCCTTGCGTTCACTGAAACACACATAATTTAGAATTTACATTACAATTTTATCAGTGAAGCTACTGGTAGGCAGTGAAACAGCACATTCCAATATGATAATTAATTCCAATATAATAATTAACATTATAAACAGAATGGTAGAGATCGATTTTCAATGTACAGTAATGCAATTTTGAAAAATAATAGTAAAAAAAGAAAATTTGTATAATATGTATAAGGAACTAGACTGTTTCTGTACTTATAACTGGTCTTACTCTTGTCAACAAAAGATATTTATCGATAATTTGTATAATAATTAAAAAAAAATAATTATTTACGCAATCTCGTCGCTTACTTCGGCCATAGTATTTTTCTATTGCATCTATCCTCTAATAGTTTCAATATGTGACTTACCGGAAGGTGTCCAAGACTTTACGAACACTGTCTCTACCATTTAGAATGGGTTTTCCAGCCATCGACCGTAAACTTTGATCAGCTTTTGCTAGATCTTCCTTTAATCCTGAGAGATTCAATTGTAAAACGCTTTCCTGGCGATATCTAGAAACATTAAAAATTTTACAAGTCCAACTTCTAGAATGAAAGTCATTGAAATATAAGACTTTTTTTATTAAATGGCTGCATGCACCTAGCAAAATAAAAAATAGGCCTTCTCCTCGATTTGTGTTTAAAAATGAAATGTATTTATGTAGTTACAACTGGTTTTCTCTACTTTAGAGAACATTATTACAATATGTATAAAAATAATAAAATGAATCGGTCCAATATCTACGTTTCAACTGAATGTTAAAGTTTAAACGCGTTTTTATAAGAAATATGTTTTCAAAACGCGTACCAGGAATATCTCGAAAGTAGCTGAACCGATTAATTTGTAATTTGGAGAATCTTGATCTAGATAAAAAAAAAGGCAGTTTTTATCATAGCATACATATTAAGTCTTAAGTAAATTTTTAAATCGTTGATTCTTAGATCTAAAAATTGACATATTCTACTTTTAAAAAAATCGCTCTTTTTAATAATCACTTGTATTTTGCTTAAAAAAATCAGCTTCGTAAAAGACTAGATAATTTCATACAGTTTCAAAAAGTTTTAGTCTCGTTTGTGTCAAATAAGTCCTGTACGAACTACACCCAGTACCACGAGGACCACTTTCAAATGTTATTATCAGAAATTTATTTTGATAAATATGTAAATAAAAATATTGTAATAGTGTGCTTTAAAGCAGAGAGAACTAGGAGTAATTAAATACATTATATTTTTAAAAATGAGGAAAAAGACCTATTTTTACGTCGTTAAGTGTATGTAGACTCTTAACTTATACCATTTTACTAACAATCCCTTTTTTCTTCCCAACAATTTTTCATTATTACGTCTTCAGTAAATTTTCTTAATTTCTGAATCTAGCAAATTTTTTAGATTATTTCATGAAAAAAAGTGATAACAAGCTTATAGGTCGAGGAAAAAACTATCGAATGATACATTACCATTGACATTACATCAAATAAATCGCTGTCAAAGAAATACACAAATAATAAAAATCACTGAAACTAATTACTACATCTAATGAATAATACATACTGTTCTTTTCTCGTTGCTTGACATTGGTCTTTCGATTTAGTGAGTTCGTAATACTGTTTATTGTGATCATCTATCGAAGCTCTTTGCCGCTCCATCTCACGCGTATGTTCCTCAATTTTCTTTTCCAAATCTTGTTGCTTCTCAGCATCTCGTTTTAAATCTTCACTAATTTTTCTTTGATGTTCTTCTTTATCTTTAATCTGTTTTGTTAACTGCTTCAACTCATTCTGAATCCATTTGTCTCGTTCATCCTATATCGAAAAACAATAAGTAATTGCAATGTACAATTTACCACAGGTGTTCTACGATAATACATATGATGTACTTACGCGACTGGTAAATTGACTTCCACGACCTTGTTTCGCGTAAAGTTCCTTCCGTTTCTGTTCCTTTAGGGCCAATTCTCTTGTACATTCTTCTTCCACGCGTTTCATTTCCTCATACTATGAAAATCAAACGAGAAAGTATTTTTTACTTCACAATTACACACAAGGAAAATTGAATTTCTGTGATTTTTTTATTTACCTCGGGTTTGATGGATTCCAATTCTGCTTCACGAGCTGCGATGTTTAATTTCAATTTCTCAAGTTCCTGTTGTGCACGTTTTCTGCTGTCATTGTCCCCTTTAACTTCCTCCAGCAAGTCGTTGATAGTTAACGTTAACTTGGTTTTCTCTTTTAATAGCTGTTGTTGTTCCGCGCTAATGAAACGAAAATAAAAATCTTTTTTGTACATGAAACCACTCATAATACACAAAAGTTTGACATTTTTTGAGATTCGAGTTACCTAATTCTTGCGAAACAAATTACCTCAACGTATCCCGTTCTTCCTTTGCAGTCTGCACTTCCTTTTTCGCCTCTTTTAAACGTTTTTGAGCAGCACGAACCATTTCCTGTGCATTTTTGGCTTCCGTACCAAGCCTAGCTTGCTCCGCACCGCTATTTGCCCTGGATGCTTCGAGTTCTTCCAGTTTTCTCTTATTCTCTTTGAGTTCGCGCTCGTGGATCGTATATTCTAAGCATCGTCGTTGCTTATCCCAACGTTGATATTCCTTTAGTTCTTCTTTTTCTTCCTCCAGGGTCTTTAAACGTTCCTCTAGATAGTTAATGTAATTAGTACGGCTTTTGAATAGCTTTATACTGATTATAATGGAATTATACTGATAATAATCGAAAGTAAGTATTAGGGGGACCGAAAAGTAACGTCGTTTCTGCGCATTTCAATTAATGTGAAAAAATGACATTACTTTCCGGTCCAACTAATATATTTTCAGTATTTTTAAGAAATTAAATATAAATCAAGTAAAATTATTGATATGGAAAAGCAACCAGCGACCTAGATTCGAACCAAGCACCTTCACTTCTCACCATTTAATATTAGCATCTTAAGGGGTAAAACCACTCTAGGATTATCAAAAAATCGATGTTTTTTTTCGCTTAAATGATGCTTTAGGGTCATAAAAACAATATGCCATTTGATTTATAGTGAAAAACAAATGTTAAAAGGTTCAATTTTCTTGAAACCACTTTTTCCAAACTGGGAGGACGGATTTCTCGGAGATTATTGCATGGATCGTTTTGAAATTTTTACAGTATCTTCACAAGAATATTCTTTTTTGGAAGTACGTAACCGTTTTTTGATTGAATGTAAATTTTTTTTTATAAACAATTTAATGCTCATTTTTAGGGCAAAAAATCGATTCATTTCTTAAAAAGTGCATCACTTCCACAAAATTTGATTTAAAAAAAACCCCTACGTACTTCCAAAGTCAATTGTATATATAGATTACAAATTTTTTTAATTTTTTGTTCCATGACTCATATATGTCGAGAAATCCGTCCTCCGGTGGCGGTGTTTTCGAAAAAGCGGTTTTCGACGACGGACTCTGTCGCCGCCATTTTATACGAAAATGACAATACAAAAATTGTTTTTCCTAATTCAATATGTGCTAAATAAACCCTCTGAAAGTAAATTCTATTCAGTTTGTCATACTCCCAAAATAAATTGTCAAATTTAGGTCTTTTTTTTCTGCCTCTAAAGTGGTTTTACCCCTTAAGAAAACAACCCAAAATAAGTACAATATTTTCGCTTTCTCCCTGCAACTACTAGTACGTATGAAAATATAAAATCTTTTAATTTTGTTTGACAAAATTTTGTATAGCTGCAACAATAATGCCTGGATTTCCAATAGACGAAGGTGGAAAAATTAAACTTTGAAGTGGTCGGTGTTTAGGTTCTTTAATTTAGTAATAGAGAACTTGCTTACTTCTAAATTTTGTCATGGTTCGAAAATATTTTCTTTACTCAGAGTAAAACAATTCAAATAAACGGTGGTTTCTACAATGATATTATGCTAACTACACTAATTATAAAAAATCCTTTGTTGGTCCTTTAATTTCAATCGCATGTATGCTTATATGCTAACATTTGCATTATTTTCCAAAGCCTTTTCAAGACTTTTTTAATATTCCATTTTTTTTTTTATTTTTTTATTTACATCAACTAAATTATACTAGGAAGATTCTACAAGGCCACATCAGAAACAAAGAATTTCAGGAACATCGATTTTAATTACGACAAATCGGGTTAGAATTAATTATAGTATAGTTTTCAAACGGTTTACAATTACACAATGTTTATCAGGGTTCAAATGTTGATATTCAAACATGTAATAGTACCGATTGCTAATATTTGATCATTATTCGATTCTTTCGAAACATACCTATTGTCCGCAAAAAATCTTCGATTTTTTCTAACTTTCCCTCAGTTTCCTTTAAAATAGATTTTGATTCCTCTCTGCGATCATCATAAACTCTTGTTCCTGCAACTTCTCTTAAAAGCTTCAATCTCTGTGAATCTGGAGCAGTAGCCATTTGATTAATCTGTTTAAACAGAGGAATGACTTATATTGTGAATGATCATGATATTTATATCGGTATTGTATATGCATAATTCGTAAAATAAAAAAAAGGTTGGATTTTTTCAACCATAATCAAAAACAAAATATTTGTTTAAATTATTTTAACATTCATTCAAAGATTCATTTGTTTTCTTTGTAAGTAAGTACACACAGAATTTTTAAAAAATCAACTTACCTTTCCTTGTTTGACAATATAATAAGGATTTGATCTTGAAAATCCAGCAGATTCCAATAAATTCATAACATCGCTTCTCGTAACGATTTTCTTGTTCAGAAAATACTGATCTTTTTTAGAACCGATGACTCTTCTCAAATACACTTCATCTTTGTCGATCTACAAGGCAGAAAAAAAACATTTCAAAAACATAGGGAGAAATGTTTAATTTGGGCAGCATATTAACAAAAATAATTCAAAACTAATTGTAAGAAATTCGTATTTAAAAGAAAGACAAATATGTTGTAAAGTCTCCTAATTTCGAAAACTATTTAAAACGTCATGCTCGAGGAACAATTAAGAATAAAGGGATTTTTAGACATTTTTCTTTAATATCATTAGTCATTTTTCACAAAATTTTTAAAAATCTATATTTTGGAAAGTTTTATAATAATTTATTGAGTAATTTTTCAAATTTTAGATCATAAGACAATCAAGAACTTTTAATATTTTCGTGACAATGAATAGATGGATTACGTTTGTGTTTCCCATACTAATAAGCTCTCGAATTCGATAACGACACGAAATCAAGTGCATACAACTGTTTATAGAAATTGTGACCAATGAAAAAGTTGTGTTACAAAGACATTACAAAGGCTATTCGGATCGGGACTTGGTTCTTTTCATTTAAAATGTATTAAAAACTTTTCGATTGGTCACGATTTCTATAAAAAATTACATACACTTGATTTTGCGTCCATTCTCGAATTTGTGAGTTTACTGGCATGGAAAAGACAAACATGATTCATCTGTTCATTGCCACCAAAACATTAAAGTTTCTTGACAGCGTTATGACCTAACATAACAAAGGTTATTAGCTACATTGTTGTAAAACTTATTTTTGTCATCTTAATTTTTGTGACCTTAATATTTGGTAACAATAATTCTATTCTTTTGAATAGTTATTGTGTTCTGCCCTATGGAGTCCAAGGTACAATAAACAAGATAAAAAAAAAAGGCTTACGGGTAATCTTCCATCCGAATTGTCAAATATGATCTCCACGTATGCCGATATGACTCGTGGACCGGTACCTTCGTGAAGAAGGCCCTGTCGTTGTTCCGGTCGAAGATGAGAGAATTCATCACTCAGAACAAACTGTATCGCATAGAAGAAGTTGCTCTTACCAGAGCCGTTTCGACCAACTGAAAAATTCGTAATCGTTTAGAATCTTAGAATATACGAATGTAGTAATAATTTAGAATTGAAAAGCATCATTATTCTTTCCAGAGGGTGAGCCTAGGTGAATAAATCACAAATATAAGGGGCATTCCACGCTAAATTGAACGGTTTAAAAAATTGTTGTGTTTGATTTTCTTAATTTTTTGGTATTTTTTAGTACCCCTCAAAAGAAGCTTCCTGGTAAATTTTGAGATTTTTTTGATCACTGGTTCCAAAAATATCGAATTTTCAAAACAACCGCTCTTTTTTTGGTTTTTTGCTCAAAACTTTCTTAGTAATGGTCCAAATTCAATTTTTTTTTTTCGTTTTTAGATGGTCTTTACAGAAAAAAATTTTAAAAAAATATTTAAAGTGTTTTTAATCGAAATTTTTTCATTTTAAGTTTTCATTCGTGTTTTTAAAACTGTGTGTATCCTTCGATTTTCTTGAAGATTTTCTATTTTAAACTTCTATCCGTCCTGCAACTTTTAAGCCCGGTCCGGTAGTGGGCCTTCCATAATTACTATTTTATTCCGATTTTTAAAAATTCAAAAAATTTTTTTTCGTCATAAATTATTATCAGTACCGATTTTTGACAATTTATACTTTTTTTTACTTGTTATAAATTGATTTCGATTTAAAAGCAGCAAGTAAAAGTTAATTCTATTTATGAGCAATTATAACAAACGGTTTTATTTATTTTCGTGTTCTTCCAAAAATTGTTTCTAAATTATATTATAAATGCTTTTTTTTGTTGTAAAGTATTTTTTTATTTAATACAAAAATATTTTACAACAAAAGGCCATCTAAAAACGAAAATTTTGAAAAAAAAATTGAATTTCGACCATTATTAAGAAAGTTATGAGCAAAAAACCAAAAAAAGAACTTTTTTTAAAATTTCGATATTATTTTAACCAGTGATCAAAAAAATCTCAAAATTTACCAGGAAGCCTCTTTTGAGGGGTACTAAAAAATACCAAAAAATTAAGAAAATCAAAAACAAAAATTTTTTAAACCGTCCGATTTGCCGTGGAATGCCCCATAAGCATCTATCGGAAGTTATTTTAGTAAATGTTATACAAGGTGTCTCATTCGAAAAAAAGACACTTGCATAATTTTTGAAAGCGGCGTTTTCCGAAAAAACAACACGAATAAAAATTCCTGATTTAGAGGGGAACATGCGATAGTGACATTGACCTTGATCTTAATCTTCATTTTCAAGATCAACGGACTTTTTTAAAGTGGAATTCCCTATATTTTATTGCAGATTCTTATTTTATATAAAAAAACAAGCAACTCTTGTCTAGAGTGTCTAGGTATTAAATACACGATCAAGAGAATTTTGAGCAGAAGAAAATTTTTTATTTAATTTGCTGGGGTTTTGCTGTTTACTTAATTTCTTATTTGATTGGCTTTGAAAAAAAAATTTTAATAAAGAAAAATGCGTATTTTAATGTATTAAAAATAGGAGACTTTTTCAAAATTTGTTAGCGAACTCTCCTTAAAAAAATTAAACTTACCGACTACATTATGTTTTGGGTCAAAAGGCTCGACTACAGTTTGCTCTCGGTAAGATTTGAAACCTTGAATAATAACCTGTAAATAGAGAAGAATATATCAGATTTATGATGCCGTTGTGCAAGAATTTATGGATAAATTTTTTAAAAATTGATTAACAATATAATCAGATACAAATGTGAATAATAAATATGCGTAAGGACGTATTGGTTTTACAAAAAAAAAAATAATAAATTCTCTAATACACAATTTTGCATTTGCTTTTTGATTACACAGACGTATAACAATACATGATAATTTTGTTCAAGAAAGGCAACTTTTAATTAAAATAAAATTAGAATCTATACATCAAAGAAAGTAATTAAAAATTGGATTCATCGAACACGTTCCTGTAAAGAAAGCCAAGGTAGACATTTAAATTTCAAAATAAAAATAATAGTTGTTTTCATTTAAATTAATTGTCGTTTTAAGGGGGTTAACGATTTCCGTGGTGCTAAAATGTGGTCGTGTATTCTGATAATATAAATTATGGGAAAAATAACGCCACAAACCACAATTGATCGCTTTTGGTCATCAATTGTGATTTTGATTGATTTTTTTTCAAAACCGAGAGTCCGCATACCTAACAAGGAAGGGTTTCCAAGCCGACCTCACCGATTTCAATAATTTTTGGATATATTGTAATACTCGAAAAACTAAGAGACACGTATTTTTTTTCAAAATAATTGGCTCATTTAATTTTCCATCATCCTCCATTTTCATTCTAACATACATTCCTCCCGTTTGTTTGCATAGCGGATAACTAAAATACAGGACGAATGTATGTTACAACACGATAAAACTTTAAATGAATTTAGTTTATAAACTAAACACAATAGAGAATTCTGGTTTGTGACACTCTTTTTCTGATAAATGCATCAAATAATAACCCAGTGAAATTGTGGCGCCTTGGAAATTACATGATATCAAATACATAATATCGTTCCTATTGAAAAATCCTTTAAATGTTATTACGATAAGCATAAGTCAAAATTACTGAGTATTAAAAGTTGACGGTTCTTAAGTTTTAAGGCTTTGGATTAGACCCTTGATTGATGTAAATTAAAATAATTACAGTAAAACCTCGATATAACGGACTAATCGGGAGGAGGGGGTGTCCGTTAAAGCCGAAAGTCCGTTATATAAGAATAGGTTTAAAATAAATCAAAAAACTTTTTTTTGAAAATACACTATTTAGACATAAATAAAAAATACAAAACACAAACAAAATTCTATTTAACTGTCTTTGGACAAATCGTTGTGAAGTGACGTTGCTGTTTGATATCAACGTGCTTGCTTTCGGTAATCCTATTTTAAAAAAGGAATCAAGTTTTGTGTGCACTTTTGAATTTTGCTGTTTTTTTTTGTAATCAACTCTCTAAAACTACGAAAATGCGTATAATAAATTTTTTTACGTTTGACCGGATTTTTTATCTGTTATATCTGAAGTCCGATATATCAAGGTTTTACTGTATTATCTGAGAGACATAAATTCTGTAACATTTCAAATTCCTTTTACAAGATAGTTTCTAAAATAAATATTGAGAGAACGACGAGGAGATTGGTTCTGTAACATTTGAATTTCTTTTGCATGAGAATTTTCACATTATATCATTCTTGTTGAGAAAACCTTTACATAAATCTTGTCAAGATTAGCATAAGTGACGATTACTGAATATTAACACGTTGAACCTGGCGTCAAATCTATGTGACTCCTTATTCATGCTGTGTGGGTCGCAATGGTATATCCCATTGCAATTGTCATAATCGGCGTGCGCCTGAAAGGAAACTTCGGTGTTGGTCCCCAGGAACTGGCGCCACGCTCAATGTGTAAAAGGTTGGCGGTTGTTAAGTTTTAAGGTTTTGAATTAATACCCTCGAGTAATCCAAATTAAAATAATTATCGACGTCCAGGTGTAGATTTGAATTTCTCTTGTAAGAGAATTTTCACATTATACCTTACTTGTGGAAAAACCTTTTACATAAATGTTGTTAAGATTAACATTAATAACAATTACTAAATATTATATGTTGGCAATTGTTAACTTTTAAGGTTTCAAATTAACCCTTAATGGTCACACGTTATAAAAATAATGTATTGGTCACACGGGGTCAGAATGACCCCAGCCATGTTTAAACAATTACCACGTTGCCAATATCATTCCGAGCGACTCAAAAATATTCAGGATATTAGTTTGAACCTTTTTTAGAATGAGATCATCGCAAAAAATTTTTATTAAATTTTCAAAATGGCGAAAAAAAATCAGGAACGGGGGCAATCCATAAAAAATACCATTTTTTTTTACTAAAAAAATCATAACTCTGGCATTTTAAAATATTTTTTCATAAAATTTTAGGGTGATATTCTTGAGATATCAGAGTGTATAAAAAAAATAACTTCATAGTGGGCGCTTCAAAAAAAGGTATTTATTTTGACATTTGAAGAGGGTTTTCCCGACGTTAATCTTATCTTACAAAGGAAATCCCAAAGCACTATTAGAGGGAAGGCTAGACCAATCGGGCGCCAAAAACTTATAATAGTTCTAGTTAAAGTTTCGGTTGGGGTCATTTTGACCCCGGGTGACCATTAAGGGTTAAGACTTTTGAGTGATCCAAATTAAAATAACTGTCAACAGCCAGGTGAAAACTCTGTAATATTTGAAATTTCCGTAGAAGAAAGCTGAAAGAAAGAAACATCAGGAAAACAATTGGTAGACCAGAGAAGACGTTCCAAAACAAAACTTAGGTTATGTTGATTGACCGAATTAAAAACTAAAACAGTTACACTGGATGAAGTGGAACTTGAAGGTACAACTTTTTTTTTTCATCGAAATGATGAAATTGACTTTGCCATAGTTAGCAACATAATGTTATGGAGATATCTAAAGAGAATAATAAGTAAACTGTTGCGCATTACCTGTTTGATGTACATTATGAATGGAAGCTAAGCAGTTCTAATCATCCTCGAATAGCTGATGTCGAGAAACAGTGCGTGTTACGTTAATACACCACTGCATTAATAAAAAAGTAAAGAAATCAGAAATTAAAAGAATGGGACAAATATATTGTTCCGCAAAGTTTGGTATTTACGGATCCTTCATTCCTCATACATACACCTTTGATAGGAAAAACCGCGGTTTCGGCAGAAACTATTAGGCGTCTGTTATGACCCTAGTAGCGATTATCAAAGGTAGATGGCGCGACCTGTCAATTATGGCAGAAATTGATCTGATTCAAATTATTACTATTTTGTAGTAATACAGGCGGCCCATGGGCGGCCTTCGACTTTCGCACATTCTACTTTCGCACAATTCGCTACTTCACACATTTAAGGATGTTCTTGCGTTTGCAAAAATCAAAGATTAAATTCTGAAAAAATTTTGACTAATAAATCTAAAATTATAGACTTTAAATTTTTTTTTGAAAATTGTTCACCGTTTAGTTTGTGAGTAATCGATTTTCGAAAAATAGCAATTTTACGTGTTAAGTATAAGGAAAATAGAAGTCCACATGCGCTACTCCAGAATTCTAATTTACTAAAAAAGATTTTTCAACCAAACAAATTTTAAAAATTGCATTATGTTATTCTGTACATAACAAAAAAAAATGAAAATGGTTGACCGTTTAGTTAATTGTTTATTTAGATTTGAATGTGATAAAAACGATGAAGTTATAAACAGGTGTAAGCAGCGTGGCAACATCGTATTGATAAAAGCGACATCTAGCGGTATAAATTCAAACTTTTTCACCGGGAAGTTTGAAATTTGCGTACTTTCATAAAGTACGATAAGATTTGCACCACAACTCTTTGGCAATCTGGCTGATATTCACTATTCTTCGTCCTTCCACTACACATTCATTTTCCGAAAGACATTTTTTTCTTCTTTTAACAGCAACACTCACGTTATTTCGCCATTCAGTTTTCTTTTTTCTTTTGCTGTGACGAAACGACCTTTGTGACGATGTTGATCCATCTTTGCAGGTTATGTACGAATACGAAAAATATAGATTGCTAACTCGTAAGAAATGAAAGTTTTATCGACAACGTTGCCAAATGTAAAGCGATTGAAATAATAGAAACAAATAATTTATATAAAGATAATTTAGAGGACTATAACACGGTGCTTTTCTCAAATATATTTTTAATAACTAAACACATATGTTGCATTATATTTACGATTGAACGTTAAAATGTTTTCGATTATAAGATTTACTTTTAGAAGATGGTACTTTAGTCAAATCAGTGACTGTAGCTTATTTTATTTTACCTATATTGCATATATTAATTGTAAAATTAATTGTTGTTGATAAATTACGTTGTTTAATTGTATTATCTTATAGATATGCTCCTTAATTTTTTTTAATTTCCTATAAAAGAAAACCATTGTACGGATATTCATTTGACTAGATTGTCCCGCAATAGCATCCTTAAAAAAATTCAACTTTGTAAGCCTTTGCGGTCGAACGTTCCCTCTGTGGGCTGACATAAAAGAGTCGACAATAAAAGGTTCCTGGAAACAATTATGCCCACAAATGATGAATGATTTTATAAATTTCGAAGAAACACCGGAAACTATCACCGATGAAATAGTTAGCCTCACGAATGAATTTAACTTGGACGTCAACAACGATGATGTTAATGAATTAATTGAATCTCACTCGGCACTGCTGTCAAATGAATATCTAATTGAGCAACAATTGATTAACACGTTAACTGCCATGTCGGTCACCGGTGACCGACACTAAACTTTCCGTTCAGGCCGCGCTGGTTATGACAAATGCAATAGCCTATACCATTACGACCCACGCGGCGTGAATAGGGAATCACGTAAACTGTTCGTGGCAGTCAACGTGTTAACAATAAAATACATGACGAAAGTGAGAAAGAAAAAGCCGATAAAAACGTAAAGACTTTGACAATTAAAAATATGAACGAAGTCTTTATGCATCTAGACAAATTTTTAACTATTATGGAAGAATGCGATCCACTCTCAATATTTTAAATACGTCATATTCATTTTGCCTCGAAAACAGTATATCCATTTCATTTATTTCAATAGTTGCTCTCCTAGTTTTCTCATTTCGTTAACAAAGTATAAAAAGTAAAATCTTAAAT